>JAJEKV010000102.1:2000455-2600455 GCA_021234155.1 Isoetes taiwanensis
TTTCAAAAATGTATACTTGCTTACATATGTAGAAGCCTTGTAGAAAAGCAAAAATAAAAAAAAATTGAAAATTGCTTAAAGGTTTTCAGCGTGTCTATGAAAAGAAAAAAAAAATAAAAATGCGCTTAGCGATTTTGAATTAATATAAAACAAAGCACAGCGGGTGTACCATATCGTGAAAGTCTTGGAAGCTGATCATATACATTAATCTGCCGTGGCGTTCTGAGTTCTCCCAGAAGGCATAGTCACGGCTTGTTTGATAGGGGTTTGTTAGAATGAAGCCACAGTTTCGCTGGAATGTAGAATGTAGGTTAATGTATCTGCGGGAATGTAGAATGTAGGTTAATGTATAGGGAATATCTTTGGGAATTAAGCATAATATAGATAAAATGAGTTTAGAATTGATTCTTGCAACCATAAACACTAGAAGCGGCTATATTGAGAAAGCATTTATGAATCTGAGATTTTCTTACTTTAACAGAAGCTCACAATTTATTTGTTTCTAAATTAATTTCAAAGGTAATTGATTCACAATACTCATTTTATCGATTCTAATACTGGCGGCCTCACGCAGCCATAAATATAAAATTGCCAAGCTGATTCCTACCTTCAAAAAATTAAAGAAAGCTTGCAAAATAAGCTTGGCCAAAGCAGTAGAAAATAAAGGGAGGTACGGCATTCAAAACAATAAGAAGGAAAATACGCTTTTCTCTTTTATTATATTTTTTTTTAGATACCGAGGTGAGAATCATGAAAATAAACATGATTTTAATTTTATATATTTTTTGGCGTGGCGCCGGGCAGATCTGCGGTGATGTCGAGGTCTCCGTCTTGGTAGGGTCCGTCGCGGCCGAGTCTTGACGGAGCAGCGCACGTCTCTTGCGGAACCCGTCTTGTGGCCAGGACGCGTCGCGTCTTGATGCGAGGTCGCGGTTTCCGGCGTCACCGCACCGAGGCGAAAATCGGCTTAAGCGATTTTCCTGCCCAAAATCGCTTAAACGATTTGCCTTGCTCGCAGCGCCAGGGACCCAATTTGGGAGCCAAGAAAAGACCCGCCAACGGTTGCCACATTACTTTCTTCAGGCAAAACACATTTTCTGACGGAAGGAAAAGTTCGACGGAAAATCAGAACTGAGAATTTTGCTTGTTATGGTTTCCCTCTTGTTTTTGTTTCATTTAGGTCAGCATGCAGGGGCTCCAAGCGCAGCCACAGCGGCATAAGACAGAGAAATACGTTGATACAAAACGTAAGGATGACATTCGTCAAATGAACATCGTAGCAGCAAGGGCTGTCGCAGATGCAGTTAGAACAAAGTCTTGGACCTCGAGGTATGGACAAAATGCTTTCTACTTCTACCGGAGACGTTTATCTCATTACAGTGACGGTGCTGCAAATTCTTCAAAAATGGAGGTATTACAACCTGCTGCCAAAATGTTGAGTTGAGTTGTCTAAAAGTCAGGATATTGTGGCTGGTGATGGCACCACTAGTGTTGTTGTTATTGCTGGTGCTTTATTAAAACAATGTCTTGTTTGCTTGAAAAGGGAGTTCATCCACACCATTATATCTGATTCTCCTATATAAGGCCTCTCAGAGGCCAAATGTCAGAGGTATTGACTTCAGTATGGCTATTCCTGTGGAGCTTTCCCCAGTCGGATTTGCTCATAAAAGTGCTAGCACTTCACTGAATAACAAGGTTGTTAGTCAATATTCGTCTCTTTTAGCACCACTTACGTAGATGCAGTGCTCAATGTGATTGATCCTGCAAGACCAGATGGTGTCGATTTGAGGGATATCAAAGTTGTAAGAAACTTGGGGCACTGTTATTGGCACAGGGGATTGGTTAAAAGGGCTTGTTTTTGATAGAGGCAAGTCATGCGTACAATTGATGGACCGACAAGGGTGGAAAATGCAAAGAGATAGCATTAATTCGGTTTCAGATATACCTTCCTCCTAAAACTGACATAGAGCAGAGTGGCCGTTTCAGATTACTCCTGAAGTAGGATGCATCCTGAAAGAAGAAAGGAACTATATTTTAGGAATAATAAAAGAAGATCAAAGCTACAGGATGCAATGTGCTTTTGATTCAGAAAAGCATTCTCAGAGATGCTGTCACAGACTTATCACTTTAAATTATTTGTAAATCCTAGTTGTAAGGATGTCGAGCGAGGCGATATTGATTTCATGTCCAAAACTTTAAATTGCCTTCCAATTGCCAATATTGAGCATTTTAAAAGTCCAGAGAAATTGGGCCATGCAGATCTTGTGGGAGAGGAAGCTCCAGTAGAGGGCGGATGCCAAAATAACAGGCATCAAAATATGGGAGAACATAGAGCAATGCGTAGTTAGAGGCTCCCGTCATCTTGTTCTAGATGGAAAGCGGATAGAGTTTGCCGCGATGCCTTATGTATTTGTGAGGTGCCTTGTTAACAAAAGGCGCTTTCTTGTTGCTGGTGAGTTTGCTATCACCATTCCATAGGCTGTACTAGTGGCATGCCAATATCATAATTGATTACTTTTACATGTTTTTTGGTTACAGGTGGTGGTGCACCAGAAATAGAAGTTTGTCGACAGCTAGGGCATGGAAGAATCATTGCATGGGATGGGGAAAGCTATTGTGTACGAGGTTGCAGAGAGCCTTTGGAGGTGATTCCTTACACATTGGCAGAGAATGCAGGGTTAGAATCCTATCCATGGCCTGTCACAGAAGTGCGAAATCATCATGCAAATGGGCAAATACTGGGATCAATGTTAGAAGGAGCAAATTACCAACATGTTGGAGGAGGAATGTAGTGCAGCCCCTACTTGTTAGCACAAGTGCAGTCTCATTGGCCACTGAATGTGTGAGGATGATATTGAATTGATGACATTATTCTTTGTCAGATAGAATGAACAACCAAAACAAGATTGGACTTATAAACCCGCAGCCCTTTTTTAAATCTATGGTTTTAACTTACAGCAGTATTGAATTGGACTTGTAAACCACCTTCCTTTTAAATCTATGGTTTTTAACTTACAGCAGTATTGATTTCTTTTTTAATACCTGTTTTTCACGAAAAGGGAATGCTTTTGCTCCAATTCTCTAGAAATTGAGTAGTTTTATGTTTTAGTCTTTGACTTGACAAATTTTAGAGTTCATGTCCCGTCATAAGTAGAATGCATTGGAATACTACTATATATGTTTGTTAAATGCCATGGGAAATCAAAGTTTTGCCTCCCACTTGAGGAAAGAAGTGGACACCTTGTGGTGACTTATAGGACTTCTTAATTACTTGAGTAAGCAAATTGTTTAATAGATATCTAAAGTTACCTGGCACTGCCACTATAAAAGGCAGTTTAGAGCGTTTCAATATATCGCATGAAATATGTCGAAAATGCATTCGACACTTTTGGATACTTGAGCATCCATTAAATTCAAGTGATCTAAATCAAAAGGTCAGTCTACTTGTCAACAATGGCACAGTGCATGCATTCTGACCATTCATTGCTACATGCATCATGGAATAGGCAGTGCATTGTGAAATAAGGGTACCCGCATTGAAGTGCATTGTTGTGAAATAGGGTACCCACGCCAGTCGGATCGCCCGACTGGCTGGAGCATGTTTTGCTTTTCATCTTTGCTTGTCTCTGGCTTTTGCTATTCTTTGCTCCATCTATTACTGGATCAATGTAAGTGATCTATTACCTTAAACCTTGATAGTGTAGTTATGTGTTAACGAATGCAAGGATGGTTATGGGCTGATGTTCTTGTTCCCCAACATGTTTTAGGTTTATGTTTACTTTTTTGTTCAATGCAACATAACTTAAACACATATATTGTTTAGTGAGAACAATCAATAAGGATGGCTATGGACTTTGTTCTTGTTGCCATCATGTTTAGGCTTATGTTGATGTCACGGCATATATATTGTTTATCTAGCAATGTGTATGATCCCCGAGCTCTCGAGCAACCTAAACCCACAGAAATCACTTTGATGTAATGAGAGTTTGTTGGCCACACAGTACTCTCTTTGTTTCTAAAGCCAGAGCTAGCGGGAAAAATGGATTTCACGGGCATTTGGATTACTGCATAGAGTTTAATTGCACAGGAAGTAGAATTTGTATAAAATGGGTGGGAAGATATAAAACTCTCTAGTGGAATGAAGGAGGCTCGCGATCGCTTTTTTTTTTTGGAATCAAGGACTTGAATATACATGAGTGGGCGGTTGCTCTGTCCCAAGATGGAAAATTTGAACTCCCAGGGGTAAAAATTGGGTCCAATAGGAGTTCATGCAAAATTTGGTGGAGTCACTCCCGATTGGAGAAATAAAATCATGCTTTCTTAAATTCATTTAATGGAATCTTTGGTAAACATGTGTTGACATTCATATAACATCCTGAAATTGACAATTTTCATATGATTTTTGGCAATGGTTTGAGTGAAAAAGGGGTTTTTGGAGTTTTATCTTTTTGCTTGTGTTTAATGGTTTTATACTTGGTAACTTGATTTCGATAAGTGGGAGCTCTAGGTACTTTAAATACAATTATGTACTCCCTCTAAAAAGTACTTTCTATATTTGTGTACATCTAACTTGTAGTATAACCCCGCCAATTTTTGATAGCCTTATTCGATCGAACAAGATCCATGGCCAACTGTCACGAACCCTTCGCAGGCACGAGGTGAGGGGAAGCGTCAAAGAAGGGAGGGCCGGGCTGACCCACACGATAAAATTGAGGCCATGAAGACTCCTCCATTGAAAGAAGAAGAGGCCAATGGACAAAAAGAGCAAATACTTGGACATCCCAAAAAGGTTAGTAGATATGGCATTTTACTAGAAGAAGCTTCTAGAAAGAACTAGGATAGCTTAAGTAAGCTGGCGTGCATGGTAGCATCATAGCCAAAACCATCATCATGTGCTAATTACTTATCAAGAAGAAGAATGGTAGCATGGCACTGGATAAAAACTTTTGGATAAAGGTGACCCCCAAATTGAGTGAAGAGAAGGCCTTTCGGATTGTCCACAGGATTTATTTGTTTGCTAGGTAACAAATGAGGTGGCATCCCAACATCACTTTGAGGGAGTGTCTGGAGGACATTGGATGGGGCTTATATGGATTGGCATAACTTGGATATATGCTCTACTCATGCCTTAAATAAATATATGAGGAATTTTAATTCCTCTCATCTAGGAGTATATCTGATGAGATAGACATATAGGCGGTAAGTTAGAGTCTAGGAACCATTATAAGAGGTGCCTCTTCGAAATTTGGAGTGGCATTTGAGTGTTCCGAGATTGGGCAGGATTCGGTTCAGCTATTTGAGAAATGGAGTGCATTTACCACTGCGCTTCTAGTTTGCTCTGAGTCTAGTTTCTTCTTCCCTTCTTCTGTGTTGTCTTGCCATTATGGAAGAGTTTGCGTAGTAGAAAATTATGGCGATTTTGATCACGTGAGGTGAAACAATTTGCTCAAATGTGCCAAGAGAGCTTAGAGAATTTAGAACATGCTTCAGCATCAGGCTCAACATCGAGATTGGGCAGTTCGGTTCAACTATTTGAGAGTAAGGTCATTTACCGCGCTCCTGGATTTGCTCTGCAGTCACAGTTTCTTCTTCCATATAGCTTCTCTATTGTCTTGCCGTTATGGAAGGTTTGCGGCAAGTAGGAAAATTATAGCGTTACGATCTGCGGTAGGGTCAAAGCGGCATTAATGCGGCGGCGTGCCAGCCAAGTGGGTAGCCACACAGGGGCAACTTGCTAGAATGTGCATTAGTATTAATGTGCATTTTACCCGATATGCCAGCGTTAATGTAGGCACACGATTTCAGTAATGGACACTTTATGCCCAGTGGGCCGCTTGCAGTGTGCAGTGTGTGCACATTTGCAATGTACACATTAATGTAGGCACACATTCCCATGTGGGCACATCTTGCCACCTAGCATTAAAGGCAAGTGGGCCCCATTCCCAGTATCCACATGCCTAAAAGGGGATAATTGAAACCACTAACCAACCCTTGTCTATTTAAGAAGGAAGCCCCTAACTTGCCATTTTTACGTTTCTAGGGTTTTAGAGCTGCATTTTGAGCGCCTCAAGAGCCAAAAGCAGCCTCCCAGAACTTCTGCAGAAATTTGCAGTGGTTTCCCTTGATTGAGGCATTCCAGCTGAGGGATGATGGGTGAACTTCAGTCGAGGAGAACCCACTCCCAAAGGATGGGAGTATTTAGGCGATTTAATGGCCTAAACTATGTTTTAGTCATAGAATGGAGTAGGTTTAGCCTATTAGGAGAATTGCCCATAGCAACCTTCTAGATCTCTAGATACCAGCCTCTAACTAAAGAACCTAACTCTATGATATAGATTAGATATAGTTCTTTTAGTTCTAATACATGATATATATGGATGATGTATCTCTATGAGACTCCTTGTATTGGGAAGGGGTTAAGGAGACCTCAAGCAGTAGTAAGATGCTCCTAGATTAGCCTCTACAGCACACTATAGATTGGCACATTGCACCAAACCACACGGTTGTGGGTGGAAGGGGCGGGCTGGCTAAGAAGAGGAGATTCATGTGGGAAGCTCTTGAGCGATCCCTCTAGTGTGTAAGGCCTACCGGGGATCATAGTGACCAGGTCTAATGGCTTACCGAGTGTGGAGAGTAGGGCATGGACTGACACGTGAAGTGGTGTACACACTTTCGATGGAGTTGGTCGAATGTCTGGTACGGTGGCCACTCTAGTCACCTTAGTGCGGCATCGCGGATCTCTAGAGGTGATCCCTTCACATGCCCCATGGGCCAGGAGGATGAGACCAGGAATAGCCCCTTTGGCTATGCATCCCGTGAACTCGGTCGGTCAGGCACTTTTTCAGCCTACTCTGCAAAGTGTGCCGCGGGAGGATGGAGTGGACAACACTATGCCATGTTCATATGCGGCCGAATCCGTACCATGAATTGTTTGCAATGAACTCACGGAACCCAATGATCATCCCCTTGAGTGAGGACACCGAGGTAGGGCTTCCCATATGTATTAATGCTCACCCTTGTTTATGCGAGATGTGATGGACCACCCTTGAAATTGGATATGTGCTTATGTTATATGCGACATGTATGTTTTAAGCTTCAGCGACTAGGTAGGCCACGGGGAGCGAGGGTAAAAAATGACCCCTTCACTCTTCCCCGGAACCCGTCTGATTTCGCGATGTCATGTGGAGGGGCCACAGGTATGCGGCACGTAAGGCTGGTATGGGGGAGAACTCTGTTTGTATCACGGTGAGTGCCTTTGTATCACAGTGAGGGGCGATCCTGCCCGATTATTATCGAGCAATGTTCTTGGTGACCAAGGCAAAGCCGCGACCATGCTCCCAATAGCACTAGCTTGATGGGATCCTTAAACCTCTCAAGAAATGGAAATTTTTCTCATTTTGTAGTTTTATGCTAAGCTAGTATGATTAGAATATGAATAGAAAAACATAAAAAGACTAAAATTAGTGAGCCAACCTTCAAAAGTAGGGTGGTCTCACACGTCAGCGCCAGACAGAGATAATGAGAATCTCATTTTAGAATTTGGTAGCGATGTGAACGATCGACTCAAACACACCAAAAGTCATAAATTACGGAAAAATAACTTGATAATTCCTAATTTTGAGCTAAGAAATAGTAAAATTGGCATATTATCACGGCTTAAAGTATAAAATTTAATAAGCGGAGACCCTATATCTCACCGCGTCGGCGGAATGAGAAGAAAATAGACTTTTCATTATGGAGTGCAGGCATAGCGATGTCGGAATATCTAAATTAGGTGTTCTAGATGTTTTTAGGTAACCCAAAAGGTAGTTTGGAATTTGACCTAAAAAATGGAAACCCCTATAAATGAATCTGGGCCCCCATTTAGCGTCCTCCTTAGAAAATCGCTCTGTTGCGAAATCTTAGTATACGGCTTCCGGATTGAAGAACCATCAATATGGCGCGCTTCAGCGGGGCCGCCCGAGAAAGCCCCACGCCCGGCGATGGATCCTCGGCGCCCGGTGATCATGAAAGAGCCTTTTAGGCAAGGCGAATCTTCTTCCAGCGAGGAGGCGAGGGGTCGGATCCGGGCGGCTGACGGAGGAGGTCATAGAAGAGGAAGCGGCGGTTTACATTATCACGTGATTCTCGAGAAGAGATGGCCAAAGAGGAGAGAGGAGGAGCAGGGGAGGAGCGGGGCGATTAGGGCAGCCTTAGCAGGTAGAACAGCTTCGAGGCTTGGGCGTCTGCAGGGAGGAGGAAGAGAGAGAAGGCGGCGGCGTGAGAAGCTTAGCCTGGCGAAGAAGCGGACCTCATGACCCCTTCATCAGCCAATTATGTAAAACCAAGGCGGCCGAGAGAGGAAGGGCAGGCGGGAGAGCGACCCAACCACCCATTGCGGCGGGCGAAAAGAAGAAGGCCAAAGCCATTAAAGGCGAGGGCAAGAAAAGTTATGAAGGTTGGTAAAGCGGCGGCGGAGTCCGTCATCAACGATACATCGGTGAGCAGATCCGCGCTTAACCTACCCGAAGCGACTGCGGTGAAAAGATTACATCCCAACCTTTGGGGGGGCAAACTCTTCAAAACCGTCGTGGAAGGAAATCTTAGGAGCAAGCGGCACTGGCGGGAAGAAACGGCGAGGCGGTAGCCAAGAGCTCCACCTTTCGGCGATGGGATAGAGTTAAAACCCCGCGACTCCCAGCGGGGCGTCACGTGATATGAACCGGTCCAAGGTCTGCTCAGGAAGAAGATTAAAGAACACAAGCGCTTTATGGCGAAGTGGGAGAGTCTGGCAGCTTACTACAGGAGCGCGGGGGTGAAACTTATGATTGAAAGCGGACGCCTAACAAAAGCCCGAACCACGAAGCACGCGCCGCCACCCAAGCCCAAGCCTCGAGCACGGGGAAAGAAGCGGACCAAGAGCAAGCGAGAAGGGCGAGAGGGGCCCTGAGGAAATCGGCACTTCAGCGAGATTCACGGACTCTTGATCCCCGGGCACCATTTCAGCGCTTGATGCGAGAAGTCATGCGGGGAGTACAACGCGGACATCGCGTGGCCGTGGGGAAATCTTCAGCGTACTTCTGAGGGGAAGCGTGAGGCTGAAAATAGTGCAGCATTTGAAGATTCCACGGCCTGCCACAGTTCCGCGAGGTCTGGGCGAGGATATGTACTTAGCTAGACACATCAAGGGAGAGCGCCCAGACCTTTTTATGAAATAGCGAAATTTTGTTAATATAAAGAATTTTTGTGTAAATAGTAATGTCCAAATCTTGCTTATTAGGTTATATTGAATTCTAGCTTTTGTTTTGGCCAAATTGGGTTTTGAGCAAAATTGAGGCAGGCCATCTCACCGCGTGTCCAGCGCCGGAGACGGGAAAATGAGAATCATTTTTGGGCTGAAAGGCGCCAGCGTCAATGAACCATGCTAAAGAAGTGCCCAAAGCAGCTCCAAATCGACCAAATAAAGTCAGTGCCTATCTCGGCGAGTCGGTAGAATTACACCCTTAGATCCGCGAGGATTGATCAAGTTTGCTTGGCCCATTTTAGAGCCCATGTCTCACCGTGGCGCGAGGCGAGAAATGAACTTTTCATTATGATGCGGGGCATGGCGTGTGAACCTCTACATTTATTTTCTTCACCATGCCACATCAAATGATCTCCAAATTGTTGTTGCAATAGGTTTATTAGTCCATCTTAGCATGCTTTAAACCTAAAGTAGTCTTCAAACTCTCAATTGCCCCTTTAATAGATCGGGATCACCCAATCGAGTAAATTCTAGATCATCCAAAATTAGGGTTTTCCTTTTCTATAATAAGTCCTCCATTTCTCCATTTGGCACCACTGCAAGTTTGCTCTCCACTTGCTTGATCTTCCAGCTCCTGGTACGCATCGTTTGATACTCTCTTCTTAAGCTAGATCAATGGCCTTCTTGACTTGGTGGTAGTACTGACGCCGATTACTTACATCTTCTTTGAGAAGCCGGATGTCAATGACATCTTAGGAGTCTTTGGGAAATAGATATCAAGCCACTTGTTGAATGCAACCCAGAAGCATATAGACAAGTCTTAGCGAGTTCCAAGCTAGGAGTAGGATCCTCCCTTGTCGAGGTTCCCCTTGCACTTAGGCTATTTTGTTCCCCGCTCATCCCTTCCAAGCGGCCTTAGGTGATGTCACAGCTTATCATGAGAGTACCTAACTAACAAAGCGCGGGGAGGCTACGAGACTACATAGTCTGGCAATTTAACGGGACCAAGTATTTTCTACTACTTGCCGCCTTAGCTATTTTTCCTATCCCACCATGCGAAAACCCTTTAGGGGGCAACCTCTATTCCTCCAGCCAGGTGGACCCCCATAACTTGTAGGAAAGAAGCCCGGATGCTTTTGCGATTACCGGCTAAGGCAGAAGGAAGGGAAAGAAGAAGAGGGTACAGAGGCTAGACTCGGAAGAGGAGCGGCCAACAAAGCTGAGGCAGGAGCTGGTCAGCCCCGGCGGTGGGTAGACCATCGAGTTGCTCCCCGCCCGGGCTAGGCATCACAAGCCTAGCCCTATCATCATCAGCGGAGAGGAGTATCTACTCCTGGCTGACATCGAGAACCTCGAATCAGAGAGGGAGCTCAGGTGGATGAGCTGCTCCACCAGCTGCGGCGGGGCCGGCATGGATGACTTCATCATCAGGGGAGTCTCAGACTTCCGCTTCAAGTCGGGGGCAGAAGCTACCGGGGGAAGCTGACTTGAGCATCGGGCATGTCTGGCGGCATAAAGGCGGTTATGGGCCCGGGGCACATATCCCCGAAGAAGAGTTCCTGCGCCATTGAGGGCAGATGGGTCGAGGAGGCAAGACCACCGGCATCGATCTAGAGGTCCTCGACACCACCTCGGCCAAGAGGGCTGAAATCGACCTCGGTAGTCGACTCCCTGTCGAAGACTACAGGGAGACTCCACTGAGATAGAGGTGAAAGCCGAATATGCTTGCGAGGCGGCACCGGCGAGGAGGCCAAACAAGTGAGGGAATCATCGCGCTGGCAACCCAGTCATTTGAGGTACTACCGCCCTCTTGCTAGGCGGGAGAATAGTGGTGGTGCATAAATTCAGCCCGGGGTGAGAAGGAGTGTTCATCTTGATTGCACTCGGGCTTGGCCAGGCATGCTCGAATATGGCGTAAAATGTAGGCTACGCTATCCCTGGTCGAGAGAGCAATGGCACTTGACCTGCCGACTTTGCCGCCCTCATCGGCGTCGAGGCCGAGATTAAGCGGTGGCAGGCTCACATCCAGGAGCCGCTGAGTGGAAGACGGCGAGGAAACCTTGCGAAGGCGGCTCGTCGACAAGCGTCCTCAGGAACTTGGGTCGTCGGTAGAGACGGCCCAAGTTAAGAAATTCCCTAGAGGGCAACCCATCTTACGTGATTTCAAGATTAGTTAGACTCTTGATCCAGGAGACTTTTTCAATACTAAAATATTATATAATATATGAATATAATTTCTTTTGCACTTTAAATGTTTTGTTGATGTGTTTTTGTCCCACAACTATGCCAACAAACCACACTTATAATGCAAAACAAGTAAAACTAACCACATAGCCATGAATTACTTGTGTATGCGGCTAGAGGCCTAGCTTCCGGAGAAACCCAGCCTTAGGGAACCATATGGAAAAACGAGGCCCACCGGCCACCCAGAGCAGGGAACTGTTAGGAATTTGGACCCATAACGAGGAAGAGGAAATATCACGGATGAGACGGACTGCTGGGCGGATAAAGGCTTCTTTGGCCGCACAAGCGGGGGCGAGGTGGGTGGAGCCTTCGGTTACCTCAAGCATCATCACCGGAAAGCAGGGAAGGGACAAGAAGAGAGGAGCAAGAGAAGGGAGGAGTCCTCCAGCTGGAATCCTCGGAAGCTCAAGTTAGATTGAGACTCAGGCTTCGGAGGAAGAGGAGAAGATCAGGCCCGGGGACGAGCAGGATGCAAGGCAAAAGAAACGGCAGGATGCAAAGCTGAGGGCGCCATAGATGGGCGACAAAGGGACACGAGCCTCGACTACGGAAAGAAGGTAGGGTCTGCCTTTGGGCAATGTATGGAAGGCGAAAGCTGGAGCAGGAGTTCTCCGGGGGAGAGCAGATGGGGATTAGAAGCCGAGAGGCATGGGTGGCGGGCCGAAATGAGTAGGTCACGACAATGTTTATGGTATGAAGGATAAAAGACAAAGTAGCCCAGTGGCAGCAGCCAGCGAAAGGGCGCATGAATTTGAGGTGGAAGAGGGTTATGCAAAGGCACATGGCTTAAGCGGGGATGCTTGCTTGTAAGTTGAGAAAGTTTGCTAAAGCTTTCAAAGCCATTCTGCGTCCCAAGGAGCACAAGTCCGGCATGATACCTTGATTCTCTGAGGTTACTTGAGGAAACAAATCAGTCGGAAATATCTGAGGAGGAATTCATGAGGCTAAGGCTTTATGTACTTGAGATTGGGGCGAAAAACATCACGATGAGAGAGCTACGTGAGGGCACGAATGAGGAGATCCACACCCAAGCTTTAGCAAGGGCAATAAATCCTAAGAGCGATGCTCGAAAGGCGAGAGTTGCAAGAGCTGATAAGCTTGCAAGAGAGCGGGACCACCTCGGAATAGCGAGGCGGGGCGGCATTGCAGGGATAAAGGCAAGGCAGGGAGTTATAACGCCTTAGGGCCTTGATCCGAGGTCGGCTGAGCCCATATGGTAGCAACCCGGAAGCGGCCCGGGGAGAAGAAGCGGGTGTCCTTCAAGGACAAGCGAGGAGAAGTCAAGCTACTCCAAAGCGGTCTGATCGCTTTCGCAGGCTATGCCCAAGGAAAGAGGCGAGTGCATAGAAAAGTAGCTTTAGCCGGTGCTTCCAGCGAGGCCATAGGGCCAGTGGCTGCCCCTCGTCATGAGTGCGGCACTAGCGAGAATTGGGAGGTGGGACACTCACGGCCGGCGGCGGCGAGGAAACGCTGACTACATTGAGGGGGTGATGTCATATCTTTCGCGCGTAGATCACAGGCAAAGCCCAGAGCCCGATTATAAGTAATTTCCACGATTGGGAAGGCCAAGACCAAATTCCTTCATAGTCTTGATGGGCTTCGAGGAAGTAGCCATAACTGCATCCCCGGAATGGTTCAAATGTTGAAGTTAAGAGCCACTAGAAGTCAAAGCCAAGGCCGTTGTCCTTAGCAAAATTGGGCGATAAAGCGGGCAACGAGGCGAAGAATTAACCGACATCGACTTACCCGGGGTGAGGTTGGATCGATCATAAGATGGAGTACCTTGGACCCGGTGAGGGCCATTATTATTGATTGTGGAAGCGAGGAAGGTAACCTTCCCGATGCGGCAACAAAATCATTGGGTCTGAGGTAAAGAAGTTGAACACATCATGCGGTGTATGTCTTAGCGGTGATCAAATTGCATCAAGCGGTAGGTATCATACATCTTCAAGCAGGGTTGATGAGCGGTCAGGAAAAGCAAAGAGACAAGGTGTTGACAGGATTCGCAGAAGCAAATAAATTTAAGCTGATCCGCGGAGTTCCATGATCTCTTTCGGATGAGATCAGCGACTTCCTCATACGAGTCGAGTGTGAGATAGCACTCGAACCGGGAACAAAGCCGACAAGTAAGGCTCCATGCAGAATGGCAGCCAGCGAGGAGTTGGCAGACTAAAGAAGCAATTCGCGGCGAGGGAGTTGCTTTCGACCTAGGCTTGATTAGACCTAGCGCGTCTACGTAGTTGGGCCCATCACATTTTGTTAAGAAGAGGATGGTAGTTTTAAGGATGTGCATAGACTCTGAGCGGTTGAGCAAGCACACCATTAAGAACAAGTATGCGCTCCCGGTCGGATGACGATGGATCAACTCCAAAGGGTACGGGTCTTCTCAACGCCGACTTAAGGTCGAGGTTATCATCGGATCGGGATAAAGGGAAGAAGATATCCATAAAGGCCAGCCCGGAAGGCAGCCCCAGTATGGGCATTATGAGTTCCGCAGTGGCAATGCCTTTCGGTTCTCGAATGCCACTCTTGCGGCGTTCATGAGGCTCATGAGCGACATCTTGAGGAGTTTTTAGACTGCTTTGTGATTGTATTCTTTAGCTGACATTTTGGTGTATATGGCGGATCCTTGAAGAACATTACAACACTTAAAGGAGAGTCTTTGCGGAAAAGTTGAAGAGGCACCGATTTATGCGCCAGGATTGTCAGTAATCCTTACACTTAGCGGAGAGATGGAATACCTAGGGCATGTGATATCGGTGAAGAGATTTCGGCGGATCACCTTAAAGTTGAAGCCTTGATGGTCGATTGGTAGGCCGCAGAAGAATGTCCATGAGGTCGAGAAGTTTTCTCGGGCTAGCGGGGTACTGAGGAAGTTAGGTGAAGAACTTTGCTAAGATAAGCGGCCAGCTAGGGCTTGGCCAGTGGCGAGGAGGAAGGTGAAAGATTGGAGAACATTGGCACAAGAAGCCCAAGCGAGGGGTTTGAATTATTGAAGGAAGCTTTAACAGCGGCCAGTCCTAACCCTCTAGGACCCGAGAAGGATAAGCTTGTAGCGAAGCAGTCTGAAGTAAGATAGCTTCTGGTCGGTGCTCATGCAAGAAGCGTGTGGCGTATGATTCGGGGAAGATGAACAAAGCGCGCTGGCTTCTTCACCACCCGCGATCGGGGAATTGCTAGCGGTTGTCGGGCATAAGAATTTGGAGGCACTACCTTTTGGGAAGAAAGTTCGATTGGATCTGAGACCATGAGCCTCCGGTATGTATTGCGCCTTCACACCTCAACGCTGAGAGAAGGTGGATGAGTTCCTTGAAGAGTATGACTTTGATATGGTCTACAAGCCCGAGGGAAGCTCAGCGTGGTAGCGGATGCATCCCACGACAATTAGAGTGCATTGCAATGCAATTTTAAATGGCTCTCCAGCTGACTTTAGTACAAGAAGATTGAAGAGTCCTTGCCAGCGGATGTGGATTTGAGGAGGCTAGAGCAGAGATAATGGGCGGGAAGCCTTTAAACATTATAAGAAGGAAACCCAGCTTTGTTATACCATAAGAACAAGTTGTCGCGTGCGAATCATAGTGTAAGAAATTGATCCTCCATGACCGCTGCTGGCCAGTAGCTGGCCATGCGGGATTCATGAAAACATATTTCAAAGTCTTGCTTGGCGGCTATTGTGCTTGAGAATGAAGAAGCGGTAACAGCTACATCGAGAGGGAATGTCGGCTATGTCGGTGAGGCGAGGCGAGGAAGTAGCCCGAGATTCCAGGAGCATTGAGAGCATTAAGCGGTGCCAAGCGCTAAGTGGGAGGAGTGATCCAGCATGGATTTCATCACGGGGCTTCCAAAACGGTAAGAGGAAAGGATGCTGCCTTGATGAGTAGTGATGAGGTAGAGCAAGTTAGCCGAAACGCTGCCGGAGACCACGGTCACGGCTATGGACGTCACGGCAAAGCTCTTCGCAAAGAGAATCTTGAGGCTTCATGGCATGCCAGGGAAATTATCTCAAGCGAGGATCCGAAGTTTGCTTGGGGTGCCTTACGGCAAGACACTCTTCGACCATTGAGGCGAAACTATCATGAGCCGCGGCGTATCGCCCTCGGTGGATGGCCAAGCCGGAGGCGGACCAGCGAGGTTTTGGAAGACATGCTCTGAAACTATATGCGGAATAAGCAAGGTATGTGGGAAGAATTTATTCACTTGGGTGGGTTTGCATACAATAGCATAGCGGGAATCATCCCAAATATGCGGATTTTATGATTAATTCACGGCTGCTCGATTCACCTAACTCGGACACTTGGCACAATCAGAGTGTCAAAGTAAGGGTTCGCGTGATGTTGGTAGATATCGCGACTGGCTCGTGGAAGGCGTTAGAAGGATATGCGCGCTAGCAGCAAAATTGTGAGGAGAGCATGTGAAATGAGCATCGAGCTGATCGGAGAGTTCAAAGTTGAGATGATGTTGAAGCAAGATCAAAGTGAAGCCAGTGGCTTGGGGGATCCGAGAATTGCAGGAAGCTTGCTCCAAGGTGGGGGCGGACCTTTGAATAGTCAAGAGAGTAGGCAATCAATCACAAGCTAGACTTACCCGGCCACACACCTAAAGATTCATAAGGTCTTCCAGCTGAGCTTGTTGAAGAAGCACACTCCAAATCAGGCGAAGTCTTGGACACTCAAGCGTTAGTAAGAGTAGCCGAGGAGGCGACTGAAAATAATTCGAGAATTGATTCTTGATAAAACTTTCAAAGAAAACAAGGAGAATTCGAGTTCCTCAATATTTGATTAAGTGGAAACACTACTTAGGTGGAAGGCATGGCGTGGGTACTTAAGAAGGATCTAAATGGAGATGATCTCTCTCGGCATACCATGGAGCCCTAAAGATTTCCTTTGTGAAGAGGCCGTTGTATCAAAGGGCGTATGGGGGTGATTAGTCTGCAAGGCACAAAGTGTGCCATCTTTGGCGGCTTATGCGACCACAACCATCGGGGCATCTTTCTCTTGTTGTCACCAGGGAATACTGTTATGAAGTCCATCACGATGACTTCCCACTTAAGCGTTAAAGCACGCTAATGGTTCCAATGCTCTGGAATTGGTACTCTGCATTGCGTACCAGCGACCTGGTGACGCACTCCTTGATGTAGCGAGCTATCGCTTCTTCATCACGGCCAATAATAGCTGCGCGCACGAAATATGCCTTCATAAATCCTGCGTGGCCAGCTATTGTAATTTGTTGGCTGGGTCAATAGTGGAGAATCAACTTCCTCACTCTTGATGATTCCGGGCACACAACATTCTTATGGTACAAAGGTTACCTTCCTTCTTAACATTCTTGAAGGTCTCCCTCTTCTTATCACATTCTTGCCTCTTAAGCACAAGCTTCGCCCTTCCTTGAAGTACGCATCTGTCGGCAAGGTTTTCTTCGATCTTCTTCCGTCGGTGGTGGTGTCGGTGCGTTGCAATGGACTCTTGTGCTCGGAGGATGCCTTGGCGCATCTGCTACCGGTGATGAGCTTCCGGAAGCATAAAGCGCTATACTTGATGCATTGTTAGCCGAAAACTCCATCCGCAGCCCATTTGCCTCGAGGGTTGGGGATGGCCAGTTTGCGTGAATATCTTTTACGTATTGGAGGCTCACGGTGAACTTCTTTCCCATGAGCGATTGCCTCCAAATTCTTGAGTATACGACAGCTGCCGTAACTCTTGGTCATGAGTTTGGGTAAGCAGCGTTTCGTACGTCGTTCATCTTAGAAATTAAGTAAGCCACTACACGCTCTTCTTTTGCATCAATCACCGGCTTTTTGTAGCAATTTACTTGCATCCATCGCCACAAGTTTGTCCTTCTCACCGGCGAGTGCAGCGAGGGGTTAGGGCGGGCGGTTGTCAAAGTTTCCTTCAATATCTCGAATCCTGCTTGGGCTTTCTTACGCCCGGTGATACGCCCAATCTTTTACTTTTCGCCCGTCGTCAAATCCATTAAGCCCGGGGCGCTATTTTACCAAAGGATTCTTCCACGAACTTCCTATATAATACTACGCTAGGCGAAAGCGACCTCACCATGGGCGTTCTTGTAGGCCAATGTATGGCCTGCCGATCTTGGCGGGGTCCGGAAACCGAGAAAATCCCTCAGCTGAGATCCACGTTACCCCGGATACTCTACTTTCTCCGTTCGCGAGTGGCGCCGACAACTTAGCGTACAGCTGGTGCCTTCTTAGATTCGAGCACTTTTCACGAGGTGTTATGTGTTCTTCTAGGGATTTCTTTGTACACTAGGATATGCGTCAAAGAATCTTGCCAACAAAACTATCAAAAACTCACGAAGAAGATATGGATTCATAAGTCTCATGAGCGTTCTTTGGGAGTTTGACAAAACCAAGCGACATTCACGGTGGTTCGTAATGCCCATACTGATCTGAATCTTTGTTTTGTGGTCTCTTCTTCCTTAATCTGATCGTGGTACCCACAGATCACCGAGGTCTATCTTGGAGAAAACCTTATGCCTTGGGTGATCCATGGTCGTCGGTTAAGGGAGTGCATACTTATTCTTGATGGTGTGCTTGTTTAGGCGCTTGTAATCTATGCATCCTCAAGCTGCCATCCGTCTTCTTCACAAAAGGATGGGTGCCCCAAGTAATTGAGGCAGCTAGGTCTAATGAACCTAGGTGAAGTAGCTCTTGCAATTGCTTCTTCAAGCCGGCTACAGCTCTTGGAGTGCGTCATCCTATCACGAGCGCTTTTGCTCATTGGCTTCACACTTTGGTTAGAGTGCTATCTCACTTTCGACTTCTGTAGGAGGAAGCTTGATCTGATGCAGGAAGAGATCATGGAACTCCTTTACCAACTTAGCTACTTGCTTTGGTAATTTCTGACACCTTATCTTCCTTGCTTTCTTCATTTCGGGCTCTTAGATGTCTGGAGCTTGGCGACACCAGAGCTACACCTTGCTCTTTATGCACTTGGTGACAGCTTACTAGACATACATTGCATAGTAGGAACAACTTCCTTACACGCAATTTCTATGAATTTTGCGTTAGAGCCCGTCAAGGTACTTTACGGTTCCCCGCGGTCGGCGAGTACTCCATGCGATGATCAAATCGTACTTCCGATGTTCATCACTTCTTCTCCCCGACCGGATGTTGATCGCCAGCAAATCGATGTCAAAATTTATCCTCTTCACTGCCCAGGTGTGTCTCCTTTGCCCGGCTTGCCTAACCTGGGTCGGCTTTGGCTTCAGCGGCAGGCTAACATCTCAACCATTCTTCAGGCGGCGCAAAGTTGTAGGTGCTTCCCATTATCTACTCGGGACTATGAAAAATTTGGCCTTGGCCTTCCCTACTATGGAATTACGTCTGATTTTACTACTGGCGGAGAATTACGAGATCTATGGGCTGCAAAGATGTGACACTCACCTGCACGAATGAAGTCAGCGTGCTTCCCGCGTCGTGCGTCCGGAGGAGTCTCCCATCCACCCATCTCTGCTGTACGCATTCATGGCCAAGAAAGGCGGTTGCTTTTATTCTGTGTAGCCCTCTTGCAGGAAAACTTTTGAAGCGAGGCATTTTTCAATGCACTCACATACTTCTCCTTAGGTATTGGTACCAAAAAGGATGCGCCGCCGCTTTGAATAATTTATTACCTTCTTCGCTGCGGCATCCTTGAAGGATGCTACCATTTCTTTTCTAGCACCTCATGCTTTAGCATGTGGGGCCGCTTTGCTGGTCCCAGAGACTAGCTGCCCTAGGAGCTATAACTCCCCGATGCTTTGCCCTTATCACGAGTGAAATGCTGATGTTTTACGCTTGATCATTACGAGAATTAGGATCCTTGCCGAGGTACATTTGCTTTAAATTTCTATATACGTCTTTGTTAGAGGGTTTATTGCTCTTACCAGCTTCCTTATCTGTTCGTTTAATCCCTCGATGTACCCTTCCAGCTGCATAGGTTCACTCAACCGGCACATAAAGCCTGATTTTATGAACTCTTAGTATATTTCTGCCCGGCACATTTGCCTGCTCTAGCGATAGAATTCTTTGCATCATGTGGCATTGTGCTCCCTTTCTTTTATGGTAGCAGAATGCAACACGGGACTGAATGGCTATCCTGCTTAACCATAGGCCTTGGCATAGCCCTTCCACCAAATTCTAGGTACACGCTTCTTTAAGGTTGGTTGTTGCCACCCACTGCCTTTGTCTTTGTCCTTCATTAGGTATCGCGTTGCCATATTACGCTCATCGTCGGCCGGGGCCTCTGCCTCCATGCACGACCAATCACCCGAAGGCTGATTGAGCTTTCTTGCCCCTTCCACGCATTACCCAATGTGGAGTCCTACTTTCTTCACGGTATCCCGAGGGTCCTTGTGTCTGCGGAGTACGCCATCTTTATGGTCTGGACCTCTTCCACCTCTTCCACCGGGTGATCGATTGGCGGCTTGTGTGGGAGGAGTCCGTGCTAGGAACCTCCTTCTCTTGCTCTTTCTTCTTGTCCTTTCCATCTTTTCGGTGGTGCTAGCGGCAAGCCGGGCGTTATGTCTGGCCCAAGTATTTGCTTGCCTTTGCCGGTAAGGCCTTTATTTCTTGAAGGTGGGCCTCATCACCAGAGCATCTCTCTTCGAGGAGTCATGGGGCGAATTCTTACGTGCCTATAGGTTCCTTGCTATGTGTTATGCAGTAGGAGTCTCTTTATCTCTATGGACTCTGTAGAGTCTTGCTTTCGAGGTACTCTTGGGCCTCTAATTTTGCATACACAAGTAGGGCATATCCTTACGGTTAGCTTTTGTTTTGTTTTATTTGCGTACCATGTGTTTCTTTGATATAGTCGTGGAAACAAAATACATCAACAAAACATTTAGAATGCAAACAAAATGTATTTATATATCTGAGAAAACTTGAGATTTACAATGCCTGGGATCAGAGTAACTATTCTTGGAATCTCAGGGGGATGGGTTATCCTCAAGGAACTTTAGCACAGGTGAATTAGTTTCCTAGAAGCGTCCCAAGTTCACGAGGATGTTCATTGATATTCCGACGCAGAAGTTGTCACCAAAGTCTTCTACCACTAGCGATTGGAAGTGTAGGCCGTGAAGTCCTTTGTAATCTTCTGCCATCGGTAGGGTACGTGAAAGTCGAGAAGATATCCGGTGCCACGTTCTCTTGACTAGGATGACATGGTCAGTGATGGGATCAGCGAGCATGCCCTAGCAAATCCACGAGTCGCGATGAGCATGAATACTCGCTAATATATGTAGCCCCTTAGCAGGGTTTGAGATTTAGGTGGATGACGCTATTCTTCCGTCCAACGGCGAGGAGGAAGGCAATACCCAGCGACTTTGTCACGCGTGCATTTGTTGGATTTCTTCGTCGGGTCGGACATCGACTCTATGTCTTCCCGCATATTCGCCGGCGTGAATCTAAAGGTGTCGGTCTCTGTAGTCCCTTATTGTTGATCACGATTCTTGTCGGGTCGATCCTGCGCCTCTTCTCTGAACATTTGTGGGGCTGGTGTGTCGAAGAACTTGGCATCAAAATATTCCCAATAATGATACTGCCACGGATCCCCATCCGTTCTTGGATAGGTAAATTCAACTTCTTACGGCGAGGTCCGTACATCATCATTTCTTAGGATACTCTCTTGTATGCCTAGATATGCACGAGAGTCATCCCTGTGTAAGTGTAAAGCTTCTCTTATGGATTGGGAAGTGAAGCCTCTCTCGATCGATGAAGTCATCGGTCGGTTATTTGCCGCCCGAAGGTCGCGACAACTTCGTCGCGCTATTATACTCACGGCTCTGCGTGGGGAGGTTACGGATGTCACTTTCGAGCGAATACTCTGGCCGGGTTGATGATGATGGGGGCTAAGCTTGTGATACCTAGCAGAGTGGGAGGCTGATCCTGTAGATTACAGCGAGGTCACAGTCGAGCAGTTTGTATCTCACCTTTCTGCTTATTTGCGCTCTTTGAGTAGAGTTGAACTTCGACATAGTCTCGTCGTCACGAGTGAGCTCTTAGATCTTGGCTCTTCCTCCTTGCTCAGCTTGATATTGCAAGATATTTGAAGAGGCTAAGGGGTCCACATCCCATGGCAGGATGGAGGTTTGATTGGGTTACAGGCTTTCGGTGAGAGGGAAGATGGCTATGGCGTGGTATAGGAGAAATATTTGTCCCTATTATTTATCATGACCATGTAATCACAGCGGCAACCTAGCAGCTTTGTTGTTCAAGTATCTCGGCAATGTTGGGACATAAGCATGGAGGGATTGCTTAGGAACAAAATACTGCAATACAAAGGGGAATTTGTACTAAGGAGGGTCTAATCTGACTTGGAACTTCGGCCATGACTTCCATATAGGATGGGGTTACTGCCAAGGTGGCCCGGATGTCTATCTCATACCGGGAAAACTTCAAAGATGGCATTGATATCAGCCTCTGACCACATGAGCAGCGTGTGCGATTACTTTTGAGAGTGCATAGTTGCCATTGATCACCATTTGAATGAGACTGGCAAACAGCTCTTGGCCCTGGGGTTTTGGAAAATAAGCCTAAAAGGTTTTGGGAACCCAACTACGTAGATGCTAAGCTGAGATATAGGGGGCCTATTTATGGGAAAAGGAAAAACCCTAATTTTGGAAAGCTTGGAAAATTTTTTGGGTTTGGCAAATCTCACCTATTTTGAGGTCAAAATGAGTATTTGAAGGCTAATTTGAGGTTTGAGCATGAATAAGATTACTTATTGAACCTATGGCAGCAATTTTGAGGTCAATTGAAGGTATTATGAAAGAGTTATCTTGGAGATACTCGCGATTGTCGCTAAGAAGGTTGACCTAAAATTTAGGTGAAACATCTTGTGAGAGTAAGTTGGCCCTATTTGGGTCAAAACTTATCCTAAGCGGGGCCAGATAAAGAGGTCAAAAACATGGTAGGGTCTCATCGAGATATCACCGAAGATCGACCTCTTATTTTGCTTTCGGTTTGGAGATGTTGCAGGATACTTTTGATGTGAAATACTCTTGTTGTGGTGTCGCCTAGGGCACGACCTAAATTTTAGGTAGATGCTCTGGCTATGCAGCGTGTCTTTTACTCCTTGACCATATGATGTCCATTTAACGCTAAAACAAAAGCAAATCTTTTGCTAGATTCAACGATTAACAACATTTTATGCGCCAAATTTACTCTACAAAACTTTTATTTCCAAAAGATTTATTATTTACAAAGATTTAGATTCTCCTTTAATAGAACCTTGCCAGAGTGCATGTCGCCCGGTCATCAATGTTACTCTCTTGGCGTGCAAAGTGCGCCCTGGCGAGGAGTCCCTCAAAATCGCGCACCAACTTTTGCTCTGGCTGCTTCACCGTAAGCACAGCAGCATTTACTTTGTGACTCTCATGCTGAGTAATGAACTCTTATCGCGACCTCCTTGGCCGAGTGCGAATGGTGCTTCGAGGATGAAGGCGTAACTTCTCACGAAAATCGCAGGATCTCGGTTGCCCTGCCGAGCTTGATCCGGGCCTTCATACCTCTTGCAGCTTCTTTGGCGGAATGGGTTTCTCACAGGTGGCTTGAGAAGGTCTTCTTCTTTTGATGGCAGATCCTTGACATAAGTTATCTTATTAGCTTTGGTAGTAGGAGTTGGCGAGGCCTCCCACTTCTTCATGTATGTACTCCTTGTAGGCCTTTAATTTCTTTTGGTAGACCTGCGATGGTCTACCACATGGGGCTTCGAGTGGTCGAATTCGGCTTCTTTGGATCACTTCTCCTTCTCCGCATTAGGGTAGGGTGGGGGTGCCTATGTTGCCGATCTTGAATTCGTCCGATCTGTCTCTTTGATGCGGAGGGCTCCTATACCTCTTGATAGAGTTTGGTAGTCTTCATCATCTTCGTCATGTCGGGAGGATGGTGGCTTGTTGGAGTTGCCCTTCATGATGGCGATCTTGGTCATTGGGGTCTTCTTGAGTTTCCTCTTAGGCTCCTCCTTGCCCTTCCCCTTGAGTTTCTTCTTCTCCTGCACCTCTTTGTTCTTCTCGTTTTCTTTTCTTCTCGGCCTTTCTCTCTCCTCTTCTTCACGTTGTGGCACCGCCTCTGCATTTGGATCAGGGCCTCGGAGTTCTTCTTCTAAGGTGGGTTAAAGGTGGGCTCCTTCATCTCCTCTGCTCCTTGGCAACTGCTCTCGTTCTTGCCCTCTCTTGTTTTGTATTTCTTGCTCAATGCAGCACCATTATACTCTGCGGGTTTCTTAGTCCATTGAACCCTCAGTCAATATGCCTTCGCCGTCTAGCCCCATTTGGTTGATGATGTGGAAACCCGGCTAAGATCCTGAAATGATTCTTGCCTCGACCCCTCTACGTGACTCGTGAAGTACTCTCCTCTGCTAATGGAAGAGGTCTCCTCTATGGCTGCTCAGGAAGTATCTGGCGGAGTCCTCCTCACAATGCTTGAGCCTTGGGGGTACATTCGCTGAGTCGATATTTCTTGTCACCGTCCTGTTTGATGCTGGCACGCCATGTTTTACTTCAAGTCGATTGGAGCTTTGGCCTAAAATGTACTCAAAGTGTAGAACTAACTTCTAAGCGAGAAGTCTACAAATGAAGGGTTTGCAGGTCTATTTATAGTTTGGAGCCAAATTTTAAAGTTAGATTCTAAATTGCCCATTTTTACCATGAAGTCAAGGCACCTATTAACTTAAAACATGTACTTACTTGAGAGAGGTTTTTCCTAAGTAAAACTACTCATGGTGTCAGCTAAATTACGATCTAACATTGGAATTCAGTGCAGCATACCATGGCTGACTACATTTTGCATTTTGACTAAATTATATAACTTCTAGACATATTCTTAGGGGTGTGATGCTGAATTCTAGCTAACCTTACCTTAAAATTAGATTTAACTATGATGCGGTTTAAATTCATCCAAGTTTTGAGTAAATATGTGGTGAGTTACTCATGGTGTCTTTGGGGCTGGCCTAAAATTTAGGTCGATGCTGCAAAACATACCATCGAAAACAACCCCTACTTGGCCAAAATTTAGTTCCTTTTTTAGTTTGGTTTTCAATTCTTCTAAAGCATTACTAACTTAGCATATACTACAAAAAAAAGATGAGAAAAATTTTCCCACTTTTAGAGGTTTGAGGGAATTCACCACCAAGTTAGTACCTCTTTGGGAGCATGGCGGTCTTTTGTTCTTGGTCTCCAAGGCATAGCTCACGACCAACTGTGACATCCCCTACTCGCCATCACGGTGCACTCGCGACAAGCAGGAGTTCATCCCCATACGGCTCCATCGCGTGCAGGCCCTCCGCGTATCCTTTACCCAACCTTGGCGAGTTCGGTAGGGAAGAATGAGGAGTCATTTCCCCTGTCTCCCTCGGGGCCTACCTAGGCTAGCGGGCGTAACATATCACGTGAGTATACATACATCAACATCACACTTGGCCGCCACAAGGATGGCTCACACCTCTGCATAGAGCGAGGTCGGCCACATCACTCGGAGATCTACCCAAGGCTCGGACTCGGGGAATGACTAGCGGCTTGGGCCTCGAGGAAGTCATTGGGAGCCAGGGAATTCATAGCTGAGATGGATTTAGGTGGCATAAGAACATAACTGGGGTGATTACTCCTAGCCCCTCCACCTGTGCACACTTTTTTCTAGAGTAGATTAGAAAGGTCTTGGGACTGTGCCTTGTAGGATGCATAGCCAAAGGGGGCTACTCAACTAGGAGTTGCATCTCCCGGTTACGTGGGGCCAAGGTGCTCCACGAGGAGGTTAGCCATCTTGACTCAAGGTGACTGGGGAGCCACTTTGCCCGTGCCTCGGCCCCAGCGAACTCCATGGAAGGTGTACGCACTACCCCGAGTGTCGAACCCGCTGCAAAACCCGCCTGTGATGTGAGCATTGGGTCTAGTGCAGCTGTAGTCCCGAATGGAAACTTTACTAGCGAGAGGGGCGTGATCATGAGCGAGGACATGAACCTCCTTATGCGCTTTGATGCAGCCCGCCACCCACAACCCAGTGTGGCTCTTGCAGCCACCTGGGCGAATTTAATGGTACGTGGGAGGACCTAATTTTAGGAGCACATCAACTACTAGGTTTTAGGGCCTCTCTACCCCCTTCCCAATACAATGATTCAGGAGATCATCATCACATACATATCAAGAAGAACTAAAGAATAAAGATTTAATCTAAATCCACGAGAGTTAGGTTCTTTGGTTATGAAACACTATCTAGAGGTCTAGGTAAGTTTGCTATGGAGCAATTCAATAGGGTAAACCTACTTTACTCTATACGGGAAGTAGTTAGACTATTGAATTGGCAAAATATATCTGATCCCCTGGCTTGCTCCTCCTGCTCTGAACGCGTCCATATTGCTGAACTGCTTGAAAATGAAGCCGGAAAGGAAAGCTGATGAGCTGGGCTACTTAGATAGACTTCGGAAGTTGAGATTGGCTCTTGGAGTAAGCGAAACGGAGCTCTAGAAGGCTGTGGACGGAAATGAAAAATTAGGGTTTGAATACCTTACATAGGCTATAAGTTAGGGTTAGGGTTTCCAACGACCCTTGAGATGCCCACTTATTATTTAAGTGGGTTAAAGTGCACACATGCATAAATGTGCACACACTTGCAAGTTGCCCCCTAGGGCGCTACTTGCTTAGCTACACGTCGGCGTACACGTCAATCGGGATGGCGTGTACGCGTGACGATGCAGTACAGTATACGTCCTGGGACCGTATACTGTGCTGGAATGTCACACAGGCGGATCGTCCCCTTGTCTCTTCTTCTATCCATTGACGCAGCGTCGATGGCGAGCAACCGTGTGCTCACAGTATCTACATAGTATAATGAGACAAGATTGTTGATGTGGAATGAGTTCAAATTGAAGTTCCTCCTGCTTCGTTGAGACCGTGGCATTTGGGAAAAAGTAGCTGCTTTTCTTCCTTCACATCCACAAGACGTGGCTCCCCAGCTCTGGGTGGTTCATGGCAGTATTAAGAAGGATCACCTGGTGCACTCGATGTATATGGTCATGCTTCATCCTGAAGTGTTGCCTCCATCGCCAAAGTGGCCTTTAGTTATCCCTGAGCCTCATCGGAAAGCAAATATAACCGAGCATCTTTATATGTGAAACATCTAACCTGTGGTAATCAAGTTACATAACTTTATTGTTTTTTCTTGAATATTAGATCTTAGTCATATATTTAACCATGCTTATTATAACAACTTCCCTAAATCCGCTTCTTGCATGTATACTTTATGCATGTCCTGTGCATGCGCACCACTGAAATAGCCTTTAGTTCTAAAGGGACTTTAATAGTTTTATCTTTTTGAATGACATGCAATCCAAGTCCTTTTTTTTTTATTTACATGCATACCCTTTAAGGAGTATAAGTCGATTTGGGAATGAAGGTACTATATATTTTCTGTATCTTATTTACCACAGACATGTTTTATTCCTTTTTTCCAAGACTTTTGTTCCCTTTTTTTTAAGTTTTGCTGGACCTATACACTTCATCTTTGACACTAAACTGGGTCTTAATATGTCCAGCACTATAATCAAAGCTTATCCGACATTCAAATAACTGTATATTTCATGTTAGGCATTGCTGTATCTAACCATAAATACCTTTATTGATTTTAGAACCAAGTTTGGTTATATAAACTTTCTGCATATTCCATTACTAGATCATAGTGTTCATTAACATATTAAGTCACTTTAGGAGGCTCTACATCAAAATCCTATGCTTTCATAATCAAAACTATTTAAGCTTCAATAAACTCCTGGATATCTGTTACCCTTAGTCTTTCTGTCACAAAATTGAGTTTAAAACAGAGATATCTTGTGCCTTCAAAATTTGATATAGCAAGAAAAAAGGCTGTTTATGTCATCTGACCATATCACTTGTCAACTTGTAAATATATCCTTTCTTATGTAGAAATTTCCATCCAGTCATGTATCCAGTATTTCCTTTGTTACTCATATCCTATTGGCCAAAACACCTCATAGAAGAGCAATGAAAGAAGAAACCCCACGTACCTGCAGCCAATCAGACAAATATTAGCAATATACTTGGTAATAATGTCAGGGCCAAAAGGTACATTAGGGGTTTCTTGGCTTATCGCCCTTCACCCATTGCATCTCCTTGCCCTTGATTAGTAAAAGCCTTTTAAGTACGCAAAGAAAACAAAAGCAAATAAATTGAAATATAACTGTTATATTAATCCTTTGCTATCTGTGCATTACTTCAATGAGTCAAGCACCTAGCTATATACGATTTTTTTGAAGTATTTCAGCCTATAATATTTAACCTGTTCTTTCAAAAATTCGTCGACTGTCAAACCTTAAGCTCCATTGTCGGCTGGAGCATTATATTTGGAGCTGTTTACAGTTCATAATTCCCTTGATTGCATAAGGGATTAATCAACCTATATTGTAAAAAGGGTCATACCTGTATATTATCTTCCTCAGACTCATATTCCTCGTCCATTTGTGATTCTGGAACCCCGTGATCAGACTGGTTACCTCCCTTGTAATATCCAGTTTGTTTTCGATTAAAACTACTACTTTTTCTGGCAGCAAATCCCGGATTTCCATCATAGCCTCTTTTGGTTTCATAACCTCTTCCGCTACCCCGTCTGTCCATACTTAGGTCTTCAAGTTTTACAGAGTTTTGACACCACTCTAATTCCTTCCTCAGACCTGACAGCGCCCAAGCTTCTTCTGAGTTTAAGGAATCACAACTATCATTTGAGTCCATGCTCATTTTCAAGAAACGTCCCAAGCTTTGACTGGAAAAATAAAGACTGCTTTAATTCTATACTGCAAGGCAGATCTCACTGCCACGGAAGAAGGGGAGAATATTTCTGCACCTTAAAGTTTTACTTGGGACGGGCTCCCGATAATAAATACCTTCTGCTTTCTTCTGAATACCATCGCAGATAAAAAAAGGGGGATCTATACCACCAATTAAATTTATTTCAATATTCCCCTAACAGGTTTTGAGGTGGTTAAATACTTGCATTTGTATGCATGAAAGACTACCCCATATTGGTTGTAATTAAACTATCATTAAGCTCTAGTGCTACTTACTATATTTTTTGCCCTTAACAACATCTTACTTTTAGAGAAAAAATAAAATAAAAAAATGATTGATGCTTTGGTTTCTTGAAATATTCTTATAGATTGGGGCATTTCAAATGTTTGAATGTTCTTCGCATCTTAAATAGATTCGGAGCTTCATTACAATTCTCCAGATTATAGATTAAGATCATATCTTCTTACAGTTCTCTTATAGTTCTTAGCAAAGATTCTTGGGTTGTTGGAAGATCATAAAGCAGTTTTAGAAAACTCTAGGTAGCTAGAGAATACAATATTTATTTGAGAAAAAGAATCCTTTTTTCATTGGAAAAATGAAATGATAGTATCAAGACAAGAAGAAGTGTCAAAATCTCGCCCCCATAACTACACAGTAGAGTAGAATAGAGCAGATCAAATAGAGCATAACAGTGCCCCATATAGTAGAATAGAGCTGATCAAAGATTGCCATGGCGGCACTTTTTCGTGTCTTAAAACACACGGAATATAGGCATAATTTGAAGGTGTCATTTATTACATGTTATGAGCAAGGGCGTTGTTTATCATGGATTCTTATGAAGGATTGTTAGGGTGCCATCTAATCTGCAATGCGCTACTGGCACTTTCTAGCCCCTTCTTCTACCCCTTTGCCCAATCCAATGGTTGGTTATCTCTCCATCTTTTCATTTCAGAAATGATTCTTCCACATGCACCATTCATGATTTGCTGGCCCTAGGTGGTACTCTGTTTCATTTGCTTCTTATCGAGGAACATGAAAGATATGTTAGATATGTTTGATTGGATTTTTGAGGGTTCAATTCTTTAAGCAGTGCCTTGGAAGCAAGTGACCCATCGAGTTAAGTTTTCCGCCAAAGATACGTATGTGGGTTTTAAGTTTTGCGGATCTGGAACCACTTCTAAAGATACTTTCTCATGGAGCAAACCTGACTTCAATTGGTTGGGATCAGTTCTGACGATTCCCATGAGTGACTGGACATGGATAGAGGTAGCAGACTGGAGTTCCCAGAAGTCCCATCTGATTTTAGAAAAGCACATTACATTAAAGTGGGATACATTCCAACAGATGGGTCGCATACAGTAAAGTGGAACTCCTTCAATAATTAGCAACTTTTTCTTTGAATCACTATTATATTTTTATACTATACAACAAGAACTGCTTCATAATATTATATTTACAATAGTATCGATCCGAGCCATCGGATCGCCATTCTGGGAAGGGACGAGCTACTATATAAGGCTCTTTCCTCTTTCGGACCGGTTATCGGCATCTTCTCACAGCAGCTCTTCTTCTATTCTCGTTGCTTCCCTCCCTTCCCGCCCTGCTGTGTGGGGGCATGAGTTTGCTTTTCTCTAACCATTCACGGGTGTTTTTTAGGGGTTCTTCGTGTTGCTTGCAGGCTTCCGCTGGCTTCTGGGGTCCTGCTATATTTTGTGTTCGCCATCAACCCATCTCCTTCGGTTTTTCAGGCAACACATTCCAGGTTGTTGGCGACCATTTCTCATTAGGGTTTTCCTCGAAAACCCGAAAGGGCGGGGTTTTTTATCCCGATGAGAAGTTGTCGCCATTACCCTTTTATATTGCCTGTGCACATTTCTTTTTACGGGGTAGTCCGATATTGTTCCTATGGTCGGCTACCCCTCTCTATTCTTCAAAACATTGTATACTGCTACTGTGATGAATGACAAGCCTCGGCCGGTTTTGTGTCTCTCGCGAGTTCCTTCCCAGAATATCTATAAATAATGAGTTGGGAAAGTTATACAAGTGGCACGTTGATATATAGATATATAATGTTATCTACTCTCATGCAATGCTATAGGATGGAGGTTGCTTATGGCTTTGTAGCGCCTAGGCTCATCTAGAGTCTCGTAGGTCGCATATGAGAGAATCACGAGGAACGCCAGCCAATAGGATTTGCCCACTAGGGTTTTGCCTACAAGGGTTTTGCCTATTGGGGTTTTGCTTAGTTGCTCTAAAGTTGTGCGAAGGATGTCAAGTCTTCATTTTTTGAATCCAGACATCCAAAATGCGCATCACACAACCTGTCCTACCTAATAGGGTTTTGCCCAGTTGTCTTAAAGTTGCAAAAGGGCGTTTTCACCATGAAGGAAAGGGCCCCTGATAAGGTGAGATTTGGTGTGTAGATGACCAGGAAAAAGCTTCCTCCTAAGGAACCATTGCCCACACAGAAGGTCCCCATCCTACAAGTGCTCGATATAGCATACATCTCCATGGCCAGGTACAAGTTAATTCTAACCTTTCAATAGATTTACCATCTTCTCTTTTTGGTCTTTAGCAACCTTTTGGGATCAGCCTCCAAAGTATCTTGGACATGCAAGTCCAAAGTTTCTCGCCTCCACTCCATGACCAGATGCAGACTATCTATTCTAAGGGAGGGATGATGGCCACGTCTATGACTGTGTCTGTTGAGAGATGGAAAGTCAACATGTCTATATAGACATAGATTGAGGACTTGCTGCACGTTGGATAGGAATAGATTCCCACTTTTGAGACAACTAGTTTACCAGATGAGGAGCAGCACAGTTCCTGCCTGAACCTACGTATCGTCGGTATTGGGGAGACAAGTGGTTTTCTTGATATGGAGGAGGCGGTATAATTTTTTTTACAAAGGTGATGCACATACAAGCAGATGGTACTGTCTCGACACATCAAGTTGGAGCATCACGGCCACAGCACCCTCATCACCTCCTAGTTCATTTTAGAGACACCATTTTCCGGTTGCATATACTCAAGCATGGCAATTTCCTGAAAGAGAGCACCTTTTCCATTTTAAAGGATCTCTCTCCACACAGCTCTGCAGACGGAAAGGGGAATTACGCGAAGCTCGCCTGCAATGAAAGTGGACAGTGTACAGAGGAGGTCAGGCTATCATTAGGGATCAGTGGTCCTTTGATACATGTACAATTTCTATATAGCCCTGATCTTCTTTATATATATTTGTTTGTTTGTAATTTCTATTTGTTCTTATGCTTTTGTCATAGGGCTTTTAGTCTCCAAGTTTCATTAGGGCTCTCGCCCTATGGCCCCATTGAGTCTCGTGGACGTAAAGACGTATCTTATCTTACTTTTTTCTTCGATTCCCTTTTTTACAACTATTTGCAATCTTTGACTTGAACATCCTATTGCAAAATGTGAATAGGAGTTTTTCAAGGTTCAATACTTTAAGGACTTAGTCTTAGGAGGGCTTTCCTCTGGGCATCATTCAACTAGAGCAGGATTAACAGGCGTCGATCTTCATTTCAATGGATTCAGGTTTCAAACCTGGACGTGATATCCCTATTTCTTATCGCTCAGGTCTTAGACCTGATGATCTTTTGGCTCAAATGTTTGCCCCGTGCATCAATCTACTCAGATTTGAAAAAAAAAAGTTCTCTTCATGTCTATTAAATTCATGGGAAAAAAACCTGAGCATTCAGGTCCAGCCCCCTTAAATGGGATGCATGATGTTATGCGCTACAACTCCGGGCACACATTTACTAGATGTTAAAAGCCATCCACGTTGAAGCCATCAATGGGCCGGCGAACAATATCTTGACCGCACAACTATTCCATCTTTTATTTACATCTGTTGCGCTTGCCCTGACATCCTGGCCTTCGATAGAGCGTGCGAAACCCTCCTGCGTTTAGTTGCTCTTCCTCTTTGGGCGTTTTGGAGAAGGAAGAACTGACCCAACCAAATCAGGTTGCCGCCAGGAGTCTGCCCTAAATCATGGGGTTGGATTATTACAGCGTCTTAAAAGTTGATAAAAATGCATCAGACGATGATTTGAAGAAAGCATATCGAAAGCTTGCCATGAAATGGCATCCTGATAAGAATCCTAACAATAAAAAGGATGCGGAGGCCAAATTTAAGCAGATCTCAGAGGCTTATGAGGTGGGTCGAATTTTCCTGCATGCATTGAATAATTTAGTAGTCTTTGGAAGTTTTAGGGTTGTTGGTCAGGCATGTAGTGGCCTGTCTAATTCATGGTGTTTTTGAACACTTGGATAAATTTCTTCAAGTAATCTAAATTTCCAGGAATTGGTCCAGCATGTGCAAAACCTTTATTAGGGGCAAATTTTTAAATAATCATGCTATATTTCTTGTTTTTTAAATTGGAAATTTATTTTTAGGTGCTGAGCGATCCACAAAAACGTGCAATTTATGATCAATATGGTGAAGAAGGATTGAAAGGACAAGTCCCACCACCTGGAGCATCTCCCTTTGGAAATGGAACAAGCAGTTCATTTAGATTCAATCCCAGGAATGCAGAAGACATATTTGCAGAGTTCTTTGGAGGGACCAATCCATTTATGGGATCCATGGGAGGAATGGGAGGCCGGAGTCGGAAAAGTCCATTTGAAGGAATGTTTGGAGGCTTTGGGGGAACTGAGAATGTCTTTCGATCATTTGGTGATGGTGGAACATCTGTAAGAAAGGCTGCAGCTGTAGAAAATAAATTACAATGCACATTGGAAGAACTATATAATGGTTCTACTAGGAAGATGAAGATCTCAAGAAACATTGCTGATGCCACTGGGTAAGTCTTTCATGCATGGATTCTTAATCATCTTTGTTGCTTGCTGTGTTTTGAACTTTTATGTTAAATATTTTGAGTCGTGATGCAGCAAGACAACTCCGGTTGAAGAGATCTTGACAATTGATGTGAAGCCTGGATGGAAAAAGGGAACTAAAATAACATTTCCTGAAAAGGGCAATGAACAACCGAATGTTGTTCCTGCTGATCTAGTTTTTGTCATTGATGAAAGACCACATGAGGTTTTCAAAAGAGATGGAAATGACCTGGTGGTTACTAAAAAGGTCAGCCTTTCAGAAGCTCTCACAGGCTATGTAGCTACCATCACCACACTAGATGGACGGGTTCTTAATATACCAATCACTGATGTTATCAACCCAGCTTATGAAAAGGTTGTTCAACGAGAAGGAATGCCGATCGCAAAAGAGCCTGGAAAGAGGGGCAATTTAAAGATCAGGTTTGACATAAAGTTCCCCTTACGTTTAACTCCAGAGCAGAGAGCAGGTCTAAAGAAGATTCTTGGAGGACCTGGTTAAGCTGAAACAGTAAATGTTTTTACCTGTGCATGGAAATGTTTTCCAGGCTGAATTCAGCATGATGCATGGAGCTAGAAGCTTATCCTGCTGGAGTGTTAATATGCATCATTGAGCATTCAGCGGTTTGTTCTGTAACATATCCAGGCTTTAGAATATTCATGAAAATTATCTCAATTTTGCTAGGTTGCCTCTAGCTTTCTTACATTCTTGTGTTAAGTTTCTTATGTTTAATTTATGGATGTTCAAAGGTTTTGACACTCTTGAATTGTGCATAATAGATGTATAACAACCTTCATATCCATCTTTTAAGTGTAGGAATTTGCCAAAGGATATGAGCTTTCCATTTTTTCACTTTTGTAGAATCATATTATAACACCCTTAGTTCTCAAACTACTAAGATTTGAAATACAAATTTTAGGAGACTCTCATATAAACAAGTACTTCAAGTGGTAGGGAGTGGTGCCCGTAACTTTTGGTTTAATAGGAAGGAGGATTCAATTTCCTACACAATGAGATGGTTTCAGAAGGGGTTTTGATTTAATATGAAGGATGAGTCAACCTAAAATATGAGATGCTTTTAGAAGGCTGGTTGAAGGCTGATCTTTAGTAAAGACCCATCTAGCTTACACTTGTGCCCTTACTGTAAGTCATTGCTTGAGTCAACTATGCACCAACTTCCACGATCTCAAGTCATTTGTAGTCAAGTTGAAGCAATCCATTGCTAAGCTCGAGTCAACCATGCATGAGCCCTTCAATTTTTTCCCTAAAATCCAATTGTGTCCTCTTAGACCATGCCTCGTAAGCACATTGCTATGATCTATTAGTCGAATAGTCTCTGTAGGTTGCATCTCCTGTTACCAACAATAAGGGAAGTTCCTGAAAAACTGAGTGGGGTATCATCAAATTTGGCCAAACTCTATTCTATGTGAAAGAAAGGACTAGCATCGTTATTCAGTCTATTTTCTTGACTAAGAAGGTTCCTTCTTCTCTTTTTTTTTTTTTTTTTTTTTTTTTTTTTTTTTTTTTTGGGGGTGGTGAGGGACCTTATTCAATGAGAGAATACCACATATATGAATATAATTCATCGTACTCAAATTTGGGTGAAGTCCAATCACATGTTTTGATGTACTTTATAATCTTCGTATTCATCTCGTTTACTCCCAAACATCAGACTTATTCAGAAAAGATAAAAAGAATCATGAAGCAATGAAAATTTCCGTCAGAAGGATGAATATATTGGACAATCATAGTATAGAAAGGAAGGAAGGAAAGAAGGATATGGAATTTAATGTCCACGAGAAGACGCACCTTATAGGACACGAGATGGGACCTACCCCACCATTTGTATGCTAAAGTGGGTCCTCCCCCCACTAATTTTACAATGATCATGATCATGAAGAGGTGTTTTGGGAATATTCTTTGATATGCTTTGACTATATGACTGGTATTTAATATGGAGGAAATTATAGTGGTATATTTCTTCTTAGGGTGGGCGCTTAGTGTATTAGATACTAGAAGTCCAAATTAGAGTAAATCAAGATTGCTGGTAGATTAATTGGTTTATTTGGTTACGTTACTGGTGATTACTGAATTCACACATTTCCATGTTGACTCGCCCTTTGCATTCTTCTTTCTAATCAACCAAGTTGCTAGCAATCTTGTTTTAGTTATTTTGAGAGTCGCGATGTAGTCCTCAATTTTGGTATCAATTATCAGTGAACTCGTAATGCAAGATTGTATTATGGTGAAGGTTGGATCGTAAACTTTTGGGTGGTACAAAATTGCTTTCTTTTAGATATTTTTTCAATATAGTTCCAATCTTCTTCTAGTCTCCAATTGGATTGTGACCCAACATATAAGCCATTTGCCATGTTGCTAGCCTGAAAGCACGGCCTTGCTTTGGCCTCACATGATATGAAATAGGAGTAGTTGGATTATTACGTGTAGAAGAACTTGCCTCTGAAAACTTCAAGAAAACTGCACTACATCTAGTCCGAGTCATAGATAAAGGATGTTGCATAAGTTGAACTTTGAGGGTCCTTGCACATAAGTAGTTGTAGAGTTCTATCATGGTCTGAGTCTTCTTGATATCGATCTATGTAAAGTTTTTCTCCATAGTAAAATTAGAATATAGAGGATGAATTCCAGACTCCAACTCTCGTTGTCCCCAATCAGTTTAGAACGGCAGATTTGCCAAAGATGCCACTCCCCTCAACTAATGCAGTTGCAACAATTTATACCTAACTGCATCACTACCATTGACGACAAATTCTCTACCATAGTAATGTAGAATTACATATGAGAGATAGATTCTATATTTTCACTTTTAACTCAGAATCATGGGTCTAACCCGTAAAAGTCAAGCTTTTAACTTCATATAGATCCCATTAGATCAACATGATATATCTCTAGACAAGAGGAGCAGAGTACAATGTTTTTAAATGCCTTTACAAGGTACTGAGAAATTCCAACATGGCCAGAACTTGTTCCTGACATGACGTGATATTGATTGCATGTTGGACCAATTTGAGGCGATTGGCGAGGTAGAGACAAGCTCTTGATGTTGCCTTTCAATATTAGATGTAATTAATATATTGCTCTATCAGTAATTAATAACACAATAAATATTGCCAATGGACACAAACTATCCTGGAATATAATGATCATGAATCTAATCTGTCTGCCTTTTTGTTGATTTATCAAATTATTTGTATAGTCAACATTTTGTATGTGTCTCCTCTGCTATTTCTCCATGTAGGCTGGAAGATGGTAGCAAATTCTTAATGTCTATCACTATTTTTATAGCTTCCTCCCATAAGTAGTTGGGCAAACCAGAGTGTTTTGAGCATTGACCTTACACCATCCAAGATTGACCTGTTTTTCCTTTCTGCGACACCATTTTGTTATGTGTGACAGCATGTAACTTGTCTCCTAATTCCTTGTTGTTTACAATAATTTTTGAAGATGTCATAAATATATTCCCCATCTCTGTGATCTACGATGAAAAATATTTTGTCCTCTTGAGTGATCATTAATAAATGTAATAAAGTAGTTTCTACCTTGCATACTTCTAACATTAAGTGGACCACAAAGGTCGCCGGGCACAAGTTCGAGCAAATCAATAGCTCTGTCAATAATTCTCTTAAATGGAAATCTTGCATGTTTTCCTAACCTCTTTGGAAAGCTCGTGTAGAGAGCTTCATATTGGTATATGATTCAACCCTGATCTATTAAGTGAGGTAGCTGCTTTTTGCACTTTTAAATTCGGGTGCCCCTTTTTGCTATGCATGCATTACTGCAGTTTTGATAGTAAGGTACTTTTTATAATAATTCTTGATTTGTAACTTAGTTTTGGATGATTTTTTTGCTTTAGAAAATATCTTCAAGAGCTTTCCATTGATGTATAATATGGCCATGATTGGTTAAAGTTTCTGAGTCCAAGCAGCATTTTTACGGTCTGATTCAGTAAGGTTTTTGAAAAGTTATGAAGGGATCTGCAATTCTGAGTTATCGGATTCGTTTCATTTTATATGTTTTACCCAGATTGATCTGATTACATTAATACAGTTTGTGTTTTATCATGGCAAATCCAAGAAGATCTAGTAACAAGGCCCTTCGTTCAAAAGATTATAAACGAGGTGTACCATGGACTACCACAGTCATCGGATTTGTCGATCCTATGACCCAGATCATATATTGCGGCCTCGATTTCGCCTAAGGTTTTGAGGGAATATCGAACCTATATACGGCTTTGCCTAAGATTTTAGAATATGAAATATGGGGGCTTGAACCTCTACCAAAATAATTCAATGCCCTAATAAGACTAATTTAACCAATATACCCAAACTAATTTAACCAATGTGATTATTTTCTATCTTGAATTTATGTTTTTTTTATAACAACCCATTCAATTGTTTTAGGGATATATAGTCTATGGTTTCAGGAATTATTTTTACATCCATATCAAATCCCCCTGGAACCCCCTGTTAATTTGCTACATACTCAGTGCAGAAAATGCATTGAACATTTTACAAGATTTGGACAAAAGATAATTCTCGCCTGCTAAAAAAATTTCCGAGAACCCAGCTTCAACCTGACACACCGACAATGGTGGATGTTCTACCCACTAAACTATTTGGTCCCCAGAGACCACTGTTGGACGAGAATGATAGACCTCATATTGCAAGAATTTTTAGTCCCCAATAGCCAGTGCCATATAGACTATTCATTATGAGGGAGGGACGATAGCCACATCTATTATGAGATGGACACAATTGTTACAGTTAATCCGTGCCTTGGTCCCAGACTCTAATGGCCAGTATGTGGAAACAAGTCATGCTTCAGTGCAGACATTAGAGTCAGAATTACCGCCACAGCAGAAGCATTATGTTGATGCAGGAGTGCAGAAATTTGGAAGGGAACATGTTAAGGTGGGAGTACAGACATCTCCACAATCTGTAGTGGACCAGGATCATGCTGCCTCAGTACCTGCTGCTACTAGTACCTTGATCTTGCGTATTATAGGGGTTGCAGAGGCAAAAACTGATGCCCATTCAGCTGTAGATGAGGCTCTCAATTTCTTTACTGACATCATGCATCTGAATGTTGCTGAAGTTGTCTGTGCTACTAGGATGGGAACGGCAAGATCTAATCATCCTCGATATCTTTTGGTTCGGTTTCATGATGCTCTCAGCCGCCTACATATTCTTCAGCATGGTAACCATCTCAAAGGAACTAGTTTTCGGTACAAGAGGAACTCTCTCCTCTTCAATTGTGTAAGCATAAGGAAGAGCTTTGCAAGCTCTGGGCAGCCCACCTGCAAAAGAATTGGGACGTGTACAGGGGAGGCGCAGCAATCATTCTAGATCAATGGCCTTCCAATCTTTGGACTGGCTATGTCTAGATAATTTAAGTAGCATAAAATCATCATTAACATTAGCCATCTTTTTCTTTATATTTTTTGGATTTCCATACCCCTTTGTTGTTTGGGTCCAGTTAGAGTATTATGATACTCCACATGTGGTGATAACTGTGCATGTTGAATCATCACTTTGTTGCTGACATGGCACTCTATACATTAGCCATAGTCATGCCTCATTCTAGGTAGTTCATTCTAGGAGCTAGTAGGTGCTTACGCTTCTGTCCTTGTCTTTCCTTCATCCTTCAGGATTTCCTCAAGCTATCATGGTATCAGAGCCTATCTGAAGGGGAAGGTTACCAAGTCGATCACAATTGATCTTCAAAATTCTCAGTGAGTTTTTTGAATTGGAAGTTAAGCTCTCAAAGGCTTGGTCTGATTGACACACAGATGTTCTGCGATATCTTGATACAGATGCTCTAGAAACCTGGGGTTGATTAGATCAGTGAAACTCAAGTCAATTTCTTGGCAAGGTTACTTGCAAGACCAATTGATTGCAAAGGGATTTGTACATTTCTCGGTTGCGAAGGGCCGGATTTAAGGTGCAAATTCGTCTGGACTAGGAATCTTGTGGATGGTGCAAACACAAGGGTAGACTGGGAGTCTTGAAAATTTGACGAAATTGTTCAAGCACAGGGCGTGGGAGTTTTGCAAATCTGACACAACCAGATCTGATATTTGGATCGGTCAGTTTGCTCGGATCTGGAGTTTGCCGGAGTGGATATTGTCGCATCGGTAGTTGGGCGATAATTTGGAGTTTTTTGGACATCGAAAATAATTTGGAGTCTGGATTTGTGCCATTGGTAAAGTACCTGGCATCTTTTGAAATTTGTTGACGCTTTTGACATCTTTAATGAAAGGTTAACGAAAGGTTGTAGACTTTGCTTTTGGTAAAAAGAGAAACAAATATTGCATGCCGCAGTTATTTTTGGCTTGGTGGATCCTTTGGGGATTTGGTCGGATTGGGCCAGACTTGGAGTCATGGCAGAGGGGCACCAGATTTAGAACTTTGAGCTGATTTGGCTCTAGAATTTGGTTGGATTTGATAGGTTTTGTGCTTTCAATTTGTCATATTTGACGAATAAGGGATTTGACATTTGGCAATGCCTGATCTGGAGTTGTGAGTTGATGTTACTCTTGTTGCTACAACTTGGACGATTATTTGCCGCAATCCATGAAGGAGCACGGTTCTTGACAATACAAGCTTTGTCATGGGTCTATTTGGCTCAGTCAACTAAATAGATTTATAAGATTATAGCTCCTATGTAAGGTAATTTGCTAACTCTTCATAACTATGAAGAATGGAGATTTCACATGACCTGGTCTTTAATTTCACAAGATCTGTGGCATGTTACAAGAGGACAACATGTTTCTGAGATTACTCTTGATAAGGATTATCTAGTTTCAAAATCTATGAAGCTAACTATAGAATCTATAGATTTGGCAAGCTATATTTTTTAATTCCCAAGAGCTCTGGGGCTACTTGAGATCTGAATTTGGTCAGGATAATCAACACAAGAAGAGGCAATAGAAATCTCAAATTGAGCAGGGTTATTTTGAAAAGTCTAAGACAGAAACTCAAGTGCAAGGTTCTCTTTGCAAGAAGAAGAAAAGAAATGGCAAAAGAAAGAGAAATGGGGGGAGTCAACCCTGGTAAGAATTTATGAAGAATAAAACACAGCTGGTTTTTTTTATCTTACCAGTTGCTAATCTTGCTGATGATAATAAGAATTTGTTTGGACCTCTTGGGGATATGCTAGCAGTCATTGGAAATGAGAGATTAACGGAGCAGTCTAATATATTCTCTGTTTTCAAAGGCCATACAAATCTGCTGCAAGACCAAGATGATCATCAAAGTATAGATCAGGTTCTTGAAATTTCATATTCTTTCGTGTATAGAGAAAACTAAGATACAACTAATTCTCAGAGATTACTGAAGTTGCAGTTAGAGATGCCTTCTCAGGTAATGAATGGTAATGATTGATGAAGGAGATCTAGAATGATGTTGCAGCACACAGAGATGCAGCTAGGACCATTTTACAAGACAACAATGAGGTAGACAATGATTGTCAGCTTTAAGGAAGTGAATATCGAGATGAATATGACAATAAGTACCATATTCTCGGGTTAGAAGACTTAGATTCATGTCGTATAGTAGAGAAAGCATCACAAGATATCATTCAGCAGTTAGAGATACCTTTTATTGATAACTTTATGGATGTTTCTGGTTTATCTTCAATGGCACAAAGCATCATGTACATACTAGACTATGTTGTACTGCATTGATCTTTGAATGTACTAGCACACCTTCTATAGATGGTTATGAAAGCATGTATCCATTAAGGAATGATCATTTGTCACATGCTTCTCAGGTTATTTGCGCATCAAGGGCATACTCTAGATTTCAAAGATGAGTTGGTTTTGAGCTTCCTTGGATGGATATATTTGCTCACATGTCAGAAGTACGAGTACCTGAGTTGCAGCAAGCTTCAAGACCAGAATTATTGAGTAGAAATTTTCAGTATAGTGATTCTGCACTACAAAGATTCACATGCAAAAAGAACGGTACAGGGGCAGGAAGATTTGGTTCAAAACCAAAGTCAAATGTCAGTCATGGCTTATATTCTGGTTGAGTTTGCTTTATCTTATGAGCACTGCTTGATCTCAGGGAAGATGTTCTTTCCTTTCTGTTAGTTTTCTTTTTGATTTTTCAGTCATGCACGTCATCAGGGGGGATGTTAGAGTATTATCATACTCCACGTGTAGTGATGACTATGTATGCTGAGTCATCACTTTGTTGCTGACATGGCACTCTATATATTAGCCATAGTCACGCCCCATTCTAGGTAGTTCACTCTAGGTGCAAGTAGGTGCTTACGCTTATGTCCTTGTCTTTCCTTCATCCTTCAGGATTTCCTCAGGCTATCAGGTCCCATGGCCAATTTGGTCTCCGTGGACGTTAAAAATCTTCTGTCTATCTATCTATTATGCATGCATGCATGCGCTCGTACATGCGCTTTTCGCACCGCTTGCCGCATTACATCGTTGTGGTTACGGCTCGGTCGATCGGTCGGTTCGATCGATGCAGTGCAGTGCGGTGCGATTACGTCGATGCATGCGGTGCAGTGCAGTGCATGCGGTATATGCGTCTTGTATGCCAATAATGCATGCGTAAATGCATGCATGCGTACGTACGTGCGTACGTAGCATGCGGCCTCGTGCGCTCGTGCACGCTGCACTTTTTGCCGCACGTTTTGCGTGCAGCCGCCTACGGCCGTCTGCACCGTCACTCGCATGCGCTAAATGCATGCATGCTCGCTTGCCTTTGTATGCATGCATGCGCCCCGCTCTATGCATGTATGCCCCGCCGTATGTAATGCATGTATGCTATGTATGCTATCGCCCGCATACATGCATGCATGCTCGCAGGCATATATACATGCATACGCCGCTTCTGCATGCATGCATGCAATGCGCTCGTCATGCACACTTTGCTCGCTCGCTGCATAAATACGTTGCATGCTCGCTCATTCATGCATGCATGCATGCATGCCGTCACCTAAATGCGCCCGCTCGCATCGCCTCGCATGCATGCAACCGCTCGCTTGCACCGCCCGCCTCGCTATCCTATCTATCCGGGTGGCTCGCATGGCCGCATTCGCTCGCCGCTCGCTCGCTTACCCGTGCGCATGCGGGCCAGTTCGGGCTGCGCCCGCCAACATGTCCCATGCCACTGGGTCAAATGCATGCGCCGCATGCCGATACATGCGCACGCGCAGATGGCCGCTTTTGCTGCGTCGTCATCTTCGCACGGGCGTGCGTGCGTGCAGTTTGATGTGTGCGTACGTACGTGCCGTCTTGTTTGGTGCATCTCGCGATGCAGTCCCAATGCCATGCATGCGGTGTTTGTGCATGCGTCACCATGTCCGTGCCCGCGTGCCTTAACCTCTGATTCGGACCCGATCTGTGTGTGTGGTCCGGTTCGTCGTGTCTGTGTGCAATGCATTTCGTATGTGCGGCGACTTGCATGCATGTTTGCGTGCATGCGTAAATGTCATGCATGCGCGGCTGCGTGTGTAAATACGTCACAATATCTGGGACGTGACATGAAATTCATCATCTCCTGTAGCAAATATCAATCACCTTTTTGCCAAGCATTTAACATTCTCAATATGTATATGTACCAATCTTATATCCACAACTTTAAAGTAGGAAAATGGACAGAATTAATACTTCCACTTATTGTGTTATTATGAAGCCCAAACAAATTGCCAAAACATTTTGCAATAAATTTTAACTCGTCATTCAAGTAGAGTTTACAAGATAGTTTGTCAAAACAAACTTTGTAATCCATGTTCACTAGCTGACTGATAGATACCACATAAAACTTCACTCAAATTAACTACTTGACCATTAAGATCAAAGACTTCTATAATTCCAGACTCTTCCACTTGCTGCAATTCTCCATCTCCCACTTGCATGAAAACTCCATTTCTTTTCTTCCTTTGTTTGAGAGCATCCGTAGTTTTAACTACTGATCTAGCGCAAGCATATTTCTTTCTTCTATTTCTGCTTTAATTATTAGCTCTGTCCTATCCCTGTTTCTGGCCACACTAGGATCAAAATCTCAAAAGGCTCATGATAATGAAAGGACATGAAAATCTTTGGTTATGGGGATTCCAGCAACATCAGTCACAATGTTATCATATTTCTGGAAGAACTGGATTAGATTGTCACCCTCCTTGAACTTTAACTATCTTAGTTCCCTATCTAACATTTCAATTTGAGATCAGTTCTTAACTTCATAATTTTTTTATCAAAAACTCCCACACTTTCGTTGGTGGTTTATTCTTGTAAATATAATGCTAAAACTCAATTTGCTAGAGATCATGCACCTTGCTTGATGTGTCCTCTTTGAGGTGTTGCTTCCAATCCCAACATTGATTGAAGCTTCACTAGCAGTATTTCCTCCAGAGTTGAATGTACTACTTTTTTCTTCATTAAGTCTCTCTTCTGCTACAAGATTCCATAGATCTTCAGCCTGCAAAACATCCTTCATTTACGATAACAGGTCAATGCACAAATAATGTATTGACTCAGAAATAACACTTGATCTGCAATGACTGTTAACCAATCAAATTTCTTAGCAAGATACACATTGATTTAGCTCACACAATTACAATCAGAGATCCTAACCGTTCGGAGTTGGTTTGGGACCTTCCTTGAGTGGCAATACTCCACGAGTTGTGGAGTTATTTGACCGAGCATATGTGTTCTAGTTTAGTTTCCAATATATTCTAAACCTTCAACCATTAAACTTCAAAACCTTAGATCATTTAAATTCATGACTTAAGCTCAACCTAGGTTATAATCTCCTCATACAGTCTTCTCATAACCTAAATTGTAATCTCCTCATCTAAAATTTTAGCCTAGATAAACTTGCACATGAATTACTTCTCACACTTTCTACTTCCATATTCCTTTGTTGTTTGGGTCCTGTTAGAGTATTATGATACTCCACATGTGGTGATGACTGTGCATGTTGAGTCATCACTTTGTTGCTGACATGGCACTTTATATATTAGCCATAGTCACGCCTCATTCTAGGTAGTTCACTCTAGGAGCTAGTAGGTGCTTACGCTTCTATCCTTGTTTTTCCTTCATCTTCAGGATTTCCTCAAGCTATCATGGTATCAGAGCCTATCTGAAGGGGAAGGTTATCAAGTCGATCACAGTTGATCTTCAAAATTCTCAGTGAGATTTTTGACTTGGAAGTTAAGCTCTCAAAGGCTTGGTCTGATTAACACACAGATGTTCTGAAATATCTTGATACAGATGCTCTAGAAACCTGGGGTGGATTAGATGAGTGAAACTCAAGTTAATTTCTTGGCAAGGTTACTTGCAAGACCAATCGACTGCAAAGGGATTTGTACATTTCTCGGTTGTAAAGGGCCGGATTTAAGGTGCAAATTCGTCTGCAGTAGGAATCTTGTGGATGGTGCAAACACAGAGCTAGACTGGGAGTCTTGAAATTTTGACGAAATTATTCAAGCACAGGGCGTAGACTGGGAGTTTTGCAAATCTGACACAACCAAATCTGATGTTTGGATCGGGCAATTTGCTCGGATCTAGAGTTTGCCGGCGATAATTTGGAGTTTTTTTGGCATCGAAAATAATTTGGAGTCTTTAAGGCTCTTGAATATGCAGTCTCTTTTTAGTAAGTAGATTGTGCATCTTCATCATTATGCATAATCAAGCTTGCAGAATGGTTTTAGTAAGTTTCAAGTTTGCAAAATGATTTTTGCAGGTTTTAAATAAAAGTTATCATAGAAGCATCTCCACAGAAGTGTCTCATCCACAACAAGTACTACTCCTGCAACAACTTGAACATTTGCAACAGTTCAGCCTCACCATTTGGCACTTAGACATCTGAGTAAGTTTATCACAATTAATTATTGTGGCTGGAAGCACCCACCTGTTTCCTGCTCTCGGTTCTGCTCTTGGCTTTAAAGTTCGTGCTATAGGTCACTCAATCATACACTCATTCAAACCTAGATGGAGTATGGGGTGCCTCTCTCAGCTGAACGTGGCCCTCTCCTGCTCCTACTCCTGCTCCCTCACGACCCACGCCCTCTCAGCCACATGCTGCCTCCGCTCCATCTACTCACTCAGCCTCTGCTTCCCGTCCTCCCCCCGCCACTCAGGCTGCGCATACCACGGCTGCTGACAAATAGGAATTGTGCCTCCGGGTAGTCTCATGGAATTGTCGAGGCTTCCCTTGGCAGAAGGGGGGCAGTCTCAACTCCGTGGCAGCCGATATGGATCTCATCTTTCTCATGGAGACATGGGAGCATGCTGGGCACAGGCGCTACCTGATCTGTCGGGTTACCAACATTTCTCGGTCTTCAATATTTGTACAGGACAGAGGGGTCATGGTGGGGTTGCTTGCTATTATATTAATTCACAATAATAACTCAAGAACTATAGTTGGTTTCAAGTATAGATAAGATCTTCACAAGTGCAATGGAAGCCACATTATGGTCACTAATTCCATGCAACAAGATCTCATGAACTTCCCCTCAATTAGATAATCTTAAAACCACTAGAATACAATAGTTCATATAAGTTGCAATTTACTGTAGCAGCCGTATTGACGTAAACACTGTAGCAAGTTAGACTGCCTTCGATCTTCCTTCTTTGAGACGGATTTGAGTCTATCCTTATCCGAATGCCTTCCTAATGATCTTCTTTTGCTTATATGAGTGCAATCCGGCGGTTTCGACTTTCTTTTCCCAGCAAAACTTCATCAACGAATTATCCCACAGACGTTTTCCCTTTGAGTTCGATATTCGATGGCAATACTAGAATATTCAATGCAAAATAACCATTGCATAATGAAACCATTAAAACTTCATCCTTTTCAACCATTAACAATTTATACTTCAATAGTTCCAAAGTTGTAATTGCCCTAATATGATCCTGTAGCCTGTATTTACCTGTTCATTCTCATTGACATGTCTGACCACCACAATATGACATGATTAGTTTCTCAACATTCTTCCCCTTCATGTCATATTCATGTTTTCACCTGTAAACATAATCTGGCACATCTAAGTCCAAAGAAACCTCTTTTACGCTAAAACCTTTGTAAGAATGTCCGCTAGTTGCTTAGTCAGACATTAATATAATTTACGTATCAAACCCTTACATACAAAGATCTCGACAAAATGCATCTCAATTCTATATGTTTTGATCTTTCATGCATTATTGGATTCTTTTGTCATGGCTATACAAACTTGTGCTATCACATAACATTTCACTAGAATCAGCTGCTCAACTCCAAGTTCTAATATTAATCTTCTTTCCCAAATAAGCTCTTTTGCACATAATGTGGGCTAGAGGCATATTCAGCCTCTCTTGTTGACAACGCTATGGATGACCTTTTTTTGCATTTCCATGCTATTGGACCTCCTCCAAGCATCATTAGGTATCCCAAGTGGACTTTCTTGCATCCAAATCCCCCCCCTTGATCGATCACAATAGGCAATCAATACTAAGTCTTTTGAGTCTGTATGAGATTCCCATATCCATGGTGCCTTTCAAATACCTTAGAACTCTTTTGGCAAGAACCCGTGATCCCTTCACGGATCATTGTTATATCTACTAAGCATATTGACACTTTGTGAGCAATATATCCGGTCTTGTACTGATTAGCTACATAAGCGGACAACCAACCAAAAGATCTATAAGGAATCTTTTCCATAGCCTTTCTCTCCTCATCACTTTTTGGACACATGTCTAGTGAAAGCTTGCATCCCGTACAAAGGAGTTTTGCTAACATTACACTCTTGCATATTAAATTTTTTCAAAGATACCTCATCCGCTCCTTTTGGGTTAAGATAATCATACCATCATCCCTTTTTCTTGTCACCTCAATTCCTAGGAATTTGGTCAATTCTCCTAGATCCGACATTTCAAATCTGCTATTCAATAAACTTTTGCACATTGCCAAACATTTAGTACCCTTGGCTACCATAACATTATCATCTATATCTATCTATATATAATAATAAAAGCAAAATGTAGTGTGTGCAGAGCATCTCGGCCGTTGATTTTGTTGTGAAAACTCTTATTATAGACCGTCAGATTTAAGTAGTTTTCTTTTCCTCTCCCTGGAACTCTTACGGTTTACCCTCGGCAGCCATCCCTCCTTCCAGAGGAGATTCAATTCTTCTGTGATATTTGTTGCCGAAGATTCAGTTCTTCGTGTTGTTTTGTGTGCCGACTGCATAGTGTCGGTTGTTCGGTGGTTGCATTGCCACTTTGTCCAGAGCAATGTTCGGCCTTCTTTATGCTAGAGCCATTCCCTTATTTTTGCCTTTTTGCTGCGTTCTTTCTGTGTCGGTTCTCATCTGCCTTATAAAAAGCTCTACTCCGGCGCCCCAGTACCTCTCCATTGTTTCTCCTTTCATCTAATCCTGTAGCCTCCATCTTTTCTTGTACCAGATTTAGCCGCTTGGCCCTTTGGGTCCTTTTTAGCAAAGTTTCTTTGCCCTTGGCAACCCAAAACTTGATTGCTGGATTTCGATTTGTCCGGTGCCTAGAATTCCAATTTTCAAAGGAAAAGCTTTGGAGCTGCTTAGACACAACGAATTGTAGAGAGTACCAAGGGAGATATGGAATTGCGTGATTAGATATGCTTCTTTCTCATTGGATAAGGTTTGTAGTGATGAAGAACTCCTGCTGCAGAAAAAGTATTCCCTCCTTTCTTTTAAGTTATCTCTCCAGCAATAGCAGTAGTAGAAAGAAAGGTTGTTATATCATACTTTGCAGTTTTAAATATGAGTGAATCATGATTATTAAACTTTAGGGCTTTGTACAATGCAGCCCTAGATGGAACAATGCAGGCATTTATCTCTATCTTGCATGCCTTTCTTTTCATCTCTCTAAAAGTCTCAATTGTGATCTCTAGCTTTGCAGTTCTTACATTGTATCATAGTTTGTTGCGTTTGGAGCTTCATGGACGTGACACGGAAGAAGAGGGAAGTGTAGATGATCGAGTTCTTGATGGAGGTATGCTATTCTATCTATATGTTATTTTTCTCGAAGTTGCATCTAAGAATTTTTTCTATATTTAGATACATGATATGCATTATGAAAGTGTGGATCACGACACATTGCAACTATCATGATGGTTTTGTTTTAAAGCTCGAAGCCTGCAAAAACTCCAAACTCCGAGCTCCGATGTTTGATGGAAAAAAATACCAAATGCATGCCGGCATCGACCATTTCATTCTAGGGTTTTACCTCGAATATTAGGCGACTTTGGAGAATATGAAGGTTCAATGTGATGCCCGATTCCTTCATCAACAAGGTCGCGTCGAATATCGGATTTTGTGTCAGAGGGGTTGTTGCCTCTTCTCTTGAGGGGCACGCTTCCCGCAGTTACCTTTTATGTAAACATGTTTTTAGTAGGTAGACGGGGATTTTCCTTTTGGTTTAAATTGAAATTCATCTATATTGTGCGCTTAACTTCTGGGGAAGTGGATATTGCATCGTTGAGAATGTGTTTCATCTTCTGGCGACATTATTTCGGTTGCGGATGATAGTTCTATATCTCCTTCACCCTTTCAGCGATATTGATGTCCTTCCTCGGGTGAGAAAGCTTGCAAAGAATGCATGATAGTGATAAAGAATCAAATTTTGATTGCCATTTTGCCATAGACGTTGCCATGAAATCTCCCTCACAATTTTTCCTCGCATTGTTTACGCTAAATTGATTAACGAAATGAAAAGAAGCGAATTTGGCGGTGCAATAATCTGCATTTGTCCATGCTTATTATAAGTGCCTATCGATAGCAATTATTGTATCTGAAATAAGGCCTCTTGGCGGGCTTTTGCTTGCACCTTTTTGGCTTAGCACCACGCAGGACGTGTGAAATAAATATATATTAACTGGAAAGAACAATTCACCATGATATATTTATAAAATATTGAGTTGTCCTGAACCAATATCATAAAGCTCTCAAATTTGTAATGAATGTACGTTGAAGTGCTAATTTCATCCGTGGTAAAATGAATGGCGTCTGCGGGCAATTGCTATCGGGTTGTGAAGAACTTAGGGGAGAGAAAACGGCAAGTTAAATATGCATTTGGGAATGAAAAAATGCAGCAAAGTGGACATTGATTAAAGGTGATAATAAGAAAACATATTCATATCTAAAACTGCAAACCCAAGTTACTCAATGTGTCATAATCACATATTTTTGCGGGTTCTATCACGATGCCTTTTTTTTAAGTACCAAACAAAGCCACTATCGGAAGGGAAAGAGTTTGAAGTATTTGCTCTTCCAAATTTGGCGAGAAGATTATCTTCCAATGCTTATTGGTCTTCTTGTTAAAGGTATGTATTTAAAATCGAAGTTTTCCAATTTGGTCAATTCTCTCGCCCAACTTAGAGCCTTTGCTAAAGCTCTTCTCTATTTGATGTGGAATTAGCATCTAATAGTGAAGAAAGGGTAAGAGGGAATAATGTCTCCAGCTTGACTTTGAGAGTGGTTAAAAGGCCAGGTCATTACCGTTTTAATGTGTATTTTCTTCACCGCAAATTAAACTAAGGTGAATAGGCATTGACAGAGTACCTTTTAAGATCCATCACCTTATCTGCGTTATCTGTCTTCTTATTCTTATTCCAAGATAGCGGGCATACTAGGCAAAGCTGATCAATGGGATAGTTGAAGTTTGAGTACTAATACCAACCTTGTTCCACATAGAGCTCTTTACGCATTTTTACTATCCTCTCTGTCCTTGACGAGAAAACTTTGATTCCTTTAGGTATGCGGTCTTGTATCGGGTTTATCACAAAGCAAGGTGGTTCATGCATTTTGAAATACACTATTGGTTACGCATGTGTTTGGAGCAAAGCATTGTAGATTGTAATTCTGATCACGGAGCTCTATTTTGGTCTCAAAGGCTTGCCTCACGTATGCCATGTTCTCAAATTGCACTGCTCTCTCACCCACAATGGTACTTATATCTATCCCATGTGCTTTTCTTTTATGAGTTCAATTTTCAAACTCCAATATCAACATCGTGTTATACAAAACCAGGGGTAATATTGTTGTTGCACATTTTTAACATTGTCATTGTCTAACATTGTCCAAATGCACTTTGAAAAATATTTGAGGAATTTAAGTCTTTCACATCTTTGGATTGTTTGAGCCTAATTTGTTATCCTATTGCTTGCCATTAAAAACTTGGTTCTTGGATCTTGCGGATTAAGATATAAGATGGATACTAATCGAAACATTGATGGGTTGAAATGCCAATCTTGGGTGAAGTCGTAGCCTTTGCATCGGTTCCAACCATGCCTTCAAGGCCTTGCTAGGTATATGCCATGGACTTTTTGTGCTTTCGGAGGCAATATTCACGTGTCGATATAGTATATGCTTGCTGCTTTGTATGTTTAGGTTCTTGTCTCGCCATTAGTCTCTTTGGAAGGATTTTGTTGTTCAACACGTTTACCCTTAATTTTGGTTGCGGGGAGGTTAACAAAGTCAAGAAATGGAGCGAACGTGGAACTACAAATTGAAATGCAAATTTTTTGTTATTATTTTGTCGGTTTTATCCGGATTGGCATTTCCCTTTTCACGTTATTCTTTACCACAATAAGCGGCCAGACTATGTCACTATGGGGGTGATTGCGAGAAATGAGTGAGGTCACGAGAAAATGTAACATTTATCCATTGTTTGCCAAAATCCAAGGAATAAGCAAGCAAGAAGCCTTGTCCGAAGCGATGCGCATCGACATCGACTACATTCAACATATAAATACAAGTGACAAGCGGTGATAGCAAGAAGTCTTGAAGCCTTGAGCCTTATCCGGCGATGCATCGACACCCAACTTGATGATTTGTAATAAAAGACATTCAACGTACCAATACATGTGACAAGCAATTTGAGCGAAAAAATTAAATGTAAGTTTTTTGAACTCATCTAACGGCATGCATCATACATTGATGCCCGACTTGTCATAACGTTGGCGACAATTTCTAAAGAATATAACTTTTGGCTCAACTAGAGAAACAAAGATGCTCATATGAAGGTTATTTTTTTGACATAATGGTGAAACCGATGACTTTATATTAAAATTTGATTTACATTAAAAAGCTTCAAACATCTTCTCTAGAATGTAGGCGCTCACCGCTCCCACAAATACAAAAACTAAACAAATTACATCCATTTAAAAGCGTTTTTGAATTGATTTCAATGATCATCTACCTTTGAAACTTCATGTTAATGGTTTCATGATATATGCATGTCAATATAGAATTTGGTTGCAAGCAATTTAAAAAATAGCTTTTATTTTTTACCTTTTCTACCAAAACAAGCTATAGCTATGGGAGATTCTGTTAAGACTATGTTTAATTTTGTTCTTGAAGAGTTGATATTAGAGAACTTCTTCAAACCCTCACAACTCAACACCCAAAATTCATCGATCAAGTCTCAAGGGAAGAGTTACAAATCCAGAGCATTTGTAGGTTTTACCCATATACTTCCTATGAATATTGGTCAAAAGCTAAAAATTCCATCAACATGTCACACCCACTAAGGCAACACCATTATTGTATTATAAACATTAGATCAGATGCAGAAAAGAACAACAAAAACCTAGACTGCCATCGATAAGAAATCATTGCCAAAATCTTGGGCCTTCCGGTGATTGCAATTGAATATATGAAAATGAGCGATGTTCTATGATAAGAGTGGAACTCACTATGGACAAAGTGCCAGAGTTCTAACAAGAACTAATTAAATATGAGAGCCTTGCGAGACAATAGAAGTCGACACACAAATTTAACCCCATGATGAAATGATTGATATGAACATTCAAAAACTATATAAGTTGTATTCAAAGTTTAACCTCAATAAATAATACATTTTATGCCCAACTAACGAACGACCATAAATGTCCACTAAATAAAGCATTTTATGCCCAACTAACGAACGACCATATATGTCCAACTAGATGCTATCAACCATAACCCTACCAATTTTGGAATTTAATCCCGACGAAAAGCCCAGCAACGCTGGGCACTTTTTCTAGTCAATATATAAAGCAATAATGCACCAGCCACTTTGACATTCAAATTTGTACAAATTCCCATCATTTGCTAATTTGACAAATCCTTGTTCAATAAGAAAAGTGTCCATGCATTTATACCATTCTCTGGGAGACTGTCTCAAACCATACACTGCTCTTTTTAATTTCCAAACTTTTCCTTCCCCTTGTTCAAATCCTGGTGCTTGTTTCATAAAAACCTCCTCCTCTAGTTTTGCATTCAAAAAAGCAGTTTTGACATCCATGTGATGCACTTCTAAATCATATGCATTTGCCAAAGCCAATAGCATTCTGACACTATTCATTTTAACCAATGGAGAGAATGTTTCATCAAAATCTTGACCCTTTTTCTGAGAAAAACCCTGAGCTACCAGTCTAGCTTTATACCTGGATGTTTTCCCATCTGCTCCAGTTTTGATTCTGAAAATCCATTTGTTTCCCACTATATTTCTCCCTTCTGGTTTGTCAACTATCTCAAACGTATTTGTTCTAATGAATGAATCCATTTCTTCCTTCATAGCATTCAGCCATAGAGTTCTATCCTTAGAAACTAGAACATCATCAAGTGTCTTTGGCACTTCAGGATTTAGAAACATCAAAATCTCAAATATGCTATTTACCTCATGCTCCTCTTTATCTTGAAGTCTTTTACTTCTTCCAGTTTCATCACGACCATGTAATACTGTATCAAATTTTGCACCAGCTTGCAACCTTTGTACCTCTGTCATTCTTCTCTTTTTCTCTTGTGGTGGCTGTACTGTAGGCACTGATTCTCCTACTTGTTCTGTGTCCAATGATTCTTCTTCATGTCCTGTTAGGGAATCTTCACTTTTCTCTTGCTGTTCTGTGAAGGTATCAGATCCAGCATCATCATCATCTGCATTAATCTCATCAACTTTATTAGTAGACTCAGTCCTAATATTATGCTCCACTAGCTTGGTATCTTCAGACAATTTTATAGGTTTAGATAATACCTTGTAGACTTGTCCTTCATCAAAGGTAACATCTCAGCTAACAACTATTCTTCTAGCTTTTGGGTCATACAATCTGTAAGCTTTAGATTGATTATCATATCCTACAAGGTATGTAATTAGAGACCTATCATCCAACTTCTTTTTATTTTCTTTAGGAATATGTGCAAATGCCAAGCATCCATATATTCTCAACTTATCATAGTTAGGTTTCTTTCCTGACCATAACATATCAGGAATTCCTCCTTGCAGATTCACGGATGGTAGCATGTTCTGAATGCTCACAGCAGTTTGGACTGCTTCCTCCCACAAGAAGTTTGGAAGGCCTGCTGATTTCAACATGCTTCTGACAGCATTTAGAATTGTCCTATTCTTCCTCTCAGCAACACCATTTTGCTGAGGGGAATGACTACAAGTAAGTTGTCTTTTAATGCCCTTGTTTTTGCAGAATATTTTGAACTCTCCAGAGAGGAACTCACCTCCTCTGTCAGATCTTAGGCACTTAATCCTTCTGCCTGTTTCAGTCTCCATCTCATTTACAAATTGTTTGAATTTTTCAAATGCAACATCCTTTGTTTTAATGCAGTATACTTTAGTCTTTCTACTAAAGTCATCTATTAAGGTCATGAAGTACCTTTTTCCACTTAAGCTGACAACATTGAGAGGCCCACACAAATCAGTGTGTATCAAATCCAATATGCCCTTTGCTCTAGCATTTGTTTTCTTAAATGGCAGCCTGTTGTGTTTTCCAAGCATGCATCCCATGCATACTTGTTGTTCAGATTGACTTGTACTTGCATTGATAAATCCCTCCTTGTTTAAAACCTCTATTGTTTTGGGATTAACATGACATAACCTTTCATGCCAGATTTTCAGATTTGGATATGTTAACAAATTAATGCTTGAGAATAAATGTTGTTTGCATAATCCATACAAGTTTCCAACTCTTTTCCCCACAAACATCTTCTTATTTCCAAGAAAAATATTACAACAGAGTTTTTCAAATACAACTTTGTAACCTAGATCAACCAGCTAACATACTGAGATGAGATTCCTTATTAATCCTGGTATGCACAACACATTTTTCAGTTTTACTGCCTTCCCTTCTAAATCAAACAGCTCCAAAACACCAGCGGTCTCTATTTCTTTCATATCTCCATTTCCAAACTGTACATGCCCTCCTTCTTTTTTCTGACAGTTTTTAAGCATCCTTGAAGTCCCTGTTACGGATCTTTCAGCTCCTGAATCTAAGATAAGTGAGTCAGTGCCAAGGTTTTTCTTTATCTGAGAACTAGATTTTATCATATTTACCTCAATGTCTTCATCTTGTTCCTCTTCTTCCAGAGTTGCCTCTCGAGCAATATTTAGACTAGGCTTTGCCTTTTGACCTCCACCTTTTTTACCTTCAGATCTTTTTGTCTTCCCTCGTTTTGGACTTGAGCAATTTGTTGCTATATGCCCTTTTCCCTCACAATTATAGCAAACAATCTCCTTGCCAATTTTAGGACAATTTGCTTTAAGGTGACCATAGCTGTCACAATTATAGCAGGGACCAATTTGTTTTTTTTATCAAAAACCTTCTTTCCTTTTTTCTGTCTGACAAACATAACCTCTGACTCATCATTATCATCAGCCTTGGTCTGCTCAAACTCAGTTCTAATCATTCTAATTGCATGATCCTTTGACCTAGCCACATTTCTTAATAATGTAGCTAATTGTGTATTATGGGAAACTGCCCTAGAGATGGCTAGCAACTGATAATCCTCATTTAACACAACTCCAGCTCCCTCTAAATCAGCAATTATTGATTCAAACTTTTCAAGAAATTCAGCAATATTGTCCTTTTCATATAATTTTAACCTCCTTAACTGTTTTTCCAAGACGTCTATTTGTGAAGATGACTTTTGTTCATAATTATCCAGCATGTATTTCCACATTTCTGCAGGGGACTTACCTCTGAGCTTCAACTTGATTACTGTCCCCACCTTAAGACATATTATGGATTGAGCTTCCATAATTCTTGCCCTTTCCTCCAAGCTAGCTGCTGAAGCAACCCCTCTTGCTTGACTGGTGGCAGCTCCACTAGTTGCAGCTCCAGAAGATGTTGCAGCTCCACCACCTACAACAGAAGCTGAAGATGCACTACTGCTAGATCCTTCTCCTCCAGAAACTTGAACAGCATTAGCAACATTAGGATCTATCAAGTACCACAACTTTTCAAACTCTAGCACCTCTTTTATACTTTGTTTCCAAACCTGAAAGCATGTTTCCCCTTTGAATACTTCTATGGAATTTAAGAGGTTGGCTCCAAATCGAGTAGACATCCTGCTCTCCTGGATTTGTATGCTCTGATACCAATGTTATTTTTCCAGAAACAACAACTGAGTAAATCCTTAAGCAAAGATGTCAGTAGACTATAACACTATTGCAATAATCTTAGTCATTAATTCACAATAATAACTCAAGAACTATAGTTGGTTTCAAGTATAGATAAGATAAGATCTTCACAAGTGCAATGGAAGCCACATTATGGTCACTAATTCCATGCAACAAGATCTCATGAACTTCCCCTCAATTAGATAATCTTAAAACCACTAGAATACAATAGTTCATATAAGTTGCAATTTACTGTAGCAGCCGTATTGACGTAAACACTGTAGCAAGTTAGATTGCCTTCGATCTTCCTTCTTTGAGACGGATTTGAGTCTATCCTTATCCGAATGCCTTCCTAATGATCTTCTTCTGCTTATATGAGTGCAATCCGGCGGTTTCGACTTTCTTTTCCCAGCAAAACTTCATCAACGAATTATCCCACAGATGTTTTCCCTTTGAGTTCGATATTCGATGGCAATACTAGAATATTCAATGCAAAATAACCATTGCATAATGAAACCATTAAAACTTCATCCTTTTCAACCATTAACAATTTATACTTCAATAGTTCCAAAGTTGTAGTTGCCCTAATATGATCCTGTAGCCTGTATTTACCTGTTCATTCTCATTGACATGTCTGACCACCACAATATGACATGATTAGTTTCTCAACACTTGCTACTACCGGACAACCTTGGCACATTCGGTTACCCTCCAGAAGACAGACAGACACAACCGGTACTTGTGGGTTCGTGTGCATAATACCAGTGGCAACCCTCTTTTTCTGGCCGCCTGTTATTTCCCTCACGCAGAGAGCACCTTCTATCGCAGCCACCCCAATGCAGATAGGATGGACCCTTATGTCGATCTATATGATGACATACAGCAGCACAAGCAGTTGGGTAGGGTCGTCCTTCTTGGGGATTTCAATGCACGGACAGGAGTAGAGCAGCCCATGAGACTTGACCCCCTCGCTGACGATGTCCTGCAGCTACGTCCTGTAGAAGCAACCTGGCCACGAGGATCCAATGACAGCCAGGTCACTCGCTTTGGCAGACAGTTGCTCCTGCTATGTGGTATTTTTTATTTGATAATTTGCAATGGCCTGACAGTGGCCCACTTCTCGCAAGTGCACATGCAGACAGGACAATCAGGGAGGAGGGTCTAGTGTGGTGGACTATGTGCTCGTAGTTGCGCAAGATATGCATCTCATCAGTCGTTTCCGAGTGGGCACCGACAGTCGGGATGAGGAGGTCGACTCAGATCACCTCCCACTTTATTTGGACATGGTTTGGCAAGCCGCCAGAACCCCCACTATGCCAGCCCCTCGCCATCCTCAGTTGCGACTAGATTATGAGCAGGCAGAGGACTACGCCGAGATGCTCATGGACGCCCTGCCAGCAATTCTGCGGATGTGACGCTCCCTGAACATATACGACCCTCGGACGTATACATATGGGGACTTTCCCCTCCCATGGCGACCAACTCGCCATGAGCAGGGCCCTCCGTCTATTTCGGGCCATCTATAATATGATGCCCGAAAGAAGGACACGAAGGGGTCATTCGGCCCACGCCTTCAATGGGGCTCCTACGTCGCGGAAGCGTGAATACATGTTAGCACACATCATAAATCATATATAAATAACCACCACGAAGGGTGGCATATCCATCCAAATACCAACGGCAAAGAATATGCATCTTAACCTAGGAAAACACCCCAAACCCCAGGTTCTACCCCGGTTCAGACTCCGATGAGGATGGACTGACGGCTCGGCCTCAAGAGATCAGCAGACAGAGGTATAACCTGGTGTTGGCTGGCATAGAACATCAGCTAGGGTTGTCCACTCCATCCGCCCCTCCTGTGCACACTTTGCAGATAGGTCAATTCACGCTATGGCGTCGCTATAGCCTTCCGGAGACGTAGGCTTGAGGCATCACCCTGCTGAGCCTACTCCGGGGTTCATGAAGTCCCGTCCGATGAGGCAGGTCAGGGAAGCGTCCCCTTCCAGAATCACAGTGGTTCCATGGGCGAGCTAGAGAATACGTGCGCATCGGCACCCCCGCATCCGTACCCGACTTACTCGCCCGAAATCTACTCAAAGTGCAAGGTGCCCCATACGGGTCACACCTTCCCACCCAGGGAGTGTCAGACCCATACCCGGCCCTCTACGTGACCGGCTATCAGGCCTAGCTCGCTATAGGAGTCCCAGGAGCCTTTTATGTTCGTGCAGGACCCCGCCAACCACTTCACCACTGTGTTCCTTATCTGGTGCTAAGCCAGTCCATAGCATCTATGACCCGGTGGGCTCTTGTGCACAGGCCGCATCTAATGGGAATAATACAGGGCTATATCTAGGAGCATACTACAATACATGGGCTCAGAGGTCTCTACCCCCCGTAATCCCCCATATCCGGAGTGCTAACTAAGCAAAGAACTACTAAACCATCAACCAAAGCACGTACAGAGACTAGAGATAAAGAATACTCACCATATCAATCAAGGGTTAGCCTAACAGGTAAACCACAGAGAAAACAGAGAGAGAACACACCACAGAGAGGCGCTATGCTATAAATCAACAAAGTAACCTACTGACTAACCGTCAAATCGGTCTTGGGCTGCTCCATCTCGACTAACTGAAGGGCGCCTGTCTGCTGCTGCTCCTCCTCCATCCCCAATTGCTCCCAATTCGAATTGGGGCACAAAAGCCCTAATTTGGGTGTCCAAAATGGAAACCCTACCTTGCCCAATCGATTTGGGCCAGGTGGCATGTCATAAATTAACTAATTTGGTATTTTAGCCCTTTTTAATATTAGGATAAGCCCTAAATTCGAATTAGGGTTTTGGTTAGGTTTCCACCTTTATAATTTAATTATTAACATAGCTAACCCCTTAGCTTATGAATAATTAATGTGCCATTAATTATTCATAGTGACGTGTCACGTATTTATACTTAAATATGCGTATAAATATGTGGAACGTCACATTCTCCCCACCTTAAAAATGATGCTGTCCTCAGCATCAAGATTACTCTTATTGCAGGGCAACACATCATACCTTGGAAGGAAGTCTCCCCTCCTTAAGAGATAGCGTGAGATTATAAGTCACACAGACGTTGTCATGTTCAAAGTGATCAAGTTTGAAATGACTTGTAATGTGCAATTTATAACTTTGGGATATAAGAGGTAGAGGTATAGATCAGAAATGATCATCGGTTAGGACTGTCAAAAGTGAACAGTCAAGGTTTGTGGAAGTCTCACTGTTTCATTCGTGGTGTCGAGTGCACAGTCTATCTATTTTAGAAATCATTCTTTCTATACATAGAGGTAACTGATTATATATTAAAGACAGGTATAGATATAAAGAACTTCTATTTGTTGTTATATTATAATACAGAGTTATTAACCTACTTACCGCTTAGTAGAAAATCATTCTAATCATATTAACTTCTGTGTATATATCTATTATATTCTCCCATCACTTTGCAAGTGATTTTATTACAGCCAGGCTTAATGTAATTTTGCATCTAAATTTTGTTTTTCTATTTGGTTACAATTTTAACAACTCATATATTGCTATCGTGAGTGTTTAGATGCCCCTGACATTTATAGTTACCCTTTAATAGTCTATTATAATAAAGAAATAGCGTCCGTCGGTGAGTGAGTCTGTGAGTGAGTGAGTGAGTCTGTCTGTCTTCCATGCCCATCCAACGGTGGAGGAGGCGCCACGTGGCGCGATCTCGGCCGTCCGTGGCCTTGGCCTCTCAAAAGCTCCCAAGTTTGGTGGACAAAATTTTTTTGGTTTACCAGGGACTCGAACCCTGGACATTGCCCCCCAAACCCCCCACCCTTACCACTAGACCAACCAGTCTTTTCTTAAAATAATAGGAACTCCATGCATAGTTAAGGCTGGGGCCTAATTAATTCAAGGATACTCTAGGATGTTCTAGAATGTTCTAGAATCTCTTGGAATGTTCTAGATTGTTCCAGGTGCCCATGGGTAAGCACCTCAGTCTAAAAATAGAAAGTTTCAGTCTAAAAATAGAAGTTTTTTGAAACTTTGCAAATGCTCAAAATAGAATGTTCTGGAATGTTCCAGGTGCTCATGGGTAAGCACCTCAGTCTAAAAATAGAAAGTTTCAGTCTAAAAATAGAAAGTTTTTTGAAACTTTGCAAATGCTCAAAATAGAATGTTCTGGAATGTTCCAAATACTCATGGGTAAGCACCTCAGTCTAAAAATAGAAAGTTTTTTGAAACTTTGCAAATACTCAAAATAGAATATTGTGGAATGTTCCAGGTGCTCATGGGTAAGCACCTCATTCTAAAAATATAAAGTTTCATTATAAAAATAGAAAGTTTTTTAAGACTTTGCAAATGCTCAAAATAGAATGTTCTGGAATGTTGCAGATGCTCATGGGTAAACACCTCAATCCAAAAATAGAAAGTTTTTTGAAACTTTGCAAATGCTCAAAATAGAATGTTCTGGAATGGTGTAGATGCCAATCTAAAAATAGAAAGCTTTAGTCTAAAAATGTAAAAACTCAAATAGAATGTCCTAGAATGTTTCAGATGCTCTAAGGTAAGCATCTCAGTCTAAAAATAGAAAATAAGGTAGTCTAAAAAAAAAAAAAAATAAAAATAAAACTTTGCAAAAACTCAAAATAGAATGTTCTAGAATGTTCCAAATGCTATAGGGCAACCACCTATGCTCTAGAAGCACCTCAGTCTAAAAATAAAAAGTTTCTTGAAACCTTGCAAATGCTCAAAATAGAATATTCTGGAGGTGATACTTTGGAATTGGTATAATGGGTGTGCGTAAGCTTCACATGGGTGATACTTTAGAATTGACATACTTTAGAATTGTGCCTCATGGGCATGTATGAGTATGTTACTCATGAATAATACTTTGTAGGTGCTCATGGGTAAGCACCTCAGTCTAAAAATAGAAAGTTTCAGTCTAAAAATAAAAAGTTTTTTAAGACTTTGCAAATGCTCAAAATAGAATGTTCTGGAATGTTGCAGATGCTCATGGGTAAACACCTCAATCCAAAAATAGAAAGTTTTTGGAAACTTTGCAAATGCTCAAAATAGAATTTTCTGGAATGTTACAGATGTTCAAAGGTAAGCACCTCAGTTTAAGAATAGAAAGCTTTAGTCTAAAAATAGAAAGTTTGCTTAAACTTTGTAAAAACTCAAATAGAATGTCCTAGAATGTTTCAGATGCTCTAGGGTAGGCATCTCATTCTAAAAATAGAAAGTACGGTGAGTCTCCAAAACGAGAAAAAGTTAAGTAAAACTTTGCAAAAACTCAAAATAGAATGTTCTAGGGTGTTCTAGATGCTATAGGGCAACCACCTATGCTCTAGAAGCACCTCAGTCTAAAAGTAGAAAGTTTCTTGAAACCTTGCAAATGCTCAAAATAGAATATTCTGAAGATGATACTTTGGAATTGATAGTAAGTGTGATGGGTATGATGGGTGTGTGTAAGCTTCACATGGGTGATACTTTAGAATTGACATACTTTAGAATTGTTAGTAGAGATAGTAGATGTGACCTCATGGGCATGTGTGAGTATGTTACTCATGAATGATACTTTGTTGATAATGGAATAGAGGGTTGAGCAGTATGTGTGAATAAGACTGTGAAATACCATGGAGTGCAATAGATGTGAGTAAGATCCTCATAGGTGATACTTTGGAATTGGTAGTGTTCTTCTCATGAGTGATACTTTAGAATTGGTAGTAGGGCATGTGTGTATATGGAGTTCCATGGTAGTAGGTGTAAGTAGGCTCCTTATGAATAATACTTTAGAGAGAGGGAAGAGAGAGAAAGGAGAGAGGGAAGAGAGAGGAGAGAGAAGACAGAGGAGATGAGAGAGAGAGAAATAGAGAAGAAAGAGAAAGATAGAGAAAGAGGGGAGAAATAGAGGGAGAGGAGAGAGAGATGGAAAAAAAATAAGAGAGAGACTTTTCCAAGCAGAGAAGAGAGGGGAGAGAGAAAGGGGAGAAGGGGAGAAGAGAGAGAGAAGGAAAAAAAATGAAAGAGGAGAGAGGAGAGAGGAGAGAGGAGAGAGGAGAGAGAAAGGGGGGAGACAGAGAGAAATATAGACAAAGAGAGAGAGAAAAGATAGAGAGAAGAGGGGAGAGAGAGAGATGAAAGAGAGAGGAGAAAGAGAGAGAGATGAGAGGGGGGAGAGGGAAGAGATGAGAGAGAGAAGAGAGAGGAGGGAAAAGAAAGAGAAGAGAGAGAAAATTTCTTCTTCAAGAAAGAGAGAAGAGAGGGAAGAGAGGAGAGAAGGAAGGAGAGAAGGAAGGAGGGAGGAGATAGAGAAGAGAGAGAAGAGAGAATAGGAGATAAGAGAGAAAAGGAGAAGGGGAAAAATATGAGGGAGATGAGAGAAGAGAGAGATGGCAAGAGAGGAGGGAAAGAGAAAAGAGAGAGAAGAGAGAAGAGAGAAGAAAGAGAGGAGAGAGAAGATTGGAATGTTCTAGATGCAAAGGCTCAAAATAGAGGGACAAGAAAGGGAGGAGAGAGAAAAAGAGAGGAGTCTAGGGAGAAAATAATAGAGAGAAGAGAGAGGAGAGAGAATAGATGGGAAAAATAGAGATGAGCAGAGAATGTTCAGAGGAGAGAGATGGGAAAGGGAAGGGGCCGGTCTAAAAATAAAATTTTAGGTCTAAAAAAAATAGAAAGTTTTTTGAGGCCGAGGAATTGCAAATGCTCAAAAAAGAAGGAGAGGGGAATGTTCCATGATGGACTATGTGCTCCAAAAATAAAAAGTTTTGGAATGGTGTAAGAGAAAAATTTGGCCTATAATGGAAAGAGGGAAGAGATAGGAGAGAGAAGAGAGAGAGAAGAGAGAGAGGAGAGGGAGATGGGTGGGTCCCGGGTCCGAATTTCAATAGGGCGGTTGTCAAAGGCGGTTAAAGTCAGTGAGTTAAAACTCCACCCCCATCGACAAAGGATGAAACCACGGGCTTGATCTCAAAATATAGTCCGTGGCCTTGGCCTCTCAAAAGCTCCCAAGTTTGGTGGACAAAATTTTTTTTGGTTTACCACTTTTACTCAACCCCGGACATTGCCCCCCAAACCCCCACCCTTACCACTAGACCAACCAAATTTTTCTTAAAATAATAGGAAGTCCATGCTCTAAGTTAAGGTCGGGCCTAAAAATTGAAGGATACTCTAGGATGTTCTAGAATGTTCTAGAATCTCTTGGAATGTCCTAGAATGTTCCAGATGCTCATGAGTAAGCACCTCAGTCTAAAAATAGAAACTTTCAGTCTAAAAATAGAAGTTTTTTGAAACTTTGCAAATGCTCACAATAGAATGTTGTGGAATGTTCCAGGTGCTCATGGGTAAGCACCTCAGTCTAAAAATAGAAATTTTCAGTCTAAAAATAGAAAGTTTTTGAAACTTTGCAAATGCTCAGAATAGAATGTTTTGGAATGTTCCAAGTGCTCATGGGTAAGCACCTCAGTCTAAAAATAGAATGTTTCAGTCTAAAAATAGAAAGTTTTTGAAACTTTGCAAATGCTCAAAATAGAATGTTATGGAATGTTGCAGATGCTCATGGGTAAGCACCTCAATCCAAAAATAGAAAGTTTTTTGAAATGTTGCAAATGCTCAAAATAGAATGTGCTAGAATGTTGCAGATGCTCTAGGGTAAGCACCTCAGTCTAAGAATAGAAAGTTTCAGTCTAAAAATAGAAAGTTTGCTTAAACTTTGTAAAAACTCAGATAGAGAGATAGGGTGGGGGGTTTGGAGAGAGGAGAGAGAGAAGAGAGATAGGAGATAGAGAGAGGGGAGAAATAGAGAGAGAGGAGAGAGATAGGAGAGAGAAAGGAGAGAGGAGAGAGGAGAGAGAAGAGAGGAGAGATAGGAGAGAGAGAGGAGAGAGATAGGAGAGAGGAGAGAGGAGAGAGGAGATAGAGAGAGGGGAGAAATAGAGAGAGAGGAGAGAGATAGGAGAGAGAGAAGAGAGAGGGATGAGAGAGAGAGAGAGAGAGAGAGACAGAGAGAGAGAGAGAGAGAGAGATAGAGAGGAGAGAGAAAGATAGAAAGAGAGAGAAGGGAGCATGGGAGGAGAGAGAAGAGAGAGAAGAAGGATGGAAGAGAGAGGAGAGAGAGAGCAAGGAGAGAGGAGAGACAAAGAAGAGAGAGAATAGAGACAGAGGGAGAGGGGAGAGAGAGAAGAGAGAGAGAAACAAAGAGAGAGGAGAGAGAAAGAGAGGAGGGAGGAGAGAGAAGAGAAAGAAGAAAGAGGGAAGAGAGAGGAGAGAGAGAGGGAAAGAAGAGAGATGCGAGAGAGAGGAGAGAGAAAGAGAGGAGAGGGAAGAGAGAGGAGAGAGAGAGAGAGGAAAAGAAGAGAGAGGAGAGAGAAGATAGACAAAGCAAGAGGGGAGAGAGAAGAGAGAGAGAGAGAGGAAAGAAGAGAGAGGAGAGAGACAAGAGGAAAGAAAGAGAAGAGAGGAGGGAGAGAGGAGAGGTAAAAAGAGAGAGGAGAGAGAGAGGGAAGGAGGAAAGACAGCCCTTTTAAGAGGGGGAGAGAGGAGGGAGAGAGAGAGAGGAGGGAGAAAGAGGGGGAGAAGATAGAGAGAGGAGAGAGAAGATAGGAGAAGAGAGAGGAGGGAGAGAGGAGAGAGAAGAGAGGAGGGAGAAGAGGAAGAGAGGGGAGAAATAGAGAGAGAGGAGAGAAATAGGAGATAGAGAGAGGAGAGAGATAGGAGATAGAGAGGGGAGAAATAGAGAGAGAGGAGAGAGATAGGAGAGAGAGAGGAGAGAGAGAAATGGAAAAGAGAGAGAAAGGTAGAGAGAAAGGGGAGAAATAGAGAGAGAGAAGAGAAATAGGAGTTAGAGAAATAGGAGATAGAGGGAGGAGAGAGATAGGAGATAGAGAGCGGGGAGAAATAGAGAGAGAGGAGAGAGATAGGAGAGAGAGAGGAGAGAGGAGAGAGGAGAGAGAGAGAAGAGAGGAGAGGGAGGAGAGAGGAGAGGAATGAGAGAGAGACGAGAGGGATGAGAGAGAAATAGAGAGGAGAGAGAAAGATAGAGAGAGAGAGAAGGAAGAAGGATGAAAGAGAGAGGAGAGAGAGAGCAAGGAGAGAGGAGAGACAAAGAAGAGAGAGGAGAGAGAATTTTACAGAGGGAGAGGGGAGAGAGAGAAGAGAGAGAGAGGAGAGAAAGAGAGAGGGAGGAGAGAGAAGAAGAGGAATCAGAGGAGAGAGAGGGAAAAGAAGAGAGGAGAGAGAGAGGAGAGAAGAGATAGGAGAGAGAAGAGAGAGAATAGAGAAAGGAGAGATGGAGATAGGGCACATGGTGGCCCAAATTTTAACAACTCGGCCGGAGGCTATAGAGGAAAGGGTGTTTAAGAAAAGGGCCATTTATATAGCCCTTTTCTAGTATTATATATTATCTTCAGATTTGCCATTTTAACCTATATACTTTAATATTAATTACAGACAGACGTTCTTCATTTGTTATTCATAACCTTGTTATAACATTATCCAAGTCTTGTCATTCCCTTAGGAGTTTGTGTAAGACATACATAATTATCTGGCTTCTATTATATTTGATTATGTTGTGTTTTTTAAGTAGCTTGCTCCTTTAGATTATCTTTAACGTTTCCACACTTACACTCACTATCTTTAAGCGTAGATTACTGATTATATGAGGACACCTATTAATTCATTAGCTATGTTTATAGATTTACCCCGGGCGTCACGATATCCTTACATTTGAATTACTTATTTATCCTCTTGCTATTTTCAGAATTTATCACACATACAGACAATCTATATATTTATAGAATGCGTGTACAACCCGACATATATATTCGGCGTAATGGTACCGCCCGGTATCCGATCCAGCTATGGCTATGCAATCGTCTGTATCACGTAAGGCGATTCGACTATGGTGTCCACGCCCGGAAGCATCGAAAGCATGTCCGGTGTCATGAGCTTTGTTATATGGCGATGGACCGAAAGTCTTGGGCTTCTTATTGGTTTGACGATGGCTATTATGTGATTGAAACACTGGACCTAGTAATTACGAGGATGAATTTACTATGCGGCATATATGTTGCCACTGCACCATATATCTGATTGAGAAGTGGTTTATGATTATCTACCGTAGACCACGTTAAAGAGGTACTATAGTAAGGTGGAAAACTGGATTATAAATACCCAGCTCATGAAAGGGAGATGACTTTAGAAGTGTAGGTTTCGACCATGATGGTGAAGGCATAGAATGTCCGACACTTTATAACTATTGCTACTTGAATCGAGGTATGATTCGCGGAATGGCGGAGAATAAATAAATAAATAAATAAATATATTAAATCATCCCCCCATGGGACCTTGAAGGTCATGGTGTATGAGGATATCGATCCATAAGCTATGGATTATAAAATTACATATACATTGTGTTTGGTAAAGAGATTGATGTTCCTGCGTGAAATAAAGATGCAAGATTATAGACGACTAAGAAGACCACGTAACCACGTGGATACGCTTAATGACATTGGTCAAATGCATGACCATTATGCATGGTATAAATTAAGGAAACGGACACATGTTATGTCTGCTGGGAGCATCGAGATGCCGTATAACAGATTGGAGGATAGTGTGGAACGTAGTTTCTACATAAGGTCAAGAGAAGACGACAATTGGTAGGAACAGGCACAACCATCGAAAAGGTACAAGGTATGTTGGATCTTTGGTGAAGCTAGATTATGAATGGAAGTTGACCTTGAAGTAATGATACATTAGGAAGGCAAGTAATGTACCCACACGACAAGTGGGAGAGAAGAGGTGCTTGAAAGTTGTTGTAAACCACGTTTCAAGTATAGAGAGTTTGGAATGACACGTTGAATGTACCAAAGTCTGGAGTATGAACAAGGTAGGCGCCCCATGAACATCTCACCAAGGAGGATGTGCTCTGGACTTGGTATCGTGTGTGTATGCCGAGGAGTAACTCCACGTTGATATATGTGTACTAGGACCATTTAATAGTAAAACATAACTAAAAGAAGATAGGATACATATTAGAACTTTTAGTTCACATTCCATATGAATATGGAAGTAATGAAGATAAGAGTTCTTATACTAGAAATGAAACACGTCCACAAGGAACTTAGGTTGACATTTGCCCCTGTGGAAGTTATGACTAGAGCTTGAGGACGAAGGCAAAGTAAGGTTAGTGGTGTCGAAACCACAACATGTATATGGTACTAGATAACCAAGTTGGTGAAATAAATTGGCCGCAAGTATGAATATAGCTAGATGCCTATGTCAACAAGTTACATAGGAGTCTCGACTTAGGGTTGGTGCACACATGTTACTATATCATAACAACGTAGCGGTCCTGGATGTAGGAAGGATTTAGTAGTATTACATACTGTAGTGGTGATCATATCGAGGATGTCAATTGTGATATTCAGATGTATATCATATTAAAAGGTAGTAGAATATTCGTACAAGGCGAGGAAAATATCACTTGACAAGGTTTAAAGAATGAGCGTAAGGATATGCTTATATACGAAGATATTGGGTTAGGTATGCTTTACCAGAGATAAGCATTCAAGTTATCCCAATGGTTGGAGTTGACTATCTTAGATACGTCGTACTAAGAAAGATGAGAAAAGTTTAAATCAGTGAAAATAGCTAGAGTAAGTCTAGCATATACGGTGATGTTACATTCAAAAACATCCCGAGGATGGTTGGAACGGTATTGGAATAACCGATAATGAGAGCTTAGATACTCAAAGGTTCTAGATACCAATGAATTACTTCATTGTTATAAGCTGAGAGCATTTATTTAGTTTTGGAAAATAAGAAGATGTATAAAATATCGCATCCCCCTGATGGAAGAAAAGAAGGAGTACGATGACTTTGACGATTATACTTTAGGAGATAACCGAGAACATGGCAATACATAGCAATTCAAGTCCCGATAAAAATCAAGACGAGGTGTGTAGATTACAAGGAGTGAGATCCTATAGACTAGTAGTCTATATATCCTAAGAGTTACCCTACTCGCGGGGAACAATTGTAGGTACAGAAGTAGAAGGTGGAGGATCCGTTGCCTTGAGGCATAGACCCGTTAGAGATTATGACTTTGAAACTCTTAAGAGGGTAAGGAATTGGATAACCATATGGCAGTTACTAACGAAGATTGAAACATTGGGTTTTCCTATTAGAAGACCAGGAGGTTTTAGTGCCTCGACTTCGTTATGAGGGAGTCAAAGACGGCAGCATTTGAAGCTGATCAAAAGCTGAAGTCCACCTGATAACTTAATAACAATAGGTTAATTGTAACTAAGTATGGGTGGTATGGAACACAAAGGATCCTTAGCGAAAGAAGCTTTTAGAAAAGCTCCTCATCTGGGGTAGTAAACCTTCAGAATTATGGCATAATCCCATGGGTGGTATGATAGTGTATATACACGACTGGAATACCATAAGGCACCAAAGGGATGGTTAAAGTAGCTGGGGATCCTATAAAAAAAATGTAGGCAGCATATAGATTTCCAACATAGAGTTGGCCAACGCCCCAGTTAAAGTCGGTGGCTCAGCCACATTATAAAGGTACATAGGCAATAGGCTTTGTTTCAAGGAACTACCAAGCTTACACTTTAGCTAGGTTAGAGCAGAGCTCTAGCATTGTGGGATGTGGAGATATGTTTGTTATGTACATACCATGTACAGATATGATAAACATCTCAGGAAGGTAATTTAGGTGGCGACGCAAGGAGAGAAAGACGAGGGTATCCTAAAGTTGGAGATACGTTTGAAATGTGCAAAGGACCGTCAATCCGTTGCATGCTAGGATATCAGGTAGTAGTTGGCGCTTGAAATAAATGTCAACGGCCAATAGAATAAAACTTAAGGTAGTGGGGTTGAGTAGTACAATAGTACAATTCCAGAATAAGTAGCGAATAGCAGTTACCTGCTAAATGTTCGAATGTGTCTTGCATAGACACCTAAGACTAGCTTTCCCACATGATCCATACCTGGGTCACATAGAGTGAACGCCAGGGAATACATGGAAGTGTAAGTTAGGATATATAGGACTCGAACATGAATACAAGTCCGTTATCTCAACATAGGTAATTGTAGAAAGGCTCACAAAATACCAGGCAGGCATCTTGATGACTCCAGGTAATTCATGATTTATACGAAGGCTCACCCGCTCTTAGGCCATGACTATGGCTTAAATGATTTGGAATGCCAGAACAGTAGCATAACATTATGACGGAGAAATGTAATGACTAGCATTTCTAGGATGTAGGACAATGTTGAATCATAACCCCCAATGATAGGTGGGTTAAGAATGTAAGGAACATATAGTAGCGGCTTAGAAGCCACAAGACGATTAATGAATACGCAAAGGAGTAAATGGATTAATGACTCTACTGAATAAAGGTCACAGCCAAAGGGTGAAATGTGTACGCTGTGGCATATCATAGACGTAGAAAACATATTGAAGAAGAGAAGGGTAGTCTTTGCTAACATGCAAAGGTATACCTGTGGCTTGAAAAGCAGTAAGAGCTGGAAAACTCTTTTAAGATTTGGTGCATGGCTTAGGGGAGAAGACTTGCATGTCTTAGGACAACATGGTGAATTGAGTTCACCAAGGACCCCTTTTTTTTTTAAATAGATAGATAGGTAGATAGCATTTATATGTCATGCCATATTGGTAGCGTCCATGAGGAGATATGACGGACCCCCAGAGACTTGAACACAAGATCTCTGAATAGAGGAGGCCTACCTTGAGGGGTCTTTGGGTGGTACTGTCCTTTGGGAAATTCATATAATCCTTTGGAATATGTAAGTTCATTTGCAGAACCTAAAGATGTTTAGGTATTAAAATAATGGTTGGAACATTTTGCTCGGACCTTATCTAGGTACCCTAGAAGGAGGTGAGTAATCAACAATGGTTGGGTGGCATTGGAATATACGGGAGAACACTCCTAAAGAGGGTAGACTTTGACAGGCGTGTGGCACAGATAATTAATCACATCCATATAGACGGTGAAGTTTGGCACAAAGTGTTGAGATTATTATGGGGGTTCTAACACAGGCACCTCACTACGTATTACAGAGTTTGTACCGTGGTCTGGGAAAATGGTCCATAAAAAGAACACGACCATTGAGAAGAAGTAGTGAGGGGTGGTAGGATTAAAGCTACCCATGGTCTAGAGGGGTGCTGCATGGCAGTCCTTAGTTGGTTGGGCGAAAAGAAATCTTTTGTCTGGGAATTGAGATAAGGCAAGGTTTAGACACTAGAGAGAGACAACGTTAATTATAGTTATGTCTATAACATATTACGTATATAACGTCGAATAAGGTCTAAGATAAAGCTTATGAATGTAGTATAGATTGAATGATGGCAAGGCCGGAAGAAATTGTGTTATCAAGGCATCTACCAAAGGAAAAAAAAAATAATAATAATTAAAGTTATAAGTCGAGGAACGCCGATAACTGGGTATTATTACCGTCGCCTAAAGAATATCCAAGGATATAATACACGCTGCTATTCTAGAAAGTTGCCCTGTCGTTGTTAATTAAGTTCCGGAATTAGTCCCACCAAGTGAGTTGATGTTGTCATAACAAGTTGGCCGGACTTGCTAGGTTACGTCGTGCCATTTGGTCGGTTTATTCCTAGGGGATACTAGCTTTATATATGGTTAACAGTTATCCGGTTGACTATAGCAGAGAGAGGTCGTCTCCCATGGCTATGGCAAGGCTGCTTACTCCGGCGGCTATGGCGGAAGAGCTTGCTCCGGCGGCTATGGCGGAAGAGCTTGCTCCGGCGGAGTTGTTGCCTCCGTGGGTTTACCAAAGGCATGCCTCTAATTTAGATATGGAATAGATGCACTATAAATATTAGAAAAAGCATTGTATTACTTCAAGAAAGAAGTTGGCTTATTGGTAAAGGTGTTGGCTTGGGTGCAGAAGGTCAGGGGTTCAATCCCATGATGTACCTTTTTCTTAAAAAAAACTGCTAACTGGACAAAACAGAATATTAGATATGTATAACAAAGTAATAGAACTCTATATTCTATATAAAGATAGTTGGCAAGATGGAAAGAGTGTTGGGTTGGAAGTAGGAGGTTATGGGTACAAAACGCGGGCGGAAAACGGAAAAAATTATTTTTAAAAAAAAAAAAAAAACATTTTTTTATCACGGCCCGGACCGTATGGGGCGGCCGACGTGCTATATATCGCATTTTATTTTCAAAAAAGAAACACCCTCGGATACGTCGGCCCTTTTTGTTTTTCGCCTGTTGTCCGTTTTGCCTCGGGAGGCGCGTGCCCCTAGGGTATTTGGGAGGTGCCCGATCCATTGAAGCCATTTTCGCCTTCATCCAACTCACGTTACAAAAAGTTATAGCTCTTCCAAACTTAGGTCTTCCAGTCGCCCTAAACTTCTTAAGAACTTACAATTTATTACATCCACCTAACACAGAACTAAATCACCAAAAAGTTAAGCAGTCCAACGAGCCTAAACTCCCACTCAACTACCGAGCTAACGGGTTAAAGATTTGGTCAGTGCTATGATTCCGGTCAACCAAAATCATGGCTCTGATACCACTGTGACGCTCCCTGAACATATACGACCCTCGGACGTATACATACGGGGACTTTCCCCTCCCATGGCGACCAACTCGCCATGAGCAGGGCCCTCCGTCTATTTCGGGCCATCTATAATATGATGCCCGAAAGAAGGACACGAAGGGGTCATTCGGCCCACGCCTTCAATGGGGCTCCTACGTCGCGGAAGCGTGAATACATGTTAGCACACATCATAAATCATATATAAATAACCACCACGAAGGGTGGCATATCCATCCAAATACCAACGGCAAAGAATATGCATCTTAACCTAGGAAAACACCCCAAACCCCAGGTTCTACCCCGGTTCAGACTCCGATGAGGATGGACTGACGGCTCGGCCTCAAGAGATCAGCAGACAGAGGTATAACCTGGTGTTGGCTGGCATAGAACATCAGCTAGGGTTGTCCACTCCATCCGCCCCTCCTGTGCACACTTTGCAGATGGGTCAATTCACGCTATGGCGTCGCTATAGCCTTCCGGAGACGTAGGCTTGAGGCATCACCCTGCTGAGCCTACTCCGGGGTTCATGAAGTCCCGTCCGATGAGGCAGGTCAGGGAAGCGTCCCCTTCCAGAATCACAGTGGTTCCATGGGCGAGCTAGAGAATACGTGCCGCATCAGCGACCCCCGCATCCGTACCCGACTTACTCGCCCTAAATCTACTCAAAGTGCAAGGTGCCCCATACGGGTCACACCTTCCCACCCAGGGAGTGTCAGACCCATACCCGGCCCTCTACGTGACCGGCTATCAGGCCTAGCTCGCTATAGGAGTCCTGGGCCTTTTATGTTCGCAGGGACCCGCCAACCACTTCACCACTGTGTTCCTTATGCGGTGCTAAGCCCACCCATAGCATCTATGACCGGTGGGCTCTTGTGCCTGCCGCATCTAATGGGAATAATACAGGGCTATATCTAGGAGCATACTACAATACATGGGCTCAGAGGTCTCTACCCCCGTAATCCCCATATCCTGAAAAGCTAACTAAGCAAAGAACTACTAAACCATCAACCAAAGCACGTACAGAGACTAGAGATAAAGAATACTCACCATATCAATCAAGGGTTAGCCTAACAGGTAAACCACAGAGAAAACAGAGAGAGAACACACCACAGAGAGGCGCTATGCTATAAATCAACAAAGTAACCTACTGACTAACCGTCAAATCGGTCTTGGGCTGCTCCATCTCGACTAACTGAAGGGCGCCTGTCTGCTGCTGCTCCTCCTCCATCCCCAATTGCTCCCAATTCGAATTGGGGCACAAAAGCCCTAATTTGGGTGTCCAAAATGGAAACCCTACCTTGCCCAATCGATTTGGGCCAGGTGGCATGTCATAAATTAACTAATTTGGTATTTTAGCCCTTTTTAATATTAGGATAAGCCCTAAATTCGAATTAGGGTTTTGGTTAGGTTTCCACCTTTATAATTTAATTATTAACATAGCTAACCTTAGCTTATGAATAATTAATGTGCCATTAATTATTCATAGTGACGTGTCACGTATTTATACTTAAATATGCGTATAAATATGTGGAACGTCACAGCGGACCCCCACACTAGAGCAACAGACAGACCAGTTGACTTCGCTATTACGGGATGCAGCGGACAGGTGCTTTGGCAGATCCCCCCCGCGTCGCCGCTCAGGGCCAGCATCATTTCCGCGTAACCGATGGTTTGATGCAGAGTGTAAAGAACGCAAGCGCCAGCTCCGTCACATTCTAGATCCAGGTACCCGCTTGCATAGTACTGCGCCCATCTGAAGGAGACAAAGGCGCGGTACCTTGCCAGGCATCAGGGGGAGATGTTCGGCTTGCTAGACACTCATCCTCGAACCTTTTGGCGCAGAGTGCTTGAAGGCCAGCCCAGCCTCGGGGGGACATCACACCGCGGGCGGTGGGGAAGTGCCGGCAGCTCTATGACCCACCGAGGGGACGCGTATGCCCATACCCCCACAGGGATGGCCCCCATTGGTTCTCAGGGAGGAGGATGTTGTGGAGGGCCTGTAGCGAGGTAGCTAATGGGAAGGCAGCTGAACTTCGATGGTATGCAGTAGCGAGTTACTCAAATGGGCAGGGCAGCCAGCCGTGCCGATCCTCACTACCATTCAACAGTGAGCATTGCGGGAAGGTTTCCCCACGACAATGGGCTACAAGTAGGGTTATCCCCATTCACAAAGGCGGGCGACCCACAATCGTCCGGCCAATTCTGGGGACGATCATGGTCGATTCGGTATTTGCCAAACTGTTGGTGGCATTCTCGGCGGCCGATTGACCCTACGGGCGGCGTGATGTCGCGAGCCCTCATACAAGCGAGGCTTTAGACCCCGCCACTCAACGATTGACCATATCTTTACTGCGGGCCGATTGAAGGCAGTAGGAACCATCGGCGGGGACTTGTATTCTTTGCTTTGTGGACTTCAAGGCTTTTGATCACGGTCCCAGGAAAAGCTATGGGCTAGACTGCGTCAAGCTGGGGCTGCCGCTGCCTGTGCGAATGTTATATACAAGGCTGTATGAGAGTTGTTTTGGCGGGGATCGGTCGGCGGGCCAAGCATTCACCGTAGTATCGGGGTCCGCCAGGCTGCCCCCTCTTACCAACACTTTTGGCCTCTACATTGATCGGTTGGAGCCACAGCTTCTGCGAGCATGGGGGTGACATCTGACTTTTTGCACGGGTCATCCGCCCGGCTCATCTATGCGGACGATGTTGACCTTCGGCCCACACCCGGAAGCTATGCGGTCTCATCCGGATGCCCTAGACACATTCTGGAGACTCTGACACATCTTGGCGTGAATCGGCCAAGACCGGAGTGGTTTTCATATCCTCTTCACGCCACCCCACCTCCTCCCGCACACTCACATATCGGGGGACACTGTAGAGGTCACGCCCACCTACAAGTACCTAGGGGTGGAGTTCCCTCGCTCTGTTGGGAGGCGTCCATCCGCTTATGGGTGACGGCCAGGCTGGAAAGCGCTTTTTTATGCCATGCGAGAACAATGATCACCGGCAGAGCTCTATGATTGGGGCCATCAGTCACATCTGTTTCGGGCACTGGTCGAGCCTGGCCCTTCTTACATGCGAGGTCGAGGTTTGGGGCCCTGGTCGTCTCTTTGGCGACTGGAATGTCTTGGAGCGGTGCATTACATTTTTTGCACGGGCACTTGGGGTGAAACCTTCCCCCTATCGATTCTGCTTCGCAGAAAAATCGGATTCTTGCCGCCGCAAGCAGCCCTTGATAGACACATCGCCTATTTTCGAAAAAGTGGTTAATATGGGTGATGTTGAGCTCCCGCGACCGCTTACGCTGTGGCAATGGGCCCGCAGCGGCTCAGGGCCTATTGGAGGGGTAAGAGAGATCAGTGGTTCGCCAGATGGAACGTGCAGGAGCGCATGTGCGTGCAGGTGGACACAAAGGCCGATCGTGACAGCCTGCGGGAGTACCTGGACGCTTGCTTCCTTGGCAAGCTCTGGGACCCCGGCGCTCTAGAGCGTGTCAAACGCCCATTACAAAGAGCACATCAACCCAGCGGCTCTACCTGCGCTCCCAAATGCCCTTGAAAAAGCGCACTCATTGCCTCCATTCGACAGTGTCCACCATCTTCGCATCGAGATGGGCGGTGGATTGGGGAGCCCCCGGGACAAAGCTCGGCTTCTTTGTCAAACGGGTGCCATTGAGGATGAGTCTCACACTTTCCAGAGTTGCCCAGCATTCAGTCAGATCCGGGCCAGATACGCTCCCTTAGTACGGCCGGACTTGCCCCTACATTTGCTGATGAACACACCGCCACAAGATGTGCTCGGGTCGTACATTCAGGAGGTACTAGATCTGCGAGCTCACCCCCGGCTGCCCGCCGTCGGGGCACTACGGGTGCGGTGCATGAGTGTATATATTTGTGTGTTTTTGCATTTTGTATATTAGAACAGTTTGTCAGCAGGCTGATTGCTGCCACGGTTTTTCCCTCGAAAACCCTTCGGGGCGGGGGGTTTTTTAATCCGGGTAGTAATCCGCTTGCTGCGCTTTTGTATTGGGTCCCATAGACCGATTGGTCTCCGTGGACGATAAAAATACCTTCCTTCCTTCCTTCTTAATGATCGTTATTGTTGCAAGGTAATTTTTCCTTTATAGTGATGCAACAGATCTTTGTTTTGTTTCATTTTCTTCTCTTTGCATTGTTTCCTCTTCTTTTCAAATACAAACAGGGATTCCCCTTCGCTCAATGAAACATTCTCAAGGTCCACTTCTAACTTTTTTTTACAGAAATCCCAATACATGAGCAGTCTTTTAGTTTCTTAAGATAGTGGTTGCTGTTTAGCCCTCTATTTTTTAACTCTTATTTCCAGCATTGTTTTCCTGCTTTGCACATAGCCATAGGCATAGCCAACCACAGGACAGTCTTGGTCACAACCATCCCATATTAAATAATAACAACCCGCCAAGTATATTAGAGATTGTGTCTTCTGTCCTGCAAGCGGAGTTGCTCAAGTGGGCAGGACAGCCCATGGTGCACGTCCTTGTCGTGACCGTTCAACGAGGCGCCGCAAGAGGGTTTTCCCGTCATGGACCACAAGCGTGGTTGTTCCGATCTACAAGGCGAGACCCACACCGTCCGTACCAACTACCAACCATCATGGTCACTTTCGGTGTTTGCCAAGCCGTCGTGCGGCGGACATTCTTGAACAAGAGTAACCGATGGGCGGAGGTAGCGGAAGTCGAGCACTTACCCAAATTAAAGCTTCCGACCGACATTCGACCATTGATCACATCTTCACACTCGGGGCCTTGGTCGAGGACAACAGAACCGTCGGGAGGACCTCAGATCTTGCTTTTGTGGACTTTGCAAAAGCTTTCGACCTGCCACTCGGGAAAAGTTGTGGGCTGAGATTGCACCATCCGGGCTCCATATGGATCTCTGAAACGCATGATCGTGACGAGAGCTGCACCGTGCCGCATGCAACCTAAGGACGGTCATTTGCCAAAGAGCATTGGAGTTAGGCAAGGTTGTCCTCTCTCACCCACACTCGTTGGACTTTACATTGACCCGGTTGGAAGCCCGGCTTTGCCGCCAATGGGGGACGGTATCTGACTCTTGCACCAGGTCATCCGCAGCTCATCTATCGCGGATGATGTGGACCTCTTGGCCCATACACTAGAGGGCATGCAGGCACACCTAGATGCCATGGACACATTCCGCTGGGCGGCGGACATGCGTGTCAACCTCGGCCAAGATTAAGGTGGTCCTCATATCCTCCTCCGTCTTCCGGCACCTCCTAAGGCCACTTATCAGTCAAGGATGGTAGAGGTCACACCCACTACAAGTACACGGAGGTGGAATTTCCGTCCTCAATGTATTGGGATGCATCCATTCGCCTTGGTGACCGCAGTTGGAAAGCGTTATGCATAATGCAAAACAATAGTCCACAGGCGTAGTCAGTATGATTGGGGCCACCAACATTTGTTCCGAACCGGTGGAGCCCGGTTCTTCAGATGGGGTCGAGGTGTGGGACCCGGTGGTGTCTTTGGCGACTTGGAACGGCGTAGAGCAGGTCCGTAAGGCATTTTTGACGCTGCACTTGGGGTCAAGCCCTCGGTTCCATATCGATCTTGTTGCGTGAGATAGGATTCATGCCCCCGCAGCATGCGGCCCCTCGATAGACACATTGTTTATTTCGGGAAGGTGGCGGCATGGGCGCACTTTTCGGCTCCGTGTTGGCTTCTGGCTGGGCGATGAGCCCATAACGATTCGGGGCTTGTTGGAAGGACAAGAGAGCCAGGTGGTCGGGCCCTGAACGTGACGCACATAGGTGCATCCAGTGCACACGAGGCGCCGGATAGGGATAGAGGGGGTACTTGGACTCTTGTTTCACGGGGAGGCTCGGGACCACCATGCTCTAGAAACGGGTAAAGATGGCACACTACAAAACAACACATAAACCCCACCCCCAGTTCGAGGCCCACGGCTCTACCCGTTCTCGATTTGCCCATGAAGAAGGCGGGATCATCGCTGATCCATTCGAGCAGGGGCCCACCATCTTCGGCTTGAGATGGGTGGGTGGGTTGGAGAGCCGCGCCCGACAACGGGCTTTGTCGGTGTTGCCGGGGGGGTTGTTGAGGATGAAAGCCATGCCTTCCGGCTGTCAGTCGGCCCTATAGTCGGTCGAGGCTCGCTACATTCTCTTGGTGCGACACAGTGCCCGCCTCGCACGCAGCTACTCAATACGCCGTCGATTCGATCCCTTGGCTCCTACCTCCAGGAGGTTTTGGATCTGCGAACTCACCTCTGCCCCCGGGCGCCTACCTGAGGTGCCAAGAATTCATGTGTATATGTATATTTGTACAGCTGCCAGCAGGCTTGTTGCTGCGACGGTTTTTCCCTCTTAAGGAGGGGTTTTTTAATCTGGGTAGCAATGGGCTTGCTGCACCCGTGTAATTTGGGTCCCATAGGCCGATTGGCCTCCGCGGACGATAAAAGAACCTTCCTTCCTTCCTTCCTTCCTTCCTTAAAGCATATTCATGCATCCAAAACCTCAGGCAATTGTATATTAGATTTGACTGCATAGTTTCATTGTACATGTTGTACCTCTCTATACCGTGAGACACACAGTCATGAGAATAAAATAGAATATGAGGATAAGAAAGAAACTACAGATCTCAGACTCCATGTGATCTCTAATAAATTTTTAGTTGCAAGCGAAATACAAGTATTTCTATTACCTTATTGAGCAGAATCTCGCTTTTTATGATTTTAAATAATTTTACCTCATTAATTCGTCGTGCAAGCCTGCTTTTCCAGGTGCTCATTTAAGATATGTTGGATGATGGTTACCAGCATTGATAAAGGTGGTGACCATTCCTTGCATTTTAAGTGAACTAGCATAAATGTAGTTACCAGGAGGTAACCTTTATATCATCTTCAATGACTTATATGAATCGATATTTGAAAAGTTGAGTAGATGTGTTGTTCACAATACATTCAAGACGAATAGCTGTGATGACTGACATCTCAAAGATTATTTATTGGCATTCCTGGTAAAAAGTTTAAACAAGTTTTTTTTGGAACCATTTGAAGTCCCAAGTATTATAAAGCTATGAAATATATAAGCTTAAATGAATCTATAACTTCCTTGGTAAAAGACTAAAAGAATTGAAGTTTTATAGTGAATAGATAATAGAGGCCATTCTGCCTAAAGATAGAATAACATTTTTCCTAGAAGCTAAAATGGCATTCACAAATCTATCTACCATGATGGATATTTTCAACAAAGTACGAATAATGTGTACTCTTATTATTTCATACACTTTGCATTCCAAAGATGTAATTGACATTTTGTGCCAAAAATATGATGACTAACCTAATCATTTGCATATGTTTATTATCCCATTCCCTAATCTTTAAAGAGCCTTATAGAATAGATCTTTGTTTAGACCACAATGATCATTCTATCCAATGTTGATTCATCACATATGTGTTTGTTGATTATGCATTTGATGGAATTGCCACTTCTATTGGCAACAAACACACACTCCTATCAATACAGACACCCATCCATCTACACACATACCCCTACATATGTTATGCATGGTCGAGCCTATGTTTAAAGTCTCTTCCTCTTCTTCGTTCAAAAAAACACGCACGCGCATGCGCGCGCGCGAGGACACGGAGGAGAACATAATAACAAAATTATGTTCCATGTTTGAACCATACACAGAGAGAGGTTGTGTGGAGAGACATAGCCAAAACTAATTAGTCAAAAATTCTGTATAGGTATCAACTCCATATATACATGTGCCTACTAATGCATGGCAACGACGGGTACACGTTTACTACTGAGCTTAAATATTAAATACAATATTGATTTAAACTTTGGAATTTTTAAGCTCCCTTATTATTTACAGGTTTTGCCTCTCCCCAGCAATGCTATGCTAGGTAGTGTAATTTTACAATACAGCCTTATCATTTATACTAGGTAGTGTAATTTTGCAATACAGCCTTATCATTTATAGGTGTAACGGGCTTGCCAAGCTGGCCTCTCCGAGGCAGCTTAGGATCCTGTTGGTTCTATCACATTGCTACTAACACTTGACGAGGGAGATTGGACTAATTAAACATCTTATGCAAAAATAATTCCACATGTAAAGGTAAAGAATCCAATCTTTATATTCACATTCAAGATCTCACAAATATTGAAGACAATCATAATGTACATGTATATACATCTCAAATCTTGACAATATCAAATACACAATCAATATATCTCTTAAGTATGAGAACAATCTTCAATACAAGAGCTCCTATCATCAGAGGGCTCGCTCATCAAGGCGTCTATGGCTGCCTGATCTCCTGAATCTAATGGGAGGTCATCCCCCTCATCTGCATAAAGGTGGACCTCGTTGCCTTCAAGAGAGGGTTCCACAAAACCGGGGGTAGATCCCACACTAGACTCTACCCCCCGAAGGGACGGGCCTTCTTCCGAGCTCGACAATCCCCCAAGGCCACTGTGAACCGGGCCTCATCCTCCAATTCACGGAGGAAATCAACACCTCCTCACGGAACTCCGCTCCCGGAGGAAATCTCCAGCTCTCTAATCCCATCGGGGCCTCTAACCCCGTGTCTGGTGGGCTCATCGGCTTCTCTACCCATCCTGCATCAAGCACACCAACCTCGGGGTTAGTCCTAAAGACTAAGTGGGGTCCTGAGCATTCTAGGAACTATGCAATCACAATACTTATAACATATCTTAACAAGCTTACCACCAATAGTCCCAATCGCATCCAACCAACCAGATTAGTAGCATACATATATTCCAATAATACATCATGTTCCATGCAATCTCAAAGAAGATACGTTGCCTACTCCGGCTCTAACATGCCACCCGGCTGATCCGAGGCCCCCGCAGCCAATACTGGCGGGTTTGCCTCATGTGTACACACCCATCCACAAGGCCCAAAGACTGAGGACCACTTTTAGCCATGTAGCGCGACAAAGAATCCAGCCAGGATAACAATGCCCGATGTCACGCACAAACACAACCGCAAGTCCATGCCATCGCACATGGACCCCGGCCCCCGGAGATTATGCACTTATGCAATATTTTCACATGCTTTACATGTCCTTATAACCACATTTCCTAGACATCATCATACATGATGGTAATACCAGCTAAAATAGCTCATATGCTTATCCTATGCATTATCTTTTACATATGCATTACAAATACCATACCCATGCCACATTAGCATATCACATGCATTCATATGGTACAATGATATAAATATGTATAACAACCATAATCACATAACATTCCCAATGCTACCTTTAGTTCCATATTAACAAGCTTGGGTCATGGATTTCCCTAGATTTAAGTCTAGCTGCAACTATAAGTGCTCCCAATTTCATTCCCGGCCTTATGCCATACCTTGCAAATTCAGGCTTTTCACCCTCTTTCTCCCCATAGAGAAAGCTTACAACTTCCACGTTACATTATTAACGTTATTACTTATAGGATAAGTTCCCTTTTGTTAATTCCATCGCTCAAGTTCCATATTAATGTCAATTTAAGCAAAACGGCTATGGGTTCACATTAAGTTACGTAATTTGGGTGCGGATATTACTTGTGTTTACTAGCGTCTTCTTTAGCTTCACTAGCCAGACCCAAAACCCTAGCTAACAGTTCTATTTTCCAGGGCAACCTCTTGGCCCCTCTTATTTGAGCTTTTTAATGTTATTTTTATGTTATCCTGTTACAACCTTATGGTTATTAAATTCCAACCTTTTTATTATTTTGCTCATTATTTTCTTATTACAGGTTCTCCTTCGAAGACCCTAACTGGTGGCAACCCAGCAGCTCAACGAAGGCATCAAAGCCTTCGATTCTTGCTTGAATCCGGCCTCTCAGAGGCCTAACAGCCTAAATCGGCCCTGGTGGCCTCAGTTCCGGCCATTCCAGGTCGTTTTTAAGCTGTGGTGATGCCGTCTACTGCCCGGCTATGGCAGCTCGGCTGCAAATCAGGGTTTGTTTGGGCTTCCAACATTTACATCCCTCCTCCTATACCAATTTCGGCCATGTTCCAGCCCAATCCGGCCTGCTTCAGGCCCTACTCTGGTCACGAGGTCAGGGCTACCTGCCACAGCTAGTTACAAGAACTACAGTCTTCTTCTTCCTTCTGTCTCCTTTTCCTTAATGTATTAATCTGAACATCCCTTGTTTATCCTCTCGTTCAATCTGCCTCTATGGCTCTTCCTTTTCTTAACACAGCATAACCTTAACCTTCAGCCTCAAAAATATTACAATACCAATTCTCCCCATTAAAATATTACCTATAAATTGCATCCTATCATTTTCATAATGAATTCTTAACCTGAATTACTTAAGCAATCACTTAAGCATACTATCATCCCTTGTAAGCTATCAACCACCCACTGTTAAAAACGCCTTTACAATTTGTAATCACCGACACTCCAAATCTCCTTCACAGAAGCTCCTCCTCAGAAAGTTTGCCTCAGAGCAAAACCCCAATTCCTCTACAATTTAGTATTTATAAACTTCCTGTATAAACACCAGATACATACCATGTATGTATTTTCCCACTCCAATGTCAGTTTAATGATTCCTGATAATAATCATATGAAAGTGTATCAAATTACTTACACCAATCATTTGCTAACCCGCCAGGCTCGTTACAATTCTCCCCTTCAAATCTTTAACCCATGTCCTCATGGGCGAAGCTCGTGAAATTGGCGAAGAATCCACTTTGAATCCTCCCCGCGCTATGCCTTCAATTGGACAACCTGACCATTGGACCAAAAATCTTGTGATTGTCCGTCTTCGAAGCTTGCGTGTCTCCGTTTGCAAAATACGCTCTGGTCGGGGATATAAAAATTCATCCCTGCTTACTAAGTCATCGTCGGCAAGCATATGCGACGGATCAAAGACGTACTTCCTCAAGTTGCTCACATGGAACACATTATGCACTCTCACATGCGAAGGCAATTCCAACCTGTAAGCGACTTTGCCGATGCGTTCCAATATCTTAAAAGGCCCCCCTGATATCTTGGAGCCCACTTTCCCGCACTCTTAAATGCCAATGAGCTCTGCTTAGGATTAATCCTTAAGAATACATACTGGTCCTTGGCGAATTCCAAAGGTTTACGCCTTTTGTTTGCATACTGCTTCTGCCTATTCTGAGCCACTGCGAGATTCTGGCGAAGTCTTCTCAACTGTGCATCCAAATCCTGGGCCACCTCATTGGCCATCTCCACATTGCAAGTAGAATCCCTCCAATTCAGCGGACATCGGCACTCTTTGCCATACATTGCCTCGAAGGGACTCATCCTAATGGATTCTTGGTACGTATTGTTATACGCAAACTCTGCCAAATGCAAATAAGAATCCCATGCTTTAGGCTGACTTGGCACATACATTCTTAACATATCCTCTAAAACCTGATTTACTCGCTCTACTTGCCCGTCTGTCTGAGGATGGTATGCAGTGCTAGTATTCAGCTTAGTCCCCACATTTCGGAACAATCCTTGCCAGAAGTGACTCATAAACCTGGAGTCTCGATCTGAGGTAATAGTACGCGGCATACCATGCAACCTAAAAATTTCTTTAACAAATAACTTGGAGATATCCATAGCTGTAGTCGCCGCCTTTGCTCAAGCATAAAATGTGCTTGCTTAGTCAACTGCCTACCACAACATAAATGGCATTAAATCCTGCTCTCGTCCGAGGTAGATCTACAATAAAGTCCATGCCAATACATTCCCATTTGGACGAACGAACTTCCAATGGATGCAACTCCCCTGGGACGTTGGATCGCGAAGCTTTAACCTTCTGACATGCCAAACATTTGGCCACATACTCCTTAACCATTTTCTTCTGCCCTGGCCAAAAGAAATTAAGTGCCCTGATCTTCCTTTTGAGTCTTATGCACCCCGTGATGTCCCGCTAATGGACTATCGTATGCATCATATAAGAGCCGATCCGTAACTCCAAATCATTCTAATGCACATTCGTCCCCTTATAATACAAGACTCCATTGGATAACGAGTATTGTGGAAACTTCGGTAGACCCTAAGCTTGATACCGCAACCACCGCCCAAAATACGGGTCTCTTGCCACTTTATCCATGAGATGAGCATCCCATTGACCCCGGAGCACACTAATAGAGGTCAAAAAGATCTACGAGACAAAGCATCTGCTATTACATTCTCCTTGCCCTATTGATACTCAATCTCAAAATCATATTCTTCTCGCAATTGCATCCATCTCCGCTGCCTATTATTCAAATCACGGTTGCTTCACAAAAATTTCAGATTTTGATGGTCAGTCTTTAATGAAAAATGACGACCTAATAGGTAGTGCCTCCATGCACGCATAAAGCATGTACAATTGCCAACATCTCCAAATCATGCAATTTGGATAATTCTGCTCACATGGCACAATTTACGAGATGTATAGGCACAAACCTTACCATTCTCGCATCAATGCTCCACCAATAGCCTTCCCAGAGCCTCAGACCACTTGAATGGGCTGGTCCATATCAAATATCTTTAAAATAGGAGCTCGAATCAACGCCTCCTTCAATTCCTGGAAACTTTTTTCACAATTATCATTCCAAGCCAAACTAATCCCCTTCTTCAACAATGATGTGAGAGGAGCAGCAATCTTGGAGAATTTAGGAACAAATTTGCGATAATAACCTGCAAGCCCCAAAAAAGCTCTTACCTCCTTCACGGTCTGTGGCACTGGCCAATCTTTCACAGCTTCTATCTTGGCGGGATCTGGCGCAACGCCCTCTTCAGAAATTACATGGCCCAAATACACTAATTTACGCTGTGCAAAAGAGCATTTAGACATCTTCCCATACAACTTCTCTTCTCTCAGAATACTCAAGGTCTGCCTCACATGCTGCACATGTTCATGCTGCACATGTTCTTGCAGGGTTCTCGAATAAACTAGAATATCGTCGAAGAACACCAATATGAAATTGTCCAAGAAAGGTCTAAAAACATCATTCATCAGCCGCATAAAGGTAGCAGGCGCATTGGTCAACCCAAATGGCATCACGACAAACTCATAATGGCCGTAGCGTGTCCGAAAGGCTGTCTTATAAATATCGATTCCCCTAATCCGTATTTGATGGTATCCGCCCAAGATCTATCTTAGTAAAATACTTAGCTTGACCTAACCGATCAAACAACTCGTCTACCCCCCGGCAACGCATACCGATTTTTAATCGTGGATTTGATTAAGCATCCCAGAATCAATACAAAGCCTCAATGTGCCATCCTTCTTCTTTACAAATAAAACAGGAGCGCCAAATGGTGACGTACTAGGCCTTATAAAGCCTTGATCTAACAATCCAGCGAATTGCTTTTTCAACTCCGCCATTTCTAAGGCATGAAACCTATAAGGTGGTCTCGATGTAGGCTCGCTCCCGAATGAGCTCAATCTCATGATCTACCAATCTATGAGGAGGCAATCAAGTCAATTCCTCCGGAAATACATCCTTAAACTCATCCAACACCCGCTGCACTTCGGGGCAATAGTCTCCTCTTGCAATTCTGTCGAGCCTAGCAAGCTATCTCGTAACACTCGCACATCCCATTCGAGCAACCTCTTCTCGAAAGTTGCTTCTTAAGCCCCTTCCAAGTCAATGGAATGATGGCACACGATGAAGCTAGCCCTTCCAACACATGCTCTTTCCCATCCGGACTAGAACAACGAACTAGTTGCCTAGCGCACTCAATGCGAAAGCACCCCACCGCCTCAACCATGACATTCCAAGTATGGCATCATACTTTCCAAGGCCTATGACCTCAAAATCAGCATGGGACACCATATTCCCCACCTTGAATTCAAGGCACCGACCATAGCATCGATGGCTTAACCTTGCCATCGGCTAGCTCTACATACCTCAGAGCCGCTTCAATCGCATGCAAATTTAACTTAGCAAGCAATCTTGGGGAAATAAAGCTATGGGTACTTCCACAATCAATAAGAAAACAACTGAGCATCCATCAATAGTACCGGGACGCGAATAACAAAGAAATTGACCATCCACATTGCCCTTGCTCCACCGCAGCATACATGTGCATAGTCTCGATGAGGGCGGGTCTCGGATGGTAACAGCCCGTGCTTCTCCTCTTCCCCTGATCTCTCGCTGCCCCTGACCTGCTGTCTTCCTTCCATAACCTCTACCACGGCCACCTCGGTCCCACGCCATGGGCCACCCCCTCCCTTGACCCGCCTAGGTGCATTGTCTTCCCGGACGCCTTGATCGCTGATTCTGCCTTCCTCCTCGCTGATTTTCAGACCCTGTGGAGGCTGAATACCCACCATATGTTCTGGTATTAGGGCAATCTCGCGCCCAATGTCCAGGCTCTCGGCACCTAAAGCATCGCCTCTCATTGATGCACACATCCCTTTCCTCTGCAGACATCCGGGATGATCTATTTTGTGACCCTTGGCTATTGCTGGCCTGCACATCCATAGAGCGGGCAGCAGCTCCGCCTCTACCATTATACCTCCCTCTCCTCGAGGAATTCCCCGCTTGCCATGAAGATTGAGCCTGCCGCTTCCGTTGAGCATCTAGTGCTGCTTTTTCTGCCAAATCTGCTTCCCGATGCTTCGCAATTCTTACAACCTCCTCTAGATCTGTATAAGATACTCCATATCGTGTGCTCTTTATTTCCACCAAGACCCCCGCACAAAACCTAGAGCACAACTTAACCTTGTCCATTGTAGGACAATGAGGCTGCAATCTCCTGAACTTTTCATTATACTCTGCTACCGTGCCAACCTGCTTGCAATCAAAGAACTCATTCATTTTCTCCACCTTATACCGTGGCGGTGTAAAATGACCTTCAAATGCACTCTTAAACTCACTGTAGCCCGCACAGATGGGAGTCTTCCCTGGATCTATCAAGCACGCCTCCCACCGGGCAAAGTGCAAATCCTCCCAAAGATCGCCTTTTGTGCAAGGAGCCTTTACGCACTCCTCTCCGCCTTTAATCGATCAAAATAAAACTCCACTCCACGGAGCCATGCATCTCATCATCCCCGGCCAGTTCTCCTGAACACCTCCTCTTGGTATCCTTCAATACCTTCTCAATAGCCTTCTCCACTCTTTTGATGGGATGCGCTTTTCGCAAAGCCTGCTGAATCGCTTGCAAAATACTGGTAACATCAGGAGCTCCATCAGCCCCAACTCCACCTGCACCACTAGCATCACCAGCTTCCATGGTTTCCTCTACTCTCTGATAATACAAAATATATCATTAGCCAATCCCCTCGTGATACTCAATCTAATTTCAAAGCATTCAAGATCAACTATGCTCCGATACCAATCAGAATCGGCTTGTTGTCGGCCTCTCCGAGGCGCACTTTTAGGATCCCGCTGGTTCTATCACATTGCTACTAACACTTGACGAGGGAGATTGGACTAATTAAACATCTTATGCAAAAATAATTCCACATGTAAAGGTAAAGAATCCAATCTTTATATTCACATTCAAGATCTCACAAATATTGAAGACAATCATAATGTACATGTATATACATCTCAAATCTTGACAATATCAAATACACAATCAATATATCTCTTTAAGTATGAGAACAATCTTCAATACAAGAGCTCCTATCATCAGAGGGCTCGCTCATCAAGGCGTCTATGGCTGCCTGATCTCCCGAATCTAATGGGAGGTCATCCCCTCATCTCGCATAAAGGTGGACCTCGTTGCCTTCAAGAGAGGGTTCCACAAAACCGGGGTAGATCCCACACTAGGACTCTACCCCTAAGGACGGCCTTCTTCCTCGAGCTCTGATCAATCCCCTCGGCGCCTGACACCGGCTCATCCTCCTAATTCACGGAGGAAATCGAACACCTCCTCACGCTTCTAACTCTGCCTCGGAGGAAATCTCGCCTCCAAATCTCTAATCCTATCGGGGCCTCTAACCCCGTGTGTCGGTGGCCCACGCTTCTCGGCTCCATCCCAGATCGCATACACCAACCTCGGGTTAGTCCTAAAAGACTAAGTGGGGTCCGAGCATTCTAGGAACTATGCAATCACAATACTTATAACATATCTTAACAAGCTTACCACCAATAGTCCCAATCATCCAACCAACCGTATTAGTAGCATACATATATTCCAATAATACATCATGTTCCATGCAATCTCGAAAGATACAAAGGCCTACTCGGTTCTAACATGCCACCCGGGCTGATCAGCCCCTCAGCCCAATACGGTAGGGGTTTGCCTCATGTGTACACACCCATCCACGCCAAGGCCCAAAGACGAGGACCACTTTTTAGCCATGTAGCGCGACAAAGAATCCAGCCAGATAACAATGCCCGATGTCACGACAAACACAACCGCAAAGTCCATGCCATTGCACATGGACCCCTACCCCTTGAGATTATGCACTTATGCAATATTTTCACATGCTTTACATGTCCTTATAACCACATTTCCTAGACATCATCATACATGATGGTAATACCAGCTAAAATAGCTCATATGCTTATCCTATGCATTATCTTTTACATATGCATTACAAATACCATACCCATGCCACATTAGCATATCACATGCATTCATATGGTACAATGATATAAATATGTATAACAACCATAATCACATAACATTCCCAATGCTACCTTTAGTTCCATATTAACAAGCTTGGGTCATGGATTTCCCTAGATTTAAGTCTAGCTGCAACTATAAGTGCTCCCAATTTCATTCCCAGCCTTATGCCATACCTTGCAAATTCAGGCTTTTCACCCTCTTTCTCCCCATAGAGAAAGCTTACAACTTCCACGTTACATTATTAACGTTATTACTTATAGGATAAGTTCCCTTTTGTTAATTCCATCGCTCAAGTTCCATATTAATGTCAATTTAAGCAAAACGGCTATGGGTTCACATTAAGTTACGTAATTTGGGTGCGGATATTACTTGTGTTTACTAGCGTCTTCTTTAGCTTCACTAGCGAGACCCCAAAACCCTAGCTAACAGTTCTATTTTCCAGGGCAACCTCTTGGCCCCTCTTATTTGAGCTTTTTAATGTTATTTTTATGTTATCCTGTTACAACCTTATGGTTATTAAATTCCAACCTTTTTATTATTTTGCTCATTATTTTCTTATTACAGGTTCTCCTTCGAAGACCCTAACTGGTGGCAACCCAGCAGCTCAACGAAGGCATCAAAGCCTTCGATTCTTGCTTGAATCCGGCCTCTCGAGGGGCTTAATGCTTCTAAATCGCCCCTCGTGGCCTCCGCCCTAACCATTCCAAATCGTTTTAAGTCGTGGTGATGCCGCCTCACTGCCTCGGCCATGGCAGCTCTACCGCAAATCGGGGTTTGTTTGGGCTTCCAACATTTACATCCCTCCTCCTATACCAATTTCTTCCCATGTTCCAAATCAATCCTACCCTTCAGCCCTACTCGGGTCATTTTAGGTCGTGGCTACCGCCACAAATTAGTTACAAGAACTACAGTCTTCTTCTTCCTTCTGTCTCCTTTTCCTTAATGTATTAATCTGAACATCCCTTGTTTATCCTCTCGTTCAATCTGCCTCTATGGCTCTTCCTTTTCTTAACACAGCATAACCTTAACCTTCAGCCTCAAAAATATTACAATACCAATTCTCCCCATTAAAATATTACCTATAAATTGCATCCTATCATTTTCATAATGAATTCTTAACCTGAATTACTTAAGCAATCACTTAAGCATACTATCATCCCCGGTGTAAGCTATCAACCACCCACCTGGTTAAGCTGTCTTTACAATTTGTACTGCTGACACTCCAAATCTCCTTCACAGAAGCTCCTCCTCAGAAAGTTTGCCTCAGAGCAAAACCCCAATTCCTCTACAATTTAGTATTTATAAACTTCCTGTATAAACACCAGATACATACCATGTATGTATTTTCCCACTCCAATGTCAGTTTAATGATTCCTGATAATAATCATATGAAAGTGTATCAAATTACTTACACCAATCATTTGCTAACCCGCCAGGCTCGTTACAATAGGTCCCCAACGTTATAAAGTCCAACCTATGCAAGCACCGGTGGGCACCTTAACTAGTAACAAGATGAAATGTGCCAAAAAATTTGTCGAACCAGCCATGCACCAACCAACCCTAAAAATCCCTACAACTTACATTTGCTGTATGTAATATAAATCTTAAAGTATGCTTAGAGTGGAGCAAGGGAACATAAAACAGCGCTATCCTTGCATTTGTGCGTGTGGCTATGGCGATGGCGTCTCTCTCGCTCTCCACTAATTCTAGGCTTTTAAGCCCATGTCCACAGTCCCTTTCTTCATTTTCATGCTGTTCTGCAGGCCTCACACCCTTGTTGCGAAATCTGAAGCTTTCCAATGGCCTTACTCTAACTCGGAAGCCTCTAAAATGCAGAGCTTCAGACATGGCTGGCTTGTCTAAAGCAGCCACAGCTGCAGCGGAGGCCATTGGCATAGAACCCATTTGTTTGGATGCAGTTCCGGCCCCTCCAGATATGAAGCAGTTTGTAAAATCCAAGCTTCCAGGTGGAATTGCTGCACAGGAGCTTCTGGGCACCGGCAGGCGAAAGAGGGCGGTTGCAAGGGTTGCTCTTGTTGAAGGTACTGGTCATATTATAATCAATCAGAGAACTGCTTCAGATTATTTACAGGGAAACCCTCTTTGGATGCAATATGTCAAGTTTCCTCTCTCTACACTTGGTTATGATAAAAAGTATGATGTAATTGTGAAAGCACATGGTGGAGGGCTTTCGGCTCAAGCCCAGGCTATTTTGTTGGGAATTGCTCGTGCTTTAGTAGTTGCGAACTCAGCTAATCGTGATCCCCTCAAGAAACAAGGTTTTCTAAGGCGTGATCCTCGCCGTGTGGAGAGGAAGAAGTATGGGTTGCATAAAGCTCGGAAAGCCCCTCAATTCTCTAAACGTTGAATTGGAATTTTGGAATTTCTTCAATTTTGTAAAGCAAAGTTTTTGGCAACAGGTGGGTAATCTTGATGATTGCTACTAATTTGAATGCCTGGCATTCAGTTATGCTTGTCAAAGTATTTGTGGAAGATCGTCTGTCCAAGATTTCCAAAACCGAAAAAGAAAGAAAACTATATAATGTTTACAGGAAGATGTTTGGCATCCTATTTACAGTTTTCACCTCATAGCTGTTATGTCAATTTTGCCATCTTTCCTTTGTTTTTAGGAAGATTCTTGCTGTGTTTAGTTACTCTTGTTTTCTTACCCTATAGGTATATGAATTCCAGCTTATGCCAATTCTGTAAGATGCATCATATCATGTTTCGCTATTTTATGTGAAGTGCATTCCCAGAGAGAGAATACAGGAGATACATAATATATTATACTAACCACAAACATTTCCTTGCCCCAATCAAATTCACTAGCAGACCTGTCTGCAGAAAGGATTGCTGTAACATAAATACTGCAACAGCCTCTCGCCAGTATATCTTTGGTTAGTTTTAGGAATTCATATTCTGCTCAGCGAGGTGCTAGAGGTACTTTCAAATATATGGTCTCCAGAACATAAGCAAAACTGCAGATATCTGTCAAATACTGAATTTGTATGACCACTTGTAGGTTTCTACTAAGACTTTCCCCTGCAGCGTTTGGTTTTGTTGCTCTTAAATTAGGCGCCTCTAGAGGTATCTGTCTTATCGCTGGATCCATATTTAGCTAGTATTTCAGCCTTCAGTCATGGATAGTATAGTTAGCTTCTTGTCCATATTTAGCTAGTATTTCAGCCTTCAGTCATGGATAGTATAGTTAGCTTCTTGTCGCTCTTGTGTCAAAGTGCCTTTCCACTTTCCAAGATTCCCTCCCTTACTTCAAGCTCCAGCCTGAAAATATGCAAAGATGACATTTTCAGATTGAACTGGCACTCGGGTTGAATATCAATGGTCATCCAACAAGGATTATCTAGGGTTATTATGTATGATAGATCAGAGGAGATTTTGCAGGCGCAAAGAAATTTTTGCTGGAATGAGACATCAAATAAACATGGGAGCAAGCAGTTACTGTAAAGTAAGAAAATAAGGCAGCAGCAATACAAAACATGTTGGCATTTTAATGTCAATTAAACTAGTTGCACGTCTTGGGAAAGCGATGAAAATATTGGGTGTCCTTGTGACCTCATCTATTCGTCTTAAGAATAACTTCCATCCCCATTTAAATAAAATGCAGCTTTAGAAACCCATCATTTCTAGGTTTGATAAATGTGCCTTATAGCTACATGATTTCTGGCCTCTTAATATCAGTCCTGATTTGCAGATGACCGATCATTTCAAGAAGATGAGACCTTGTAGTCCGATGTGCACAAACCATAAAGAAAGAATGCAAGACAGAAACAAAGAGTAAATTAACATCTACTGGAGACACAGCCTATATCCAATGAGCACATTAGCTCTCTATCATCTAAGAGCATCCTCTTAGCTTTAAAAATGCTAGGCAAACCTAGCAAGTAAATACAAATTACAGTTTTATAGCGACTGCACCCACACAATTGGCCTGTGGCATACCGATGGGCCGATGGTGGGTCTAAAAATGATCTGATGTCCTGTTTACCTCCATGAAAAGATTCCTCATGAAGCTGCCTTGCCTCTTTCTTAGTCAGTTGGCCTTCTATAAAGTCACCTCTTCAAAAAAATTCGATCTTTTCTTCATGTTAGTATTATCAAGATAACACCAAAATGAGATGCAAAGAAAGGGGTTGACACTGTTCGTCCTATGCTAGTTCTCTTTATGTGGATATTTCTTTTGGTTTGATAATGCACTGTCCGAGTTGGGTGGGCTCAAAGTCTTTTTAACTCTTCATAATCATTTAATTGAGCTGAAATATCTTCTTCTTCCAATTCTGCCATGGCATAACACATATACAAGCATAGCAGGACATTTTTGGTCTTACAAGTTCATGAGCTGCTAGGATGTGTACTTATTGCATGCTGCACAGGACTAGAGAAGAGAGTGTGTTTTACCACTCCTAAGTTGCACCGTTGACAGAGACTTTGCTCTCATGCCATACCTCTTGTTCAAGGAACAGCCCCAGAGTAGCCTTTTTAATTACATAGGAGATGGATGTCTAAAGTCCTGATCATCTAAACCATATGATCAGCAAATCATTGTACTTATCTCCTCCTGGGTGGACCTTTTGTCTGCCACATATACATACATATTTACTGCATGCCATTTCAAACACATATTGGATAGTGACTGGCCTAAAGAGAGGTTGTGGTTCCATACGTGAACCATAACCATTTACATATTGTTTGCCTGATGCAAGGTGACAAAGGCCATATATTTCCGCTGCCTTTCTGTGGGAATTGAAAGGAAATATATGCTTTATTTTTCTCCCAGGTCCTCAAGTTCTTGTGGAATCTGCCAAAGAAAACAATTAATTGAGATTTTTGGCCAAGAGAGAAGGTAATGGAATGTCTGTTTTCTGGGGAGGGCTGCAAAAGGCTCCGATGCTTGTTTGGAAGCACTCTTTGATTACACTCCCAAGGGAAGAACAAATTGAGCAATTTGGGATTTTGTGACCTGTCCCATGATCTCGTCTCTGTCAAGATTACCTCTCAGGCCCATTGGAGCAGTTTTGGTGTTGAGAGAAGTCCCTTGGGAAAGTGGGAGCCAGATTAGATAGGTAGATTGCTGGAACACTTGACAGCCTGCATGTAGCAATCTACAAAGCGGCTTTTAGACTCTCACTATCCCAAGAACCTAAGATCTCTACATCACATGTTTCCCAATGCATATGCACATCTGCATAAATGTTCGATATGAGTACATAACCAGCAGAACAATCAGTATCTAACAAAATCATTCGATCAAAGCAGTGCTGCCCAAGCTCAAGATTCTGATGCAACTTGCAAGCACTAAGCAAAGATGTCCAACATGTAACATCAGCCTGCTTAGTAGAATGAAGAAAATATTCTGCCTCATAGAGGCACCCAGCACGGCCTAAAAGATCAATCATAGAGGTACAATGGGATATCCCAGGTCTAAGCCCTTGATATTTTCTCATTAAATTGAAGTACCAATGGCCCTCATCCACTAGACCTGAATAACTGCATGTGACCAAAATAACATGAAATGACACATCATTTGGAACAATACCTTCCTTGAGCATGTTTTCAAAGCATTCTAGGGCCAGGAGACCTTTACCATAATGAGAATATCCTGAAACCATTGCATTCCATGAGACTAAATCTCTGTCCTGCAATTTGTTAAAGACTTTGCATGCTTCTTCCAAGCTACCACATTTGGCATACATATCAACCAGAGTATTTCCAACAACAACATCAAAATGAAGTCCTCTCTTAATTATTTCATCATGAATGAATTTTCCCTTCTCAATTGCTCCTACAACAGCACATGCTTTCAAGAGACTCAGAAATGTGACTTCATCTGGCAATATCCCATCCTCCTGCATTCTCTCAAACCACTGGAGTGCTACAAAGCATTCGCCATGTTGAGCATAGCCTGCAATAATTGCACCCCATGACACCACATCCCGATAAGGCAAATTTTTGAACGCACTTTGTGCCTCCTCCAAGCTTCCACATTTAGCATACATATCAACCAATGTATTTCCCACAACAATGTCAGATTGCAAACCGCTGACAATGACCTCATGATGCATAAATCTGGCCTGCTCTATATTACCTATACATGCACATGCTTGCAGAGTTCCCAAAAATACAACTTCATTTGCCCTGATGCCTTCAAGTTGCATCTTTTGAAAAGTGTCCAGAGCTAAGAAGCCCTCCTCCCATTGGGAATACCCAGCAATCATTGCACCCCATGAGACGACATTTCTATTTGGCAACTTATGAAACACACTGCATGCTTCCTGTAGGCTCCCACATTTGGCATACATATCAACTAGCGTGCTCCCAACAACTACATCTGATTGCAACTTGCTCTTAATGATCCTATCATGGATGAGCCTTCCACACTCTGTTGCTCTCAAGATGGCACATGCTTTTAGGATGCCTAGAAATGTGACTTGGCTTGGTTCTATCCTTTCCTTTAACATCTCGTGGAAGTACTCCAGTGCCAGAAAACCTTCTCCACATTGTGCATAACCAGTAATCATTGCATTCCAGGAAACTATATCTCGACCTTGCAGGTTGTCAAATACTTTATATGCCTCCTCTAAGCTTCCACATTTAGCATACATGTCAATCAAGGTGCTCCCTAAGACAACATTCGACTGAAATCCACCCTTAAGAATCTTGTCATGAATCAGCTTTCCCTGATCGACTTGTTCAATAGCGGCACATGCCTTAAGGGCACTTAAAAATATGACGTCATTTGGCTGTATTCCTTCCTGTTCCATCTTTTTAAAGCATTCCAGGGCTAGGAGACCTTCACCTTGCTGCGCATAACCCCCAATTAGCGCACCCCAGGACATGACATTGGGCTCTATATCTTCCTTTTGCATCTGCTGTAAGCATTCTTCGGCTGAAATATTTTGTCCCTGCTTGGCATATCCTGCAATCATAGTATTCCAAGATACAACATCTCTAAGTGGCATATCCTGCAACACTTTGGATGCTTCGTCAAGGCTTCCACATTTTGCATACATGTCTATCACAGCATTCCATAAGACTATCTCTGGTTGCAGTTCATTTAAAAGGATTTGTGCATGGATAATCCTCCCCTCGTGGGTGGCTGCTATTGTTGTACAAGCTCTAAGAATTGTAACATAAATCAATTGTCTACTGTGGATTTCTACAAGCTGCATTTCGTGATACAAAGAAATGGCCACTCCGGATTGACCAAGCTTAGCATTTGCAAAAATTATTGCAGCCCATGTGTGTAGACCAGGTTTTTTAGTTTTGTGAAATACCTGATTCGCTTCAAGCAAGTCTCCATGATAAGTGAATAGACGAATAAGATGGTCGCTCAGTACAGTGATTGAATCAAGCCCACTTTGTATCATGAGAGACTGAATCCGCTTGCCACACTCCAAGTCCTTTGTTTTTTCACACTCCTGCAATAGACGATAGGCATTGTTTCTGGTAATGGAAACGCCTGGTTGCTCCATAACTTTCATAGATTCAAGTGCACCATCCAGCATTCCCTCCCAAAATTTTCCCAAATCTGGTCTAGTGAGACAAGTCGATCAGAACTTGACAGCAGGAAACCCAAAGATCAAAACGTTGAAGGAAGCTAATTATACCTTGCAAAATCGTCCGATGAGGCGGATTTAAGTTTTGGGATCCTCTTCATATCCCTTCAAAGCCTGTGAATCATTCGTCTGTGAATCATTCGTAAGTGTAACTCCGAAAAGGTTCATTCTCAAGCGTGGAATTTTTGGGAGGGCTTTTCTGAAGAGGGCATATAGTTTTTTTCAATAGAATATTCTTAAATTATACCTATGCTTCAATATTTTCCAACGTAAAGCAAGAGCTTGACAAAAAATAATGGACAATCCTAGGTGGAATGGAAAGGGGGAAGGCATTCTTGCCAGCCCCCTGACCTGCAGAATTTGGGAGTGCCATTGAGACGCGATCGGATTCTGCAAGTCAAGGGGTTGGCAAGAATGCCTGACCCCTTTCCATTGCACTACATCAAGGTAAGCTTGATCGGATTCTGCAGGTTTTGTTGAGGCGATTTGTCATTCTGCAACCTGTACAAATTAGTATGCAAAAATAGAAGTACTATAAGTTGAATTACCTCTCGTGCATCCTCATGTAAGGACTCTTCATGAAGAATCTTTGAAAATGTCCAAGAAAACTAGGACATGATTTAGCACCTTTAAACATATATAATAAATGCTGGCATGGAATATAAATTCGTTTTAATCCTTACTGTATAGGTTTCCTCTAGCCTACGGAACTTATGTTCAACATCCATATGAGGGATGATGTCCTTCATAGATTCTATATCACAATCAGGTTGTAAATCCTATGGAGCATCTAATCAAAGCTTGTTTCTTTTATTCATACATTTTTTTAAAGCATTTCAAAACACTCCTTCAGGCTAACCGTATTCAAATACATTTGGCATTTGATATTTGAGTTGCAATTGCTAGATTGTCTTTATGCTTCTTGGATTACCCCATCTGCTCACTCTTTGATGCTACCATGCAAGCCAAAAGCCTAGCAAGGTTATGTCTTTAGACAAGCATTTCCAACACACAAGTTTGCAACATTTTCAAAAGCTATTTCAGTTTCTATGAATCTTGCTGATCTCTAGGCTCTACATATTGCAAATGCTCTTGAACCGCTGCATGCGCTGCTGCGCATCCGGCTGCATGCATGCATGCGCCGTGCGTGCGTGCGTGCGTGCGTGCATGCGTGCGCTGCCTGCCTGCGTCGTGCATGCGCTCGTGCGTGCGTACGCTGCGTAAATGCCTGCGTGCGTGCGCCTGCGTACGCCCGTACTGCGTCGCGTCGCTCAGACATTGTTCGATACGAACACAGTTGTTGGTGTGTTATTGAATACAATATGGATGTTGCATTCCAATTGGCTTGTGCTCAATTTGCCCTAAATTTGTAATGTTGGTTTTTAATTCTTTAGCACCCTGACTTTGTTTAACTTTTCACAAAACTTTATTTCAAATGAGATATAGGAAAGAAGCAAGCACCTAGGATCATAAACATGACAAGCTAGATTTTATATAGAATGAACCCAACAATCTTCTAAATCTCCTCCTCGACGCATTCTAACAAGCTCCAAACCAAAACCTACAACGGGTGTTGTTTGCAAGCAAAGGAATTGATTATTGAATGCCAAAGAGGGCTTGGATTTGAATTATGATAATAAATTATGCTAGTCACGTTATGGTTTCTCATTCTAGTTAAACTTGATGAGGCACGAAATCATGATTTTCGAGGAAAATAAAACTCTTAAAGGCTAAAGTGTTATAGCTTACTGTGACATTGAAATGTTCGTACTTGAGGGTATATGAATTTAGTTGTCAACATATCAATGCTATAAACATATACCAAAATGACACATCATACATTCAACGGGATTGCAATACATGGTGGATGCAAAATGATATTTTCTATAGCCAGGTATTTTGTTGTGATAAGATATTATTTCTCATAATTTTGATAGCCAACATGCCAATGTTGCCAACGTATACCAATATGACACAAGGTCATTTTAAGCAAGATAATAATTGTTTTTGGGCATGATATACCCTAGAGGCATTGTTATGGTACAAGTTGAGTTGAATCATTCTCCGGTTTTGGAGACTGGAATCTGATTAGTGGAAGTTACGGGTGTAACTTCTATCAAATGGATCTTAAACTGGTTTTGGTGAACTAGTTAAGAACTCAGATTATTGGTGTAATCTGTGCTCATTTTTTTTTTTTTTTTTGAAGAACTGTGTCATCAATATATTAAAAGAATGGTAATGTTACAAAGCAAGTGAGGAGGAAGGAGAACTGCCCCAAAGAGATAGCGATACCTCGACACTCCACAACAAACTCACGTAAAAACCGCAAATCCCCATCACCAGACAAACCGACCATCACCATCTACAACACCCAAGAAGTCCCGGGCCAAATGGCAAACTTCCGCTCTACTATTCCCGGAACACCGTAAAGCTTTGAAATAGCTTGTACCGAAGTCGAGGAATCGAGAGGTCGCAGTCACTTTAATCCCCCGAAAGATCCACAACCGCCGCCCCTAAATCAACCACACCAACCAAGCCACGACAGATGCAAGGCTTTGTCGCCGCAAGAGCGGCCAAGCACCAGATACACATGAAGCGAAGAATCACGGCTAGTCAATCTCACCCAAACAGAGCCCTAACCCAATCCCAGTACCGCAAGTGAGGGCATAAAACCGCACAATGCTCCACGCCTCTCACGATGAAGGCCACAACAAGGGCAGAGAGGGCTCACACCCGGCCTAAACCGACTCACAAGGGCATTCACCCTGATACAATCTGCACCACCGCCACGTATAACCCTAACCTTCGGTGGGGGAAGTGAGCTCCATGTCCACGTCCAAACCGAGCGCCATCGAGAACCCGGAAGCTGCAGAGACCACTTGCCTGAAGGGGGCAGTGTGTCATGAATAGCCAGCACCCGGTAAGAAGACCGCACAAAGCAAGAAGACACAACATCCGGATGAACCTTCCAAACCTGCACCACCACATCATCCTGAGGGACTATAGGTATGTGTAGCGGAATACTCCCCGCCACGTGCTCCCAGATAGCCCGGTCACTGCCCCTCAGGCGAAAGCGAGCTCGAAAGAACTCCCACGAAGCTAGCTGACCACCCCAATACCAATCCTCCAAGGTGAGCACAGCAGCTCGCCTCCAACGGGCCTGCGTCCGAGCATGCACAGTGGCAGCCAAGGGCAAGTGCGCAGGGGGTAGAGGAACCCACAAGAAAGGAGAAGAGTGGTGATAAACTGAGGCATAATCTAGCTGGAAGAGCACACGCACATGATCCCAAGCCCGCAACACTCCTGTGAGAAAAGGGGATGCATGTGGGAAAGGCCGGAGACCATACAACAAAGGCCTGTGGCAACTCCACATGCAATGCAGACGGCTCCCAAACGCCACACAATGGCTAAGAGATCGCAACAACAACGCCAAGCACCAGAGAAGATGCTCCATCCCTCGCAATGCTCCAAACAAACTTGAGACCAACACCTTACTATGCAAATACCAAATCCGTAATGGCCAAGCCCCCATCCTCTCGGGGGCGGAGACACTTCCACCAAGCCACTTTAACAACCGCCCCTTCATCATCCCCACCCCACACAAAATTTCGAACAATCTTATCCAAAGCCTGTATCTTACCCTCAGGAGCTAGCATCGCAGATGCTGTATACACATGAGTGCTACAAAGTACTGACTTGGCAATAGTGATCCTACCTGCCATGGACAACTTGCTACCCTTCCACCAATTGAGGTGTTTCTGCAACCCCTGCAAAATCTCATCCCACACCCTCCCCATGGAAACATCCCCTCCAAAGGGAATACCCAGCAGCTTAGTACACACATTACCTGGAAGCACCTTCCAAGGGAATAGAGCCAAACAAGGGGGAGGCGGAGTCAGCTGGGCCCATAATGCGGAGCACTTACCCCAATTCAGAAGAATGCCTGAGGCCAAGGAGAAAGTATCTAACAAACCCTTCACATTCCGCAAATTCCTCTCTTCTGCCACCAAGAAGAGGAAAGTGTCATCGGCAAACTGGTTAATAATCTGCTGGCTACCATCCTGCATCCGAAGCCCATCCACCACTCCCTCCTCCACTGCAGCCAAAAACAAATGAGACAGTGCCTCCGCCACAATCGTAAACAAAAATGGCGCCAAAGGGCACCCCCCGGCGCACCCTCTCGCCTAAGGAGAAAAAAGGCGGAGGGTTCACCCCGCACACCACCGTAGCCTGCGGCTTTCACCTATGCGACTTCATGGATGCCTCTCAGAAGCGTGGACCACAACCCAATGCTAACATCATGGCAGACAAGAACTCCCAACGGACACTATCGTAAGCTTTGGCAAAGTCAAGCTTAAGATAGGCAATGTCTTGACCTGTTCTTCTGGCCCAATAGAGGCCCTCATAAGCTGCAGCAACATTAGTCAAAATGTTCCTCCCAGGGACAAACCCATCTGTGCTCATTTATTTGTTACCCTGCAATTAGAGATTTCGTACTTTTTGTTAAGAGTTAGATTTGTGGAATCGTAGCATCTCTAGATGGTTTAATGAGTGTGAGACCTTAATTTAACTGAAGAATTCTTGTAATATGCTTTGGAGAATTAAAAAGGTTTGGATCATTGATGAGAAGTACTGGGGAGTGGTCCACAGTAAAAGAGCTATTGGCAAAGCTATGTAAATATTCCAATGTAGCCCAATAATATAAGGGCAAGGGAAAATAATATTCTAGAATGGGACTCGCATGAAACCGACTTAGACTTGCTTCTCATTCATCTCAGCAGATTTTCTACAATGGTGGATAGTGGGTAGCCGCACACATGCGAACTACCCATAAAAAATAAAGGGAAAATCCAATTATATCATTTGGACCCCAACAAAATACAATGCTAATAGAGATCAGGGCTAGTGTACTGCAAAAGCTTATCACCGGATTAAAAACCCGCCCTTTTCGGTTTTCGAGGAAAAACCTAGTGATAAGCCTTCGCAAGGGGCTTGGACAAACGTAAAGGCATAAAAATCGCTCCCAAAACCCACGAATGGAAAAGTCGGCAAAACAGATGCCGCGCTAACCCAGACGCACATCACCAACAAAACAACAAGACAAACCAAACCTCCCAGTGGAGGGGTTGATTACGCTACCGTGCCACGCGATAAAAATACAATAACAAAGAAGGGGGGGGGGTGGGTTCAAAGAGAATAAGGTAATCACGAGAGAGAAGAGGAAGCGCCGATGAGAAGTCGGGGCGTAAACGCCGCCTAAAATAGCGAACTCCCAACCAGAATCCGGACATGCGCCGCCCGCATGCATGCAAAATGCATGCTCGCCCCATTCTAGAATGGCGATCCGATGTCTCTCGGATCGATGAGATTCTAGAATGGGACTCGTGATGAAACCAACAAACCGCCTCGGATACCAAAGGACTTCCTTAACAAACTAGGATCGAGGACCTAAGGTCACGGATGAAGGCTAAAGGCGAGAACGGACAACATGAAAAACGCCAATTAATTGGCCAAACCAGTGCGGAAGAAGCCCCTCCCCCCCTCGAAACAATTCAAAAGAGAATAAGGTAAAGCTGAGAGAGAAGAGGAAGCGCCCGATGAGAAGTCGGGCGTAAACGCCTAAAATAGCGAACTCCCAACCAGAACGGACATGCGCCGCCCGCATGCATGCAAAACATGCATGCTCGTCCCATTCTAGAATGGCGATCCGATGTCTCCGATCGATGAGATTTCTGAAGGAGACCATTACCGAAATATCTACCAAGAAGCTAGGTTTTATTTAAAGGAGACTGTGACGTTCATTCAAATGAAGAAGCAACAGATATATTTAGTTGGGTCATGGCAATAATTAAGGAAAGGGCATACACTATCAAAAGGACACATTATAAAGGCCTTTACCATTTGAAAAAGAAACCATCGAAACTATACAAGGGCAGCGACCAACTGTTCCGGAGTACTCGACCAACAATCATTGTAGCTATGTCCAAAATCTATTGTATAAGAGGATCGTCTTAGGAAGAGTTATTCTAACCATTTTCGGCGGTGTCGACCAATTTCAGAGGAAGAAGGCAAGTCGGCTATCCAACCAGAGGACCCGCAACCATTGCTAAAGACTTTGGACCTTCCAAAGAATCAAGCTAATGATCCTCTTCCTAAGCCAGTCTTAAGCCAGTGTAAATTCCCCTTATCAAAGACTATGGTTAAGTGGTGATAACCTATTGCCAGTTACCGGTTATAGTTTTGCTAATATAGCCTTTTGGAGGTGGAGCCAGTTGAGCGGTTAAGTATTATATCATGGCAATTATCCAAATATGATCCAGATTATCCAGCACTTTATTGTTTGCCAGTATAAGATTTGTTATTATAAGTGCCCAAATTCCCTCAATCATACAATTGGTATCAGAGCTCAATTTTGGTGTTTACAAACGAAGTTGTATGTGCTATAGGTGGTTTGGACTTCGCAGTACAGCGTAAATAGATGTGTAAAGGCAAAGCAGAAATCTACCTATCCCTAAGACTATATTTCAATGCAGTTGAAGAAGATTTTTGTTCCTTGGTCATGAGATTATTCCATTACTGAAGCAACACTACTGAAGATGCGATAGAAGGTTACTCATTGCATCATATTTCAGCACCTCTAGCTATGTCGGATTGCAGCACTTCCGTTTCGGTCTCCACCCTGGTATGTTTTCTTCATGTGCTTTACCTTCTGAGGTAAGCTCTCTTATTTTGAATAGCTCCAACTTTGTTGTATCCGGGGTCTCTTCTGTTCCTATTAATGCCTCAATTGGCCTCCAATTGCCAGCAAACTCTCGGCTTAATCCTTTAGCTCTTGATGGTGTACCTTCTGCCTCATTTTCTGGTCTACAACAATTTCCTCCTCTTCCTTCATCTCAGTTTGTTCTTGCTTCTTCCAACCCCTCCTTGCATCCTGGTTCTGGAACTCCTAGTGGTGTAACTCCAATGCATGCTGCTTCTTCTATGCCAGCAAGTGCTTCTACTACTCCTGCTGTTGGGACATCAACTAATCTCGGCTTTCGTGCTCCTCATACACGCTTCAGTGATTGGATTAAGTGGGATATGTCTTCCAGTGTTAGAAGTGCCCGGGTCTCTGCCGCTATGAATATTTTGGTTGCAAATAATAAACGCGATGTCTCGGCATACTTGAAGGAGTTGCAATCTATGGCTGATCATATGGATGTTCAGTTACCTTCTGAGGATGTTTTTTATGAGCCGGATCAGTGTGCTATTATGTTTGCTAATGCTGGTGAACCTGTGATTGCAATTGATCATAACTCACATTTGCAATGTGTTCGAATTTGGTTTCTCATGCGGTTGTATGTCATTTCACGGGGCAGTTCCTTGATCTCTGTATGATGGGTTTTTGGTTTTACAGCATCTCCAAAGGCTAAAGTTGCCTACTTTTGAGTCCTTGAAAGTTCTTGACAAAAAGAATAATTTTTTCTTTATCATGTTTGATTCTCCTGTTCCTGTGGATAAGCTTGTAGAGCGTGGAGTAGAGCCCTTATTGGGAAACTATCTGCTATATCAAGCTTATACACCTGGTTTTGCACCTAATAATTCAAGTGCTCTCCGCATGCCTTGTTGGTTTGCTTTGGAAGACTTTCCAATTGAAATGCAAGTTCCCGAGTTCATGGTGGCTATTGCTAACGGTCTGGAGTTGCATCTTGCCCGCTCTATTGTCAATGGTCCTCGCATTTGTGTATCTCTGCCTATTTCGGCTTTTGAGCAGAAGTTCAATGATCTGCTTCGAAAAGTTTACCAGAATGGCCCTACTAATAATGAAGTTCGGACACGATTTGCAAGGGCATTTGTATGGCAGAACACCCCCAAAGCTTTGGCTGATCCAGAAAATTATAAGGTGAATTGGGCATCTCTGGCTGCAGATTCTCATAGATATTCTATAGTTCACAAAAGTAAGGAAGAAGTTAACTGTTTTGATGTTAACTTGAATGTAATTATGAATCACATTAGAAGTCTTTTCGATATGAGTAAGAAAGTCAAGAAGATATAACTATTAAAAAAGCAAATTTGTTAAGGCTAGAAGGGAGCTATGAACTGTCTTGATGCTACATGCAAGCCGTTATACACACGGATATCCAAGAAGAAAAAAAGCTATTAAGCTTATCGGTCTTGATTTACCTAACAATTCGGCTTTGGTGGAGTATTTGAAGAAGGAGGAAGAAAATCTGATGGCCATGCTTTCGCCACCATTGGGAGTGCTAGTATATCCAAAAAGCGTAGTTGAAGGAGGAAATAACGCCTTTGGAAGTTAATATAGAAGCTTATGGTCATAGGATGACTTTCCGGCATGCAAAGTGCAAACATATTACCGCTTTGCGGTTGCTCATCGAGGTAAGAAGGTTTTGAATGTTCATATGGGTATTTATGATCCGCCTGTGAGATCAGTTTGCTGAAAAGATGTGAAGGTTGTGGTTTATCTTTTAGCTCGGATTATAGTTTTTTTATCAAGTTATCATGTGACCATAAGTTCCATGTGTGTTGCTTTGGTTACGCTTTTGGACACTATGCATTGTACGGTGGCGGGTTGTGGCATAGAAGTACCGTGAGAAGCTACAAGAAGAACTTGGCTACTTCAAGTCGATGAACATGAAATATCCGAGGAGAATGAATCTTGATTCGAGATGTGAAAGTGACAAAGGTTAAGAAAAAACCCAGTGAAGGTTGAGAAGGCCGAGGATTCTAATTCCAAAGGTAACCGAGTATGCAAAACCCTATGGCTACAAATTTTGTTGCCAAGAGGAAAGGTAAGAAGAAGATTCTTAGGAGCAAAGAAGAAAGCAAGACCTGGTCCACCAAGTCTTAAAAAGTGGTGGATCCCCAACATGAGATCCCAAAGAAGTTCTCGTGCCAACCGTTAGTGATGATGTTATTCCTACCCCTCGAAGTCACCGTGGATTCAGATATTCAATCTGAGGAGGAAGGTCTTACTCTTGCAATGTAAGTTCATAAAGAGGCCGGATAAGGAAATATTAAAGGATTTGCAGGTTTTGAAAGATCTTCGTGTCCAAGTTTGAAGCTTGTTTATATTTTGTTATGTTTCGGCTGATCCAAGTATGTACTGATATTAAGTATGAACTTTTGAAGGCATGTAACTTTTTGTAACTTTTTGAAGGTATGTAACTTTTTTACATGTAAGATACTGATATTAAGTATGAACTTTTTTGAAGGCATGTAAGTTTCCACATTTATGGTACCAGTTCGTTTATGCAATCTGCAAATGAATGTTGTATATGATTGATTGTTTGGTAAGGGATTAACTTCACAATTATGCCAATTCATATCTGCAATCTGCAAATGAATGAGAACCATAATTCATTTGAATATACTACAATGTTGTATATGATTTCATTATCAAATGAATGTGTACATATGAATACAATCTGCAATCTGCAAATATGAATACAATCTGCAATCTGCAAATATGAATACAATCTGCAATCTGCAAATATGAATACAATCTGCAATCTGCAAATATGAATACAATATGCAATCTGCAAATATGAATACAATCTGCAATCTGCAATCTGAATATACTACAATGTTGTATATGATTTCATTATCAAATGAATGTACATGAGGTGTTTGTAAGAGCAATGAGATTATGTCAGTAAAATATTCATTTGGTACTCTTTCTTCAGCAACTTGGTGCAGCCTTATCATCATCAATTACGCTATTCAGCATATAGACTACTCTTGTACTCCAAAACTCGGTCCAGAAGATGATCATGAACATCCATTGGAAGTTCATATATGTTATCATTTGCATGTAACATATCAAAACAACATGACATGACCAAGTGGCTATATGCATGGCATTCTGGTGCATCCTCAAGCAATTCATATTGATTTCCTCCCATGAACTTGTAATACTTGCCCCATGTAACCACTTCTCTTCTTGCAAATTTAGCACCCCATGCATCTTTAAATGCCTTTTCCAAAATGTGCTTAGGTTTAGTGCATCGGATAATATAAAAGTCCACTTTTTCTTTGTTGTTGGCCCTCGGATGGTACCGCAAAATTATCCCCAACATCAACTACATCAGATACCCATTCATGATCCCCTTCATAGATAGGACCCCGCAGAGTTTCCAAAGACCTCTTCAACACCGGGACTTAATTCAATAAACCCAAGATCCTATTCCCGCTTTTGTTTATGCACTTCCCATACTTTCCTTGTTGAAGCAGTGGACGACAAAAACAACCGAAATCCATATGAGCTACCCGAGTAGGGTCATTGGCATGAACAGCCCGATATAAATGGAACTTTCTTGATCCCGCAATGTCTTACAATCATGGCTATCACTCCTATCAACATCATTGATAGTTATCTCCCAAAAACCTCAGAAAAAATAATGTTCAATATTGTTTTAAACACAACTAATTTCCATACTAGAACCATACCTATATTTTTCCTCTCCTTCTATCTCACAATCTGATTTAAAATGTGAAATGCAAAACACAACTACATCATGTGCATTCCTTAGTGGTACTGAATTCCTCTTCAACATCTCATGTGTGAGTGCTCTTTTTATTACAGCTCCAGCACCATCATGTTCACCTGCATTTGTTCATTACAAAAATCTAAAGAACAAAAAAAGCAAAGATAAAACAATAGAGTAAAGTTGAAGTATTTACCTTTGCCATGATATGATGCAAAGAAGTTCCAGTTTATTGGTATTCCTGTTTTTTGAAAGAATCTGCCAAGGAAGTAGAACATCCTTGCACCTTTAAATTGATGGGAACAACCATCAGACCACATGACATGATTCTTGTAGTTGACACCTCTATCAACAAGAAAAATAGCATGTTTCTGCAAGCAATGTTGAACAAACATAACATCATGTTCTCTGTCATCACTTATATAGAAATGTGTTTCCTTAACGATCTTTCTTTTTTGCTCTGTAGAATTGGTAGCATGCCTATAAGTGATATGCACCAAAATGGTGCATTGGTCATTCCTCCAATGCAGGCTTTGTATTTCTTGTTGAATTTTGAAGGTATAGTTCTCTGCAAAAAGTCAATGATCAAACTATAGTGTCCTTTGGAAAGGTTGCCAAGCACTCCCCGAACTGTTTTGTTTGCCATCTTGCTTCATAATTATGAGGAATAAAAGCATTAAGAAAGGTGTCACCAAATTTGAATAACTCCGTACTTTGGTGTTTTCTTGTACACAAGCTTGTTGGATGGTTTGGGAGCTTCTTTGTAAATGACAATAAACACATGTCATTACCACCTTCTTGGAATAAGCAATTCATTAGCAAGATAGTACCTTCTTAGTAGCTATTGAAACTTCTTTTCCCGACCAGTGTGCTCAACAACGGTTTGCTTACCAATTCTCTTTGCGCACCTCTTCAAGGAATCCGAATCCGCTATTCTTTGCACTTTTCTTCTTCACATTTTTCACCTTCTCAGAAATTCTTAATGTGTTCTTCAACTATGTTCTGCCCCATAATAACTATTTCTATAAGAATGGCAATTGTTCTTAGTTGATTATAAGTGTGCAAAATGTTACCTTGTCGCCATAAACCCGCATATAAAGAAAACAGTTTCAATTCATGTACATTTCACAAGAACGTGTCAAGAACATGTGCATCACCTTAACAAATGTCTTCCACTCTACTTGATGGTCCAACTTGTAATCTCTTTCTTGTGGACAAGTTGGGATCTTTTTGTTCCACATGTTTTGCATTTCAAGAGCGCATGCTTATGTTGATGCCACTCTTCCGAATCATCCTTAGAACATACCATAGCTCTCCAAAGCTCGAGGTTGAAGTGTATGTAAATATAGACGCATTGCAAGTTGGTCCTCGGACCACATAAATCACAATTGCATGTGCAATTGGTACCATGAATGTTCGATCTAGTCTTACTTTGTTTATGGCCGCCTCACAAAGTCAATTCTCAAATGATAGATACAAAGAAGAAGTTTCTCTATCTTTTACCTTCCTCACATATGGAGGTTTCAGAGCATGGAATGCTTTTGAAAATGATATTTGAAATTCGGATATTGTTTTACAAAGCGTTGGTAAAAACTACCCGCAGAAAACGAATCGCAAAGATGTCGCCAGTATTAAAACTTTTCATCATTGTAACAATTTTCTTAAGAATTACCTGGGTCTCCTCAAGAAAGTGAAGTGCATGCAAGATCTTCTTTCCTGATGAGGCTTTAATCTTGATGACATGCTTCTTACATGGAGAAACCCTTGTGTTGTACCTCCAAAAGTCAACAACTAGTTTTCTCTCATTGTAAGATAGTTTGTCACATCTAATCTTATTCTTGAACATGGACCATGGTCCATCACCATGTTCAACACATACTCTCCTTCTTACGCTAGCTTGTAACAATCTTTCGTTCAAACATAGAGTTCTAGAGAATGCTGATTTGTTGATGTCACTATTGACAAAGATAAACCATGGCAAAGATTTCTTGACCTCCTAATATCCTGCTTTCTTCTCATTCTTATGAGTCGCAAAAAGATTTTTAAATTTTCTACAATACTCTTCAATACGTACTCTTCCTTGTCGCTTGGAACAAAGAAGTTCAGAAGCCACTTTGTCAGCAGATTGAAGTATCTCCTTTCTATCTTTAAAATTTGCACTATGAAGAACCTTTTTTTACCTTGAGTGCAACTCTTTTTGATAACCTTCTCTTTTTTCATGTCTTTGAGATCTCCTTGTAGTAAGGCTTCTTCATCTCGCCGCAAGCTCTCTTTCCCTTTTAAGACTCCTCTCCTTTCTCCTTAACTCAGCTCTATACCTTCTAAAAGCATCACCATCTGCAAAAATATTTTTGAAGTTCAATATTACGTAAATCTTTCGTGTTTGAGTAAATTGCTAAACTTACTTACCTTCAAAACAAGGTTCTTCATGACATTGGGTTTCTTGAGTGCTTTGTTGGCGCCAACCTTCATAATCTTCAAAGTCTTGGGGAAAAGAATATAAAGATGGATAAGAAATAAAATTACTTAAATTAAGTAAAAAGATTGAAAGAAAAGAAAAAGACTTGAAATTACCTTGGAAACAAGGTCGCAAAACTTCGCGGACATTCATTGCCTTGTGTAATTGCGCATTTGATTCAATTTGTTCATAAGGTTCGGAAAAGATTCTAAACATGAAAGCAGTTCATCAACACAACCAACACCAACAAATTAGGAGAGCAGCCCCCAACAACTATGAAGTAAATTAGTACCGGATGTATGGGATCCGTTGTAGCAAAGTGGATCTCTTGTTCCGCATCTTGATTCACAAATAAGTTGCTTATCATTCAAATTGTGTCTATTTTGCTTGTCGGTCACCAAATAATATGTAATGAATTATGAGTATCAGTTACCATGCTGCAATTCTTGCACAAATTCGCTTGTATTTATCCCGGAAATGGAATCTTCAATTGCAGATTGCTGAGAAATTGCATCAGCAATTCGAGAACAAATGGCGTAGAAGTTTTCACCCCTGCTTCTCGAAAAAAATTGAAGGCTAGATAGCGGTTTGTCCACATCAAAATTAACATGTGTCTTGCACGATGCACAAAATGCCTCCAAAGTCGCCATAGCGAGCTCGAGAAAATTAGCAAAAGAAAGAAACTCATGAAATTATTGTTGTGGACAGTACCAAAACCGCCAAATCTAATTTTAAAATTCATTTTGCATCAGCGGTCACAACCTCGGATCAGCAGCACGGATTAGCAGCACCACGGATTGCTGAAGTGGCAAATTCCGGTGCTTCGGATCGACCAAACGTAATTTGGCTTCAAGAGAAAATGACGCTGAAGGCCTTTGACGCGTCGGGCGAAAATGTAATGTGACGGTCCAAAGACTCAACCAAAGACATGCGCACACTAGAGATTGAGTATGTAAATAAAAAACACACCCTATGGTTAGGAGTGGCCCTTTGTTCTTTAGATATCATCTATCTTTGCTCAATGGTCCTGACACTTTCACCTCTACTATGACCACACATCCTACTGTCGCTCATGTGCCTTCATGTCTTCCTGTTGTGTCCTCCACGCCCACTCAATCAATCCCTTCACCTCATGCCCAACATCAGCCATTTGATGACGAGGTACGTCGTAGATTGCAAGTCATTCAAGAGACACAAGAAAGGCGGGAAATGATGAACGAGGGATGGCAGCGAGTCAGCTTAAAGAAGGTGGCACGAAATAAGCATGCACATGTCACACCGGGCTCTTCTAAAGGCGCACATGGAAGGGTTGAGCGGAGCGGAGGTTCTCCCTTGCCACCTGCGAGTCAGCAGGGAGCTGATCTAGAGTGTTCTTCTATTGGGAGAGATGAGCAGAGCGGAGGCTCTCCTTCGCCAGGTATCTTACACAATGGAAGGGTGGAACAGAGAGGAGGCTCCCCCTTACCAATTTCCAAAACACAATGGGCAGATCTCCCAATTGATGATGCTGCTGAGATGGATGTAGAACATCATCATACATCTTGATGAACATACTCTCTTGGAACGTGCGGGGAATAGCTTCTTTTCCATGTAAAAGAAGCAGGCTATCTAATTAGCTGTCTAAGTTTTTGATGGATTTTTGCTGTCTTCAAGAGCACAAGTGCTGTAAAGGTGGGGTGCAGAAGCTGGCTGTAATTTTGGGTCCTCATTACAATGTCTTGGTTGCTGCTTCTAACTCAGCTAAGGCTGGAGTCCTCACTGCTTAGAAACCTCCCCTTAATGTTATTTTTACTCAAATAGACAGATTTGGACGGTGGATAAGTCAAATGGATGGATAAAGGGCAAGAGTGGGGGATTGTGAATGTCTATGCACCTAATCAGCCACGTCAGCGGGGCTCTCTGTGGGCCACTTTACGGACTAAGATTATGCGGCTCGGTCATAATGTAGCGTGGCTTCTAGTTGGTAATTTTAATATTGTTGGGTTTGAAGCAGATAGGTGTGGTAGGGGTACACAGGTCGTTCATGGATTTGAACGTGAGTAGTAGAGGCAGCTTGTGCTGGACTGCAGAATGGTAGAGGTTGACGGAGACCAGTCTTTTACGTGGTGTAATGGCTGGACTGGACCAGGTAGAGCTTACGCTCGGCATGATCGTGGATATTATAATGTAATAGCTGCTGGATTACTGGGTAACTTGCGAAGGACAAATATGTTAGATAGTTCCATATCTGATCACAATCCACAATAGCTTTCGGTTACAACGCCAGTGCATAGACGAGCTACAAGAACCTATTTCAAGCTTAACACTCGATATTTGTCAGACCCAGAATTTACTGATGGCTGCAGGCATGCCTGATCCTCTACACTTTCTCGTCTTCGAGGTATGTCTGGGGTTGTTGACGCTTTGGCAGCAGTTAAATCCTTTGTTGGGGACGTAGGAAGGCACAGGCAACTAGAGGCCGGCTACTAGCTTTATATTTGGAGCTTCAAATGTGTCGTTCACAAGCCCCTTCATCAGGTAGTCGAGAGAAAGAGTTATTGGCAGAAATAAGAAACATTGAGTCTATAGAGGCAACTCAAGCTCGCGTTAAGGCCGGTTTGGATTGGTTTCAATTGGGAGACAGGTGCTCTCACTTCTTCTTTAGGGCGGCAAGGAGAAAACGTGTGTAAGCTCCATATCTTCGCTACTTCTACCTGATGGCTCTGAAATTTTTGATGCTGCACAGTTGAAGCAGTTTCTTTTTGATCATTTTTCTGCTTTTTTTGCTGATCAGTCTCTGCCCTTCCAAGAGGACATGCAGGACGCAGTTTTATCTAAGATTCATCCTATTATTTTCCCACAGCAGCGTGTTCAGTTGGAATCAACTACTACCGTCGATGATGTGCATTCTGCTGTAGACTCTTTAAAGAAGAATAAGTGCCCTGGCTTGGATGGTTTTCCCGCAGAGTTTTTCCAAGCTTATTGGAATTGGCTTGGTGATGACGTCTTCAATGCTTTCTCTGAGTTTCACCGGTTCAGGATCTTGGATAAGATCATCAACACTGGTTGTATTTCCCTTATTCCTAAGTGCAAAGAGCCTAAAACTATCTCGGACTGGCGCCCTATAACTTTGCTATCTACGGCGTACAAGATCTTTGCTAAGGCCTTGGCAGAGAAAGTGAGGGATATCTTGGCAGAGTCTATCTCCTTCACACAATCAGGATTTTTACCTAAGCGTTGTATTCTTGATAATGTGGCTGCTGCTTATGAGGGGATGTATTGGGCGCGTCTTAAGGGTCAGCACATTGTATATTTCAAATTGGATTTTGCTAAAGCCTATGACAGTATAGATTGGAATTTCCTACAAAAATGCCTTCGGACATTGGGATTTGGAGAGTTGTTTACCAGAGATGTTATGAAGCTCCATCTTTCTGCTCGGTCTACTGTGCTTTTTCAGGGAGAACCGTCGGCTGTATTTCCTGTTGGTAGAGGAGTTCGACGAGGATGTCCCCTTGCCCTGTTATTGTTCACTATTGTGGCAGAGGTATTGTTCCAGCTATTCTCTTCGGCTACTCAAGATGGCGTAATTTAGGGATTGACTATGGAGGATGGTTCTCAAGAAGTGTGTAATCAGTATGCCGATGATACATTTCTTTTTCTAGTGGCTGAGGATTTAATCTTCAGAATGCTAAGCTTTTGTTGGACTCTTTCTCCCTGGCATCAGGGGTTCTTGTTGGGTGGATAAAGTGCTCTGCTTTATGGACTTTGGATGTGGATGTTCCTCCCTGTGTTTACGAGTATCCATGGAAAGTGCTTCCTCAAGGGAAGGCTACTAAACTCTTGGGCATTCTTATAGGTATACATATCTCTACTTCAAATGCATGGGATGTTATAGTGGAAGGCTGGGTAAGCATCTTTTTTGGTGGAATACAGCTAAGCTTTCTCTGGCAGGGCGGATAGTAGTTGCTAAGCAGGTTCTCAGCAACACTCATGTGTATATGGCATCTGCTGTGCTTGCCTCACAAACAAAGTTTCAAGAAGTTGTCGCAATTGTCCGTAACTTCATTTGGGCAGGTACTAAGACAGGTGTAGTTGTGAAGGTCGCTTGGTCCACATGTATCAAACCAAAGTTTGCTGGAGGTCTAGGTATGATTGACTTTTATTTACAGAGTAAAATTATGATATCTAAGTTCATTTGTCGCTACTTGGTGGGTATGGTATAGTCACCTGGAATGAGATTGGTTGCGCAAGCACTTGGGCAGTGTATTCCTTTTGGGAAACAGGCACTGGTAGTCATTTTCATAAAATACCCCCTAGACTAGGGGCATTTTGGCAACTTTGAGAAAAAACATTTTTTTTTTCAAATTTTCCCCTTCAAAGTTGCCCAGCATATGATCAAATCCGGACGCGCTATGCTGAGTTGGTCAGGCCTGGCCAGCCGCTACATGTGACATTGAGCACGGCATCCGTACGAGTGTTAGGATCATACCTTTAGGAGGTCATGGACATGCGAGATCAGCTATGTCCTCGGGCACGCGCTTGACATGTACATACACATTTATTTCATGATGATGTATACCTGTACAGTTTGACAGCATTCTTATTACTGCCACGGTTTTTCCCTCGAAAACCCTTCGGGACGAGGGTTTTTAACCCGAACAGTAATAAGTTTGTTGCGCTCCTTCTGGGTCCCATAGGCCGATTGGTCTCAGTGGACGATAAAAAACCATTCTCATTCTCATTCCCTGGATTTTATCTAAGATCTTTTCATCAAAGCTAAGATCACATGAATCAAGAGTTTGGAAACTTAAATTATGATCTCCTAAATGCCTTCAAAATCCTTATATAAATTATGATCTCCTAAATGCCTTCAAAATCCTTGTAAATTTTTTGTGTATGAAATAGAACATAAACTTGTAATTTCGAACTCCAAATCAGGTGATCTAGCTTTAATTGAAAAATCCCCCCCTCTAGAACGGATCTGAAGAACACATTCTCATTTGGGTCACCATAAAGAAATTGTCATTTTCATAAAAATACCCCCTAGACCAGGGGCCTTTTGGCAACTTTGACAAAACTTTAAATGGTTTTTTTTTTCAGTTTCCCCTGAATTTTATACTTGAAAACCTCATCTTGACATAGTCATAAAGATTTCTAAATATTGGACTGAATGCAAGGAAGCATCATATACAAATGCTCGCTTCTTCATTCCTACACTTAAATGCCCGCTTCTTCGTTCATGCAATGCACGATGATGGATAGCTTAAAGTCCTAACCTGGGCAACCATAATCACAGCTATTCTTTAGAACTTCTATTCATGAATCAAAGGGTTTGAAAACTACCAAAATACCCCTATGAGTTTGTGTAATTACCAAAATGCCCTTATGAGTTTCAAAATTACCAAAATGCCAGGGCATTTTGGTCCAAAATGCCCTTATGAGTTTCAAAATTACCAAATTTGGTAATTTTGAAACTCATAAGGGCATTTTGGTAATTACACAAACTCATAGGGGTAATTTGGTAGTTTTCCCTATTTTTATATCAGTAAAAGCCCAAAAATGTTAGTTTATCACGACAACTCTACCACATGGCCTAAGAGATGAAAATGCTCCTCAACGTCTTGCCATGCAATTTGGCTCCCTCTTTCTGTTAAGAGTTTAGTTTTGTTTCACATAATTATATGCCAATTCAAATATATAGAACATCCTGGTTTCGTTTCACATAATGCTCTATACCAATTCAAATATATACAGCATCCAGGTGCTGATATTTGATGTGCATTTTGCAAATAACACCCAAATATCTACATCCTGACTCATTTTGAAAAATATAGATAGCCAAAATAAATTGAGATCGTAGCAGTAGCACTTTTTACTTGGTAAGTGCCACTGTTGAATATCCACCTTCATGAGTTCCACACGAAACACTCTTTGTGCTTAGACACTCTCTGTCCCATGGATAAGGGAATGCTAATTTTGCACTGGCATGTGGGACAAACCAGTCATTGTAAGTGTATCTGTAAACATTAAACAAAATGCCGAATTAATTACCTTGATAAGATCCGTGAGGGAGGGGTGAAGTTACTCACATCTTTGCTGGAGGTCTCGAAATGATAACCAAGAGTTGCAAATCTTCATCCAATGCTGTGTTTCGTACCTTAAAAATGCAAGAAAATAACCTAAAATTGATTAATTCGTAAAAGGACGTTATTACAAATATGAAATGCAGATGAAACAAGGCAACATATTCATTAAAAAACTAAATACAATATTATATTATGTAGAAGTTCAAGTCCAATTACCTGGTGAACTAAATTGACAGGTACAGCAAAAGTGGAGTTTTGAAAAATTGAAAACTCTGAAGGCTCCCCAGGAGTTGTTTTATTCCCTGAATTTTGTGCCAAGTACAATATTCCCCTGCCCTTTAATGTCAGAAATATCTCCTCACAATCATGCCTATGGATTGGAGTTCCAGATCCTGGCGCAAATGTTTGCAGCCATACTTCTAACTATTAAGAAAAAAATTGTAAGTAATTGTGACATCAACAAATCAGAAGAAAACCAAATAACCATCCGACAAAATGACTAGTATGCCAAAACTGATACACAAACTTTTAGCTTATATCATGATACTCAGCAGTCATGTGAATTCAATCCCCAACAGAAAACAAATGGGCACTGAAAAACAGCAATTTCGAATATAAATATATTATGACTTATCTGTTCACACCTAGCATTATCAATTACCATAATCAACTGAAACTAGCATTATAAAAAACATTCACTTCAAATCAGAGTTTTCTAAAGTTACAACATTCAAGAGAAAAACGATTCCTTATATAAGGATCATAGATATACCTAGAGTTGTGCAGTGCATTTTTCTGATGCTAGTTTAAACCATGGGTATCTATTTTATAGATGCATCATCCCCATGAATCCAAGAATATAGTACTTTCTTCAGTACAAAAGATGTCCAAGGAGACAACTTTTAAACATGGAGTAACAAATATTACCTCTTTCATACCATGAAGAAGTGCTCCTACAACTGTCATGTGCGCCAATCCAGGCCTTCCATAGTCATCTTGGGGAATATCCTCCAATTTCCTAACCACTGGAACATCTACAATAAAAACAGCTCCAAGTTCCAATAGCTTGCCAGTAAGAAGCCAACAGTATGGTGCAAAAGCATACCTTTCAAAGGACACTTTTCTTCATTGAGGAAATAATCGCATCTAACCGCACCCAAAACCAAAATGTACAGAAGAAAGATCAAAGACTCAAACTTGCTTAACATCTTAAATAACTAACTACGAAATATATCGTCAAAGTACGAAGATTGCAGAGTGCCCTCTAGGGAGTGCTATCAGACTGCCTTCCGTTTGGCCGCTGTGACCAAAGGCCGACCATCACCAGCACAAAAACAGCAGTTCCTAATGTTCCCACTGCAAGATTGGGACGAGCATGAAGTTCTGGGTTAAAAATCCGAGAAAAATATGTTGCTTTCGTCCAGGAATCATTGCGCCCACGTCCGCCTTCCATAGCCACTCCTCTGCCTAAAGCACATGAAAAAACACCTTCCTGTAACAATTATTATCGTTTGGCGTGTATTATCGTTTGGGGTGTGTTTTGGCCAAACCAGGGTAAGTCTATCCTGAACCTGTGTTTTGAATTTCGTGGCCATTAGATCATAGCACAATTTGGGGAATATTCCCTATGCATGCATATGGTCCATCCGCTCAAAGTCAAGATAGGGTCAAACAGCACCATGTTGACCCGATTTGTAAGGGGGCAATTAAAAATACAAATCCACTGGTTATCATTCTCACATCAAGCGTACATCACAACAAGCATGCAATATAGCAAACTGAACTTCTCACAGCAAACCTTTCTTGCTTCTATTTCTTTAGAGGAATTGAACCTCTGTGTTTCACCAGAAGATAGCGCAAAAGAAATACATGCACAACAGAAAACAGAGCAACACCGACAACAGAGCAAACATACCCTAAACAAACACACAAGAAACAGAAGAATCAGTCCAGGCTTGGCTGCAAATCGACCTTGCTCCATTGCTCAGCGATAAGCCTGCCGGAATTAACAAGGTCGGGTCCTAATTAGGTTTTCCTCTATGGAAACCTCATTTCTTACTAAGACACTGCAGAAGAAGCGGTTAGAGCCATGTGGTCGCCGATCCTGCTATGGTATGCCCTAAGGAGCGTGGCTTAAGCCTACAGCAGAACACCAGAAACCTGGCTATGGTATGGCCGAACATGCAACTGCAACAAAGGCCTGGCCGCCTCCACAAGACCCGTCGCCGCCTTCCTACAAGAATACCATGCTGACAATAGAAAACATCTGAAACCCTAGATGCACGTGTTTGGAATCCAGGGTGCCACCGTCAGCTTATACGGTATTCCGATACGAATACCAAAAATAACCTTCAAAAATCTTAGGTTATAAAGATACGGTTTGTGATTTCGGCTGCATTAGTGGTTGTAACAATTTCAGAGACCACGAGCATAAAAAAGCAACTCTTAATTTAGACTAGTGAAGGTGTCCCGGCGTTGCCGCACATTAGGGATGTGTGTTTCTTGATTGTCAAATATGCTGAGACAAAGTCTAAGGATTATTGACTCATCCACTAGAATCAATAAATGTTGTGCTTATTTTCTTATTATATGAATGTCCAATTCATGTAATCAATTTGGAAAAGCACTTGTATTGACTAAATTTAAGGACACAACTATTCCATGTCACATGTCCGATAGGACGCTGCCTTGTGGCGTGACGTTAAAATCTCTTCTTCTTCTTCTTCTTCATGCTAAATTGTGAAACGTGTCTCCTAGAGTTCTTCTTTATGCACTTCCATGTATTGTGAACAACCACGTCCACGAAAAAATTCCCAAAGTGTGCACACATATCTTGCTAATGTTATAGTTAATAACATATGACGATTGATCACAATGTATATATTACTAGAAACGTGTGCCCGGCGATGCCGGGCATTAGTCATGGACGTGTGGAATGGGTGACTAAAGTAATTTGTAGGTGGAATAAGAATGTATAAATATAGTCATTTTTGTAGATGTACTGGAGTGCCAAGTGTGAAGGTTCAAGGTTTAGGCATTAGCCATGAGGGCTAGAATGGGTAGGAAAAACAAAAAACATAATATAGAACATAATAGAATAGAATAGGATTTTTATCCTCCACGGAGACCAATTGACCTATGGGATCCAAACAGGAGGCACAGCAAGCGTATTACTGTCCGGAACATAATGGGTGGATGTAGTGGAGTTCATATAGTTTAGGGCATTGGTTTAGGGGTTGTCATGGTTTAGGCATTTGCGAGTGTATTTTTTGCGTGGCATGTACTTTTTACATTAAATTTCTAGCATTTCATGCACATAAAGCCTTTTGGGTAACATGGGGATTTTTAAGCTTAGGATCTTGGGCTAATAATACAATATGTGACTTCAAAAATTGTGTATATTTAGGACGTCAACATACTGTAACATTTACATGTGAATGTTAGGGCGGTTAAATGTGAAACATGTCATTTTTGAAGTTATAGAAAACATGTGCCACTTTGAAAATGTATCACAATTATCTCCAAACGTTGATAGGGAATAGGGACGTCTCTTCGTAAATCGCTTGGGAAATTGCACCCTACCATGATTTAAGAAGCTACATTCATGTGTTAAGAATTGGTGGCAATAATAACATGGAGATGGTAAAAGCTCTAGCCAAGAAGTTTAATTAGAATCTATACATTGCACTTGTACCACAAAATGCAAGCAATCTAATTGGAATGTGATAATATAGAATTTGATTGATTAGTAATAAGGAATGGTAACTTTGATCTCTATTGATACAATTGCTTGAGTTTGTATCTTAATTTGGAAATGATAAACGCTACAAAAAACACTACAAATTATTCATAAATTGTGCCGAGAGCAATTCGTTTGCTCCCAATCTGTATAATTGCATTTGACTTGGATGCTTTACATCCTGACACATTGATAAATATCGCAGCAACATAAGATGAAAATATAGATTCGTCATACATTTCAAGATAATATTCATCTACTTCTGCAACTATGTTTTGGTTCACATTTCCCTCACATTTATGTCTGGCCATTCTTACAGTATGCAATTTTCCAAAGGGTCTTCAAAGTGCATTGGAGCAAAGCAAACGGCTTCTGAAGACAGCTCTTGCTGGTTTTCTGCATGTACATAAAATCTAAAATCTAATCTTTCAACAATACATATGACATTTTGGTATGTACCCGCTCTTACAAGGAATAAGGCTGTTGCATGCAAAGTTCAGAAGCTAGGCATTGTTGAACCAATTTGACATTACTTCCTCAGCTATCTATGTTCTCCGAGCATGCCCTTTCGTTATTTTTACAATTGATTTGGCCAACTTTGGAGATGTTATACCCGCAGCAAATAATGTGCCCATTCATGATTATCAGCCAAGTTATATTTTTCTAAATCTCATTGGGCAGGGCTCAAACAAGACTGCACATGGAAGATTCTTTGGTGGGTAGCCGGATCTTTGGAGTTTTTGTTGGAGTCATTTTTTCTTTTGGTTGATCATTTGTTGAAAAGCTTGCATCTTTACATTGTTATTTTCGTTGTGCATGTTTACTTTGTTATTGATTCTTTACGGTTAGAATGAATGTGTCTGAAATAACCCGTCCCTTTGTCAAAGCTGAAGGGATCTAGGTGGTAGAGCAATGTGCATATCAGGTGATTGGTATGTAAGCGTATATCGTGTCGCGAACGATATACAGGTGGACCCGAGTGAGGGACTAATCATACCTGGATCATTAATAACTGATACATGTGTGTTACTTGTGATGTTTTCCAGATTCTCAGGTCAAGGTGATGGTTTACCCACTTAGTCCTCTCTAGGACTAACGCTGCCTTTCTCTTATTTCTCCTTACAGATAGGGTTGGTAGCTAAGTGATTTTGCGCAGCGGGAAGCGTGGGATAATAGCAGAGATGTCAATGGATAGATTTTCTATAGACTACGAGTAGTTGAAAACTCGAATTTCGAGTGTCAAGGACCATTGTTACTGAAGTTCTCATAACCAAAGAAGGTTATTTATTATTTTAGTCTCAATTATTTCTCTATGTTGATTTTCAAGTGTTAAACACCCTATGAGCATTTCAACTGAACTTTCGGAAATGATATGCGATCACATGAAGCTCAGGATCACCCCCCTCATTTGACAAGATGCTACAAAGAGCAAAATCTGAAGTGTCAACTTCGAGAACATAGGGATGCAAAGGATCTAGATGTGCAAGGATAGGGTCGTTGTGAAGGCATGCTTCAGAGTGATAAAAGTTGATTCTTCTTCAACTGTCCACTCAAATAGAGCATCCTTCCTGATGAGACATGTGGCAAGACAATCTTCGAATAATTCTTGATGAAGCGCAATAAACATTGGCAAACCCCAAAAAGCACTGCACATTCTTAACCGAGGAAAGTGTTTTTTAATCAAGAACGGTACTGACCTTCTCTGGATCCATGGATAGGTGTGATTCAGTAGCAAAGAAACTTGACAATGTCCTACTCGAACTGATACTTCTCCAGCTTGGCATAAAATCCATGTTCTTGCAGCTGCTTGAGGGCCTTCTGGACATGTTTCTTATGCTCCTCTAGAGTCCTGGAGTAAATCAAAACATCATCCAAGTAGATGATAACAAAGAGAGTCAAAACTTCTCGAAAGACATCATTAGCCATGTGTTGAAAGACTACTACAGCATTGTTCAGAAGGCTTTCTTTCACTCATCACCCTGGTCTAAATAAGATCGTAGGTGCTACAAAGATCAATCTTAGTGAAGTACCTTACGCCTTCTTCAGCCATTCAAGCAATCCTGGAATTAAAGGAAGAGGATACCAGTTGCGCATTGTGATCTAGTTGAGATTGCGGTAATCTACAACCAACTACAAAGAGCTGTCCTTCTTAAAGACAAAGAAGATGGCAGCCCTGCAAGTGACTAAGAATGTCAGGTAAACCCAGTCGCAAGATTCTCCTCGATCTAAGTCGCAAAACCTCCAACTCTGTTGGTGACAAGCCATAGATAAGGCCAATGATGGGATCCTCCTAGCTAGAGATCAATGGGGTAGTCATGTGGACGATAATCTGGAAGTTTACTGGCTTTGACCTCGTCAAAAACATCGGCAAATTCATTGTACTTATTAGGAAAGACAGGGACGGACATCACTTAAGCGGAGCTAGTCGACGGATGAACTTGAATTGCAAATATGGAACTATGATATTGCCTTCCAGATTTGATAATCTTGTGAAGAGAAATCTTCAAGATGCAGAGTTGAGGGCGTAATTCCGATGATGAACCTTCCACAAAAACATGAACTTGGACAAGACCAGGAGCAGGAGCAAAAGTAGGAACTGGAGCAAGAACATGAACTCGAACATCATCTAGAACATTTCAGAATTTGGGATATGAACTAAAATAGAGACAAGAATAGGATTGGGGACATGTAACATAAACATCAACTGGAACATGAGCAAGAACGGAATCAGAGGCCCACGATACTACCTTGATTGGAGTGGGCGTTGGCATAGAGGTAAGAACTGTGGAAGAACTAGGGGGCATAAGCATGATGCACCCTACCACTTTTGAAACCTGCCAAAGTGCCTCACTAGGTACTTCTATGATGTTTATTGTTTCCTTGTTCTTTTCATGAAAACTAAACCAAATTTTCAAAAATAAAAGTTAAAAGCACGTTAATGTTCAAGGTAAGATAAAATGATACCATTGGAGGTTAAAAGAAATGCGTCCAATTTAATGCTTATTAATTATTGAGACATTATAATACCTCGTACCCAGCATTAGGGTACTCTTTTAGGTATTTTTATGGTCCCTTAGTAGTAACTTTTTGAGGTAGTGTGTAGCATGTTTATGCCTTGGGATTAGGCCTACAACCAACAAAGAGGAATGATCTAGAGCACCAATTAATCTGTGGGTTATACAACTCGAGCTAGGGAAGACCCACAACTACTGGCACATGTGGGCTAGCAATGAGATTGAAGGAAATTCTACAAGAATTGCCTTCGAACAGAAGCCTAAGAGGTGCAATACATCCTGTGACTACACCCGAGGAAATCTTACGTCTATCAATCACACCAACATAACTGGTATACTCGGCCCTTCTTCTAGGGTGTTGTGCTTAGAAACAAATGCACTATTCATAAAGCAAGCATTTGCATCACAGGTTGCGCCAATACATCCAACCTCCGAACCTCTGACTCCAATAAAAAATTTCTTATTGACCTTATCTGATGGAATAAACCCTTCACTACGTATGGAAGGAGTCTGAGAAATGGCAGCCAGCCGTCGAGAGACTTCTACTACTTGGACTGGCCTTTGGAGTTTTTCGACTGATTTGGGCACTTAACAGAACATCCGCGAGCAATATGGCCAGCTCCTCCATAGTAGAGGCAAAGATTAATCTCTCTCTGGTGCTACTTCTGGCAGCAGTCAAGGGCCCTCAAACTGCACGATAATTTTGCATAGGTATAGACCCAGAGCGTGGGCATTGTAGAAGCTGATGTAAACACTAGTGCTTGTGGAATTGGAGAAGCAAGCTGATTCCGTCTTCTTGCATACTCTCAAAAAAACGGTTGTCACAATGAACCATAAACTTTATAGCTTCATCTAAAGTCTTGGGATTCTCCATGGTCAACAACATATCCTTTACACCCCACGGAGCCCTCTTCGAAAAAAATCTCGAAGGACTGCATCATTCCAGGCTGTGGCTATGGCAATCTGGAAAATTCTGAAGCATAAACCGAAGCCGAAAGAGAACCTTGCCTAAGGTTGCCAAACTTGGTAACTATTGTATGCTCTAGATCACTGTCTCCAAAATATGTCATAAGTTCAGCAGTAAATGCTGCAAAACCTTACAAGCTCGGGATCCCCTCTCTAGCAAGGGGGCAAACTAACTCAGAGGTAGCCCAGAAAGAAGAGAGTTGATTAGTCCGACATGTTCTCAATCAGTGGAATGCTAGTGAGGGTGGAGCCAAATAACAAATCGAATATGATTCAAAAAGCCTCGGAGCTTGAATCTAGTATAGTTAAATTTCTCTGGCAAACTAAGCTTAGGCTCTGGTGACCTCCTTTTGGAGCTAGAGGTTGATTCATGAGACGCCACCCATTCTTTGAACTCCTCATTATCTAGCTGAAATTGCTGGTATACTTGAACAAGCTGCTGCACTTATTATAACAAGGATGTTAGGGGGCGATGGAAAAATTGATGTCCCTTCTCAATGAAGCTTGCTCTAGAGCCATAGACATAGCATAATACTTAGGATCAGAGCAGACAAGAACTAGTAAGGCATTTTGGTTCAAACTATCATGAACCTACTCAAAAACAAGGAAAAATACTTGAAATATATACAAGGAATACATGGAAATCTGACATATAAAAGACAGTCTCATGCGATTCCCATCTTTTTTTTGGAACCCTCTTGTTTATAATGAAATGGACATGCGAAGGTATTCGGTCTTATGAGCCATTGGAGAGAGGAGTTTTTTCATGTGAGGTTGAATCCCTTTACCAAGACATTTCAACTCTTTTATTCTCGGATGACAAGTCGAGAAAAGCAAAAACGCTTTCAAAACCAAGGAAATTATTTACGAACCAATGAAAGAAGAGACCATAACGACCTTGTTGTCACAACGGTTACATCCTCTTCATACATAGACCACCTAAGGAAACAACACTTGGAGCACCCTCCGATGTTTTCCAAACTTTGGGAGCAACTGGAAGACGATAATGTGATGACCATACGGATATTCGTATCATGCCAATCTTGGCATATTTCTTCCGTATTTCTTGTGTATTCTCCATGTATTTTCCTTGTTTTCGCGTAGGTTCATGATAGATAGAAATCCTCTGGAGGAGGTGCTTCATGGTGGAGAATGATCTTCTTTTTCTCATGATCCATTGCAGTTCTGTGATACCTGCGAAGACGAGCAAGTATACCTCAAAGCCCCGGTAAAAGTGTGTTTTGATCGGAACTATCCCTGCCACCTAGAAGAGAGGAATTTCATAATTAACCATTACAGTGCTATTAGCCAGAAATAATCAACAAAAGTTACAAAGTTGAAACACATTGGGAGATTTTTCATTTCATTTAGGTGCTTCACATTATACGTAAAGGAAGGTTGGGCCCAATCCAGCCTTTTTGTCTAATCAAATCATGACACATGTACCACTTTCAAACTCGGAGAACGAGATAGCACGTCTCCTTTAATTTTACTGAATGTTCCATCTTTTTACGAGTCTTTCTGTCTTTTTTACTCGCCGTTCTGTTTTTCTTACCTGCTTTTATTAAGGCTGACCCACTGTTTGCTTGACACGGTGGGGCTGGATTGGGCCCAGCCGTCCTTTACATTGAGGCAAAGCCCCACCGGGCTTGATTCCAGAGGGTTAACCCAGCCTCCCCGCTCTGCGGGTCGCATGATTTCCCTCCGCGGGTCGGCAAGGTTTCCCCTCCGGAATCAAGCCCGAAGGGGCTTTCTCTTATCCATATAAATCATTTGGTTCATATATTTCATGTTTTGGGCACGTACTGCCTTTGCCCTTAGGACACATTATACATTTTTTTAACCCAAAAAACATTATCTTCTTATTTAAAACCGGATGCCTTTGGTTTACGTGCCCGGACCCCGCATGTAACGCCGCATGCGGCGTTCCCTCTTCCCCTTGCCGGATGCGGCAATACAAATTTTAAATTTTGTCTTCTCTCCTACGTTTTGGCGCTGGGTTCAGAGGGGCGCATGCAAGGTCTGTGTACCAAATATTTGCATATCCACTTCCACTTCCGGCAGTGACGAAGAGATTAGTCATGAAGGGGTAGTGGGTATGAAGGAAAAAAATGCAAAAAAGAAAAAGACAGGGCTTGGAGACTAGGCAGCTGTAAGCTACATATCCAAAACCATGGATTCCATTTGTTTTTTTTGTTGTAGCTTAAGTGGTTTTCTCATGCTTCTTTGTTTTCTTTTTTGGTAGCAGATCGAGGCAAAAAGGGAAGAAGCAGTTGGTTGGTGCCGATCTTCCAAAAATTCAAACGCCATTTGTGAGAGTATTGCACTGCCAGATTGAAGCATGCAGGTACTTTGATTCATTTTTCATGTAATTTTTTCTGCATTATGCTACTGAATTGAAGCATCCCTTATATATTTTGCAGGTACTTTATACTTCCCTTTTTCAGATTTTCTTGGCTTCAATCGGTGGAGAGAATGAGCGTAAGACTTCATCCGGGCTGATGCTAGATTTTTAAGTATAAGCTCTAGAACGACAAACTGTCACAGTATCCAGATGATTCAACAAGAATGTTCAAGATTTTATGCCTAGGTAAGCAGGTTTCAAGATTTTCCTGTTAGGCTTAGAGGAACTAGGTCTGTAGAGGAAAAGTTAGATAAAGTTTGGAGCTTGCCTAGCTTTAGAAGTATCTGCTAACTTGCATCTGTGCTCTGATCGCTTTCCTTAAGTTGGGCACCAGATAGGGCTTCTGGAATATTATTTATGCTGTTGATGTTGCTTCCCTTGGAGTATTATTTATGATGTTAATGTTGCTTCCCTTTTCCAGACATTTGCAGTTTAACCTTTTGCTAACTCACAATAGCAGCTCTGTTGAATCGCATATGCCATTCGTGGATAGAGGCCATCACTAGGTAAGTCCTTGCTTTGAGTAGGCTATTTTTCCATGCAATTGATTCTTATAAGACAATCTATTCTTAAAATTTTGAGATTGCTAGAACATGTTCTAGCGAGTTCGATGTCAACATTTCGGGAATGATGCATGGCCAAATGCAGGTCTTAAGCTCTTCTCAAAGCAAGTAGGAAGAAAAAGCAGGGTGTGGTTCTCTTTCCGTCACTATTATCTACATTATTTGAGAAGCTATTGGCTAATGCAATTTCATAATGACTTTATGCATGCATGAGCAGACAAGTAAAGAAACAACCTGGTATCTCATCCCACCAATGAAGTTGTGCTATTGTAAACCATAATATGCAGTAGAGTTTATCTATATTCTTAGAAAGGTCCTTTATTTTTATTACTACAACGTTTGTGATCTTCTAATTGTCCCTTCAATAATTATTGAACTTCAATTATGCAGACTCAAACTGGACTAGACTCAAACTGGACTGCATGAAGAAATGCTAAAACATCCTAATCCACTTTATTCGCTGCAAGAGCAAAAGAGCAAAAGAGCAAAATAAGACATCCCTTATGCCATGGCTAATTCTGTGCTCAATGAATTTAGGTTACTGTTCCTAATGTTATAGTCTTTTTTATCCTATCATAGCTATTTTCGTTTACTCATAGTTACAATGTTTTGATTCAGCTTCAAACTTCTATCTGCTGAGAGTGGAACTGACGTGATGTGATTCATGCTCCCTTCCTTTAATGATCAACAACCATATGGAGGAGGCAGCCAAAGCCACTATATGGAGTTTACTTGCAAGCTGACAGTATCAGCATCATGGACTTCAGAAAAGTCAAATGAGCATTATGGGCTTTTTCTAGATACGTGCTTAGGTTCAAAAAAATTTCTTACATGTTTGCATGTAAAAGAATTGTGCTAGCCAATGTGGCTATAGCAAGTGTAGGAGCCACAGCAGCAAAGAGATATTTATATCCAGTTTCAGCTCTATCGTTTGTCAAATCTGCTGCTAAATCTGTGAAAATCTGAACTGATGCTTCATCAGATTCAGATTTTGCGCCTGCATTGTGGACCTGTTCTTTTTGAAACAGAGCCATGGAAATTGGCATAATCTTTCTGATATATCTGTTACTTCTCTTATTCAATCCAAGAGAAGAATTATGCAGGTGTCTGTGAGTCGAACTCATGTTGGGTCCCCATATGCAAGTGATGAGTTTTGCAGTGAGAAATTGTTCCATTGTTGTAAACCCAGCTGCGACTTTGCTTTACTAAAGCAATACAAAAGTAAAGAAAGGAATCAAGATCAAGCGCCGTACAAGACAGAGGCTAAACCTAAAACACAGAGACAGAAGCGCCGTAAAGACTGTACCTCAACCTAGGAAAATCAGAATGGTTCGTTTGCAGACGCGTCCCGCTTTAAGAGATTTCCGCCCAAACATTTATACACTCTTCTCCACAACGAGATGTGGTCACAAGTTGCGTGGCGATTTTTGGACCATGCCTTGCAATACAAAAGTGACACAAGGCTGACACAAGCGACACAATACATCTTAAAATCCTTTGGAATTCTAAAGACTGTCACTGTTAAGACCTAGAAAAATCACAATAGCGCGTTTGCAGACGTGCCCAGCTTCATCACCCTACCAGAGCCACCTTCATAAGAACAAAGTCTTCCAAATTTAAGAGGTATGTCTCAATCAAACCTCTTAACAAAGAGGCATGTCTCAATCATAGGGATATGCCGCTTAGACAAATGTCCAGGTGCAGGTGCATGGCCAAAACAATTTTCCACGCTACACTTATACAGTCTTCTCCACGTCTCATCTCTCAGGTACGAAATTTTAGGGACCTTGAAATTTCGGCCCAAATCACCAAGTTTTTATAAATCGAAATCTTCTATCGATTTCTGCTGAGCATCAGTGAGCAGCGGCACTGCCGGAAACGCCAAATTTCAAGCTCCCCTAAAATTTCGTTGAAGAATTTTCATGACCAAAAAATTTCCCTCGAGCGTCTGGCGTCCGCCTGCTGACGTGGCGGTGCAGCTCTCGTGGCTTTCGCCACTCGCGACCTGCCACGTCAGCAGGCGGGCCGCCAGAAAATTTCTTCGCGAAATTTTTTGGTCATGAAAATTACTCCTTCCAAAATATTCAATGTGAGATGTAGTGATAGTGATTTTGGTTCAGAAATCGCCAGGCAGTTTGTGAAGTTACAGGTATGACTCTGTGTGTCCTTGGGTCACTTTTGCATCTACATGTTTTGTTAATTGATACTTTTGTGGTTGTTTTTGTTTTTGTTTTTGTTTTGCGACTGCCAACGAAGAAGATATTTGTGTGACATATAGGATAGTAATTCGGCCATGTGATTTTGCAAGACATGGTTCAAAAATCGTCAGACAACTTGTTGAGTTACAGGTAGAACTTTGTCTTGTATGCTTGAGTCGCTTTTGGGAGTCTACATATGTTTTTGTATTGCTGGTGGATCTAAGGGTCTATATATATTGATACCTATATGCAAAATAATGTTACGTTCTTCTAGTGAAGGCATTGTATGAAAATCAAAAGATGAATATCATGCCTTGCATATCTCTTGTAAGTGTTTCTTGCGTAGCCACAGTTAAGAATGGAAAAGCTAGTGTACCACACCAGGCCAAAAAGCAGATGCCAATGTTGTCTAAGTCCATCGACACACTACTTGGAGCTTCTCCCCAACACAAATGGATGTCCTTTAATGGATGCAAATCATGGAACACGGTAGATTTCAAGCGCATTCCAAATGCATGGTTTAATCTTCATGCAGTTGGCATCGTTGTTGGGACTTGCATATTGTTTCCTTCCTCAGCATATTCTATCGACTTTCTTAAGACATGGACATGCCTTATTGGGGAGTGCAGGTATAGCTTCATGCCATTGCGTTATTGGCCTTATTTATTGTATGTTAACTTTATTATCATACTTCAGGTCAGAGCTTGCCCGATGTGTCGCAGACCCCTCATGTGCCTCAAATCTTGCATGCCTTGAAACTTGTAGTGGCTCTAATGAGATAGAATGTCAGGTATACCATTTTTTCAAGGAAATAATAATTAAAGTGTGCATTTGTATAAAAGCATCAATATCAAGTGTCAAAGTAGAATATATGTGGAATGCATCTTGAGGACTCCATTTTACCTCGAATGGAGAATCTAAGATCATATATTACATGTTTTTATGCCCAAGACTCCCTTAATTCTGTAGGTTTTAGTGGTGGTGACCCAAATGAGTGAGTATGACGTAAATGTAAAAGATTCTTTTTGTTTTTCTATCATTTTATAAAGCATGGGACAATTTGTTGCATGATAGGACATATGCATTACACTTTCGTACCATTGCAAGTACTAAATGTTTTCTTTTTTATGATAGTTAAAGTGTGGAGACTTGTTTCAAAATAGTGTGGTGGACCAATTTAATGATTGTGTCATTTCAAGGAAGCAATGTGTTGCTCAGAAACCTGATGATGGACGATTTCATGTCCCACCTCCATGTGCTCTTGTACATAATTTTAAAACAACTGATTTCACAGGGAAATGGTTTATTAGTAGTGGACTTAATCCTTCTTTTGATCTATATGATTGTCAAGTTCATGAGCTTTTTGCTACGCCGGGAAAACTCCAAGCAAATCTCACCTGGAGAGTCAATACACCTGATGGTGGCTTTATCACAAGAAAGGCTATGCAGAACCTTGTACAAGATACAAAGGATCCCGCAATACTTCACAACCATGACAATGAACTTCTACACTACAAAGAAGACTGGTTTATTTCTCTCTCCCTCCTCCTATTCATTTCTTCGACATATACAAGAATGTTAGATTCCAATTGCTTTGATAATGTTTAAACCTTATCTTTAGGATGCACATTCTCGAGCTAATCAAGTTACTTATATTATGCTACTAGTTCTTAGCATGATGCAATGGTATCAAGAATTATACCATTTATCATAATTGCTGGAGTATCATTTGCAATGCTATAGATAACGCTAGGTACATGTACATTTCCAAGCAAATAGCACATGCCCACATGAAAGATCAATGTTATCTTAAATTTTGTTTAGCATAAAATGTGTGCGCCTGTGTGTATATGTGTTCCATTAACATCCACTATGATATGTCATACATGCATTTTCATGTCGTGCTTTTTATAGCTTAAGAAATGGACTAACGTGTGTTCAGTTGCTTTTACAGGTATATCTTATCTTCCAAAATTGAGGATCAAGCAGATGACTACATTCTTATTTACTATAAAGGGTCCAATGATGCATGGGATGGTTACGGAGGAGCAATTATATACACTCGTAGTACAACCTTACCTTCTAGTATAGTTCCAGCTTTGGAAGCTCCCGTACAACATGTTGGTTTAAATTTTGAAGATTTTAATGTGACGAACAACACTTGTAAACCAATGCCTCCCTTGCTCGCAAGACTAGAGAAAAAGATGCAAGAAGGAGAGCAATCCATTGTGAAAAAAACTAAAGAATTTGTAAGACAAGTACAAGAAAAAGTAAGTATAGATAACATTCTGCAAGTCTTGAGGGATATCCAATTGTAACAGTTCCTCCCATAGTTCGTCTCTAGGGACTATGTCAAAAGCTATTACAAAATCAACAAAGCAACAATTTATTATGAGTGTCTTCTATGAAGGTACGTAATTAAGTTGAAATTATGATCAATGATGGAGTGCTAAGGTTTGATACCCAACTGCCCTGAGTCCTTCGTCTCTATAAAAATCAATGTTGAAAATTCTAACATCCAAACCACTTGTCTGATTTTGGATCTATGCCCTACTCTGCTATGGTCTTGGTTAATTAAACAATACTACGATCTTGCTTCTCCTTCAGCCTCTCAAAATAACTTGAGCTTTGCCATTTCTTCCTACACTGCAACTGTCCTAGATAAACAAGATATATTCATTCCTCTGGAGTTAAAACAACTATTTATCTTGGATTTGAAAATAAGAAGAATAAGCTGAGGTTTATACAGTCATATTCAAGCAAAGCCCGTAGAACCAAACTTTTTGGACAGACTATTAAATGGCAGTATCTTTTAAAGATCAATACAAGCGAGCATTAACAAGTCTGTTACTATTACCATTTCATAGTCCTTTATTCCCGTGGACATAAAAATTCATCTCATTTCATCTTTCTTTTATGTGTGTAGCTGTACGCCTTTTAGGATCAACACAAATCTGCTAATCAAATCTAAAATGGGAAATTGCATAAGATCTCGAAGCATGTCATGGCAAGACTGTATAGAGCTGCATTAAAAATGGTTGTTAGTTCGCTATATTTGAAATGGATGTAGGAAACGGCAAAATCAGACCCGGAATCAATAAGGAAGTATATAACATAAGATAAATGGTGCTATGCCTTAGTTATTGGAACATGAGTTGTATCTATAAGGGAATGCAAAGATAGAATCCGATTAGACGATTACAGATTGTGCAAACTATAGACATGCTTTATGTATGGCGAACTGTTGGATTTCTTTTCGTTAAGTGATTCTGTCCTATGGGATGAAGTAGAGTGAAGAAGGAATAGATCAGGTGAGTGGAGTAAGGGGTATTCCTGAGCTGCAGGGCTGCAATTTGAGATACGCATAGAGGTTTAAAACTTGAAATGGATGTAAAGAAATGCAAAATCAAATCAGGAATCAATGAGGGAGCATATGCAGAGTTGCATGCAAAGCTTTGTACTCATATTCACTCTGAATTATGTAAAAGCTACAGAATTTCTATTTAGAAAAGGACATATTCCTGAAGTTTTAAGTGTCTAAAAACCTATGCCTAAAAGCCTATATTTTCAACGTTCTGCAGGCTAAAAAAATAGTCGAGTTTAGCTGCATAGTGTGGAGCCTATGTGGATGTTATCTAAGGTAATGATATTATTATAGCTTTATTTTAATAGAGGCTGGTGTATTAGTAGTTTCTGTGATTAATTATTGTATAATGTATTTGTCTGGAACAATGTTTTGTTATTATGACTAATTGCTTTATCATTTAAACCTATGCATATGCCCTAAGCGTAGACATTTGATTTAATAGAATGTTAATGTTGGCTGAAAGGTATGTGGAGCAATTAAGAAAAGACAGATGAAGCAAATTTTGAGAATTAGCCTTTAATGTGGTGAAACCGACTGTTTGTGACGATGGGTAGACGAAAGATGGAATGAATGAGTGTTGAGGAGAGAGAAAAAAAAGATAGACTAAATGAGAAACTCCGGAAGAAATATGCCGAAATGCCTGAAACAAAGAAGAATGCGCTTAGACAAAAACGTCGAGAATATGCATCCAAGTGTAGGAAAATGAAGAGTGATTGTAGTAGTAAAGAAGCAGCGAGAAAAGCTAACATTGACTATGATAAGAGTGCAAACTGCAATGAATGCTATACTGCTGGCTGTGACAACGCGATGAGTGAAATGCATGCATCAGAAGGAAAAGCAAGTACAAGCATACAAACATATAGAAAAAGAAGAGCGAGAAATCAGCAACGATGATACAATAGATTGTGTGAAGCTGATAAGAACAAATCAAGAGAACGAAAACGATTGTACATGAAAACATACGAGAGAAGCCAACAACGAATTAAAATGGATGAGACAGATGGAATAGTGAATGTATCTGATGCCTTTTCCCATTGGAAAAGTAGGATCCAAGAATTAGACATTGAGCGACACCGATCTCTGTTCCATGATTTTGAGTGGTGTAAGACGTGCCCACTTTGTGACGTTGAGCTATTGCGTAGTGAAGATGATGGTGTTTGCTGCAATCATGGGAAACATGTATTGAAGTGATTACCTCTATTGCCTAACGGTTATATAACATAAATAACTTTAGTTTTCTAAGCAGAAAGGTAAATCGTTTGTTTTGTTTCACTGCTCTAGGAGTGAATGGCGAGTTCATAACATTAACAGTTCCATCTTCTGTCGCTATTATGGGCCGTACGTACCACCAGGTTTTTCCAACATCCAAACCGAATCATCCTTTGCATTGGTACATCCATGATAACGCTGAAAGATTAGATGTTACCACAAAGCAATTAGCACCGTTGACATGGGTATTACATGTTGGTTCAATTATAGATATAAAGCACAGTTTCATTAAATCTGGAAATTTGGTGATTCCAACTTTGCTCGAAAATATTTTTTTCTTAAATTTTTGTTACATTTCATGCCTAAAATTGCGTCATTTGGGGAAAAAATAGCAGAAAACAGCTTAAAAAATAATGCAAATGGCGCCACCAACAATTATTTTACCAAGAATGTTGTGCCATCAAGTGCAAAACAAACAATATAATGATAAATAGCATTTTAATAGCTCAACCGTATTAAGCTTAGAAGTGAAAAATTTGCTCTATTTAAGTAACTATCAAAGTAAATTCAAACAAAATAGTGCCATTTGATTATCATCACGAACCAAATATACAAAGAATCCTAAGATTTTATAAATATCTATCACAAGATTTAGGGATAAAATGGTCAAGTAGTTCTCTATCTAGCTATGTTAGGTGGGTCATTTTTATTTCACACCAATAGAAGCCCTATAGTGTTGCCAAAAATACTAGGGTAAATTAAGAAACTTAAAAATTATGTTCCTAACCCTAGAATTTCTTCAACGGCTTTCTAACCCTAGAATCTGTTCAGCGACTTTTAGGGTGCTCTCTGGCAGCGCCGCAGCTCGTCCACAAAAAATCCAAGCTCCAAGAAATCTAAGATGATAGAAATCCAAGCTCTTGGCGCAGTTCTCTGGCGCCGGAATGGAGTTTAGTAAACCTGGAGGTCCGCCAAGAAATCCAAAGTGATGGCTGCCTTAGGAGGCTGGATGATCCGATTTAGCAATCCAAGTCTGCAAGAGCCATGGTATTCAGGTAATATCTGAGACTTCTGTAAAGCTCCGTAATACCATGGAATATGAAAGCATCGGCTGTGCGGATCATTCTAAACTTTTTCTTTTCTTTCTGGAATGTGCTGGAAATCAAGATTATCACGAAAATGTTCTAGCACAGCTTGTTCTAAGGCTCACTCTTCGTGACCCTAGATGGCATTGTAACTGATTGAATCTTTTGCAGATCATTCTATTTCCGAAGCATGTCTTGGACTTTGGTAAGTAAAATGTAGTTTGGAGTTTTGCAAATGCATCCTGTTAGGCTATAGTAAAGTATTCAATACATATTTATCTTGGCATTTTTCTAGCAGTAGCTATGGAGATCTGTTGGCTGAGGCATTAAATAACTGCTACCAGCTGCAAACGTTGAATCTGCGTGTGTTGCCCGAGTGGCTCCAAAGTGCCTGTTCTTGAAGGTTTTTTTTATGCTCAAGTTATTTCTGAAAGCTACTGAAATCATCTTACTTAAATCGAATCAGAAAACTAGGAGACATATTGATGTGTTTGCAGCAGATACAAATCCAAGAGTTAATGTGAATATAATCCATGGTGCACTGTAAACTCTTATTAGCCAAGAAATCTTTTGCTTCTAAAATATTTGCTTGCTTTGTAGATCCTTGATCATGGTGCTGGAGCTGGTCAAAGAGCAATGGAGTGTGTCAAGGGTACAAGGGTTGATATGAAAAATAGCTCATTAGAATATAGGTTCAACTAGAATATAGGCTCAGGAATGTTGCCTCTGTTTAATAATATGGTGCTTAGATTTTCAGCTAGATAATTTATAACCATCTTAGCCCTCTCCCTCATCTTCTCAAGTGGAGCAGTTGCTCTAGTTAATAGCGCAGTTGCGCCATTTAACAAATAGCGCAGTGGCGCCATTTCAATCAAATGGGGCATTAATGGCCACCACTGTCTCCCTCTATATTAAATAGCGCAGTGGCGCCATTTAACAATCAAATGGCATAATGGGAGCAGTTGCTCTATTACTTAAATAGCGCAGTGGCGCCATTTAACAATCAAATGGCACAATGGGAGCAGTTGCTCTATTACCTAAATAGCGCAGTGGCGCCATTTAACAAATGGCGCAGTGGCGCCATTTCATGCAAATGCAGCCATAATGTCCACCTTCATTTCCTTTTACATTAAAATAGCGCAGTGGTGCCATTTAACCAAATGGCGCTATGGCCCCATTTCACGATTAAGGGGCGTAAACGAGGACAACATGCCAACTTAATCAGGCACACCACCAAAAATGGCTTGAATAACCTATTCAACAAGCAGTGTGGCTATATTTGCATAGATACTAGACTTAATCCATTATAACACATCAAAACAAGTACAATGCACAAAATTTGATGTATAACTCAAAAAGACCATTCTATGAAACATGAAAACTATCCTTAAAATAAACAAAATCCATGTTCTAAAGCAACTATATACATGTCATAACAATATAAAAAATCAAAATAGTAATTAAGTACATACCATTTCTTCACAAGTGTTTGCAATCGAGTAGTTTATCTTGCTCCTATTCGTAAAACTAAACATGTAGAATGCCACTCCAATTGCATGAACTGCTATTGCATCATCAAATGACACTTAGTACAATGATGAAGCTCAAGCTATCCACAATATAATCCAACTTTACTAATACAGAGAGGTGACCCTACGTTGATAAGAGGAAATGCTAGATGTGAATCTAGAGGAGCACATGAGAAGAAGAGAATGAGAAGAGGAGATACTGGAGCTGGAGGGTGCTGGAGCAGGAGGCAATAGATGATGGTATGGCAACAAAGGATATGGCGATGGAGGAGAAGAGCAGCAAAGGTTGGTGGGAGGAGGCTGTACAATGCTCTAGGATGAAATGCATGTGGTGCTGCAGTATGAAGCGCTTGTGGTGGAGGTATGTAGGGGCACTGGACGAGGAGGTGGTGGAGGACAATACTCATGGCAACAAAGGATATGACGGTGGAGGAGGGGAGCAAATGTTGGAATAGAAATGGTAGAATATTTTGAAACTAGGGGGTGTATTCAAAATTTTCAATTCCCCCCAAATCCCACTTGTCACATTTTAAAAGTTGTATTCAAATTATAAATTCCCCCCAAATCCCGCCCGTCACATTTTAAAGTTGTATTCGAATTATAAATTCCCTCTAAATCCCGCCCGTCAATTTAAATTTGAATTCAAATTTTGAATTCCCTCTAAAATCCCTAGTTCGAAATTCAAACAGTCCTGTTAATGCCATTTAGAAAGGAAGTTATTTTGCTCTCATCTCGGCGCTTCCTCTACGACACATCATGCGAATGCAATTCATTTAACGCGTATGCACATCATATGCTAAGCGCTAAGCGCCTACGTGGGTACTAATCTTGCTTTAGTTTATGCTTTCTATATGGAGCTAATTAGATGCTTGTAGATCTTGTAGATTTTTTTTTTCTTTGTTGATCATGAAGGTATTAGCTCATGGCATGGACAAATCGGCTCTACATCTTCTCTACATTTCCATGTTACTGCTGTAAATTTGAGGATAAATCAACTCCAAGCCTCTTCTCTACATTACTATTTCTGAGGTTAGTGCTGTAAATTTTGATAGGTACTGATGTGCAAATTTTAAATGGATAGATACATATCAATGGTAATAGAATGCCATAAATTTTAACAGACATTTATAGTGTACAATAAATTGATGCCGACTTGAATGTAATAAATAGATAAAAAGCCTGCCCCATTTGAGTCAAAATGTAAATGCGAAAATGGAGATGACATATGGTCTCGTCGGCTCTATTTAAGCTAATGGTGACATTGCTTCATTTAGCTAAAAATGGAGCTACCATTATGTGGCACCATTTTTTGTATATGGACATTCCATTTACTGCATTTTGACTCATATGAGGCATCACACCATTTAAATGGCGCAATGGCCCCATTTCACTCAAATGGAGCCTATGACTCTATAAGTGGAACCCATTTCACTCCGTAAACGCTTAGATTTGGCATGAAGATTGATTTTCCTCTCTCTTTTTAACCATGCAGGATGTCTTCCACCATCACCTACTTTTTTGCTAAAACAAAGTGGGTGATGTATGCAAGCAGTCAATGATACCACATCCTTGCAAGAAGCATTGACAATACACCAAAAATAAGTATGTGTTTCTTGCCCCTCTTGATATGGATGATGGTATTGATGAAATCCAAGTTGGCTTCATAGTTGTTTTACGCATAATGATGTTGATGCAGTATCTAGAAATGTTGCAATCATAATGAGCTCATTGGGTCAAAGGATGTGCAATGCAGAATCTGTGATTCCATATTTGGCGAATGAAGGTTCTAGGTAGACGTGCGGAAAACATCAACCAAAGGTTCTCCTAGATCATAAGTTCATATTTATGTATCGTATGTCTCTTATCTTAAATTAGTTGTATGTATCAAATGTATTCTTATATTAGTTGTGTATAATGAAATGCATTACATATCACGTTGGAGTAGGTATGATACATGTCCAGGGTATAAAAGAGTGGCGAATATTCGCCAAAAGGCGATTTTTCATGGGTTAGCACAAAATCTTTGGCGAAAATTAATATAGTCCATTTTTCCAAAAAATAAAAAAATTTGCCATTCGAAAGGGGGGAATTTCTAGGTTTTAGGAAAGGAAAGGAAAGGAAAAATTTTTAACGTCCACGGAACCCAATCGGGTTATGGGACCAAGTACATAAGGGACCGAAGTCCTGGACCGAGTCCAAACAAGAACATGGGCCGAAGCCCTTAAACCAAAGCACAACGTGAGCTAGAACACAACCATCATGACCCGGATTATTCGCCAGAGTTAATTGCTTGTTGGGCTGCCGAATCGCCTTCCCCAGAAGTCGAATTGGCTCTCCTTAACTTCAGCAAATAGCCATGCCGACTCGATTGTTGAGCTTTGTTAAGGTTATATTTTGTTAAAATCATTTGTTTATGAACCTAACTGTAACTTGTCTGTAAACAGATCGCTGATCTTGTTAAAGTTGGAAGAATTGCATGTGCAAAAGCACAGCACCATAACATGTAAACGGATTTTTGTGAAGTGCTAAGAAGTCTTAACAGCAGTCTAATTGGGCAGCTGGGTGTAGCAACAGATGTAGGAGTAGACACCGTTGATGAAGAAATACCTCCAAGGCACCGTTGATGAAAACCGTCGTTGATGAAGTGCGTACATATAGCTATAAGGATATGAAGATATTTACGGTTATTGAACATGATGAACAGTGGCATAGAATAGGTGCTTTTGTAGACACAGATGTAGAAGTCGGCAGAAGGCGTGAAGAACAGAAATGATTGGATTGATGCATTGTGGTGACCCTAAACTGCAGATATAATCAAATCCGACTTGTTTGGAGCTGTACAGACGGAGAAATTTGATGCATAAGTTCGTGAAGTTTCCTACTGAATACAAATTTCGTTCGTGACATTTTCTAATGATTCCTTAATTCAAAGATAAACTCGAATTTGTTAAACGAGATTGTTAAAATTCCTAGCTTTGAGGAAATTTGTGACCATACAATACATTGGCTTTCAAGGAAAAGGTGACCATACATTGAGGAAATTTATGACCATACATTGGCTTTCATTTCTACCCCCATAGGAGCTGAGCAATTTATTGTTTTTTGAAGAGCGTTCTTTAATAATGAAGTTCAACATCTACTCAGGTCTAAGTATTGAATATTGTCCTTTAGCTACTTAAACGTTTTGGTTCGAATAACTTGAAAATCTTGTACTAGAAATTGTAGTTCACACAAAGTGAAGACAATGAACTCAGTCCATGGCTTCTCGTTCTGCCACATTGTGCTTGGAAGGTTTAAAAGAGAGAGAACATTATTACCCTAAATTGGTCAAAATTAGCCATTGGCCATAGCTTAGAAATATTTTAGTAGCTCATAAAGGTTTATTTATAGCTGAAGGGCATAATGACCTTTAATGACCTCATGTCTCATGCCCAATTGGCTCTCATCTTAGCTATGGTAGGTTCTTTCACAGTTGTGGTAGCTCATTACATGTACTTCATGTTTCCTTATTCCAGAAACATGACCCATCTAAAGGTTTAGATTATTCGATTGCCAAGGCCAAGGTCTAACTTTAGGGATTTGAATTGAGTTGTTATTTGTATTGAGATTGCATAGACTCTTTTCTTCATTATGTTATTGTCTAAATTTGCTTAGACTTTATAGAACTACTAAGGATGTTTTGGAAAGTTTTGGAAAATTGGTATTTACATAAATCCAAAGCCAATTTGGTAACAAATAAGATACATTTGAATTAAGGCAATTGGTAAAGTGCTAGCATATGTTTCAAATGCAATATTGAAAATACCTCTATAAAAATTGAAGCACACAACACAATAAATTTTTAGAAACGTGGCCTAGCCCATTGCCATCGTCTTGTGATTATTGAACTAGAATAGCCGTCATGAAGGTGTAATTAGAGACAAGTAGTTAACTAGTGAAATTGATCAATCTAGTTAAGTAGGTGCACTTTAGCTATGAATAAAGGGAAATTCGCCAACAAAAGAATTCCCAAAGCATTTCAACTTTGCATTTTAGCCAAGTGGAAAATAATAGAAGGTCCTTATTTTACCAAATTTCACCAAAAAAAAAGAGCATGAAGCCTTATTTTCCATAGGTTTAGCCAACATTTATATGCCCTTAAAAATATCTAGGCCCTTAAAATTTACCACCCGCATATGTCTAATGTATTCATCTATACACATAAACGTGTGTTTAATTTTAGGTATACATAACCCTGCAACAAGTGTACATAACTCTACAACATGCATAACCCTACAACATGTATATATAACCCTTTGTAGTACGTATAACCCTACTATAAGTATAGAGGTATATATAACCCTCCGAGGTATACTATATTAAATTATTCCAACTTACCTTGTATATTCCATATTTAATGAAACTCTGCTTTATAACAAACCCATTCTCATCATCTTTGAACTATATGAAACGTATGCATATGGAGACTGGATTTTTGACATTGAATGGGATTGTTGATGAAAATGAATTAGCAGCGATAGTCCGCAAATAATTCTGTAATGATAAATCCTCGATTAGCTGTATTATGGCTGCATAATGATGATAGGCCAATTTATATGAGTATCTTAGATCCATTGTATGAACCTCTGCAATACCCTCTACTATTCCTGCATGGTACACCCGGATGGGGCCCATATAATATTGAGCACCTATCCCACTCATTGAAATGGCCAGAACACTGTTGCTAAGCATGAAGGTACCAGCCTGTTTCTGGGGTGAAGCTATAGCTACTGCAGCCTATTTGGTAAATAGAGCTCCTCATGCTAAACTTGAGTTCAAAGTTCTTGAAGATATATGGTCAAGTAAACCTCCTGTTCTTAAACATTTGAAAGTTTTTGGGTGCAAAGCTTTTGTAAAGTTGAATATTCCAAACTCCAAGCCAGGCAGTCAAGCAAAATTGTGCATGTTCATAGGCTACTGCAGTAACAGAAAAGCATACAGATTCATTGACCTTGAGACTCGGAAATTAGTGATCAACTGCCATGCTGAATTCAATGAGTATGAGAGTTGTTTTCCTCAAGCCAAGGCAGAAGCATCCACATTTGTCATTGTTGCAGACATAGAAGTGCCCAGCAAAAATTTATTTATTGTATCAGCAGCTCACCTGGAGAATACCAACATAGAAGGGAATGATGTCATAGGAAGTAATGATGTTATAACAAATACTGATGCTGAGAATGAGCTTACAGGAGATAATGATGCCACAGAGTATGCAAATGACCATCTTGATGCAGTAAGACCTGCACGTCATAGGAGGCCTCCTGCATGGCTGCAGGATTATGTCTTTTCAACCACAGATCATGCTATTGAACCACAAAGTTACCTTGAGGCTATTAATAGCAATGAAACGATCAGTGAATTGCTGCTATGCAAGTTGAACTTGCATCAATTCAAGAAGCTAGGACTTGGTCCTTAGTTGAAAAACCAACTGACAGAAACATAATAGGGTCCAAATGGGTGTTCAAAATCAAATACAGTAGTGATGGCAGCATTGATCGATTTAAAGCAAGATTGGTGGCCAAGGGCTTTACACAGATATATGGAATAGACTATGACAGAACCTTTGCACCTGTTGTTAAACTAACATGTGTAAGAGCTATCTTAGCATATGGATGCCAACAGCATTATCACATACATCAAATGGATGTCACAAATGCCTTTTTGCACGGAGAACTTGAGGAGGAGCTTTATTTAGAATAGCCAGAGGGTTCCATTCAAGGATCCAATCTGGTCTGCAGGTTGCATAAAGCAATATATGGTCTGAAACAAGCCTCAAGAACTTGTTATTCCAGGCTGAATCAAGTGCTTCTTATGCTTGGCTTCCAAGTAAGTGCAAATGATCCTGGTGTTTATTTTTTATTCATGCCTTTTCCTATACTTGTATCATGCAGCTCAAGAAAATGAATTAGCATTGCTGAAGGAGCAACTCCATAGACAGTTCAGGATGAAAGATTTAGGCATGATACATCATTTTCTTGGCATACAAATTAACTATGACAAGGAGAAGGGGAAGTGTTTTTACATCAAGAGAAATACTTGGTTGATCTATTGCACAGGGTGGACATGATAAATTGCAAAACAGTTGCAACCCCTCTTGAGTATGGAGTAAACAAGGGGGGTTCACAGTTTTGGGCGTATAACCCATTTGCATGCACGGGTAGGGGTTTTTTTGGACCCATTTTCGTACATATACGGTCGGCAGGGGGTCCTTTTTCTAGTATTTTTTGCACTATCGTAGGTAATTTTTATTCGAAAGGGGTCAAAATTTGCTTTTAAAGATCCGTATACAGGGGGGTTTTTTCCCACCCCATGCACGCAGATGGCATATCCCCCTTATACATGAGTGAATCCCCCTTGGGAGTAAATTTGATTGCATCAGGTGAGTCTTGCTTCAAAATCTCTTCTATATTCACAAACAATATAGGAATATTTTGGGAACTCTGAACTTTGCAGCAGTAGCCACAAGGCCTGACTTATCCTTGGCACTGTCCAAATTGAATCAATTTGCAAATAACCCAAAGCATAGTCACTGTTGCTCGCTCAAACGATGCCTAAGGTATGTTGCAGGAACTTCAAAGTTTGGAGTTGCTTTTGATGCTAATGGCAGCAAAGAGATTATTGGATACACAGATTCAGATTGGGGTGGGGATCCAGACAGAAAATCCATCTCTGGGTATGTCTTTACTTTTGCAGGAGGAATCATAAGCTGGAGCAACTTTAAGCAAAAATGCATTGCACAATCCACCACCGAAGCTGAATTTTATGCAATTGCACATGGTTTTAATGAAGCCATTTGGTTACAAAGGTTAGCAATTGAATTGAAAATTCATGATAGCACAGGGATGACCTTGATAGCAGATAATCAAGGAGCTATGAAGGTTTCTATGACCCTGCTGAGCACAAGAGAATGAAACATATTGACATTAGTTATCATTACATCAGGGGCATTCTAGACACAGGTACCTTGAAGCTGGTTTACTGCCCTACAGAAGAAATGGTTGCTGATGGTATGACGACGGCATTGGGAACTATTAATTTCCAGAAGTTTCTTGAAATGATTGGATTAAGGAGGGCAAACACTTAAGTGGGGGTGTGAAAATATTAAGTGTTTAAACAAGTTTCCATTTTTGGTTATTACTCTGTAAGTCATGTTTTAGCAAGTAGTTAAGCGGTTGGAGAAATTGTGGGCGGTTGACCAGAAATTGTGGCACTAGTAACTCCGTGATTCCCAGCTTAATTGATGGAGATACTTGTATCTGAACTGAAAATATTTTACTAATGAAACACTGTGTTTTGATCATTCGTGTTCTTGCCTTGTTATCTTGATCACTTCTACATCAAATTCATTGTTATTTCTGAGTTTAATTAACACTACCTCCATCTCCTCTACATCTAACTGAAGTTTTTCACTATTGTTTAACAATTGTGTTTATTTGAATGAAGGCCTTGAATCTGGCACTAATAACTATTGATACATGTGAAACTTTATTGCAAAGTATTACATTGAGTGCTTCTATTTCCAAAAGCATTTGGGTCAGAGACGACTTTGATTATAGGTCCGGTGATAAAGTAAGGACTGAATGATATAATTATATGATGTGATTCAAGGATCTCTTAAATCACATATAGAAGAAAGGTTCAAAAACCAGACATTATGCTGCAATGATTGGAGGCAAAGGAGGTGTCATCTAACAGAGCATACCCTATAGTTGGTTGTAGTCTAATAAGGTTCCAAAATGCAGTATCAAGAAAAGATTGGAATATGAGACCATATGACACTGGGTTGCAATTGGCCCTGATGTCTTGTGTAATTTCTTTTTCTACGCCAGGGTCCTCAGATTTTCCATCATCTAGATTTGGTTGGGGCACCGCTAGTCTGTAATTCGTATGGCCCAAGCTCTGGGGTCTTTTCCAGCCCTTTGCAGAGTTATGGCCAAAATTGTTCCAAAAACTCCTGATTTTAGCATCAGTTCGACCGGGCATCTGCTTCGAGATTTGAGACCATCTGATACGCAACAACGCATAAGTCACCATTTCAACGTTTGTGTGCATTTAACCATAAACCCAACTATTAGGCTATTACCTGTTACCATGGACAGATTGGAGTTCAAAAACAAGCTGTTTTTCATGCGGGGAGAAATCTCCTCTTCTAATGCCAGGTCTGAGGTGATTAAGCCATCTGGTTCTACAACTCCGGCCACAACGCTGTAATCCTGAAGCAAAGAGAAAGATAAACCGGGCAGCAAAATACAGTCTTTATTCCCGTTGCAAAATGTGAAGGGCTCAGGATTCTGATAAGTTAGTATACATGGTGGTAAGTCATAGAAACACAGAAACGCTGCTAAGTCACTATTATTGGAATGACAATGGCATTCTTAGGTTACCAGTTTGAAGGGGAATGTACTCCCACCTGCGCGCTCCATGTCTGTACACAAATGCCTTGAGCTTCTCATCCTCTTCAGGGGACCACAGCCGCTTCTTCATCTTTGTATGTACCAAGTGCACTGCCCTTCATTTATAGAGTGTCATAGAATTTGGATCCGGGCTGCCACCCGCATTAGCCTGTAAGCGGATCCCGGAATTGAACACCCGCATTACTTAGCCTGTAAGCGGATTCACGTATACATTCTTCCAACCTCCTCTAATCGACCTATAGACACCGGTGAAGGTGACCTGAACGCAATATCCCGCATACAATGTGAAATTCCCAGTTTATGGGCTAGAATAATAGCGTCCTCCTGCCCGGGACGTCCTCTTATAGGCATTATGGCCCAGGAGATATGGCCAGGAGGGCTATGTGGCTAGGAAATGCCAAGGCCATATGGTAGTTTGGCCGAGACTGATAGATTAAATCCAGCCTGTACACGTGGTGCCCATAACAGAGACATTTTCTGCCCGCTTAACAACGATTTATTATTGTTTGGATTATCTTTTAGACTATTCATCATTGCTTTGCATGTATCTGTATCTAATATAATTGTGATTTGCATGTGCAGATTTGGAGAAAGGGACCTGAGTAGCTAACAGTATGCAACTTTTAACTTTTCGCATTATTTTCCTAGCAAGCAAATCAACTTCATCAGCATGCTTCATCTATGCGATAAAGCTTTCTCTCCAGTTTCTCTTTTGTGTGGGCATTGTTATCTAAAAGCTTGAACTAATTCTTTTTTCTGGTAAAGTTCCATCTCTGCTTTCATGTAGAATGAAATCAAGAAGCTTTGGTTTTAATCTCAAGCTGCTACTTCAGGTAACTTCTAGCTTCTAACCATAAACCTTGCTGGAAAACATAGTAAACGTGTATGCTGGATTGTAGCAAAATATAGCTATGCCACGCTTTTGTATTTTGTGGCAGTGTTTTATTTTATAATACCCAACGTCATGCACAACATGTATTGCCTGATGTTGGATGGTAGCTTTCCGGTTGGTGATATCTCCCTAATCGTAAGGAGTTATGAGTGTTGTAACTTGGGTTGGCCACGTCCAAGAAAACTCTTTCATAAAATTATAGGAGCAATTTGTAAATTACACACGTCTTATATTTTCTATCTCTTGTACTTTCCTCTTGGAAGTCTTTCCTATCTCTTGTACTTTTCTCTTGGAAGTCTTTCATTCCTCTTGTGGTTATTTGGACAAGAATTTGATTTTTGGTGCAGATTCAACTGTTGCTGGACTCCTTGCAATGTTTGGCACACCATTTCAATGGCAACAATACCATCATCACCCTCCATGATAATCTGTGTATTTTCCTTTAGGCAAGGTCATTAAATTTCTATAGGCGAACTAAGATGTCCAAGGTACAAGGCATATCTAAAACTATTTTCTACTCCATATGCCCTTCGGGGTTGACTACCCTTACCACTACAAAGATTAAGATTAATTTGGACTATTTCTAATGTGTAGAAACTCAAGTTTAGGTATTAGGTTTGGGACATAAAACTAAATTTAAAACTCTCCCTCGGCTAGAATAACTCCACCAAGAAGTTTCTTCTTTCTTGGTTTTCCATAACTTGGAATATTTTTCTCATTGTCATGGCTCCATAACCAACTTTCTTTGGCCCATAACTAACAATGGTTAATGATCATGAACTCTATCTCTGATACCAAATAAAATGCTCCTAGGGCATTTAACACTTGAAAATCAACATAGAGAAATGATTGAGACTAGAGTAATACATAACTTTCTTTGGTTATGAGAACTTTAGTAACAATGGTCCTTGACACTCAAAATCCAAGTTTCCAACTACTCATAGTCCATATAAAATCTATCCCTTGACATCTCCGCTATTATCCCATGTTTCCCGTTGTGCAAAACTCACGTAGCTACCACCATTATCTATAAGGAGAAATAAGAGAAAGATGGGGTTAGTCCTAGGGAGGACTAAGTGGGTAAACCATTCTGGGAAGGGACTCGCAATAGACACAAAACCGGCCGATAGATAGGCTTGTCATTCATCACAGCAACCGTATACAATGTTTTGAAGAATAGAGAGGGGTAGCCGACCATAGGAACAATATCGGACTACCCCGTAAAAAGAAATGTGCATAGGCAATATAGAAGGGTAATGGCGACAACTTCTCACCGGGATAAAAAACCCCGCCCTTTCGGGTTTTCGAGGAAAACCCTAATGAGAAATGGTCGCCAACAACCTTGAATGTGTTGCCTGGAAAACCGAAGGAGATGGATTGATGGTGAACACAAATATAGCAGGACCCCAGAAGACGGCAGAATCCTCGAATATGTTGCCTGGAGAGCCGAAAAGGTGGGTTGATGGCGAACACAAATATAGCAGGACTCCAGAAGACCGCGGAAAACCTGCAGCAACTCAAAAGAACCCAAAAAATACCCGTGAATGGTTAGAAAAACGACCATGCATGGCAGGGACAAGGCAAGCCGCACAATCAAAAACCTGCAAAGAAGAGCAAATTAGAAACATAAAAGGCAAAGACCCAAAAGGTGGAGAAGCATCACCCAAAATGGGTGGAAAACAATTATCGTCCACCCTCAAGGTGGAAATAAATAGCATCACCCTCAAGGTGGAAATAAACAAAGATCACCCTCAAGGTGGAAATAAACAAAGATCACCCTCAAGGTGGAAATAAATAGCATCACCCACGGTGGAGATAGCATCACCGAAAGGTGGAGAAAGCATCACCCAATGGGTGGAAAATAACATATGAAAAATGACATGATAGTGATGCAAAAACATTATTATAGTAAATGCAAAGTGAACAACAACAAAAGTGCAAGGCCCAAAACACAAATGAAACAGACGTCCCCAATCGAAAGGAAAGGGGAGGGAAGCTACGAGAAGGAAGGAAGTCACTTGGAGAAGACGCCGATAACCGGTCCTGAAGGGGAAAGAGCCTTATATAATGGCTCGTCCCTCCCCAGAATGGCGATCCGAGGGCTCGGATCGATGCGATTCTGGGAAGGGACTCGCAATAGATACAAAACCGGCCGACTACCAGAGAACTTCCTAACTATAAGCCCCGCCGCCGCGAAACCTCCAAGTGTTGAGTCGGGTCACGAAGCACGTAGTGAGAGTGAGAAGAAGAGGATCGCTAGCGGCCGAGAGCACGAGCTGCATCATGTGGAACCCCGCGACATATCGAGATTAAAGCTAAAAAGCCACACATATGGTCTGCTATTATAATGCAAAAGAAGGAATGAATATGAAAGAGGTTGTAGACATGTTAGCACAAACAAGAGCAAGGTTAAGAGGAAAAATTAAGATGAATGTTAATGTAAATCAACATAAATCGAGCAAATTAAAATTAATCAAAAATTAAGATTAAGGTTAATGTTAAAGAGGGTGAAGTAGTCAAAAGAGAGGTTATGGCCAATGAAAAGGAGAAGATCAGGGTCAAAACTGCTAAGGTCAAGATGGGGTGCAAGGAGGTAAGCCAGATAGCAGAGAGGGATAAATGAAAATACAATGACTAGGTAAAGTGACGGATTATAAATAAAGCTAGGGCCATATGGAGGGTCTGAAATACTAAAGCAAAAACACAGTAGTGGACATGATAAAGGAACAAAAAACACAAGGACTATCGGAAGGAACATGTTAGAAAAGAAGAACGCCCGTTGAAATGTAAAATATAAAAGAACACCTAAGGATAAGGCCGAATGAACGTGCATGACGGCGAAGCGGCAAGCTGCACAACAACGAGCACTCAAAGCGATGTGAGCGATTAGTAATGAGGAAAATCAACAATACATGAAAAAGAGAAGATAGCATCACCCGAAGAGTGGAGAAAAAGCGTCACCCAGCGAATGGAAGAAAAAACCGTGATAAATAGAAATTTGACGTCTAGCAAAATAGATTACATGAAGGAACATCGCCAAAATATAAAAACCCAATAGGAAACTAGATACCAGGTGTGAATAAGCGCATAGATAAGAGACCCAACAATGTCCTAAATGCAATTTGCCCAAAGAAAAACAATTCCAATGTAACCTCTAATTCCATTTCAAGATGTCAAATGCATAAAGACCGATTTAAAAATATGCCCTAAACCAGAGAATAAAAATAAAGTATACCAATGTCTGAAGTCGAGCAGTCTAATGGCAAGAGGCAAGCACCAGACAAGGGGACAGAAGGGAAATCAAGCAAACACGGAGCACGAGCACATCCTGCAGGGTCGCGTATGCTGCTCCTAGCCAAAAGACATCGCGGATATCGGTAAAGAAGACCCAAGTCGAGAGAATGTTAAGATGGTGATGTTTGAAGGGAGGAGGGCCAAATGTGAAAACCAAGTCAAAGGTAAAAGTTACGGCGAAGGATATCGAGGAGATAGAGGTTGAGAGTGCCAAGGGTCGGGTAGGAGTAATGAGGTGAGTCCAATAACCAACTGAGGAAATGGGTAATGAGAACGCAACAACTACATATTGTCATGTGAAAATTATAGCATGCCACATCTAGATACCAAATAAGGCAACTCGTGAGAAACATTAAAAATCTTATACTGGACAAATAAATGGGCATATGTAGAGATGACAATCCATAACATAACATATCAAGAGGTCAGGAGTACCAGGACAACAAAGAAAATGCTTTAAAACCAAGTGTGAAGCAAATGTCCAACAAAAGGATAGCAAAACAGAACAAGACCTCGCGCACGAAAGTGTAAACCGATACTTGACAAATCTACCTCCACATCTAAATGCAAAAAGCGACATTCCAATACATAGATATATGGAAAATGGGTGTAGAAACACACTTGACATAGGGCCAATGGCCATAAACCCATAGAAAATATGTATAAGAAGCAGGCAATGCAATATGCGAAAATGCCAAGTATAGATCACCGAAGAGAAGCAATATTAGACCCGGAAAATAGGAAACAAAGAACGAGGCGAGCAACGAACTAAGAAAATACTCAATGAAGCGCATCAAAAGAAAAGAAGGCATGCTCCCCCCCTGATACGCAACACGCAATGTCCATAAGGCACACCATATGTGTCCACAAAGATAAAAAAGTGGAGATAATCAATCCATAATCGACCATAGACATATTATATCGATATAGCATCATAAAATCACTGTCAGACAAATCAACGTAAGACAAAAAAGGAATTAGTCATAATTATGTGACACGTGTAGAAGCCAAGGTTAAGGAGAAGACAAAGGTTAGCCAAGGTCAAGATCGACTGCATATAGGGAGAAAGCCAGAAAGTATCATATTCCAACAAAAAACAATAGCTCAAAGTTACAACTCACAACCCATGTCAATAGCAGCAAAATCCATAACTACAAAAGAACATTAAGGACAATCACCCAAATGACATAATGAAAACACCATGTATAGTAACGTCTACCAAATGCATCAGAACAAACGTGAAGGCTACGCATGCCTATAGCAAAAAAGGGAGCTCAAAAAGCTCAGATAAATTTCCGTGACCAATAGCCCAGAATGAAATATCAATTAAGGAAATGGATATGGTTATAACTGGATCTATAGCATGTGGATAAATTAAGATGGAAAGGCCTATGGGGAAATAGACAAGCGAACAACCGATAGAAAACAAGGTTGAGGTTAGGTGCAAAGGAGCGGCAATCGAAGTCAAAACTAACTGAGATCAAACTTCGGTAGTAGGATAGGGATGGAGATACATGAAAACAAGCAAAAGGCCAAGTGAAAGTGGAAAAGGGCAAGATTGAGATCATGTCAAGAACACAGCCAAGGTCGGGCCGAATCGAAGAGGAGATCCAAAGTAATCATAAAAGATGCAAAGAGACAAGGCGCAAAGAAAATATAAGGTACCATAGTAGCAAATGAGAGCAAAATGATAAAGAATCAGTAGCCTAAGAACATTTAAACTCAAAAGCAAAAGGGCAAAGGTATATGGAAATGATGATGCAATAGTGTGAGAAGTATCCAAATATGCCGCAACACATAAGAATATCTATAAAAAACATATAAAATATATCCCAAGGTCTAGGACTCGCAAACAACTTGACGAACAAAATATATAACCCATAATGCGCAATGACAGAACTAAGATGCTAACTAGGGATGCAATAATGACCAAAACAATCCAAGGGATCCTCAACTTCCACAGACGAACGTGCTAGACTTGGGCAAAAAGGATAATATAGATAAAGATGTGGTCTAGAAACAAATTCGATGTATAACCCATGATGACAGACCTAGAGAAATATGTAACAAAAGCATGTGAGCAATATCTTGCCTCTATATGAGAATAACGAAAATCAAGAAATATATGGAGTTGTAAGGTTAGGGAGGGAGGGAAGGAGAAAGAGAGGGAGTGAAAGTCAAGAATGAGGCCGTCCAACGAGCAAAAAGAGGTTGAGAAATATACAGCGAGAAGCAAGTCGTGATTAAAAATAAAGGCAGAGTCAAGGTTGTCGAAAAGTGAGGTTATGGCCAAGGGTACTGAAGAGATGGGTTTGAGATGGCAAATGTCGAGATGGAATGCAATGAGGGTAGCCGTATAAGCAAGTGAAGAAATTGGCAAATTAAAAACACAATGACCTGAAACATGACAGGGTGTGCGATAATAAGGTAAAAGAGGTATATGCGAAGTGAAAATGAAAACACAATGACATCTTGTTAGTAGAGAAATCCATCAACAAAGCATGTATACTGGTGTTACGCAGAGAAGAAATCCAAGTATTGGTCAGGGGAAATAATGACAATATAAATGGAAAAATCTCTATCCACAAATACAATTACAAAAATCCAAAGGCTTTTTATCCAACAACAACATGTTATTACCTACGGTCATAATGACGGTCCACTAGAATAATGCTCAAATAATTATGCAAGTAAACTTCGAATGGAGAAGCCAAGGACAAATCGAAGTGCAAATAAACTAAGACTTGAGAAACGAGCGATATACGGCAAGGAACAAAATGCCCCAAATATAACACCACATGAAAGCTACTGCAGATATCCTAGTTAATACTCACGTTGAAGGGATGTCTCAGAACAATAAGTCACCGTTTAACAAATCTACAAAATCTACAGATATCCTCAATTCATAAGAAAAATGCAAACATAAATGAAAAAATGAAGGTTTAGCTCACCATCGGGTTGGAGCGGATATCCTTAGGATCACCCAAGTCAAAAAACAAGCCTAAAGCATGTCGCTAGTTGCTTGGAGACGACGTGGCATGCTTGTACTGGTTAAGTGGTTAAAGCCCCTGGAAAAGGCAAAGATTGTGGATCAGCCAGGGGCAAAGCGCCCGAAGAAGGTAAGAAGGTAAAAAATCTTTTCTAGGATAAGGTTGGGCCGAGTTTAGCACAAACGCTTATTTACAGGGAGGGAGAAAAGGCATCGAATAACGAATAGAAAGGCTGGATTTGAAGCCGGCCTGCTACAGTAGCTGAATCAAAGGTCGAAACTTGCATGCATGTGCCGGTGCTAGGATGTAGGTAAATCTGCCTATCAGCGATCTCCAGGTGCTAAGGTTGGACAGAAATTATCCTGTTAAAAAGAAAGAAGAAATGCCCCTTCTGCAGGGCACAGATCAGAGAACTGAATCATGACAAAGGACAAGGTCGGAAAGCAATCGATTGTAGTCCGGGAGCACGATCCATCTCTTGAATGTCCGGGCGATTAGGCTTTGGGATTGGATACGTGGGATTGAATAGGCGGAATTGGTCTCCATATTTTGGATTGAATCGGCTACCTCCCCCTCGATTTCTTTGGAGCCGCAAAATTATCGCGGATGTGTGGAGCGGGTTAGGCACGGGTTCGATGCGGTTTCGGCTGCGGGATATCTTGCTCAAATTTAACATGGCCTTCTAGCAAGCAAAAAGTCTGAAAATTGAGGTATGTCTAGTCCTAAGTTAACGGCTTTTGCTTCCGCGATGTGTTGTGCAAATTGAAAAGATCCCAATGCTCGCACAAAGAACATACCAAATCCAAAGATAGAGGCACAAAACAGGGAATATATAATGCACAAAACAGTTATTGCACACACATATATAAAGTAGATCTAGTCAAACTAGATATACATCTCCCAGCGACAAATCCACAAGCACGATGTGATGAAGATGTGCCCTCTAATATTAATGCAAGATGTTAATGTTAATGAGATTGAACTGGATGCCATGAGTTTAAGTGATGCAGAACGTCGAATAGCATCGAATTATGAAGGTTGCCATTAATCTGTGGTCTATATCATGCATGCAGCTATGCATTTCGATTTCAAGAAGTGCCTGGAATATAACGCTCACATGTAATGCAGGATTTCTAGAGTACTCAATGGAACACATGGAAAGCCACACACCGGAAGTTTATCCAAAGACAGCTTCACCCTTTCTGACATTAACATAGATGCTACCGCTAATGATTTGACAACTCTAATCCAACAATCAGAAAAAAGTGAAAAATGTGCAATATCGCCCATACAATATCGCCCATGTTTGATGCAGCATAAAGCAAATAATAAGATGGCAACCATTCTGAATGCATATGCTCTATCCAGAACAATTTTGCCAGAAATAAAGGAAGCTGTGAATACTAAAAATTGCAAGGCCGTCCTGCACAAATGAAATGCACAACGCCATCCTGCACAAATGAAATTGCAAGGCCATCCTGCACAAATGAAATGCACAATGCCATCCTGCACAAATGAAATGCACAAAACTGACATCTTAATAACAAAGAAAATGTGAATCAGGGCCTCCAGAACAAAGATCTATAAATACGGCTCCAATTTCGCCGATTTTCAACAACATGAGCAATGTGAGCGAATAAACAAACACATCAAGAGCAGTAGGAGGAAGGCACTTCTCAAACTCAGCTCGCATGCATAGATCAGAATTAGATAAGTAAAAGATGTACCTGCTAGATGGACAAGCTCATACCTACCTCTGCGCGAGTAGCAGGTAGCATAGGAACAATCCCATGCATCCATGCACGTAGCCTGTAGCATAGAGAGGAAGCGTCAATGAGGAATCAGAGTGAGACAATGGCATGAGCTAGGTGGGGTAGAGGCTGGAAAGGATCAGGCAAGGTAAGCAAAAGGGTACGGAAATGGGAAGCTACGAGAAGGAAGGAAGCTGCTGTGAGAAGACGCCGATAACCGGTCCTGAAGGGGAAAGAGCCTTATATAATGGCTCGTCCCTCCCCAGAATGGCGATCCGAGGGCTCGGATCGATGCGATCATCTTAACCTGAGATTTTGGGAAATATCACAAGTAACACACATGTATTATTTCTTAATGATCCAGGCATGATCAATCCCTCACCCAGTCCACCCATATATCGTTCGCGACATGATATATGCTTATATACCAATCATCTGGTATGCACGTTGCTCTACGGCCTAGATCCCTTCAGCATCGACAAAGGGGCGGGTTCTTTCATACATATTCATTCTTTAACATCTCATTATATTTGCAAATGCAATCGTAAAGAACCAATAACAAAGTAAACATGCACAACGGAAATAACAATATAAACATGCAAGATTTTCAACAAATGATCAACAAAAAAAAAGGATGACTCCAAGAGATACTCCACAGATCCGGCTCTGGATATCCACCTAAGAATCTTCCATATGCAGTCTTGTTTGTCCCCTGCCCACTCTTTCTATGATATCTCCTTAACAGTAAAAAGTTACGAGCGATGCAACTCAATTCTGAAACTAGACTCCGAAGGCTTTCTAGAATGCTCAAGATCGCTCCATTTTGATGATTGCTCGTCAAATTATGACATTTCAAGTTTGCCCTTTTTAATACTATATGTCTTTTTTAAAATTAGAACATATCTAGATATTAAATCTATTTCAAACTTAAAGGTCCAGGATGGCCAGAATATCTTCTCTATTCTAAGATTAATATCCTATGCTATTTTCTACTCAAGTGTCTTCATTATCTTTGGAGAGAAGCCATACTTGCTCCACCACTCACTATATAGGAAATTGATATCTACAACTATAATTTCTATGTTATTATTCCTTCCTAAGGTCTAATTTACTATTCTATTCTAAGGTCAATACTTATGTTAATTTCTTACCCAATAACCCTCTAGGTGTACCTCAATGTTGCTGAAATCAACTATCGCATTTATAATAAGGAACTTTCGGTGATTATTGACTCTTTTCAAGAGTAGCAACAACTTCTTGAAGGCTCTCCTCATAAAATGATTGTGTACGCTGATCATCAAAACTTGAAGTATTTTTAGTTTGCTCGAACTCTCAATCATCCCCAGAATCGATGGCATACACAAGTATTATCCCACTCATCAATTTTTTTTTTTTTTTTTTTTTTTTTTTTTTTTTTTGAAGAAACGGAACTGCTTTTTTATTCATATGATAGGAAGAATTACATCAACGATCCCACTCATCAAATTTTGGCCTGGTGCACTCCATGGAAACCAGATGCTCTTTCTTGTAGATCTTATTTAGAACCTAAGGGAGGGGAACCAACATTTGATTAGTAGTTCTAGGTCATTCTTGGTCCTAATGGATTTGTAGCTTTTATCCACTTCATTGTTCGAGATCCTTCATGATAGCACTATGCTAGATGCAATTCGGATGACACTTACACTGGATTCCTTGGCTCAGGATATTCTTTTTCACCTTGGTTCGGGCTCTTCCTTGGATGCTCCACCTCAACACTGGCACGATATTCTATATGTTCCTGATGATACTCCTCGACTTCAATTTATGTCATGATTCTCCTCTCGTTGGCCACTTTAGTATTGCCAAAACCCTAGAACTCATTGCTCGAGAAGATTGGTGGACAGGTCTTTACCACACTATCGAAATTTCTGTACGCTCGTGTGACACTTGTTGTCATGCAAAAGCTCTCAAGCATCTTGGAATGGCCTACTTTACACTTTACCAGTTCCAGTCGATCCTTGGAAAAGCATTTTAGTGGATTTCATTGTTGAGCCCCCATCTTCCTAGGACCATGATGCCATCCTTGCTGTCGTTGACTACTTCTCCAAGATGACGCATTTCATTCCTTGCAGCACCTCCATCTCCAATGAAGCCACGAGTAACCTCCATCTCCAGAGAAGTAGTCCAACTCTATGGCTTACCAGATACCATTGTTAGTGACCGTGGACCTCAGCTTATTGCCAGCTTTTGGAAGTGTCTTATGCAACTCTTGCATGTGAAATGTTCATCCTTTTTTGGACATCATCTAGAGACCAATGGGTAAGTGGAACGCACTAATGAGACTCTTGAGTAGTATTTATGATGCTACATCGATTACCAACAGGATGATTGGGTTGATTGACTACCTTTGGCAGAATTTTCTTACAATAATTATATCCATATTTCTATGGCTGAGGCATCGTTCTTTGTTAATTCTAGCACTCACTCTTGATGGTCCTTCATTATCCATTATCGATTATCAATAGGATGATTGGTTTGATTGGCTACCTTTGGCAGAATTTCTTACAATAATTCTATCTATACTTCTATGGATAAGGCACCGTTCTTTGTTAATTCTAGCACTCATTCTTGATGGTCCCTCATTGCCCCCCGAATATGGCCCAGTGCCGAGGCCCAGCTCAAGAATCTCCACATGCTCCATGATGATCTTCACCACCATCTTCTCCAGGCCCAATCACATTATCATCATCATCATGCTGACCAAAGATCGCCAAGAATCCACCTTGCCCCCCCGCCCTTGCCTCCCCCTCTTCCATTTGCAGTTGGTCATCTTGTTTGGTTTTTGTGCTGGGACCTGTCGACAGCTTATTCCTATAACAAGCTCGACTATTGGTGCTAGGGCCCTATTAGATCATTGATTGAATTGATAATGCTACATTTTGTTGAATCTTCCACCATCGATTCGACTTCACTCGATATTTCATGTCTCTTTGTTGGGACCATATACGGCAAATCCATTTCTAAATCGAGTATCTCTACCTCCCATTACTAGTCGAAATTGATGATCATGAAGAATTTGAAGTTCAAAATTTTTTGGACTCTGGTGTCATTTTTACTATTTGAATGGTTGTGAAGGATATTCTCCAAGTGATCGAATCTGGAAACTTGCTGAGAATCTGTTTAATGCTCCTGACAAAATTGCATAGTTCTATAACTGTTAACCAAATAAGCCAAGTTCAAATAATCTGGCTCGAACTTAAAGGCTACGAGGGGGATGGTGTGACGACCACATGAATATTTTGCTCGTATGTACAAAGATGATTGTCACGCATATGCAAATAGTTGCACAAGGTAGGGTTCAAACTTGTAACTTCCTAGTTGTAAGCCTACCTATACTTCTTAACAGTATGATCTTGCTATGTTATTATATGCAAATGATTCTAGGAGGTTCAGAAACATTCTAGAACCTATGTGTGCGTGAAACTTTGCACGATCTCATCCATTGAAGTGGCACAATCTTGACCATTAGTCTAGGTATATATAAAAGACACTCATTCTTGTCGCACCATTCCAGTTCAACACCAGTCTTGATCCTTCTAAGCATCTGTCTCATATTCTTGCTTGTCTTCGAGCCATTCTATTCTTAATTCTTGATTATATGTCAGATTTTCATGCATTCCTTGCGTATTTTTTACGTGTGTTTTCTTATTTATCGAGTAGATTCATGACAATTAGCATTCTCAATAGTTCATGGAATGTTTTAAGGTTGTGCACTCTTTTTGGCCCGGAAGGGACAATTTTTCTTTTCTTTTCAATATGATACAACCATGTAATAACACAAAACTCCAAATATCTAGAATTATACTCTCCCTAACACCTTTTTTTGTTTGGGCGCATATTCACACGAGGGGTGACTTGGACCAGTGAATATATTCACAAGTTGTGCTCGTCTCGCTCATGGTATTCTTTGGTTAATAGTATCTTTGGCAGACTCCATAAAAATAAACTCCACTTCACATCGTTGAAAATTAATTTAGCCTTTTGCAGGTGAAGCTGTTGGACTAATTGCATCTAAATTGTAGGATGGCTATGTATGGAGTGGCACATGCTCAACACTCAATTAATAAGGTCCCTTCTGATATCTATCAATAATAATATCCAAAAAATGGTTCTTGCGCAAAATGTATAGCTATACGGTTATTTTGTTATGGTTTTTACATGATTGTGTTGTTGTCTTCGTGTGTACATATGTTAGTAGTATTTATAGAGCACTCTTTGTATTTCTTATATAGAAAAATATACACAATTCATAAGAATGCAATTAGAATCATATGTTATGGCACGCTACAAAATATGAAAATTCAACTTTAATACCTTCTGCTATGGATTTTGTCCAATACCTAAGCTAATACTAGTATTGTCTTTGTTGTATTCAATGGTGGTTGATGAAATGATGGTGGATTGCTGGAAAGGGTGCAAGAGAAGTGAATTTTTTTCTCCTTTTTTGGAGCACTGAGATGAGCATACCTTGTCAGAAGATGGATGTTCACCGTGCACATATACATTTTTATCCATGAAGAGACATGGCTGAGAGGGCGTGCTTTATTTACAATACAAATTTTTTAGTGCGATGTGCAATGCATGTTGTTGTGTGACTTGTAGAAAGGAGGATGGGGAGATCATATTGCAATGCGTTTTGACGTTTTATTTTTTTGTTGGACTGATCATGTGCTTTGTCAGGAGATGGGCATTTGTAGTGCGCGTGGATATGTTATAAATGAAGAGATATGGTTGAGGGGACATATTGCTTTTTATCTTGTTGTGTCCATGTAAAGAGGACGGTGCAGCTCCATATACACAACGTTTGCAATATGTTTTGAAGTGTTCTTTGAAGATAGGAGGATCAATGCATCCTCTCTATTTCGTATGTGCGTGAGAGTTGTATACAACTGTCTATGTGCAAATATGTTCGTACATAGATTGAGAACAACATGATCTAATGCACTCCTATGCAGCTATTGAAGGTCCTTGAATATGTTGATCGCATGGGCAATTGACACCTGTGAATGGTCCATGGCGGGTTCTCCAGCTTCTAGAAGAAGTCAACTCTAGAATTGCGTAGCTACATGTGCCTGATTGTGTTGTTGCATCTAGGACTCTTACTATCACAAGTTTACCATGCATCATCTCGACTATAACTCTTGCATTCTTCTCAAGACCCTTTTCCATGTCGATGTGTTTTATGATGTGACATATCATTCTTACTTTAAGCTTGAACTCACGATTGAAAATCCCTGAGTGTGTGAAGTTGTTGAGGAAGTGGGGACTTGCATAAGGGTGGTCGTGGATGGATTTGTCTTGTTCACTGATATTGTTATAGCCATTGTACATTTTGCTTTCCTGGACATCCTACTTACTATGTGCTCATTGAAGCCGGAGACATGCTTGTTGATTGGAGCCAGCCACAATCGATGCCCACAAATTTTTGGGTTTTGCATTAGCTGAAGATTTGTTGTGTTACGTATCGGTTGTTCCAGCCTTAATACACAGAATGCTTGCCACAATGGCGATGACTTTATGGACATTGCAATGGCCACCCTTCTTCCTTCACCCTTTAAAATGGGTGTCACTTGTCAAAAATTGACAATGTCTATCAAATGCTTGCCTTTGAAATGCCGATTGCCTTTACATAATTGCTGCAATAGGTTATTGGAGATTTCTATATGACTACTTTATTAGCCATTGGGAACTTGTCCTATATTATGATTTTTGCATCCATCAGTAATTATGCGTCTTGCCTCCTAGAATATGGAAGAGAGAGTGTGTTGTCCTGCCTCCTAGATGCAATAGAATTGAGAGAATTATTGTGCCACACGGGAGCACTATGTTTTGATTGTCATGTATTAGCAGGCATATGCAATTGAGAAGGAAAGTCTTTCTCATGCCAGCCTTTCCGTCTATAAAGATGGGTTGCTCGCTTTGTAGTTGTTCCAACTACTCTTGTAAGTAGGCCTATATTTCCAAATGGTTGTTGTTCAACACACTTGCCATCTGTGTTTCAGACCTTTAAGCACGATGTGTGATCGGAAAAATTGCTCAACTCATGCATCACATCCTTTGAAAGACGAGATTGTAATTATAGGGCGAATGCCTGATGTCACTCTCACGTTGCGTGAATATGTTGTTGATTAGATGAAGACATTCAATGAATGCCACTGTCTTGTCAATTTAATTATTCTGAAGGATCATGTTATTTTCAGGTGTATGATGCCAATGGTTATAGACGCATGGGATTTAAGTAGGAAGAAACAATCGATGAAGAATATCGTTAGATAAGGTTATATCTAAAATATAGGAAAAAATAAATAAGACAAAATAGAAAAATATGTCGATTCCATTTTGGGTCAACACACATTGAATATATTAAGTTTTGAATCAGGATGGCCGGCATCGACTCTAGCAGAATATGATGCAGATGGAAGTGCAAGGTCTCGTATTTTAGATTTTGATTGATTATCTTCTTATCATTATATGAAGCTAACTCAATTGTCAAAACTAGATAAGGAAGAGAGAGAAAATATGTAGCATTATAACAGGGGGTTTTTTTTGTGATTTTATACGCTTTTTGGCATGGTTTTCATATGATTTCATAGGCGTATTGCACGAGGCATACTAATCAGTACATCTAGAGTGCACCAAGTTTTTGCATGCAATTTGTGCAATTTTTTATCTCATTCTCCTCAATGGTTAAGATCGAGGAGGGCTTACAAAGCCCTCTTTTAATTCAAAAAAAATCAAGGGCTTATAATAAAGCCCTTTTCTCATGAATTGATCTGACGAGGTATTAGGGCGGTTGGGGTTTGTGGCGATTCTAAGCTGTGGTGTTGCACCCTCGGGCTTTAATTCTTCCCTCATTTCCATCCGGGTGGTCCTTACGCGAGTTTTTTTGTGTTTTTGAAGCGATTCGATCCAGGGGTAGGTCGGTTCCCCTTTTTATTTTTCCATTCGGTGTATTCCTGCAGGGATTTCTTCATGGGTCAGCACCGGGTAGATTTTTCTGCAGTTTCTTGAGGTCAGCTCAATTGTTTGAGGGGCGAGGCTAATCGATCAATCATGGAGCTCAAATTGCGCATGTGGGCAAAGCCAAATCAAGCGGCAAATGGGCCGCGAAGAGGATTTGCTAAAAGTAAGACTAAAGATTTGTATTTGTTGAATATTCTGAATCATCGCGGGATCTGGGTTTTATTTAAAATCAGGCGGTTCTCATTATGATGGGGATTTGAGATGCTTAAAGCTGAGCGGCTTGTTTCCGACACTTCACCCAAATTCCTAATCTCCCGGATGCTTTATTCATGGGCCCAATACTTAAATCTTGCTATCCAATGTAGCTCGGATACTTAAGCATCGCCCGGATGAGGTTGGACAAACCAAGTCCGTCGAGCACAAAAATCTGAATTGATGATCGATGTTCTGCGGGGTATGTGGAGCATGAAGCTATTGCCATCATGTGAAAGCTCTTGCTTCTTGTTACCTTTTGTTGATCACGAAGATTGGGGCATTCTTTGGCTCTTTGGATTAAGGAAATAAACACCCGGGACCCCCATTTGTCTTCTCCTCCGGTCTAAGATAAAAATCTTTCGGGTTGGTCCCTCCCTTTCTTAATTACAAGTGGACTCACAAAATGCATCTTCTTTGTTTGTGGTTCTCAATTTAAAGAGATAAATGTGAACTCAAATGCGAGTTGTTCTTCCGACTCGGTAAGGCAAAGGAAGAAGCATAAGGCAAAGCTAAATGCGAATTGTTCTTCGACTAAGTAATTACAACAGGCTAGAAGCGAGGACCAAGCTAGCGCGAGGTAAAATAAGAGCTTCAAGTTTATTAATTAACATAGTTTAACTTGTTAAATTGTTTTATTCATGGAGCAAGCTTCTTGAATTGTTTTCCATTTTGTAACAACGGTTCGGGCTCTTAATGTCATTTCAAATGACAAAAGTTGGTGTCCATGCTTGGTTTTCATTGTATGCGGTTTATCTTGCACAAGGAATATGGGTCAATAGTCAGGTATGGCTTGGCCTACCACTCTTCTTGTTTTAGATCAAGACCACAAGATCGTTAGGGGAAGAACAGCGGCAAGTAATCAAGTTTCGCACAAAGCACTTGATCTTGTTTTTTGGAAGGCATTGCCTTCCCAACCCTTGTTCTAGTTGGCTTTACGGTTTTACGTTTGGTTGCACCATGCCCGGTAGTTGCAAACTTCGTGTCTGGTTGTTGGGCTGCGTAATCAAAGGTCAGGTGCCCTTAGTTTTTAAAGGCGTTGACTAAACTAGAAAGACATTAAACTAGAAAAGACATCAATGTCGGCGACATCAGCAAAGGTATATCTGCAACCTCGTCAAACATGGGATCTCGGGATATACTGCACAGCCCGGGAAGGCTACTCTAAAGATCGGCGTGCTGCGGTTCTTTGAGAACATGCATGGGGAGGGCATAATGCTAGACCGGATAACACCCTTAGGGCGGGAGAGAACATCCATGAACTTATTATTGGACGGAAGTTTTAGGTGAACATTGTCCTTGGGAATAAACTTTGATAGGTATTCCAAGTGTGCAAGCTTAGAGGATCTGAGAGAGAGCTTTTTTGACAAGTTGTTGGATAGAGATATAGTGTTATGGATTCATAGTGTTTCAGCACACACACATGAGCACTTTATGTGCCTTCACAAATAGCAAATGCTTTTATTAATAGGCCGTTGGTAGTGGAGACAAATTTTTGGAACTCCCAAGTAATGGCAAATGTCGTTGTCATTAGTTTTACTAAGCTGTGTTCATACAGTGGGTTGTTTTAACGATTTAGGCCCTTAAAGTTTATCTACGTTTGCTTTTGTTAGGGCCCGAAGGGCCCAAAATTTTTAATATAGCAATCAACACACAACTACCATTAACATTATTAACACAAACCATTGCATTTAACACATTTAAATTAAAATCCCCTTAAACCCCCTTTGGTTTGGGTGCATATTCACAGGGGGAGTTCATTAGGGGCCGAGAGCCCCAAAAATTTACAATACATGTACAAAATTTTCACCATTGAGTACATTCTCTCCAAACCTTATAGTATTTTGCAAACTTTAATATCACAGTATACAAAAACTTGTACATGCATACCCCACAAACGAGGATCGCTATATGCGGTCGAGATCTTGGAATAAAGGGTAAATATGCCCATCAAGCTGACTCTCGTTGCCGGAGTAACCCCGTGTGAATATGCACCCAAACCAAAGGGGTTTAAGGGGGATTTTAATTTAAATGTGTTAAATGCAATGGTTTGTGTTAATAATGTTAATGGTAGTTGTGTGTTGATTGCTATATTAAAAATTTTTTACCCCGAACGCCGGCCCTAACAAAAAAGCGTGAAAACTTTAAGGGCCTAAATCGTTAAACAACCTACTCGTATGAGCGAAATTAGTAAAACTAATGACAACGACATTTGCCATTACTTGGGAGTTCCAAAAATTTGTCTCCACTACCAACGGCCTATTAATAAAAGCATTTGCTATTTGTGAAGGCACATAAAGTGCTCATGTGTGTGTGCTGAAACACTATGAATCCATAACACTATATCTCTATCCAACAACTTGTCAAAAAGCTCTCTCTGCATCCTCTAAGCTTGCACACTTGGAATACCTATCAAAGTTTATTCCCAAGGACAATGTTCACCTAAAACTTCCGTCCAATAATAAGTTCATGGATGTTCTCTCCCTGCCCTAAGGGTGTTATCTATATGAGACAAGCTAAAAGAAAAACCACATCTGGGCACCTCCACTAGACACAAAATCAGAAACCAATGCTGAAGAATAGAGGCAGCAAGAAGCTAGGGGACAGTGGAGCAGGAGGAGGAAGCCAATAGAAGTTCCACAGAGCTAGGATCAGAAGGACCAAAACCTAAGGAACGAGAAACCAACAGTTGTTGCTGAAGAGACGGGCAAAAATATATATCCTTGGTTGAATCAGATTGCCAACACCCATGAGCTTTGAAGATTCTTTTCGAGTGTTGAAAATACTCACTGAATGCGTGCCAAAGGTCTTTGCATTTTCTCACTGACAGAAAGGCAATGCTTAAACTAGGATCTCAAAGTGGCATAAGACACAGGACTTCTCCTCAAGGAACACCCTCGACGTGTGTGCAAATACCTCTAATCAAGTGGCCACCACCAAGGCCATCCACATGAACAAAACCACCCAAATGTAGCAATCTCTCCAAAAGAGCCACAAGGCAATAAGGACCAGAAAGGTGGGCAATAGTGACCCAAGCTCCCACACCCGCTTGGTCAGTAGAGGAACAGACATGGATATCTAAGATTAGTATTTTTATAAAACAAGACTAAAAGTCCTTGATGCGCAAGAAAGCCACAAAGGCGAGGAGAGTAGATGCTCATTTCATAACTTCCAGAAGCAAAGCTAAGGGGCATGCAAACTTGTCAAAGAGTTTATGAACCATATGAGAAAAGCAAGAAGATGATGGAAAGAAATAAAAGCAATGGTGATACTGACATGGGCTGACGGATTCAGAAAGGACGTCAAAGCATAGGAAGGTAAACCGCGGGCGGACTAGTGTGGAGGAAGCCAAAGCCCTTAGCTTTGCACCAAAAGGGACCAGCATGTTGATAACCTCAAAGTGCTATCAGACCTAGAACACATCAAGAACTTCTGGAAAACATCCTTCAACTCAAGTACGTCAACATCACTCTCCAAAGCGTTCTAAAACCCTGAAGAAATAAAACCTCTGCATGAAACAAAGAAACTCATCTAGTTACTATTGACGATCTGCAATGCAATAATAAGACACTTTGGTTTATGGCACACTAGCTTCGAAGATGGACTCATCCTAAGACCTCGTCTGCCAGCAGGAAAGTACAAGAGATCTACTATAGTTGTCTCCCACCTTCTGGCTTCATTGTAGCAAAGGTTACCACGAAGATGACTCACAATACCAAAGTACAATTGGCTTGGCAGGCTTTAACAAAAGAGAAAGCTTTGAATGCCAAAGCGGGAGGGGAAAAACAATAGCTATTTGTTCCCTGCCAAGATTGGGCAACGACATCAGGTGGACAAGGGTTCCTCGAAATAGCATGCCAACGATTAAATTTATGAAGCAAATGATTATTTCAAATTAGCAAAGCGATCCTAGTCACGAGGGTCCAACAAGAGTGCATAGAAGGAAAGATGAACACCCTAATACCGGGGTGCCACCCTTTCTAGATAGCAGCGGCCCTAGGTGGACATGGCCAGCCTGCTCTAATCTGGCTGGCCTAACCTTTTGCAGACAAACCGAAGCTCTAATCCAGTTCCACATGAACCTGCGATGTTGGCAGGGGAGGTTCAGGCAATGCGTTTTGGAAGAGGAGAGAAAAGAGCATGAACAGAGAAACAAGAAATCTAGTGAATCTGAGAGACTGGGATGTTGAATATATGCAACCCTCCACCTCATCATATAGGCCACGTCATCATGTGACATGGCAAACTACATGAGGAGTCGTGTCCATTCATGTAGAGTCGCATCTATCAAAACATATATAAATCAGTTTGCAATTTTTCTTTTTCCTTTTTTCTTGTTCTGCGCCGCAATCGAGTTACGGCTTTTTTGTGCCGCACCTAAGTACCCAGCGTAAGTTTTTTAGTCCGCCCATAGATTTCTGATGCCTTCCTCTCCAAAACAAGCCCGGAAATCTTCGTCTACAAGGTTTGGAGTTCCTTCCGGTCACAATCAAGATCATCAATCCATGGAACATATCGATGATGCCGGTGTTGCTTGCAGAAATTGTCTTATGTTGAAGTAGATCGGTCCTCGAATGCATGCATCTCTGACATTCAAAACATGCACCAGCCTTGTATACGACCAGTTTTTGCGGACAAATGATTTTTGCGGTTGTGGGAGCAAGCCGGGATAGTTTCAAATCAATCCGATTGAGCAAGGAGATGGCCCAAACAACAACGCTCTCTATTGCTCCAATCTAAAAACCACTCCAGGAAAAGATTTGTTTTATTTTCTACATCAAAGCGGTTCTGCAGCCTTCAAATAAATGCATCAACAACCCGGAAGATCCGGCACTTTTGCCCGCTCACAATTTCAAAACAGCCACAATGCCATATTTGTATCGTCGCATTTCTTTGTAACTATGGAGTGAAGGGGGCCATTCGGCATAAGATAACCGGGTGTTCCTCTAACTTGAGTTATTGTTGTGCCAATATCTTCATTATAGCTTTGCCATTCAAATCAGACACCTTAAGCCTTAAAATTTTTTCGTTTAAAAGGATGTTTTGTGGTTTTATGTCGAGGATGAAGAATAGGATCGAGCATTCTTACGTGCAAATAAGCAAGACCTTCTCGATTGCCCATGGCTATGGCCATTCTTATGCTCCATGGCAAAACCCTATTTGGATCATCATTTACAAAGAGCCATCTATCAAGTGATCCGTTGGCCATTGATTCGTAGAGAGAAGTAGTCTCTTTGCCCCTTCCACAATCCATAGAGTCTTACCAAATTCCATGGCTTATGCCTCCAAGTGTTTTTACTTACATCTCAAATTCTTTCAGCCCCTTGGCCTTGCCCCCTCCAACCACTTCAACGCAACATTTCTTCCATCCTTTGGCTTTAAAGCTAAAAATACCCCAAAACCCCTACACCCAGTTTATGCACTGAACCCATCCGGTTGCGTTTCTAGTTCTTTAAAAGTGAATCTATGGATTTGCTGTACTAGTATGGGAGATATCTTGCCGGTCGTTGGATCACGATAAGCCCATACAAAGGATACCAAACTGAATACACAAGACCGATAATGACCTCGATCTAGACCTAGATGAGCACAATCATTGCTCCAAATCCCTTGGAGGACGAGAACAGGTATTTAAGTTCTTGAGCCCAACATCTTATACACCCTAAAACTTTTAAGCACTATTATCACGAGCTCACTTTTAACAAACATCAACTCGGTGTTTTGAACCAAGGTGATAACAACGGTGCGGCATTCACTGTAAGCTGGTCAAAAAACATAAGTATCTTGAGTCATTTGTTTTGTATTCAAAGAATCGGGTAAGTATGAGTTAGAAGCATATGGCAATGCTTCGGATGCAAATATCGGGATCATGAATCTGGTTTCCTACATCATGTTACTCTTTTAAACCTTAAGTAATATGAATATGGAGGCTCATTGTAGCACAACAAGATTTCAAAAACTTTGCTTTTCGTTTGGGCAATGCGATTATGGTACAAAATACTACTATAAAATTGGAAGAGGTGATGATGAGCTTCTTACTTTTTTTCAAGCTATTTTATAACTCCTCCGGCACAGACCAAAATCTCCTTTCAAGTTTTCAATTGTGGGTATGTAAATCTGATCTTGCAAACTGATTACTCTGAGTGATCTCCACGGCTAATTAAAGTCAAGTTACGAGTTATTCTCATTTTTCCTTTGTAGGAGATCTTGGACAAAACATATTCTTCTAATGTTACCTTAAGCCACATAATAGAAAGTGGTGGAAATTACTTGTTAAATGTTGGTGATTTCATTATGCTAATGGATATCGACCAAGATGGGACCGTGGGGACGAATGATGTCAAAGCTGACCCGATAAAAAGTTCCTTGGTATTTACATATAGGAACCATGAACTGGGGAGTTCGATCTTGAAGTTGTAAGTGCAATGAATTTGCTTGCATAATAATGAAAGATTTGAAATCATTAGTTTTTTTTTTTTCTATGTGAAGAAAAATGCTATGGAGCCACATGAAGGATTTTGGCAACAAACACAAGATTTTCTGCTCCATGGCAAACCCGGTGGAGGAGTTAGTCCAATTTATTATTCATGCAATGTTGGGCACGCACATATTATTTCTTTGAGCGATATATTAGATAGCGAAGTCTGAGTTCTCAATATGAATGGGTGGTGGTATGTGGCATTTTTTGCATCATAGTAATGTCATCGGTGGGGGCTTAAGCAAGATAATTGAAAGCAAATATATTATATATATATATCGCGATGATTCATATCCAAGTTCCGTTGCTTCTTGATCATTTGGGTGCATTAGCTTCCTTCCGGATCTTTGCATAGAATTGGTACCGCGATGCACACAAAAAAGCTATTTTCAAGCTACGTTTCTATATGCATGAAATCCAATGAAATAGAATGAAAATAAAAGATCCTAAAGTCATTTAGCCAAAAGGAATCAAAGTATTAGAAGTCTGGACCCCACCTTTGCCACAACATCGTGAAACAATGATATTTCAAGCGGCGGTATGCTTCTTGGGTGGAAAACATTATTAACTTTGTGCGTAAAACCAATCCCATGCTTAATCACATGTCCGGCCACCTCTGGCGAAATGGATGGAGGAAACTGAGCTCTAGTTTAGTTGGGCTCAAACACTCACCCATTACTGTCTCTATAAAATGAAATTAAAATTTGATACCTCTTATGGAGTACTAGTTGCACATGCACAAGTTAAAAAAAGGTATTGAATCTAACACAAAATACTAAAAGAGGGGATAGAGGAAGAATCCATGAGGATAGGGAAGAATCAGCGAGGTTGGGCAGCCTTGAGAAGAAAAAAAGGAAGCGAAGTTTGTGGATCGATCATGAAGTCGGTAAAACAAGTTGCATTTGCCACCGGAAGGATTTGGCTAGCAATACCTATTTTATAACTCCTCCAAAGACCGAGCCAAAATCTCCTTTCAAGTTTTCAATTGTGGGTATGTAAATACAAGATCGCAAACTCAAGCACTCTGAAAGTGATCTCCACGGCTAATTAAGCGAGTCAAGTTCGAAGTTATTCTCATTTTTCCTTTGTAGGAGATCTTGACAAAACATATTCTTCTAATGTTACCTTAAGCCACATAATAGAAAGTGGTGGAGAGTACTTGTTAAATGTTGGTGATTTCTCGTATGCTAATGGATATCAGCCAAGATGGGACACGGGGACTAATGATGTCAAAGCTTCACCGAAAAGTTCCCTTGGTATTTACATATGGGAACCATGAACTGAGTTCGATCTTGAAGTTGTAAGTCCGCAATGAATTTGCTTGCATAATAATGAAAGATTTCAAATCATTGGTTTTTTTTCTATGTGAAGAAAAAAATGCTATGGAGCCACATGAAGGATTTTTGGCAACAAACACAAGATTTTCTCGCCCATGGCAAACCCGGTTGGAGGAGTTAGTCCAATTTATTATTCATGCAATGTTGGGCCCACGCACATATTATTTCTTTGAACAGCTATATTGCGATAACGGTACGCTTCTCAATATGAATGGTCGGGTGGTATGTGGCATTTTTTGCATCATAGTAATGTCATCACCGGGGCTTAAGCAAGATAATTGAAAGCAAATATATTATATATATATGCGAGATGATTCATATATCCAAGTTCCACCGCTGTTTTTGATCATTTGGGTGCATTAGCTTCCTTCCGTGATGTTTGATAGAATTGGTACCACGCGGCACAAAAAAGCTATTTTCAAGCTTCTGTTTCTATATCGCAATCCAATGAAATAGAATGAAAATAAAGATCCTAAAGTCATTTAGCCAAAAGGAATCAAAGTATTAGAAGTCCTGGACCCCACCTTTGCCACAACATCGACAGAAACAATGATATTTCAAGCAGCGAGCGTATGCTTCTTGCAGTGGAAAGCATTAACTTTGTGCAGCAAACCAATCGAATGCTTAATCACATGTCCAAACCACCTCCTCGCAGAAAATGGATGGAGGAAACCGAGCTCTAGTTTAGTTGGGCTCAAACACTCACCCATTGCCTGTCTCTATAAAATGAAATTAAAATTTGATACCTCTTATGGAGTACTAGTTGCACATGCACAAGTTAAAAAGGTATTGAATCTAACACAAAATACTAAGCAGGGGATGGGGAAGAATCCGCAGGGGATGGGGAAGAATCCGCAGGTTGGAACGGCGCTGAAGAAAAAAAAGGAGCAGAAGTTTGTGGATCGATCATGAAGTCGGTAAAACAAGTTGCATTTGCCACCGGAAGGATTTGGCTATGGCTATGGTTGGACATAAGTAGATTTGAAGAAGAGTTGCTGCTTAACGTGAGCCATTGAAGCCATCATTCCCACCTTAAAAAATAAAACACCACCAATGCGGAATCAAGGAAACGGAATTGGGGCTCCAATTTTTCACCTGAACCAACTAAATAAACTGGATTCAACAACCCAAGTGGTGCCAAAAAACGAATGAATCGGGTGGAATCAGACAATGGCAAAATCTCCAACATAAAATTTGGTTGCCATTAACCCAAACAAGTGGGTCTTATATTTATCCTCGCTCTGTGACAATTCTTGGTTAATGAGGTTTTATTTAAATGTTTGCTTTTAAACACACTTCTAACTAATGCGAGCAAAGTGAATCTCAAAATTTGAACCTCATTTTCAGAGCCTTGAAATAACATTATTATCTTCAATATATGAGGGCAAAGCATCATGGCTTGAGATATGCTTGAAGATGTGTTTTCACGTTGGTTCCAAGTTGACACAAATCCCCCCTAATGGATTTGGAAGAAGAGAAATGTTCGCGGCGGCCTTGGCCGCCACGATAAATTTCTTGTAACTATATATAAGGTATGTGAGAAGCTTGTTCTCACGTTTTCTTCTATTCAATATATTGCATCTTATATTAGTTATCTCCGTCTCTCTCTAGATTGTTTCCTAAATTTATCATGGTATCAGAGCCTACGTGCTCTTAGATCCTGGGATGCAGGGATGAAGCTTCAGGAGGAAGTAGAGAACCTCCTCCAAAACGAAGAAGAAGAGGAGGATAACCCCTCCCTTGAGTGGGTTATGCAAAATAACCCACGAGGCCCGAGCGAGCTCCTTTCTGTTTTTTGTGCAGCAAGCTTTTTCCTTACAGTGATGCAGTGTGTATGGTTCTCTGTGTTTCTTCAATTTTTCCTCTGTTTCAAGCATGATTTTGAGTAGCAGAAGAGGCTATGGCAGATCAACAGGGAAAATCGCCTTTGCTTCCTAATGATGCCGGATTTGATGCAAGAACAGGGATGAAACCGCCGGATTTGTTGCAAGAAGAGGGAAAATCGCCTTGGCTTCCGAATGATGCCGGATTTGCATGCAAGGACACGATGAAGCTGCCGGATGATGGCGGATTTGCATGCAAGAACAGATGAAGCCACCGGATTTGTTGCAAGAAGAGGGTAAAAGCTGCAAGAACGGGGTAAATCACCGGATTTGATGCAAGAACAAGGTGGAGCGGGCCGGATTTGATGTTTTAATGCTTTAGATAGTGAGTTTGCGAACACAAATGCCAATCGGATGGATCTAGCAAGATTTGATGCCGAAGTTTTTTTGCAGCAGAGTGATACTGAGTATTCATTATAAAATGAATCTTTTCACGTAAGAATATTCGAAAGGTTATTTTAATAATTCATGGAATATTCTATAAAGCGAATATTCGAGATTATCGATATAACCCCGCAAGATCTAACGGCCGGGAACGGTTGGATTCGTGATAACTTCATGAGGGCCCTGTGGGTTAAGAAGTATGAAGGATGTAGGGGAGCCTCCTCCTCTGATGAAGAAATCAAGAAAGAAGAAAATATTTATGCGGAAACCTTGGTTGAAGAAAAGCTTCAAGGTATTTGCAAGAAAAGCAAAAACGACATGTTGGTCCATTCCGACATCCGGTCATGGAGAAGAAGAGGGCTGCTCACAGAATTTCGATGCAGAAGAGGTCATTTGGGAGTGTTGCCATTGTAGAGAGGCCATTGCGGACCAATTGATTGCAGAAGAGGCCGTTGAAGACCCATTCATTGCAGAAGAGGCCGTTGTAGAAGAGGTCGTTGAAGATTCCGTTGGCCAAGACCAGAAGAAATTTGGGGCCTCTGGAGAACCCACAGAAATTCAAGCCCTTGAAAAGGCTACAGAAGCCCAATTCGGCTTTCATGGGGTCGAAATTGAAGATCCCAAGAAGACTGCCAAGAAGAATACAAAAGCCGTTTATAGGATCGAAGATGCCATAGCCGTTGAAGGTTTTGCAGCAGATTTTGTTGTTGAAAGAGGGCTGAGATTTATTCCACATAAGATTGCGCTGGAGAAGGACCCAATTTCCAATATAGCAGATAAAGTTGTTGATTCTGAAATCATTACAGAAGAGATGCAGATTGGAGTGGTTGCAGAAGATTCAATCGTTGTTGCAGATATTTTCAATGCAGTTGAAGATCCTGCAGATGCCTTGGTCGTAAAAGACCCACTGTTAATTGGCTAAGAAGTAGCTGCTGTTGATGAAATTCTTGCAAAGCCAGCAAACAACAAATCCATTGATGAAGAAGGGGCCCGGATGGAAGTCCCACAAGAATCCGTTGCCGTTGAAGAGACTAAAATTGATCTCCCAGCCGATTGCAAGGTGGATTTTGTTGAAGAAACGACACCTCAGAAGTCTGATTTGGACCAGACGCACTCTAAAATTGCTGCGTTGAAGGGGCAGATTTTACTGCTGAAGGAGTGCCGGGATCTATACTAGAGAAGACTGCAGAGGGGGTTGAAGATCCTGTTGGAAATGCCTCAGATGCTGCGAGAGAGGTCTTAAATCCAGCGTTATCACAGGTTGGAGTTGGCAGTTTAACATCAAAGAGATTTGGACAAATGGATGCGGTTGTTTCCCTTCGGACTGAAGCAAAAGAGCAAGGTTGTAATGCTTCGGAGAAGGAAGAATTGGAGCATCAAGGAGTCCAACTAGAAGACAATAAATCTCTGACTGGCGGTGAATCTGAAGCAGTTGAAGAGAAGTATGCCCAAGTGAATATAGCCTGGATTGAAAAAGGGATTATCACTGCCTATGTTAATGTTTTTAATGTTGATGCCCATGATCCAGTTGGAGATGCCAAGATCAAGGGAGGGCCCAAAACTCAGACTGCAGACCAAGAAGAAATACATCATAATGAAGAAACCTATTTCAAAGGTACTCATTTGATTTCTAATGGCATAACCTTTAGCTGCTTAAGGGAGGGAATGATGAATATAAGCAGCCTAAAGAATGCTACCAGAATAGAAATGCTCTATTCATCAGCCTAAAGAATGCTACCAGAATAGAAATGCTCAAGCATCTAAAAGAGGAGATGACTGATCTAGCATATCGAAGAGAGAGAGAGCAGATCTTTGGGATCTGTGTTATGAATTTGCAGATGATCCAGACATGATGCAACCCTCCACCTCATCATATAGGCCACGTCATCATGTGACATGGCAAACTACATGAGGAGTCGTGTCCATTCATGTAGAGCCGCATCTATAACTATATATCAAGCTATGTGAGAAGCTTGTTCTCACGTTTTTTCTATTCAATATATTGCATCTTATATTAGTTATCTCCGTCTCTCTCTAGATTGTTTCCTAAATTTATCATGGGAAGCTATAAAATCAGAACAATAGATCACAGAGCAGCCTGTTAGCAATAAAAAAGAGGCCAATGCAAATGAAGGATGTTCAGGTGATAGCCATATGGGCCAGGAAAAAAGGCAGAAAATGTCAAGGGCAGTGAGAAAGCCCCAATTTTGAAGTAAACCTTGCAAGCAAGGCAGACACTGATTCCCAAGTTTGGACGAAAATAGCGACACAAACAATTCAAATCAATAAGGGAGCAAAAAAACGATAAGCTAGTAGATAGATTATCCTACTTGCCCAAACTTGAAGGAAATCAGAGAGACAACACTCGATAAATGAGCAAACCCACGGACCTATGTGTCCGGACCACCGAATCTAAGGTGTAGCGATCGGGATGCCCTTCCCATCAATATGCCATTTGCAAACTATTGTTATGGGCCAGCATCTGCCCCAACCATCCTGGTGTAACTCCAGTACATCATCCAGTCATAGTCTCATAAGCTCGCATGGATCTGTTAACAAAATTTTCGTGTCATGTGAGTTGATTTTTCTACAACAGAAGGAATACACTCAATTCCTATTCATGATGTTATCGTAGAACAAGATTAGGCACAAGATAGAAGTATTAAATGTCTTCCAGTATCAGTGGGATTCAAAATGCAGCAATATTTCTTTTTTTAAACTATTTGTTGACATGTTCAAAATGGCACCACCATATTGTAACTCTAGAAACATGAATGGTTAGGGTGTCTCCATAATGAGCCCATTCTTGCATGAACGGTTAGGGTGTCTCTCTAATGAGCCCATTGTTGCAAAACTCTATAGCCAAGTTAATAAAATCTTTTAATTGTCATTGCAATCCACATTTGCATGGTATTAAATACAGCTACTCACAACATAACATGAGTAGGTATTTGGTTTATTTTAGTTTGAAGATAGAAATTCATATTTGGATATCTATTTATACATCTTAACGATTCAAAAAGAACTTATTAGGAGATTGAAATACCCCCACAACATTTATTGCTAGTAAGTGTGTTGATACTAAATTTCTTGTTATACGTTATTCTATCGCAAACAGAAATGGAACAAACGAAATAGGTTGAGCTCAATGACTAAGGCCATTGTGCCTAGTTTAGGCCTAGTGAGCCCACTGCCCTAATGAAACGAGATGGAAACAAAAAACATGCAAATTATACCCTCAGGCCCCAGAGGGCAACCCTTCGTGCACCATATTGTGCTTGCCTCTACCCCTTTGAATTTTAGTTTGGAAGGTATTCAATGCATTTTGAGGCATTTGCGAATAATACATTTGCGTGTAGAAAATGTCTAGGACTATGTCAAAAGGCATACAAGATCTAGGGGTATGGTCAGCATATGCAAACTCTCTCTTAGATGTTAAGAATCAACAGTTCTCTCAGGATGAGCTAGATCCGAGGCCTCAAACTTCTTCCTTTTTTACAGTCACTCTCATTGAAAGGGCCATACAAAAGGTAAACACGGGGAAAGCAAAAGATTGGGAAGAATTACAAGCTGAGATGATTATACATGGGGCTAAGACATTGGCACCAGTTGTTGCAGATTTGTTTAATGAAGCTATTTGCATTGGTTTCCCGCTGGTTTGGTCAAATAATGTTATAAAGCCTATCCATAAGGCGAGTGATTCTATGAATCCTACTAATTATCGCCTAATTATGATTGGGCATGTGATGGCAAAACTGTATGGATCCGCATTGGAAATGGTCCTCAGTGATTTTGCAGAAAATCACAGCCTTAGAGCCAAAGGACAAGCTGGTTTTAGGAAAAACTTTTCCACAATTGATCATGTTTTTTCTTTAAGGGCAATCATTGAACAAGCAAGGCAAAGAAAAGTAAAGTTTATTGCTGTTTCGTTGACTTCCGAAAAGCCTTTGATATTGTTCCTCGGAACAGGTTGTTTCAGAGGCTCAAAATGTTGGGGCTTTCTCACGAGCTGATCTAGGCAGTGTTGACATTATACGAGAGTGTAATAGGTAGAGTGAAAATAGATGGGCAGTTTTCAGAGAAAGTTTTCAGTACAATTGGGGTTAAACAAGGGTGTCCCCTCTCTCCTACTCTATTTGGACTTTACATTGACGAGCTTGAAAACTTTGTTCAGTCATTAGGCATTAGGCGGAGAAGGCTCCATGCTTGCTCAGGAATGCATTCCCATTTTGCTTTATGCGGATGATGTGGTTCTAATCTCACCATCTCCTCACGGGCTACAAAAACACTTGGCTGCCCTAGAAGCCTTTTGCAAAGATAGAGAACTGCAGGTAAATCTCTACAAGACCAAAGTGATGGTATTTAATACCTTTTGGAAAAATTGGAAAAATAATTCTTTTACTTTCCAAGGACAACCTGTAGAAATTGTTTCTACGTACACCTACTTGGGTGTTGAGTTTGCGGGTCCTCTTTTCAGATTAAGGGAGGCTGGTCAGGCAAGGATTGCAAAAGGATATGCTCTCTTGTACAGCTAGAAAAACAGTGCTACCAACTCCATTTCCAAGATGTTCATACAAAGCTCTTCCTGTTTGACACGTTGGTGAAGCCGGCAGCTTTATATGGTGCACAAATATAGGGAGTTGACCTACGAGCTGGTGACTGGGGTCAACTGGAGAGGCTCCAAATTTCTCTCCTTTCTAGAATGATTAGAAGCAAGCATTCTGTACCCCATGATATATTACTTGCTGAATTTAATGCAAAACCTCTGAAGGTTGAAATTGCCTTTCAAGCAGTGACTTATTTACATTACACCGTTTGGGACAGTCACAAGAAGGTCAAAAAAGACTTCTCTGGTTGGCACATGTGTCGTCTAAAGCATTGGCAGACCAAGGTAAGCGTTGTTGGTTCTCAAGGACATCGTTTGAGGAGATGGGTTTCTCTATGGGAAATATCCCACCTTTTCAATACAGTATAATGGATGATAATCTGAATTTTACTCAGCAAAAAATCAATCAGCTTATACGTCATGACTTGGAATATCTTTATGTTTCAATTACATGGGTAAATCCCGTCAAAGATCTGCCTGCAAAAAAGAAATTTTATAAGGATAGCGGATGGTTTCATCATAAGGCCTGGATATTTAGATATTGATCTGCCGAATAAAGTGAGATACTCTATGGGGCAGTTTAGAGTGTCATCCCACCAGTTGGAGATTGAGGTTGGCAGGGCGAAAAACATTAGTCGTGAGGATCGGAAGTGCCCAATGTGCGATCTAAACATGGTTGAGTCAGAAGAACATTTTATTTTTACCTACCCAACCTACTACATTATTAGAGGCAACCTACTACATTATTAGAGGCAGATATCATTATCTTTTTAGAGACCCCACATCTCTACGACAGCTGGTAGAATATTACGATCAGAAATGTGTCTCACTTTATACATGAGATATCTCTAGACAGGAGAAATATTCTCAAACAAAAGAATCCAACGGGCCTGAAGCAAACAGAAATAACTAATTTCTTCTCATCTGAGTCAAAGGATGATAAGATGATAGTGGACTCATCACAAAAGAGGAAGTATCCTGACCCTAAAGGGGTGACTTTGGCACTGTCTAAGAAGATAAAAAGATCAGCAGCCATGAAACATAAAAAGTCTTTCCAGAAGAGGCCAAGCATCAAGCATCAAAGCAAGCCAAGAAGGGGTATTATGAATTACTTTGCAGCAATCACAGGAACGAATGGGCTATCTCCATCAATCCCTACCTGAGCAGATTTTTAATTGTTAGACTCAATATTTTTGTTTCTATACTTTAGATAACAGGAGGGTTTTCCTCCTGGAGGTCTTGAACTCTGTGTTATGGTCTCATAGACCCTTCGGGTCTTACGTAGACGTTAATAAATCTTTCTTTCTTTCTTCCTTTCTTTCTACTGCTTCCAACCAGCAAGCAAGACGAGTGTTTGTGCAAGCCGCATGCAGTGAGAGTCGCACTTACAATTACAATGGGCGCATCTATGTGTGTGGGCCCACCTATCCTTCCCACGATTTATGGAACATTCATTCTTTCAAACGCATGTATATGTGCTGAGCATTAGTACTCATGATTGTATACAGAAGAACAGAATAGAAGAGAAGGCAACTAAAGTATTGAGATTTGTTAGAATTGTCTGATAGTATACAGAGAATCTAGGCCTTTGTAAACAAAGGTTTGAGATAATGCAAGATTTGTTTGATTGTATAGACAAGGAATATGGGCCTTGGTATTAAAAAGGCTGCTCTGGTGAGTATAGTAAGTGACTGATACTTAGTTTTTGCCTACATAACCATAGCTTGTGTAAGGCTGCTTTCTCCAACTGTCTGACACGTTCCCTTGAGAGGCCACATCTGGATCATTAAAATGTTTCTTCTCAAAATGGTTGCAAACTAAATTTAAACATCGACCATGACAATTGCTAAAGTAGAACACCTACTTCTCACCAATGAAACTTCGTGAAAGAGGCACATCATAACTTTTGTTAATCCCATATCTCAGCTCGAGTATTTCCTGCTCCCTTGGCTCCAGTTTTGTCTTCATAAGCCTCTTCAGCTCCTCCTGGGAAAAGACAATATGAAATGTCTGCAATTTTGGATATTGATGAAGCTCATACCTCCACAAAGCCTTTCTCAGCCATTATCCAGGGCTGCATTTCAATATTTGGATCTGCAAGAAACTGTGAGAGAAGAAAAAATTGACAAGATTGTATTAGCCCTCCATAAGCAAAGGAATCCGAGTTCCATTTAAGACAGAAAGATAATGGTCTTACATGGTGTAAATTATCTCCCTCATTTAAATCGCCATTTCTCTTAGAGCTGTTTCGATAGACCGGAGCTTCTGTTGATTTTACTCTATACTTACTTGCCTAAAAAATACAAAGCAACGCATGGAATTCTGAGCTCTCTAAAAGCTGCAAGAGATGTTGGTTACCTGAAGGGCACGCCTTGCACGCTTATTCGTAATTTTAAGAGCACTAGCAACCTCCTGCAGAACATTGAGCTTTACATCAACGAACCATCAGAGAAGTTACTAACTACATTTGAGGATGCTGACTATAAAAACGACAGAAAATTAAAACAACCATTAAGGGTTTGTTCAAAGGCATGGGAGGTACAAAGAGGCTGCAATCTTTAGAAAAAGTGATCATGCATTGGTTAAAATGTAGAAAGTAGCAACGAGAATATGATTCTGAACCTCTTCAGTAAGCGGAGAAGTGCTCTCTTGTTTCATTCTGTTGACTTGACAGATTGTCTCACTAAGATGGAATGGCACCCTGACAATTCTAGAAAATCTTGCAATCGATCTTGTGATACCCTGCAAAGAACATACTTTAAACCATTCCTGTTCTAAAACAAAGATTACCTTATCTTACCTGAAGTATCCACCAGTACGCGTAAGTAGAGAACTTATATCCCTTTGTAACATCGTATTTCTCTACTCCACGAACAAGGCCCATTGTGCCTTCCTGTTTCAAATAACAAGGCGGCCTCATATGGTTAAGCATGCAATCGACACAAACTGTTATTTGATAAAAGCCATTACAATGTGACAAGCTAAACCGCTTTATATTGAAATTTAGTGCTGACCTGAATCAAGTCTGGCAATTCCATCCCGAGCTTACGGAAACGTATGGCAACTTTAAGTACAAGTTTCAAATTCGCTGATATTATCCTTTTCTTGGCAGCATTGCCATCCTTTAACCTTGTAGATAGTTCTTTGATAGATATTGACAAGGAAGCAGCCCACTCTTTGTTAGACACTTCATATCCAATCTCCTCTTCCAATCTGCATTAATGCGAATCTGTAAAGTTATTAGGGAGGTATAGATTCAGAATGTTGCTTAGAATATATAATGCATCATATTCTTGCCTGCACAAGCGTCTACATCTTGAAATTTCCATCTAAGAAGTACTGTAACTACAGCATAAGACTCAAATTGCCTTATTAAATAAACAAATTGAATTACCTCTTTTTATAGTCAATCAGATGGTCTGCATCCCTCATTGTCAAACACAGTCTCCGCATTTCCACATCATCAAGCTGTTTAGATGCTTGTTTCAAGTAGAACGTCACAAAATCTTTTGAATTCTTGGGATTTTTATCTGATTCTGCATCATCATCATCTTCCCCCACGAGTTTTAGCTTTCTTTTCCTAGTAGCTTTCTTTATAGGTACATGCGCAAGATTTTCGAGACATGGAGAGCTAACCTGTGCAACTCCCAGTGCCTCTCTTCTAGAGGCCAAACGTCTTTGTCTTGCAGACGGCCTTCCAGATCTGATCACAACTCCCTTATCTAAACTCGCTAGAATTTTTTGAGGCTTCAACCCCAACCTTTCTTTCTTATTCTTTTTCACACCAATTTCTACAATGCCAGGCCTTGAAATGTTTCCCAATCCGATTGTATCAGAATCTTTACCTGAAGCACTAAGTTTTGGATTATGTTGTCCATCGTCAATTCCAAAAGAAGTACTCGCCCATTGAGCTTCAAGAATCAAACGATCTAACTCAGGCATTGGATAAAAATCTACTGCATTGGATGATGAAGCTGCATCAATAAGTCCAACATTTGTCCCTGCCCTAGATTTTATACTTTCTGGAGGCCCAAGACCACGAAGATTTCCATTTTCGGGTAACCCAGTACAAAATATGCAACGTTGAATAGACGCTCTGCTTACCATTCCTGAGATTGAACCCACGAAATTGGAACTTACAGTAGCATGCATTGGCATGAAAGTGGTCGAGATCTTGGGCTTCGTTTCCAAAATAGACGCTGCTGCAACTATCGCCATAGCCAGAATCCCATCAAAGCTTCATGGGAAGTGGATAGAATGGTAGTTTTAGACCGAGGCGTTTGTGGTGCTAAAGCACTTCCGATATTTTGGCTCACGTGGCACATTTTAGGGTTATTTTAATTGATTCTTACCATATGGGTTCCACGTGGTGCTGATGTTGAAGTTTTCTTTGCCATGCTGGCATGCCCTATAACGTTGCCCATATATGGTTTTTAGTATTGAAATATGCCCAGCCTCTTGGCATAGGTTGGGACTTGTAAATGATAAGGCCTCAATTGATACCCAGGTGTTGGTTTTAGTGGATGTTGTGCCCTGCACCGTTCTTGGGCATAAGTTGGGACTTGTAAATGATAAGGCATCAATTGATACCGAGGTGTTGGTGTTAGTGGATGTTGTGCCATATTTCCAATAAAGACTTCAAAGTTTTGCTTATATTGTCCAGCAAAGTGCCCATGACAATATGGTTGATTTTGTTCTAAGAATCCATTTGGTTGTGATCGAAGAATGTATTGATTTTTATAAGGAAATGCATTATTGTGGATATCATTGTATTATATTGGAGTGACTGTAGTGCATCTTGAGAGTGCGACGTAGAACTTGATGTTAGTGATAGCCAAAAGGAACATATAAGACATCATAGCTGCAGCCAACAGAAGAAACCGAGCCAAAGAAGCACCAAAGATAAAAGAAACCAAACTCTATTGAATTAGGGCTCCATTGGTGAGGCTTGCGAGGTGCATCTTTCTCTTATTAGTAGTCAAAGGACTTGCCATATGACATTCGACCGAACAATTAAACTTACTATATGATACAATAAAGTTAAACTTTCTATGTTTTCAGTGAGCTTGAAATCCTTGGAAAGCTTATTTCGAAAGCTTTCCAACCATAACAAACTTGAGACATTTTGGTTCTGTATTTTCAAGAAGATAAGAGGGATTTTCCAAATGCGTATACCCTGAATGGGGAAGAAAAAAGCAGTTGGGACCTCTATCAAAGGGGATCCCATTGAATACGAAGGGGATTGAGTATGTTTAGTGGATTTGATGCAGGATTTGACGGCCGAAATGGGTCATTTGTAAAAAATAGTAGAAGAGGTTGTTGCACAGAACAAAGCCTTGATTACCCAGAATGTGAAACTAAAGAAAGCTCTGTCTAGACGAGAGGAGACCACTCATGATGTGAATTTACAGAATGTCATTGCAAATCTAGAGGTAAAATTGGCAGAGCGTATTGCAGATACTACCAAGCTCACAATGGAGATGCACCAGGAAAAGATTTCAGTGGAGTCCATGGATCAAAAGTCACTGGCTCGTAATCTAAAAATCTCTAGCATCGAAGAGTCTAAACAGCTCTAGCATCGAAGTGATTCTAGAATCTAAACATCTAGAGATGTCTAGGGATGTTTAGATTATGAGTTTAGATATGTTTTGACATTCTAGAGTCGTCTATGACTTGGGAGTAATTATCTATATATCTTTGGTACATATGCAAATTTTAATATGGTTGTTTCAGATTGGGATTATATTCATATTGAAAATGCACTTATAGTCGTTATTGAAATTACTCTTAGATGTCATTGTGTGATTGTGCATGTGGATTTGGACATTTAGAACGAATAATTCAATATGCATTTTCATTTTGCATTCATTGATTCATCTTCATATAGCTCGTAACAGAAGTCCAATCAGTCAGTCAAAGGCATGTGGATAAGAGTTGTGATTGATTATGATTGATTATGCAATATTCGTTTAAGTGCAGGCCCGAACAAAGTCAACATGTTGATGAGCATACTCCGTGCATCATTGGACAATTCTAGTTGCACTTTTCTTCTCTTCTGGGTGTATTCCCTAATACTAATAGCATTCTTTGTGCTGCTTGGCTTGACAAGCATATTTGGATGTGAATCATGCTCCAGGTATACATCTTTCAGTACATTCTAGACAATTGTACCCTTCTGGCTGCACTTTTCTTCTTTTCTGGGATGTATGCTGCTTGCCTTAACAAACACCTTTGGCCGTGAATCATGTTCCAAATATACGCCTTTCAACAAATTCTAGACATCAACAAGTCTTTTCAATTGTCTAGGTTTTGGATATGCTATGAATCCACATAGTATACCTTAATAATTCAAAGAATCAGCTTTCGAAATCTGCTCAAAAGAACTGCTTGAAGTTTTAATAGAATAGAATAGAATATGATTTTATCGTCCACGGAGACCAACTGGCCTATGGGACCCAAGTACAAAGAGAGAAGCAAAGAAGCGATATTACTACCAGATTAAAAACCCCACCAAGGGTTTTCGGGGAAAACCTTAGTAGCAATAAGGATGCCGATATACTTGCATGCTTATATACATAATCACAAGTACAAACCTGAGGTTAATGTCTGACGAGGGGGCATAACCGGAAGTCCACAGATCCATTACCTCCCGGAGGTAATGATCCCAACAAGCCTGGCAGAGGTCGCTCGTGAGCTCATGCAAGGCCTGATGGGGCACAACTAACCGAGCATACCGAGCCCGGATATGCCGGGTACGCCGAGCATGTGCCCGGAGGGCGGACTTTCATCCTCAATGGCTCGCTGACGGATCGCCGGCACTCGCCCCTCACGCTGCTCCCTTAATCCATCTCCCCGCCTCAATGAGGTGGTGTGCACTGTCTTGTAATGGAAGCAATCACCCCGCGCTTTTTCATGGGTAGATGGGTGCGCAGGTAGTGGTGTGGGGCCCCCTCGTGAGCATGGGATTAACTCCGGCTGGCCGATAATTTGCCACCTTGATATGTGACAGGCCTCTCGCATCCCAAAGCTTGGCCATGAAGCAAGCATCCAAGCACCGCTTCAAGGCGGTAGCGTTCCTTCGGTGTATGCAATCGGTCCACATCCGTGTGCCCTCGCACATTCCATAGCGAACCACCGGGCTTGCTTGTCTTTCTCGCGCAGCTTTGAGTCGCCAAGGGTCCATCGCCACCGCCAAAGCAAGGTTGGGCAGCCGGGCTTCATCCATAGCCACCACCTTCCGGAAGTAAATAAGGTGACGCTCCAGTAAGCAGCCCCTCTCAGAATGGAAGGAAGCCCGCCTCCCGGAGCAAGATCCGATATGGAACCGCGGATTTCACTCCCGATGCGGGCCAAGAAGGCCTTCTCAGACCGCTCTAGATCGCTCCAAGTGGTGAGGGATATCATCGCCCCCACACTTCGCCCCCCATAGAGGAGGACCGGTTCAACCAAGGCCCTCGAACAAGTGTGCCCTCGGTGACCCCATGCATCTGGCTACGCCTTTGTGATTGTTGTTTTGCATTGCATACGTGGCTTTCCGGCTACTGCGGTGACCCAGTAACGATGGATGCATCCCATGTGTGGTAGTAGAAAACCCGAATGCCCAAATACTTATAAGATCGAGCCACCTCCACTACACCGCCTCGGTAAGTGAATGAGGGAAGGCGTGGGTGTCGGGATGATGGTACCAGCGAAGACCTTTGTCTTGGCCAAGTTAACTCTCATGTCGCTGAATTGGCGTAAAGTGTCCAAAGCATCCGGTGGCGTTGCATGTCCTCCGGGGGTATATCGCGGCGGGGCAACATCATCAGCATATATGAGTTGCCGGATTATGTGGTGCATCAACAGAGCCTCCTCCCGTGCTCGACTAGCCATTCTTCTAGCTGGTCAATGTACAAGCCGAAGAGCCGCCGGGGATAGAGGGCAGCCCCGGCGCACCCCAATGCTAACAACAACGGCTCCCCGACAAGCGGTGAGACGAACCGGAGCAAGCCTCAGATAGTCGTAGATATAGCATTCTCGCAAGTCGACGGGGTCCCTAGTCGCCTCAATCTGGCCCCACAACTTATCCCGAGGCATCGCGGTCAAAAAAGCCTTTGCGAAATCCACAAAGCAACGGTCATGCATTCTCGGGCGTTGATTCCGCTATCCTCTATGAGTGTTCGCAGAGTGAAGATATGGTCAATAGTAGAATGTCGGGCGGAAGCCCGCTGCCCGAGAGCCCGCGACTTCTCCATCCCTCGCCCAAAGTGTCGGGCCGCCAAGAATCCCGCAAACAACATGGCAAAGCATTTAACCCACCATAATGGTAATGATAGTTGGGGCCGTGGGGGTCCCCTGCTTTGTATATGGGCACAACTCTACTGGTAGTCCAGTGCGGGGGAAAGCCTTCTTGCAATGCCCTGTTGAAGAGTGCTGTGAGAACCGGCACCATTGGGGGCCCGGCCCACTTGAGAAGCTCTGCCTGCATACCATCCAAATCTGCTGCCTTCCCGTTAGCGAGGCGTTGCAGGCCCATTATGACATCCCCTTCAGTAATGACCAGTGCTAGGCCTGTTTGCGGAGGTACTGGTGCCCGGCTTCCCATTGGGTCATACAGCTGCTGCAAGTATCTCACCCATAATGAGATAGAGTTTTGGGTTATTATTCTAAGTTATTGAATGTTTATATGGAGCAGCATTGTCCCTGGGGTTTATAACAAAGTAGGCTTAGTTGCTTAGAATCATATTTGTGAGGTAGTATTGATGTTGTTGTTGTTATTTACCCTATTTAGAAAGACCTTTCATGTGGTTACAACCAAGGATAAGAGCCAAGCTTTGCATGTGGTCCATTATGAGCATAACGTAAAATGTCCTTCACTTGAGGATGTAATTAGAGGCAAAATTAAAGGCTTTTTGAGGAAGAGATATGTAATCCTTCACTTAGAATGTAATTAGAGGCAACATTGTTGGCTTTTTGAGGAAGAGATATGTAAGGGACTAGTCAGGCACACATGATCTCCAAAGAGAGTAAATTCAAAATATTGAAAGTTGATGTTGCAAATGACATTGTCGGGAATGTTGATGTTAGGATCTAGCTTAGAATCTGTTGCTTTTTTGCATGATTAGGAAGCTCTGGCCAATGTTTTTGACAATGTATTGGCCAGCTTAGCATTCACCCACTGCGGATTGCTCATCCATTTTGCATGCAACAGCAGGTATCAATTTGGTTGAGTTATTCATGCCAGTCTGCACTGTTCTATTATGTTATAACTGTATAATGGAATTGTTCTCAAGACATATATAGTAAATACAAGGCATGCATGCTAGGCTTTGATCTTTCTCTGCCTTACATTAGCAAGCACATTTTTTACTATATGTCTGACACATTCATGAGATTTCTTCTGATTCAGAAACTTTTTCACCCCCTTTTTTACCAATGATATTCGTTGTAAGCTGATGCATGCGGCCCGATGGGTCTCAATGGATGGATGCATGGTTGCATTTATCAAGAAAGGGTTTCCATTTGAGCCTGACACAACCAGCATTTTTGTAGGAGTTCCAATTTATTTGGGCATTAATTCTGGCTTTTGGTGCTGGTACAATTAAGATGTCTATTTACAAGCTTTAGATTTTGGTTTTTTAAATGATGGGATTATTGAATTTTAAAAGGCAGTAACCGTCTGAGAAGCTATTTTAATGTAAGTTCATTAAACAGACTTTGCATTGATTAAACGACCTTTGCATTGCATGTAACAAAATGATTGTTACATATTTCTTGAAGTAAATGTAGCATGTAATAAAGACTTTTATCTTAGAAAAATTCCATTGCTTTGACTTTCACATGAATGTGTTTCTTGATTTGTAAAGGTGCAGATTGATGTTTCTTGAACCATGAAAGTTTGTTTACTGATTTCTAAAGCCTAGTTTATGAAATCACCTTCAATTTGTTAACTTGTTTGCCTGAGTTGTGATTGCCTAAAATTGTCTCAGATCTGCCTTGGGGGTTTAAAAAAAGCACATGATAAGACTGAAGAGCATTGGTTTGTGTATCTAAGTTCAGAGCAGGTGAAGTGATGTAAAATTAGTTGCAGCTCAATTTACATAAGGATTATCATATTCTTTCAAACAGGTCAGCATGACTTAGCTCTAAGTGAGTTTTTAGACTAGGTTCTCAGCTTTTGGTTGACATGATCTTGCTTTACAATAGGATTAAATGAACTTTTTGTGGTGTTCAAATGATTACGAAGTTAGCCCTCTGGCATGTTGTATTTCCAAGCATGGCTTGATGTTGGTGCATGCAGCTTATGCATAGAACAAAGATGTATTTGAGAAAAGCTTTTTTTGAAGCCAAAGAAGCTTGTTTTTCTACATTGCAGATATTCCGCAAAATGTTCAAATTGTATTGTTAAAATGCAAGAACCTAGATTAATATTTTCATTTTCTAGGTCAGGAGACAATGTCTGAATACCGAACGTCTTTGGCTAATTCATGTTCTCTCGAACTATCAGCATTTTTAGTAATCTCATGGACATTCCTGTGTCCTTTCTGTGGTGCGGGATTATAGAATGAAATGTAAAGAAATTCCAAATGGCCAAATAATTTTTTGATTCTAGGCTACAATTCTATGCATTGACGGCAAGTTCAAATAATTTGTGATAACAATGTCTTCTATAAAATATTAATTTAAAATGTTGATGTAGATCATTGTCTTCGGGAATTCCAGAATGAAAATATTCAAAAAATGCCTATGATATGTCCTTATTCACTAGACAAAAGTCAAATATCAAGCATTTGATTCAACTTAAAAGATGGTCTAGGAAAAGATGTATGATACAACCATTGAATGGTGAAATATATTGTCCAAATAGCTTTAAAATTTTGATAAAGAATTAAATGCCACCTTTGTTACATGCTTCAGATGCCTTTTTTTTTTTTAATAATATGCCAATGCTTTTAAATGGTTTGACATGAAGGCATGTTAGAATAATGCGACTGTTAACTTTATTGCATGCCACTTCTTTACATGATGTCATGGAATGATCGAAAACAATACCTGTATGCACAATATAGAGCTTATTTGTTATTCCAATGTCCAACAGCTCACGCAAGAGCTGAACAACACATCAAATCAGGTTGTTTCATAAGCATGTTAACAATACAACTTTTATGCTCGCGATCTCATGCTCTTAAGTTAGTCTACATTAGAGAAAGTTGTAGATCTACAACTAATCACATATTTGTCTATCTAAAGTTCAAGAGCTGAAAGTTCAAGAAAGAGCCCAAGCAAGTGGTAGATCCACAACTAATCACATGTTTATATATCTAAATTTCAAGAGCAAAAAGCTCAAGATTGGCCATGCTGCAGCTATTGTTGTGGTGTAGTTGCACCGGAAAGACCATTTTTGTATGAAGGGCGTAGGGTTATCATGCGTACATTCTTCCATGGTATGATTGCATGTTGCATCTTTTGCAATGTAGAGGTCCATTAGTAGAAATACATTCGTTCACTAGGTGGAGTTCATTCAACTGTTATAACAGTTGTTGATCATCACCTAGAGACCCATAGTGAGCGAGAAAAGCAGCTTTCATGTCTTGCCAATTTTGATTCCAATGGCTTTTGTTGGCCATCATCCATTGGTGGTGCACCACACATCATGGTAGAGAAAATGTGAAACTTGATCTGGGGTTGAGAATGATCATTGAGAACCATGAGGGCCTCAAACTCCTCCATGTGAGCTTATCACTTTGATCCATGATGGATTTGCCTTTGGTGTTGCCAAAGATTGGATAATGGAGCTTCAAATTTAGGCCAAAAGAAAAAATAGATGGGACGACCGGTGGAGAAACACACGCAGGGGATGGCATAGGAACCTAAGATGGCCATGGAGCATGAGAAGTGGAGGGGCCTCCCATAACAGCAGTAGGAGGCATTATTGAAAATCCTGGGGGACCATTGTCATAGCGGTCTTATTGTCGGAGGTTGGGATGACTGGGCATCCATCTTGATCGAGCGTGAGATCTTCAATGTTGTAAACATTCACAGGAGGCTGAAGAGTTGGTGAGGATGGGAACTCATTGACATAAGCGGGACCAAAGAAGACGTGAGAATAGGCCATCCCATGTTGTGGTGAAGTTGGTTGGGAGGGTGCAAGAGTCGGCATTGGAGGAATGTGAACATAAGTGCTTTCAAAGATCTGAAAGTATAGTGGAGTGATGAACAAGAGTTGGACGAGGCAAATGGGGTTGAGAACAATTGTGACAACGGTTGAGTGATCCTGAACGTGAAGAGATCCGCGGGGTGTATGGAGCTGAATGAGCACGGGATCGTGTAAGGCCACCTTCAATATCATAATCTCCATAGTAGGAGTCACGGATCTCGTCGTTGCTGACGAGCGAGACGGGCGGCAATCTGGCTAAATAGTTTTTCTTGTGTGAAAGTATGAAAAGACATTGGCGAAAAGAAAGAGGACTAGGACCCAGCAATTAGCGATATTATTTAGGGTCCAAATTCGAGAGAGTTTGGGGACAGTCCTCTATGAGAACCCTTGCGTCCTACAAACAACTCCTCAACAGAGAACAAATATCACGTGGGTTTTGCAATGCCAATTGAGAAAAGAAAATAAGGCAACACAGACATCAAAATAAGGATCTTAAAGGATCAATGAGAATACATGAAAAAAACTCTAAAAGGAGTTGAGACCACAAAAATGCCTGAACTTGTCTAAAGATCTAAGTCTAATTCTTCTGGTATATATATAGTACAATGGCCTCTGCCCAAAATAGCAAAGGATCTACCATTTTTGGATCTTTGGTTACCTAATCCCATGATCTCTATCATGACTCATGGAATCATTATTGCTATAATGAGTGGCACTAAAAATTGCCGGGTCGTGGATTCCCTTATGTCGTGGAGTCTCTTGGTCTCTGCTTCTTCATTGGCGTGGCCTTAGCTGCTGACTTGGATGCTTGACCTTTGCCCTTTGGCTCTTTTCCGTACCTTAGGAATAGTCCCGTGTTTTGGGGCAGGGGACTAACAGGGGCAATATATCGGAGGCGTTGTTAATGTAAAATAACTACCTTGAAGAAAACACATGGATCAAATACTTACATTCCATTATAGATGTATCTCAGGATTGTTACGAGTTGGTGACATGGAAATAGATCCATTTCTGTAAAAGACCGTATCACAAATAAGCATGACTTGACCTTAAAGGCAACATCTCAATAGCATACAAGAATGTTAGCCCTAATACATTTTTGAACATGGTTGCTATGGATGAAGTGGCTCTTTCTCCCACTAATATTACAATGATCATGGCCACTTTCACAACGAGACGTTGAACCCATGACCTTGGGAAACAAAAAACAACAAAAATAGATATATAGTTGCGGCATGGGCATTTCTAGCAGATACAATTTGATGGTTCTTTTTTATGTGAGAGGCTGAAGGCATGGCGATGGAAGAGGGCAATAGAATGGAGCTATCGAGGGTGAATATTTGAAAGCTAAATGAATGAAAGATTTCTTAGTTGGTTCGGCATGTCAATTTTCGTGTACATAGAACCGATTCTTCCTTATCTAATCTTATCTTATCTTTCTCACTAGAGATGTAGAAATCTAGTTTTCTTGCTTACAAAGCTTCTTCTTCTTTCAGATTCACAACCTGTTGTTTGCATTTTCTTTGTGACATCAGTCTGCAGGTTATGAAATCCATATGTAGATGGTTGCTTGTTGTGGCAAATGTAGGGACAATTCTTTACATGAAGCTAGAACATAATGTGATTTTGTGAGAGGTATTTTGTTTGACAACATGGGTGTTTGTTTCTTTTATAAGGATGTTGAGAACGCTCAAACTATCTTCGTCCAAATCTAGTTAACCTCCCAAGAGTTGTAAAACACTCCAATTTTTTATCAATAAACCTCCCCAACTTTCTCATAAAGCCTGGGAAAGTTTCCAGCCTGAAAAATTGGGAAGGACACTGGTATCTAATTTTTTTAATCTATGACATTCGATCCACATAATTGATCCAACTTTATGAGTGAAGGACATATTCAATGCACAATGCACGCATGCTTTCCCTTTCTTTTTTCTTTTTGAATGCGACTATTTTGGTTTCATAACATATCTTAGTAGGCAAAACATAGGGAATATGACATTTCCAAAGCAAACCCACAAATAAAGATTTAAAATGTTTGTGAATCAGGAATCAAAACCTTTCCTGAATAATGAAGTGAGTATCTCCTTGACTTGAACTTTTAAGAGAAAATGCACCCTCAGCTTCCACAAGTCCAAGTCCAACTACCTGGCACAAATCAAACTACTTCGGTCCGCCTCACGGCCTACCAACTATGGGTCGCCAATGATAAACAAGGCCCCCGCCCATGCTGAAGAAACCCCGCACCTCAGCCCCAACAACCACGAGCCCCATCTCCTTCTCAAGCCACCTTGGATCAACAAGCTCAAGAAGAAATTTATCAAGCCATGAATCCTCTGGTTCAACATTCCAACTGGGTTTGATTGGTTTCCCACCAAACTCAAGGTAGTTGCCCTTACCTTCTTACACCTCAGGACACCAGGTCTACTTATGCGGTGGAAACTATTCCAGCCGACGCTCCTTTTAAATCTGTTCATTTCACGCCTGATCTTGATCATATGATGACGATTGTCACACCTAAACTCCGGCAAAGTATTCTCCACCTCATACAACCAGCGGAAGACCGAACCTTGGCCAGTGTCCATGCCACTACTCTTTCTCAACCCAAGGAAGCTGAACCTTCTACGCCCCCTCCCCCTCCCTTGCTGCCGTAAAACATACATATCTATATATTGTTGGAGAAGTTGAACTCCTGAAAGAGGTAACTGCCTTCTTACCTCAAGACAGCTTTCCGTGGATACCTCCAGTGCGTCCACCAGTATCCCTTTGGAGCTACAAGAAGAGCTGGCCAAATTTAAAATTCTCCTGAGTTTGTCTACTATTCTTAAACTTTGTCCTGCACTCCGTGAACAATTACCCTTGCCCACAGTTCTTGTTGGAGCTGTGGCAACTTTGACACCAACGGTCCACGCCACAGTATGTGCTTAGCAAGTCAATCATGTCCAAATCGATGGGGGTAGCATGATAAATCTCATTATGGACAAACTATGCCATCAATTAGGCATTAAACAACTATAACAAGTGCCGTGTGATATCACGTTTGCCAATGGCTACATTACATACCTACAAGGCATCATGCCTCAGTTTACTATCAATATAGGCGATCTTAAGTTTTCACTTGAATTTGATGTCTGGTGAGAAGGTGAAGACCCTGGTGATTACGAAATGCTTGTTGGTCGCCCCTTTCTTCACCAAGCTAAGAATATTCATTATTGGGCCATCGATGGACTAGTCATCATAGATGGGAGTCTCATTGCCGCCATGGATCTTGAAATATGCCAACTTATTGTTGTAGAACAGGTGGAACCTTCGCTCTCTGATAGTGATGCGGAGGATGTTCAAAATATATACGTTCAAACTCCCCCACCTGCGCTGCTTCTCACTGCCTATCCCGAATATGCAGACCCATGGGGCGACAAGACTCTGAATCAAGTTCAAACTATTGCCACTCTGGTAGATCCATACTTAACACCTTGCAATCAAGTTACCGTGGTACCCTCTCTTGATGATGATGATGATAATATGGGTTCAGAACTTCCAACACCCATACCACCACCTCAGGGGGATTCGCCCCCAACTCCTCTATTTTTTACCACGGCCAATGCAGCACCTCCAGTTCTGCTGCAAGCTCCGGCATGTTAGGTCACAGATGCTGAGGTCATTCCCCACATCCAAACTTCTGAGGTTGAGATCGTTGACCTGGGCACAAATCAACCTATTAGATTGACGAGTGGACTTTCTCCTCCCTTCCGTGAGAAAGCTGTGAAACTTTTCAAGAGGTTCAAACACATCTTTGCCGGGAGTTATAAGGATCTCCAAAGAATTAAGAAAGATTTGGGAGAACTCACAATTCCCGCCCTACCTAGCAATGACAATACAGGCTCAACCCAAATTACAGAGATTGTGTCAAAGCAGAAATAAACTTCTGAACTATGAAGTAAAACACTCTGAGTGGGTGAGCCCTATCGTTGTTGCTCTACAACATGATGGCAAAATTCGTGTTTGCGTGAACTATGGAAAATTAATCAGGTTATGGAGCGGGATCATTTTCTATTACCTTTCACAGATCAAGTCCTGGAAGAAGCTGCTGACCATGACATGTATTCCTTTATGGGTGGCTTTTCAGTGTACAATCGGATATCCATTCGCTCTGAAGGCCAAATCAAAACCACGTTCACGATGCCATGGGGCATCTTTGCGTACAAGGTCGTTCCCTTTGGTCTTTCAAATTTGCCCTCCTCCTTTCAACAGATCATACTCTTAGTTTTCCAAGATTTCATGAAGGAAAATACCTTTCTTCAAGTTTTTTGAGATGACTTCTCCGCTTATAGCACAGAAGATAACCACCTTTCCAAATTAGAGCTTGTCTTTCAAAAATGTGACAAGTCTGGCATAAATCTCAATCCAAAAAAATGCACTTTCTACGTCACTGTGTGGTCAGCAAGCAAGGCATCACCATGGATCCCGCCAAAATCAGTTGTGTCCTCTAGGTAAAATCTCCAACCAACATCAAGGAGACTCGGTCTTTACTAGGCAAGGTGAATTATTATGCTACCTTCATTCCTGACCTCGCAGAGAAAGCGGACCCCATCCATAAACTCACATGAGATGAGGCCAATTGGGTGTGGAACCCCCACACAGACATGACTTTTCAACAATTAAGAGTTTTACTCAGCCTTTACAATTGGTGTTGTTTTCTCTCAAGAATATGAACCTCATAAGCATAAGCCCATTCGTTTTGCCAGTTGGAAGCTAAACCCTGCAGGACGGAATTATTCTGCCACAGAGCATGAAGCTCTTGGTCTTATCTTTTGTGTTTAACGCTTCCGCCATCCATGGGCGGGAGCGCTCCAGTCAATAGATACTGCTGATAATCATGGAACCAGTGAGGCATGACAATAACCGAAAATAATTGGGCATCTGGGAACGTACCTAAAACACCTGAGGATGGATCATCCGTATGAATGTATGAGAGATAGTCTGGGATAGTGTGAGACCTCTCGGACTTATGTATGATCTCGAAAGGGGCAAATTCCTGGAGAATGGGAACCCATTGTGCAATACGGCCCATGGGAGTGGTTTTGTTGATCAAGTAAAGAAGGGGGCCTGATCATAAAACAAAAAACTTGAAAGAGGACTATGGTGATTAAAATTTCATAGGAGACTAAAGATATTAGGTCATAAAATGGCCTTAGAAAACGTGCAAAACAAAACGCCGGAACAAGGAACGTGTGAATGTTTGTCAATATAGGATATTGAAGATGAATTAGTGCGAAATTTTCTGTTGACGTCATGGAACTGGGCAGTACCGCCTGCCCACTCTAATTCTACCCCAGCCTGTTTTGCACTCTATTTCTTAAGATGCAACCGATCTCAAGCTTTCATGCCCTAGACAAAACCGGCGGCCTTACACAAAATTGACGCATGTTGCTCAAATTTTCTTCTTTTGTGCTTCCATTTGTTCTATGGTCCCAAAAGACCATCTATTCAAAAGGTAAGATAGGCTTCAGCTTAAGAAAATGAGGTATTTGCTCTCCGTGTTAAAAGAAAATGGATTTGGCTAGCTATGACGGATTTTGTGAATAGAGTGGCTCTGACATTTGAGTTCAGAGTGCGGCATAGCTTTGTTAGATTTTACTCTTCGGATTTGATTCGCAAAATAAGCTATCAAGTGACAATTTGATTTAAATATGCGTCGACAACACTATCATGCACAAACATCAACAAAAATCTAATTTTCAATTTCTTCAAGACATCCGACAGCGATCTTGGCTTCACTTTTAGTGTCGAATTCATACCACAAATTCGGCCGACGCCACCCAAGCTACTAGACAAAACCGGGTTATATCAAGGTTACTTTTGCTTGTTTTTCTGAATTTTTTTTTCCTAAATCTGGCTGCAGTAGAGTTCAGGAGCTTCTAAAAAACGTACTGAAATTTTAAGGTGGGTTAAAATTTTGTCGAAGAATTTCACTCACCCTGAAATTTTAGAAGGAATCACGGCCCGCCAAGTTATCTCAAAATTTCCTTTTGAAATTTCAAGGTGAGTGAAATTTCTCCTTCCGTAATGACCAAAAGCTTTAAATTACGGCATTATTCCCTTTAAATTATACGACGTAATTTTGCCCCCGGTTCTGCGATGCCACTTTTGAGACTTCCTCTGCTTGCCTTGTTTTAAGATTTTTTTTTTTTGGCAGATGAAGATGTCGCATTCGCATTCATCAGATGAAGATTTTTTTTCATTCGAGCAGAAGATTTTTTTTCATTCGAGCAGAGGACAGGTCTGAGGCGCAGATCTCCTTTTCATTGGCTTAGCACCCTGTGTTTGAATTAAACACAAAATTAAAACCACACAAATCGAAGCTCTACGTTAACTGTAAGTACCATGTTTTTTGACCCAAATCATAGAAACGGAAGCGCCCAATACTTGGTTCTTTGTGAATATTGGACCTATTCAACCAGAACATGTATCTTAGTATTTTATTTTGTATCCAACCACTGTTTTTAGTAATTCATCACGAGGCTTTGATTTCTCGTTTTCTGTTTAGATTCGTAAATCAACATAGAAGCAAGAGAAAGGAGGAGAAGCAAATAAAGAGCCCACATGCAAATTGCTCTGCCAGAGGGTCTAGTCCCTTTCCGGCATTGGATTTCAAGCAATTTATTTTGCTTTTTGAATGACCCACAAAGGATAAAACTATAGAATGCTTCAAATTGTCTCAGAAAACTTTGGCAAGCTCTGAAGGGCGGAGGAGATTTAAAGCTCCAGGTTATTACGTCCGATAATTTCCACTGGTCATATATTACGCCGCTCGTGCACTGCCTCATCTGGCGGAGCCGCTAGAGCCTTTACAAGGCGTAATGATCCTCCCTCTGGAAATTACCTAGTACATTAAGTTAACTTCACAAAATATAGAAACCAGAAATATTGTCAAATCAAAACATTGGAATCACAACCCGACAAGCAACTGACATGGAAAAGTATGGATGAATCCGCAAGGAAATACAGGAACGAAATAACCAATATAAATTGCCGATGTCATCTAAGCATCCTTCACATGAAGTGTGGTCATTGCGATGAACTTGCCAAGCACGTGGATCTCAAATGGAAGGCGAACATCACCTTAGGCAGTTAGGGAATGCCATCAAATCGACAGATCTAACTTGCTTCCTCCTTATCGCAGTCAATTGATATTGCTCCTTATCCAGAGTCAATTGACACTTGAATTATAGAATTATCGCAGCCTTATCCAGTCAATAGAATTATCGCAGTCAATAGAATTATCGCAGCCTTATCCAGCCTTATTGCTTCCTCCTTATCGCAGTCAATAGAATTATCGCAGCCTTATCCAGAGTCTATATGATATTCTGAATAAATTGAATAAATTATCTTATTTATAGCTTCTAAGAACAGAAACGGCAAGGTTCAGTGTTTACAAGGACAAACCAAGAATGACATCATTGATTTTGAGTATATAGAGTGTGATGGTGATTTACGGAACTGCTTTGGAATTTAAATGGACAACAAAGAAATTATTAGCAACATACCCTTTATCTCCTAGGAGACTTTCACTACTGCATCTACATATCCTGCATTACCAATCAGAGATAATTGTAACTTGAAAAAGGACATATATCAGAACAATCTCCCATCTTTCTCAAATTTCATTACCATCTTTTCCAAACAATCATAGAAGCCCAAGCCCCAACTATGAGACCTCACTGCAGACCACCTCCCCAGTCAATGACTGCAAATACAACAGTATACATGTCAGCTATTCTACATGCATGTATCCTAACAACTCTAACCATTAACAAATTTTCTTAGATTTGTCTATGCAGGCTAAAACGGAATACTACCCCTTCCGATCTCTAACAGTCGATGCTGGCAAAAACATAGCACATGAAGATTTAACCTTGAAAAGGAAAAACGAGCAGATAGTTCATGACTACTGTACGACAATTTGGAGTGGATTACACAAATGTGCAGTTGCTAGAATACCAACTGTATGAGTTGTGGTGGCATTGGCAGCCAGCAATTTGACCTTTTTGGCAACTACAATTTAAGCCTTTCGCAATGGAAATTTGACTAAAAATGATAATTCCAAAAACAACAGGCCATGTTTCCTTTTATGAAGGAAATGCTATTACTTGGGCCTCAAAAAAGCAGCCTGCTGTAAGCCTCAGTAGTGTTGCGGCTTAAAACTGTTACTCATTGTCAGGATTTGCAAGAGACGATAGTCACAACAGTTTTGTTTTGTGGATAAATCTGGTGCAATTGATTCGTCAAAAAGGACCAAAACCTGCAACAAAGCATTTGGATACCCAGGTTGGTTTTATCAACGAACAGTTGGAATTCTCCACTTTGGATATGAAATACTGTTCAACAAAGATCCAGCTAGCTGATGAATGTTAAAAGCATTAATGCCACCACACTCATACATTAATGTATTCTCCTTTGAGCATACTTGTTGACTCTGTTGCATTTCCAGCCTTCTCGAGCAAAGTTTGTATTTACATTTTATTCTGCGCAATTTCGTATTTTAATTTAAGATCAAGCATGATACTATGACAATAATGTTACACATAGGAATTATTCCCTATCCAACTTGTAGAAAAAGATTTAAAAGAGCACGGACAACTAATTCTAAGCAAGATATGCAGAAAGAAACTGAGCCCCAATATCATGCATATACTCCACGCATGCAATAACCATTGCATGCATTGCAAGATAAGCATGCCAGAAAGAGGCAAACCTGATGAACTACGGTAATGGCATGGGTTCTTACAGCTGCTCGTCTAATAGATAATCCATTTTCACTAAATGCTTCAGAAGTCTTTGAACAAATTCCACTATTACATGGTTCCAGCCTCAAACTCAAACCTGTCATTTACAAAAACATATCAAGCAATGAGATAACGTACAACAAAAAATAACTTAAAGCATTAAAGTAGACTTAAACTAGCACCACCAAAAGCCAGGTTGAATAAAATTAACTTAAACTCGAAAAATTAGCACCACCAAAAACCAAAGGGTTAAATTAAACATGAAAAAAAAAAGTTTGCAAAGGTCCTACATGAACTATAACTTAAACAAATAAAAAGTGGGCGTAGAGATGAACTTTGACGAACACAAATGTACTATCAAATGTCATAAAAGGTACATGAACTGTAAGATAAAACAAATTAGAAGCAATATTCCTGAACAATAACTTCATCATTCAAAAGACTACAACAATATCATGGCAAAACCATCTATTCGCAAAACAGATAGCACAGATACCTGTAAAGTGATATGGATCATCTTCAAATGATGCAATGGCCATAATAACAGTAGTATGTCTGTATGCTCACAGCCTGTATAAACACATATTGTCAATATGACGAAATACACACCTTGAGGAACAATCAAAAGATTTCTATATGCCTGAAATCTGCACTATCAACAATCTGTCCGGCTCACACCCCACCATTATGCTTATTCCAGCATCATGGCAAAGATTGCATTGGAGAATTCTCTTATTTTCGTTCTTTCTACTAAAAAAAATAAAACATCTTCAGCAGTAGAAGAGCATGACTAGAGCAACAAATGCAAGAAACGAACCAGATCTACATCTATGCAAGACCCATTGCAAGAAATAAAAACTGGAAATGAATAAACTGGTCGTTTAATGTCTATAATCAAGCAGTTTCATCAATTTATAGCAGCTCCAATCCTGGTTTCAGCCACTTTCAGTGGACATCATCCACATAAAAAACGTAACCCATCAACAATTTTGCTGTGTTCTTTGTTATTTTCCTTATTCTGTTTTCAGGAGTGGCACTTACACCAACACAATTATCGCCTATAGCGATATCGTTGGAAATTAATATACACGTGAAGAATTCCCCTTTCGAAGGTGCATTTAAATCCTTTTTTGTGAGAATATTCCCACTCTTTGTTGACAATGCGAAATGCAACATCTTCGTATGGAGGGCCTGCATGAAACCGAATTACACAGGTCTCTCCATTACTCCCATCTGCTTCAATAACATATTTTGGAGTTTTTGACTTGTCTACAAGATCTGGATAAAAGATGTTGAACTTATATCCTTGGACAATCTTTGGTGGTGGATTATCGTGATCATAATGTGTCTGATTATATTTATTCCATTCATATCCTGTATGGACCCGATTGAAGTACTTAGGCTTCCGCGGACGATATTTATCATGCCACCAATATACCTGGGACTCGATATTGACTTCAGCATTAGAACCAAGAATTGCATCACCTTCTTCCATACCTCCCATTGCTTTCAAAACCAAAGCCCTTTCTTGGCCAGTAAGTTCCATATCATCTTCAGCACCAGAAGCTGCCCCTTGCAACCTTCGCCGTTGCTCCTCCAACACCTCAGCTCGTCTTCGTTGCAATTCTTCCTTATCAGCTTCGGGTTCAACCACCTCATCTCCTTCGTATGCATGAAGTAATTCAGGAGAAAAAGATCCTGCCTCATTATGTTCTTCCTTATCTTCAGTTTCAACCACTGGAGAATATGAGTCAGGATCTTCATCTGAACTCTCAACATGTTCAACCTTCTGTTCTGAGACCTTCATCTCACCAGATGAGTGTTGCCGCAGCAAATATTGATGCAGCAGATCAGCATGAATTTCCCTCAAGTGTGCCTTTGCCTTGTAAATATGTAGTCGCTTTAATAAAACTTCCCAAAACTCAACCACCTTAGCAGTGCCTGAACGCATGTCTGATTCAATCTTTTCTTGCCACTTTTCTAAGTTAATGAAGCTCATTCTTTCCAGCTTATTTGTGACATCAACAGCAACACTATCATGCAGGCCCATATCTTCAGCTACAAGCTCAGGTGGTGGTGCTTCTCCACGAACACGGGCACGATCAAGTGCATCCCTTTTACGTGCTTCTGATATCTCCCACTCACAGACAATCATCATTGCCTCCCAGAACTCAATATGAGTCGGTGTCGCTCGGTCAAGCTCGAGATGCATCTTAATATCTTGACGAAGCTCTTCCAATTCCTTGACAGTAAGACCCTGCAACCAACAGAAATGCTTATAAGCCATCATACCATTTAAACAACTACATATTGTGTGCAGATTTTATGTCCTCTTGCAAGACCTTTGTTGCCACTATTCACATAAAAAAAGAAGGCATCAACTGAAACCATTCCTCCTTTTTTTACTTGGCACGCGAAAAATTAAGCTCAAGCATATACCTTATATATTTTGTACGGCTCTGTAATTTCAACATCAAATTCTGTTGAAAGATTAAGATTCTTTGAAAGCACATCAATGGGTTTCGCACGCCCCTCTTTTAATCGAATCTCAGCTCGTGCTTTGCTTTGTCCAAAATGGAACTCCTCTTCCTTTTGTTCCCAATCTTGAAATTCGGCCCGTGCCCTTTCCCTTGCCAGCATTGCCATCTCCTCTTCACGTCTGGCTTTCTCCATTGCACGTTCTTCTCTTCGCTTCTTCACCTTCTCAATTTCACCCATTCGTCTTTTCTGACGTTGTTTTTCAGCTTTCACAGATAAATCTTTTAAAGAGATGCCTCTTGAAACATCTCGTTCTATTTTCTTCCGCCAAACAAACCTTCAGAAATTTTGAATTAGTAATTTTGACATGACAGTTGTTATGTTATAAGCCACAGCAACAAATATCTACTAATATGTACTGTGTAAATGACTGTATATGATTTGCAAAATGGTTCTTCCGAAGGACACATGCGAGAGTTACAAAGCAAAGCAGAAACATGCCTACATTAGTATCTATTTTTCGTTCATGTATAGATACTCACTTTTCTGTCAAATTTGAGTCACCAAATGGGTTGCTGTCATTGGAATAACCTGAAACAGTTTGTGTCTTCATTTTCCTTGCCACTTTCATTGCCTTGCGTTGAGCTTTTTTAGCCATGTATTCATTAATCTCTTCTTCAGTGGGCTCCCATCTGCGGGGACTGTGGTTTGTATCTGAAGAAACTTCGCTTTTCAAATCACTTGAGGAGTAGTCCTTCCGCTTTCTACTTCTTTTATGCTTTGCATCTCGTGCCCTTGATTCCGAGGCGTGACGATCTTTTGAGCTTCCGCTAGGATCGCGACCCATAGAATTGGGTTTAGGGTTTGTGGAGCTTTTCCATCCTTACGGTTTCGACAAAGGTGTATTCCAATGAAGACCTGACAAACGGTGACCGTATATATGTATTTTGACAATTTTCGAAGCTCCAAGAAAGTAAGGGCCCATCTCCATTAGGCTCTTTTTGGGGCGTTCCTGTGCCACATGCCGACTATTAGTTTTACAGGAACTGAATTAGGATGACATGGCACAGAATCCGGCAAAATTTTCAGATGCTCCTTCACTCCATCTGAAAAACTGAAGTCGCCCTGGAGTTTTTCGTTTTTCTGAAGCTTTTTGTCTTGTAGCCAGTCTCCGCCATAGATTTCTGTCTTGTAGCTAGTTTAGCCATCATGATTTTGGTTCTTGCTCCACTTCGAGAGCTCGGAGTACCTATTTTCAATGGAAATGGTCTTGATTTGGAGGCTTGCGCTTTGCTTACGTGATAAAACCCAGAAACTGGGTTTTTCTGTAATGGGGATCCGCCCTAACTAGGCTTTTAACTTAGGGTATGGTGGATGTTCTTTGAATACGTGGCATCAAAGTTCCCTAATTTAAGTAACGGTTTTTATGGGGTGATTCCACACGTAAAACACAAATAAATCCATGTAGACATATTAAAGGATCAAGAAAAATTAATTAAATTAGGGTCCATTCAGACCCGTGGTTAAGTTAAGTTAAGTTAAAAAAAAATTAACTAGCTAGTTTAACTTAACTATAACAATTGTATTCGCACCCAAAAGGGTTAACTTCCTATTAAATACTAAACTTAACTAGGACAAGCAAAATATGTTCACACCCACCATAGTTAAGTTAATAATTTTAACCTAACTAAACAACATGGGTTGTTGTTCAGACATTGTCCTATTAGGTTAGTAGTAACCGAAATGCCTTCGCACACGCCATTAGTTAAGTTACAACTTTAACTTAACTAGAATGCCTTCAGACCATTCTAGTTAAGTTTATTCTTTTAAACTTAACCAATTGCCTTCACACATGTTCTAGTTAAGTTATCTACATGTTCAATGATTTTGCTTTATTTACCTACCTTTAGATATAAAATTACAATAATATAAAGTCTATATGCCAAACAAAATATACCATACTATGTTTTGAGCATACTAACGAAATATAGATATCTTTTTATGGCATAAAGTTATGATCATATGAGTTAACATACAATTACAATGAGTTCGTATGACGAAAACGTATACCATACATTATAAACTTACGAGTAAAAGCAGTTTCTAGATTCATGTAAATACCAAGTACTCTTTCAAGGATTCTCGAATATTAAGACCCTCTTGAATCTCAAGACTCTCTAATGTGCCGCTCTCAACTTCATTATTATCTTCAAGGCCCTCTACCATAGAAGTTCCACTGTCAACTTCATTGTCATCATCATTATTCTCAACTTCATGATCATTATCATTCCCTTCAAGTTGTCGAAGTCTTAATTGTTCCAACTCCTCATCCACATTAGCTTCACCAATATCAATTAGCAGATTGTGAAGGATGCAACATGCATGTGCAACTGTTGGAACATACATGGGCTTCATCCGCAACCTTGTGTCAAGACATTTGAACTTGCCTTTTAAGAGCCCAAATGCTTGCTCGATGTATAAGCGTCCACGTTTCAACTTCTTGTTAAATATAGCCTCTACAAATACAACAATGTTATTTAAATATTCAAAAAGACAATAGAAAGAACTAACTTCTTACCCGCAATAGTTAATTGCCTAGGATCCTTCTGATATGGTACCATCAACCATGAAGAACATTTATAACCATTATCTCCCAACAAGTATGGTTTTAGCTCCCTCCTAAAGACAATATCCACAGTAGGTGCTTGCAATAGTTGGCATTATTCAATCCTTTTCTTGAAACATGAATTTCTCAATACTCTAACATCATGTACAGATCCAGGATATCCACAAAATATGTCCAGGAATCTTCGCTTTGTATCACAAACTGCTTGCATAATGATGCTAAATTTGCATTTTCTATCGTAGTAATCAAACCCAGCTGGACCTGCAGGTTGTATGATTTCAAAGTGGGTACAATCGATTGCACCAGCTGCAAAAGCAAAAGTGTTAGTCACGAGTTGTTTTGCTGGTTCATCCTTCACACAAGATCATCATATCTATAAGTTATCCTAATTCCATTCAAGCTCATCTCATTCTTGAATTCTACAGCTGAAGCATAAATCAACAACAAATTTGACAAAATTGAAATCAACAACAAAATTGACAAAAGCATAGATCACAAGACTGAAACTCACCAACATTTGGCAATTTCGAAACTTGTTGAAATCCAGCACTGATCTCCTCTAAGTCTGCACCTGATGGGAATTCTATTTTATGTCCAAACACTTCCACAATAGCTTTGCAAACTTCCATCACTATCATATGTGCACTACTCTCCCCTATACCAAATTTCTCCGATAGGATAAAATAATCTGACCCTCTAAACAATTTTAGCAGGGATAGCCTTTCTATAATGCGTGTCTTGCTTTTCAATCTCATCACTCAAACTGTTGCATAAAAACTCAAAGCAATCCTTTGACATCCTAAACGTCCTCTTCCATCTTGCATCATCGTAATATCCCTTTACGAAGCGATCAAACCAAGTAAAGCTTCTTGGCTTCACCCACCACTCGCCTAAACGATGTCCACAAATGTTCTCATACCCTAAAGCTTGCAATGTGGTAACCTCATCTTGTACTAGCTTGCCGATGGAGTTATCTTCATTTTGTTGTAGCAGCAGCGTTAAGATTGTGATATATCCAGCCATTACTATCATCATTCCTTGTACTAGTCGATCTTGGTCCTCATTATAGAGCTGCATAAAAATCTCATTAGACGTCAAGTTATTTTATCAAATTCCAAATTATAGGATAATAAAACCAATGGGCTGGAAAACCAATGGGCATCTCAAGGTATGAATGGAGGATATGAACAAGATGGACCTTGGATAATATAATGGTGTATCAAATTAACGCTGGAAATGACCAGCAGATGGATCATATTAGTGCCTACAGAACAAGTCTTTAGAAAGGGGCAAAGATACATGTGAGAACAAGGCTTTATGGATTGGGGGAACCATGGGGCATCAAAGATACATGTGAGAACAAGGCTTTATGGAGTGGTGGAACCATGGGGCTTCTCACTATATGTATGGCATTAAAAACTACAAACAAAGGATACTAAGAGTACAGGTCATAAAGAAAAATAAAAATCGATGAAGGATGTCACATATTGCCTAAAGGGGGTGCATGCCTCCTATAGGAATAAAATATTAAGGTGTTCTGGGAAGGCAGCTTAATGGCAAGACCATATGGTAAGTCTGGAACTGTTTGTCAACATAGGGTAAAGATAGCTTTAAGTAAGGTTGTAATTTATGTGTAAGAATGGAGGCTACTGGATCAAATATGTACCTACAATGCAGGTTTCAAAAGAATGGCAATGGTATAATCGAGAACGAAGCTTTACATATTGAAGAAGTCAATTAGCAGCTAACTGTACAAAGTGAAGGATATGAGCAAGATAGATTTCAGACAGTATATATATTTTCTAACAAGATATGCACTCTCTACATACCAACAATTCCAGGCATGCTTATGGAAACAGTATTGGACTTCTTAGATGCACTTCATGAGCAGAAAATTAAGAATTAAGGTTGCATCCTCTTCCATGGATATTATCAAAGCCAAGGCACTGATGGGTCTTAGAAAGACCACCGATGAACTGGTTGGGCATCTGCAAGGATGAACCGACCCATTCAATAAAGTTGGAGGTTTACATTAAGTAAAGTCTGGAAAAGCAGTTGGATGGGAAAAGCAGTTGAAGAATGAGTAAAAGAATCTTTAACTTCTGACATGAACCCAATGAGCCATGCTGGGAATACCCTGGTTAACTGCAAACAACATGTAGTAACTTGAAGGGGCCACATTAGGGTTTGAAGGGCCAGTTCCTGTGACAGTATAAGTTCCATCTCCAATAGAAACAGGATCTAAAACAGCAAGTTTAATCAGCCTCTGGCCCTGACCATAAGAATGAGTAGGAGCACTAACTAAATTCAGCTCTACAATCCCTATAATAGGCAGATCAGTAGTAATAGTAACTGTAAAATCTAAGCTGCAGATTATAGTAATTGTAGCTGTATGCCATTTATTGCAGGGCAGCAGTGCATAATAGCTTTCTGCCATTTATTGCAGGGCAGCAGTGCATAATAGCTTTCTGCAGACAATGTAGGCTTACAGACAAGCAATATAGAACTGTATGGCATTAGTCATCTTCTGGTTCGTATCAACTCTTTCACATACCTCAGTAATGCGCCACCTATCTTGTGGCTCAGTATAATCTAGTAGAAGCAGACCAAACATCTTTCAGACAGACAGACAAACTCTTTCAGACAGACATCTTGCCAATAATAATCTAATGAATAACCAGATATATTGTGCAAATAAAGTTCACAATATTATATGCACATGCCCAAAATGGGGCCACGCTCAAGTATAGGGCTTTGCAAACAAACATTGGGCACCACACTTTTAGCATGAAGCTCCATTAACTGCTGCATACGTTGCAAATTGGCCTTCTGTCTTGGAAAGCATACACTAGGATGTTTGGCTCTGATAGGGCAGCAGAGAAAAGCTGAGGTAAATTGGTTGATCGAACTATAAACGGCATTTTCTATAGGATATCCTTAGTGTTCAATTTGTTAACTGCCACAGTGCACATTACCGGAGTCCCTGGGTAAAAGTGATCATCATTTGTCTGGTTATACCACCAAAATTCAGACCAGCAGGACCTTCCATGTTGTTCATATAAAGCACAATAGAGGACCCATATAATTTCTGAAATCCACCATGATTTCAATAGAGGACTGCTATCAGAGTCCTTCCTTGTGTCCATCATGATGCCCTTGCATCTGTACATCATGATCCTTTTTCTGATACTTGTTCACACATAGCAATATCAACTTGTGTGGCGAAATCTGCCTGTGCAAGTGTAGTAAAAGTGAAAATGATCTCTGTAGTCTCTTCCACAGCTGAATTTAGGCTAATGCCATGCAAAATGAAATATCATTACAAAGTACCATTACAAAATGAAATATCATTACAAAATGAAATGATATTACAAAGTATCAATTTGTTGTCACAAAATATGTAATGGCATATCATATTGCCAATTGATTATCAAACAAAAAAGGATCTGTGCCACTGAAGGTTTGCATCCATACTCTCCCTACAAATCGAGTACACATGATGTTCTTCCCCGGTCTAACGATCATTGTCAACACCTAAAATTACGATCTATAAAATTAGTGATTAAAATTCAAAATATTCTTGAATGTATTGGCTAAGGACTTTTAGAAAATAGACCTGAGCGCTCTGGATCTTGAGGGGCAGCCTTGTTTGCAAAATAATTTTCCATTTTTTCAAACGCCTACCATCACGCTGATTGACCCAACCAAAGTTTGTTGCAATTGGAGTTTCGCTCTTTCTACTTCTAAACTCTTAGAAAAATGGTCATCCATCATTGCAACAAGTTTGTTATTGTTATCTTCCATTGTTTTTGTTAATGAAGTGCTGCCACGAGCTCGTCTTTTTCCTGACGACCCTACTTCTCCCACTCTAATAGTATGATGACTTCCCTGATTTGTTGAGGTATCGGCAATATATTCTGGATCCACGGCAGGCCTAGAGGACTGAAATGAATCTAGCAGCTTATAGATTGTTTCATCTATGACCGGAAGATTATGCACCTTTTTAATCTCATGTTTGGATAATGAAAAATACTCAGGCATACCGGTCCTTTTGCTGAAATCATGAACTTGTTTGTACTCCCTAATAGGGTCGTATTTCAGCTTGCATCCATCTGCATCCCTATCATCAAAACCTATACCTGCCATCTTTTCAGAAATTTTTTTCCATCTCAATGCCGCTGATTCCATCCTATCCCTAGCTGAAGACCCCTCTAAAGTTAGCCATTCTTCCTTTTTAAACTCAACTAGCATCCTGGTTTCCTGAAGTATCCAGTTCCTTGATCTTTTACGTTTTTGTGAGACATCGGATGGAATTGAGGAATCAGAATCCAAATTGACACATAACTGCTATACAAACAAGTGATCTACTTTAGTATTTTTCGAGTTTACTTTGCTAATTTTTTATCTTGGACCTATGAGCAAAGAAGGGCCAGTATGAAATACCTGTTCATCTCCATCTCCATGTCCATCTGCAAAGTGGTCATTCAATCCATGTCCTTCTCCGAATTCAGCATGCCCTCCATATCCAGAAAGATCCCCTCCACGCCCTCCACGTTCCTGCAAGTAATTATAAGACACATGAGCCACAATTATCATTTAATTAATAACAAAAAAGTAACAATGATCATCAATCCAAGCCTATTTGGAAACGAATTGTGAACTTCAAAGTTTCACTTACCATACGTAAGATGTAAAGCATTTCCTATAACACACAATAAAAAATGTATGGATTTAAAAGGATGTATTGAGTATAATGACAAAGGTGCATCTTTAATAGATGCAGCAAAGATGTTTCTGTTCACTCCACTGCTGCCTATATGGCTGCATGCAGGAACCAAGCTCCCCATGATGTCATGCGATGTTTGTTCCATTATTTAGTTTCCATCTTTTATCGTAATGCCAATCTCCAAACTATCATACTAGTCATATATCCATAGAAATGAGGGCATTCTCTGCAAAGAAATATATACAATCTCATTCACTCTCACTAAGCCAACATGTTCCATCAACTTGTTCCTCTAGATTGAAGCAGGCTGCAAGCAAAATAATACTGGTAGCTTGATAAAGCTTAACCATCACCATCCCATAGAAGAGCTATGCCTTAAATAATGATGGTAACTTGATTTATCTTAGCCATCTACATCCCACGAGCTGCCATTGAATCATGGAGTATTATCCCTCATTATAGCTCTGAAGTTGTGGATTTTCATATGGCAACACCCAATGAGGGAAAGTGGTCAGGCTTTATTTGTATCAGATTGTTCTTGTATGCATTGGACTCTGAGGAGATCATTATTCTCCCATTGGATGTACATATACAGAAAGGAGGTCATATTCCTCCTATACTTCCTCTACCAGAAATTCTTGACTTCGGTCTATTCACCAAGAAAGGGCAACAAAAGAAGAAATCCATCATCTTGCATAATACTGGGCAACAACCTATACATATAAATAACATCTATAAAAATTCTGTTGACAGGAACTTGGCATCTCTCTCATATGCATCACATATAGATTCTCAAATTAACTTCAAGCTATCAACTATAAGTTTTAAGCTGCAATTATATGAACTGTTGGAGGCAAACATGTCACCTGCTAATAATAATGCTCTTGTATTGTATATATCCGCTATATGGTTGGTGTTAAACATGAGTGCGACATGTGATTATAGACTGTGGTTGAAGCTTCCTTGAGGCATTACTGCATCAGAATTGTAAAAATGCTTACTTCCTATGCCACCAACCTGTGCACTTCACACATTTCATCTCTAATTGATTGCCATTTCTGTCATTATACAAATTTCATCCTAGAATGTCCTTGTAAGCTAAAAGTTTGACATGTGCTTGTCAATATGTGGTTCAGGAGCTGGAGAACAGAATATTTACTGAGATCAAGAGCCAAGAATATTTACTGGGACCTGAAGTTGGCATGCTCAAGAGTTACAAAAGAACATTCTCAAGAGTTTTTGAACATTGTTTTATGTTCCATGCTCAAGTGGAGGCTATGTAACTGTGCAGCAGTACCTCCTCTCAGTAATAAACCTCAGAAGACCTGTATTCTTGGAGGTTTTTTTAAATACATCAAGATACAGTTTAATTCAGAAGCCTACCACAAAGAAACAGCAGATCAAAAGCCTAAGGCATTATTACATAGGGGTAGACTCAATTGGTTTATACGCCAAGTTTCCATTCCTCCAAAGAGATGGACGAATTATATCCAGCGAGGTGAGACCAATCAATTATATGCTAAGCAGGGTTTTAACACTTTGAGCAGGGTTTTAACACTGTGAGCATGGTTTTGACACTGTGCTGAGCAAGGCTAAGATTATAGGTCTTTTAAAACCACAAGTCTAGGCCTAGCCTCAGATCCATTAACTAGCACCCTGCCTTACAGATAAGGGGCTGAGCTTCATCAAGATGTACCAGGAATTAATTATCTGGCTACACATGCACTGCCATCATTGTAAGCTGGATCCATAAGCCAGGTGCCCATGCTGCACTACCTTGAGAGTTACAACATAAGTAGCAAAGAAGATGCCACATCATCATACATGACATACTACAAAGGTCATGCTGTTCTCATTTTACAGTAACTCAATTAAGGAAAACCTAAGGGCCCACTATCTTGTTCTATGTACTCATTTGATTAATATGTCATGCTCAGATTTAGCATGCTATAGCAAGACCTTAAGCATTTTGTTAGCCAGAATTTCCTGCGATTTTGGCAATCTTTTACAAGTTAATCCAGGGGGGCTCTCTGGAACGGAATGAAAGATAACACCAGTAAAACTCTTGGAGATTGTCTCTGATAGCAGGAATGCTAGGAATGCATCAATGCTAGGAATGCTAGGAATACATCAATGCTAGGAATGCTAGGAATGCAGGAATGCATCAATGCTAGGGTTGTTAAAGCATATGCAATGCAGGAATGCATCAATGCAAGAGTCACGAAGAGCAATGATCACTTTAAAAAATACCTTTTCATCCCTATCTGAGGAGCTTCGATTCCCTGCATCACGCCCTCCACGCCCACGAACCCGACCTCGCCCACGACCTCCTCGATCCTCTGCTCGTCCGTGCGTCGGAGTCCGCATCGCCATTTTAACTGGAGCTAAAGTCACATCGACGAGGTCACGATAAGTTTTGATATTTTGTGGTTAAAACCTGAGGGTCCAGTTAGGTCCAGTTAAATCCATGTTAACGACACGTTAACTACGGTGTCGAGTCTGAAGACCAATTTGTTAATATTTTTTGTTAAAAAAAAAATAACTACGACTAACTTATATTTCTATAATTTTAACTTAACTTGAAGTGTGAAGGCAATTGTAGTTAAAAGTGCTAACTTACCTTAACTTAACGGTGGGTCTGAATGGCCCCTAACTAGCAGAACTAGCAGGGTTGAACTAGCAGAACTGCAGGGTTGGGAAGAAGGCTAGGCAGATGGATTTGTGTTGGTATTTTAATTATAGTAATTTGAATTTCAGCCCATGGGAAAGCACCCTAAGTGGTCGTCACGCATTTCTATCATTTAGAATGCTATATTGTGCAAATGGCTTGGATTTACAAATCCAAAAGTCTATCATCTAGAATGCTATATTGTGCAAATGGGTTGGATTTACAAATCCAAAAGTCTATCACCTAGAATGCTATATTGTGCAAATGGGTTGGATTTGCAAATCCAAAAGTTTATCTTTTACTTTCTTCAATGCATACCTACAACACTGATATATTATATTTGTTCATATAATCAAAACTTCAATGCCAAGGGATCATAATGAAAGCAAAATCACTAAGGAAACATTATTAAAAGCAAGCACTAATTAGTACTAGAACTTAAGGCTTGGTAATAGTGTTGAAGATAACATTAGGATTTAGTAATAGAGCTTAAAGTTTGGTACAATATCTGAGACGATTGTCATGTTTGCATACACAAAGAAATTCAATTAAAGAAAACATACATAGGCACATTTTTCAGCAAAGATTCAAAACATATTCTCATCAAGCAGTGTTAAGCTTATATAAAGCTACATTTTCATTAAGCAAACTGTAAGCTTATAAGCTTATTTGTGGCACTCTTTACATAAGGAAATCAGGTTGGAACCATCTTCCAGCGCTGATTGTCATGTTCCTTCAATCAGTGGTAAAGGACAAGGTTAGTACCTTCGTTTATGCCACCATGCTTTTTAGCACAATGATCAGCATCCATGTTCATGTCTATATTGTTATACATCCGAATAGTTGTAAATCCATGCCTCAAATCATCACTTGTAGACCACAAAATTGAATCATCCACATGTCCCTTGTGATATGGCATGCTGTAAATCGCCACAATGTTTCACGCATTCCCATATAAGAAGAGCGCTACTTGGATATCTACATTCAATCTAAATAGGTTTCTGACATATGGTATGGATATAGAAGATAAGATATAAAACATAAAAGGCAAAAATATAGTGATGTTTTACCAGTTCATTCTCAGAAGTGCCATGGCGTAGGGCTTTTCCTGTGCCCCTGTTTATAAGGAAGGAAGGAAGGAAGGAAGGAAGGAAGTTTATTTTAACGTCCACGGAGGCCAGAGGCCTATGAGACGGCACAGAACAGGCAAAAAAGCCAAAAACCCCAACACCAAAAACAAACAATGTAACTGGGCAAAGGCACGGAATCCAGCTGCATCTTTTAGATTTTGGCCCCAACTTTCATCCGTGATCCATATCTGCATCCCATTGAACATTTAAGAATGATATACGTCCACATAAACAACTGATCCAAACTCATACTGTAAAACATAGGCAAAAGAAAAGATTGGCTGCATGCTCTTGAAGAGCATAATGCATTCTTTAACAGTTACGATCATATAGTATAACCACATCACATGAAGATATCCTGTAAAATAATCTGGGCGCATCATCTATACCCTCCAATTTTGCACCAATGGCAACATAAATGTGAGAACAACTTCAACAAGTTGATTATCAATGCCCAAAACCAAGGACCAAGAGAAAAAAGTCACTTCTGAAAAATATGTAGTAATCATCAGCATCTTTTGAAATCAGACCTTTTATGTACAGACAAATCTGGATAGATACATCAATCTCGCCAACGGTATCCGCAGTTCAGATTACAACAAACAAAAAATAATGTCATCCCCTCCCCTCCTCTAGCTGTCGCCTGAAAATTTTGCATATGCATATGTAAGTTTGTAAATTCCTATTAAAATGTAGAAACAGAAATGAGATACCTGGAAAAAGACTGCTTCTCCATGTTGACAACGAGCACATCGCACAGCTTTGGTTCGAGGAAGTGTCGGATCAGATGCAACATCCTGCAAGACCTGAGTGCGTTCGTCTGTTGTATGCAGGACTTCGTTACGATAGACACAGTTGTTGTCCACAACCTCCTGTTCAAACAAGAAAAATAAATAAATATTAGAACATCCATGTCAATAAAATGTTTGCATAAAGCAGGCTCAACATTCCACATGTAATATAAATAATTGCACAATAGGGACATGTATTCTGCCACATTAATGAACAGGAGGACATGAGAAGATGGTACTTTTGATGAAATAGAAAATATCTTAAACAGGATCAGAATGGCTTAATGCAGTGAATATTTGTAATAACATGATAGCATAAGATAGCAGCAACCAGCAAGAGGTGTTAGAATCAAAAGGAAAAAACCATCATGGTATAGAATATCAGCATAGTCAATAGTACTTTACATGCGTCCACTACAGTTTGTAAACTAAAATTTTGTTAAAGTGATTAATCTTGACAAAAGATTGTTAAGCCAGCAGCGAAGAGCGTAGAACCCGATGGTCACAATTCTGTCAATAACATCTTTTTTTCTGTGTCCTCCCTAGGATATAAGATATTGTTACTGTGGACGAAACAAAACACAGTTTCAGAATGCTGAGATAATATGATGCAATGTCAATATTAGAAAAAGGGGCCACATATCATTCACGGCAAAATTTCACGGTACTCATCTTGACTGATAAATAAAGTGTCTCTTTTGTTGGAGAATCAAACGGACTGGGAATGCACCTAAGTACTGGAAAACATTAAGAACAAAAGAACAATAAAGAAATCATAAAATAAAGGGGACACGATGTGCAATCTCCATGAAGAAATTAGTCCACCATAAAGCGTATATGCCATTCAGTCCATTCTTACTGCAGACAAACTTCAGATGTGTGTTTTACCATGATCGTGTTCCAACCAAAAAGCTGCATAAAACAGTTATTTGTACTCTTACTTACTGGTAGTGGAAGACAGAATTAATGGCACCAACAACTTCAAATTTCCAAATGATCTTCTTACTGTAGATATTCTGCTAAGGAAAGCTACCAGAAGACAAGTATCAAAGGGTTTTGTTAGCAAGTACATACTTAAAACTGGCTTTTTTGAGTAGATGCAACGAGATTGCTGAATAACTATATTGCAGCAGAGGTTCCTGCTCTGATGCATTCACTAATTCCTTTCTCTTGAACAAACTGTGAGAAATCGACCAATAGATGCATTGCCCCACAAAAAATTAGTTTTTGATGCATTGTTAAGAACTAAAATCATGAATTTTACCAGCTCCATTTGTGTAAAAAAACCTTTCTTGTGAAAGTCCACTTAGAAGACATGTAATGATGAATTTGAGTTATTACTAATGAACCAATTAAAAGTGCATAAAAGTTCCAACTGCAGATGCATTAAAGTCGTTATTGCATAATTAATTAATGACAATAACAATAAAGTTATATAAACATAAATTCAAAACTAGCTTACCTTTCCATCTTCATCGACGGTCAGCTCCACATGTTACTAATGCGAGGACCTAATGGCTAATACTATGGCTGTTTAAATACTTTTCATACCTAATGCTACCATCATTTGCTGCAGATCTTACAATACGTAAAGTAAAGACGAGGCATTGCCAAGCTTATAGTTGAAGGGGTGTAGAGTTATGAGATGATGATTAGACTCTTATGGTGAGTCATCACATGCTGATATGTCACCTCTTATATATGAACATCTTCATCTGTGTTCACGGGCGCATTCCAACATTGTATCTCTCACTTACTTGGAACATTCTACTTGTTTCTTTCAGTATCAGGAAATCAAATACCAGAAAGATGAGCATTCTATCTAGACCCTCCATTTTGCCGACTCACAGAATGTTCCAAAAAAAAGTAGTATAATCATGTAGGTTGATGCAGTTTCATATGGTCCACAATGGACTTGATTCAATATATACTTGGAATGCAATTGCTGTAACATGAAGCATATCTACAGATCACTGAAACTCATCTCCAGCTTGTGTATGGGAATCTGGGAATTCAGATGAAGCACAACGAATTCACTGCTTGTTGCCATATATGCTCACTAGGGTGGAAGTGTTCTAATCTTACAGTGCTTGGAAAGATGGCCAGCTAGGTATAAATTCTGACAAAGCAAATATTTCTAAATTCTGATAGAACAAGAATAGAATAGAATAGAATAGTACTAAAATTGACAAGTCAAGTTGGTTTTGATAGAACGGAATAAACCCTAAGAACCCTAAAGTTCATATAACCTGATCTTGATGGGCTTTGCAAGTTCATAAAGCCGTTAGATTTTCCGAGTCAAGAATCTCAAGAAAGTGGGCTAGTATAATCGCCTATACAGGATGCAGCCGTGAAGAGAAGGAAACCAACAGACGAAGGAGTGGGAAGGAAATTACTGGATTTTTTGAATTTCCAGAACCGTTGATGCCAAAAATAAAAGATCCGATGAATAGGAGTTTTTTTAGCTGACGTAGCACAACATGTGGCATAGCTAGAATTGCAGGAAATTGGGCGGCAACCCTGCTAATTATGTCTATTGCTCACTTGGGCCTCGAGAGACCATGGAGCACATGAACAAAGTGTTTATAACTTAAGTAATAAGGAACGGTGTGCATCCACCGCCCTTAAGTAAGGTCATAAAAGCATTGGCGGCATTGATAATAGTGAATGAAAGTCTGCCGCCTGGATGCTATATTTATCCCTGATATGTACATATTCCGAACATTGCAGGAATACATGATGTTCATCTTCGATGTTCCCTGAATTGCATACCTTACATTTCCTGTCTTCCAATGGAGTCTTTGTCTATCTTCCTGTCTCCACTTCCAACTTATGCGAACCTGTTCTGTATCTCGCTATCATCTGTCTATAGCCTTTTGGTATATGCGCCTTTAGATAGCTTTAGCACTCATAACTCTCCAAATGCTAGCCTGATACTGAGACATCTTTTTCCCAGGTTCAGCCCATAGATGTTCTACTGCTAGTTTTTCCAGCAAAACCCTTGCTTCTTGCTTATCAGTTGGCCAATTTGAACTATTCAAACCTCATCTACCAGCCCATTGCATCATGTCCTTTTTCCATCTTTGATCTGAATCCACCATGGCACGATGGGACAAACGGTCTGATTTTTGTTCCTGAACTCGATTATAAAAATTAATTGCTTGATACAAACCTTCAAGTTCGAGTGGAAACATTACGCCCACTTCACATAATAAAGATATGGACGCGAGAACGAATGCCTAGTTCCTCCTTCGAAAACATTTTGAACTCACTTCCAATTGCTTCCACAATCGAAAGTAGGCAAATTCCAAATGCCCTGCATTTTAAGTACACCATATGTACGTTAGGAACCGCTTGGTACTAGAGTCTTAAATAAGATCTTTTTCAGCCCCTCAATCTCAGAGTGATGCCTTGCAACATTTTGCCAACATATATATAAGACTCTTTACCTTCCTCCCTATACTCTTCTTTTTCATGTTTTTCCTACCGCAATTGGATGCTATATCTATCCCCAATATTTGTAGCTATCCACATTCTCTAGAGACTGCCCTTTGTATGTAAATTCTGGCCGTTCCCTAGTTCCAAATATCATGACTTTAGATTTAGATAGATTGACACTCATTCTTTTCGCATCACAAAATGTCTCTAAGCTGTTTAAATGTTCTTGAAGAATCTTTCGATTGCTTGCCAATAGTACCACATCATCTGCACTGCATAAAGAAGTAATTGGATAACATACGTACCTAGTTTTGTGCCTGCAAGAGATTTAGCCCATAACCAGCCATCCAGTTCATCTATGAAAATTCCAAATAGCGTTGGAGATAACAGGCAGCCTTGGCGTACCTCAATGGTGCTCTTTGTGTCTGCGTCAAGATCCCAAGAGATCTTGATCAATACTTCTGCATATAACTGTGAGGCAGCCTCTCTAATATGTTGAGGGACATCAATTTGGACCATGCGCTCATAAAGCTCTTTGCGTGGCACTGTATCAAAAGCTTTCGTGAAGTCTATGAACGCGACATACAGGGAAGTATTTGGTGCCTTGGCCTTTTCTATCAGCGTTCTGAGAGTGAGCACATGATCTAGAGTGTTACGATCACTTCTGAAACCTGCTTGATATTCAGATCGTACATTAGCTTGCCCTGGCCAGGCGCTCAACTTTCTCTCCAATAAGCTACCTAAGATTTTGGCAAACACAATACCAATTAGAATGGTTTTAATTGCTTGCCACTTTTTTGTCTCCCTCCTTATGGATTGGATGGACACGGTTAACTCTCCAGTTATATGGCAGCCCTTGCATGAGTCCCTTATTCAGCAAATCTGTTAAAATAGTTAACGTTCCATCACCACCCCATTTAAGAAGTTCTACGCATAAACCATCTACATCATGTGCCTTATTGTTATTTACCTCTGCTTCAGAAAACATATTTGCACTGAGAGCCATTTTTGGCATACCATAAATATCCTTAATTAGATTAGCGAGGGCTTCCGCGTCGAGAATAGTTTGCTCTGATCTGCCCTGCAGCGTGTTCCAAAAGCTTTTTGGATGCTTTCTAAATTGCTCAGCTAACTCTGCTTGCTTTTGTTCATAATATTCATGTTTTTTACGTCTAATCATCTGTTTATACCATTTTGGTTTGCAAATGCAGTTTTGTGGCAGCTTGCTCCTTGCCTCCTGGCATTCTGAATCCCACTATGAATTACACGGTTTTCCTTGTATACGTCTTTTGGATATACCAAAGACATGTTTGGCTGCCTCAAACAGAAGGTGCTGGAATTTTCGTGCATCTTCCTCGAATTGTTCTGTCCATGAAGTTGTTGCAAGCTGCTCCTTTATGACTTGCTTGTATGTGAGGTGTTGCTTGTAGCTCACCTTGAGTTTTGGATGAAAACTTAGCATCCTCATTTCTGAATTTACTTGCAGCTTAAGCACCATATGTAATGGTGTATGATCCGATTCATGAAGTTTATTTCCTACATACAAGTCTACAACTAGGTCCTTATTTCTGGCAAGAACATAATCTATGGTGCTGGCTCCTGCATGATTGTAGTAAGTGAGCTTTCCTGACTGTTTGAATGGCATCACTCCATTAAGGATTTTCATCTGGCACATGGTGCCTAGTTCCAGTAACTTCTCACCCATCTCATTAGAGACCGTGTCATCAGAAGTTCTACTATATGCCATGTCCTCTATTTCATCTAAACAGAGGTTTGCCATGTTATCAAATGCTTTAGCTTGTTGGCTGCCCGTGCATCCGTTAAAATCTCCTGCAATAAGTATTTCACCTTGTGAAGAATACTCTAATATATCAGAGCATAGTGTACCAAATGGGTTATCCTTATCCAGATTATGTTTGTTATATATATGTGAATTCTCTGGGGCGAAATAACATGCTGCTAGGAACAGTTGCTTCATGTTCTCTGTTATTTTTAACTAAATGTATTGGTTATTGCTGTCATGTTTCAGAATTTGAATCTCATGCCTTGAGTCTATTCTTTGATAAACCGCAACTCCTCCAAACCCACGTCCTGCTCCTAATACTTTTTCATTCCATACTTGTCCTAGAAGTTTAAAACCCATTCTATCAGGTGGAAGGCGGTATTGATGAGTCCATGTTTCTGTAAACAATAACAGATCATGTTGTTCCCAAATTCTGAGAGTGGCATTTACCTTTGCCTGAGTTAGTCCATGTGCATTCCATAGACTTACTCTCAAGACCCTTGTATCCTATTTGTGCTTTCGGTTAGTGATAACCACCTTGCCTCCCTGATCTAGGTATGCTACCAGTCCTAAATCTTTTGCTGCCTTTACTTTAACCGACTCCTTTTTTTCTGATTTCCAGCTGGATAGATGTTAGATCAATATCTAACCATACCATTTCACCTTTTAGTGCACCCCTGTTGTGAAGCACACGATCTCTTGCTTCTTTAGTGTGGAATTTTACTAGAATGGGACGGATATGGAAGCCTGGTTTCCCCAATCGTCTTGCTGAAACATAGTTCTTTGAAGACCGAATATTTTCAGATTCTTAGCCCGAATTTCCTGATCTCTTTGCTCTGAAGAGACCTCAGCATGGTGAATTTTCATTTGTTCTTTGGTAGTTTCGGCTACCAGAGATGCTAATTTGCTTTCCAGAACAAAAACACTAGAAAAAGGCACGCCAAAGGCTATAAAAATAAAGTGTAGGGAAATTAAAGCAAAGTAATATAAATTGAATTGAATTGAATTGGATACCAAAAAATAATTGAAATGTCATTATTTTTATTTTATTTTTGAAGGACTTGAGCCTTTATTATCCAGAGAAAGTTACAGAGTACAATGGGGACTAATAACTCAGTGGAGAGAATGTCCACCAGAGCAAAACCACCCCACTCAAATACAACATCTAAACAATATAAAGAGCAAGCAAAAACTCATAAGTAAGTATGAATCTGAAGATAGTGCTCCCAAATACGGCTCTTCACCTCATTAGCAATTGATGAGCACCTGAATGCTTTGATAATAAGAAGGATCTGTGCATCTGAACAAGCAAGACCTTTGAATATGAGAAGATTCCTTCTTTTCCAAATGGACCAAATGATCCATGCAAAAGCCAAATGAAACGCCCTTTTTGCCAAATTATCCCAACTATTTGGATAGACTGCTAATAACACCTACTGACTATTCAAATTGCAATGAACGAGGCCTTGAAGCCACAACCAAGCATGTCTGACATGTCTACATAGGAAGAAGCAATGCTCAATTGTCTCGTCCCTCTGTGCACATAAGGGACAAAGTGCAGACGAAATCTGTGCACCAAAATATTAACGCGCAAACAACGATGAGTGACTTGCCACCATAAAACAAATACTTTGGGATGGAGTAGTTTGTCCCATACCCATTTCCATACTGCTTTCTGTCGATCCCTAGGAATGACAAAGGCCACTTGGACGAATGAGGCAAGACGTCAGCATCAAGCAAGACCTTGTGCATGGAATTCACCAACTTATCTGCTTTAACATGCTCATGAACTACCCAAGGCTGGGAGTCATCCACTTGTGCTACTGGAGGAAGAATTGAAGACACCTTCTGCCAAATAGCTCGATCCCACCTTAAAAGGAGGAACTTAGCTCTAAACTCTTCCCATGTCAGCAACTGCCTTTGATTATTATACCAATCAGATATACACATGGGTGCTGCTTAAAACTGACTTAACCACAATGATTCATCCTGCCATGGAAAGCTTCGCTGTGGACCACCAAAAAAGGTGTTTTTCCAAGCCCTTAATCACTGCCTCCTATGCATCCCCTGATGAGATATGAACACCTACAGGGATACCGAGAAGTTTGGTTGCTTTACCATGGGGAAGGATCTTCCATGGATAGGCAGCTACACATGGTGGAACTGGAGAGTCCAATGCCCATAGTGCTGTACACTTCTACCAACCCACAAAAATACCAGATGCTAGGGAAAAAGAATCCAACAAGGAAACGACATTCTGCAAATTTTGCTCATCTACCCTCAGAAAAAGGAAAGTGTCATCCGCATATTGATTACAGATCTCTTGCGACCCATTGTTCATAGGAAGTCCATGCAAGATTCCCTCCTGTGCGACAAGAGAGAAGACCTGGGCAAGGACCTCTGCCACAACTGTAAATAACAATGGAGCTAAAGGGCAGCCCTGACGGATGCCACGACCCACCTGAAAGAATGCTGAGGGTTCCCCTTGGAAGAGAATAGAAGAGCAAGTAGAATAATGAAGCCTCATGACATCAGCTGTGAATTGTACACCAAAACCAAAGCGTAAGAGACATTTCTCTAAGAAGGCCCAGTCGACACTGTCATATGCTTTTGCAAAGTCCAGCTTCAAATATACAATTTCATGGCCCTGAAGTCGAGCCCAGTAAATAGCTTCATAGGCAGCCGCTACATTGTTTAATATGCATCGCCGTGGCAGAAATCCTGACTGTGTAGAGGATATGGAATCAGCAAGAATATCCCAAAGCTTTTATGCATAAGCTTTGGCAAAAATCTTGTACACAGAAGATAGTAAGGTGATAGGGCGCCAGTCTAAAATTGTTGAAGGTTCCTTACACTTGGGAATAAGAGAAATGTAGCCCGAGTTAAGAATTTTATCTAGACGCCTTTGCCTCTTGAAATCCTGAAACGCGTCGTACACATCATCGCCAACCCAATCCCATAACTCCTAAAAGAACTCCACAGGAATACCATCAATTCCAGGACACTTTTCTTTCTTCAAAAGGTTGGTAGCATCTGCCAAATCATTCACCGTAATCTCTGCTTCTAGAGTAGCTCTTTGTTCCTCAGATATATTAGGATGTATCTTTGCCAGTAATGCCTCCTGAAAATCTGATTGGAAGGGAAGACGACGAGAAGCAAAAAAAGAAGAAAAATGGCCATGCAGAAAGAACTTAAGTTGCTGAGGATCAGAGATGAGAGGCCCATCTTGAACTTGGAAGAGACACCATCGCAGAAGCTTGTCTCCAAATTTTTGCAGCTCTGAAAAAGAAGCCTGTGCAACGATCCCCCTCTTTGAACCATTGCAGGCCCGCTTTAACTCGAGCGTGATGAACTTGCTCAGCTTCCATCTGTCTAATGTTGGCCAAAATCTGCTTCTCCTGCTGGGCATCTGATGGTACAACAGACCTGCAAGCCACTAATTGTTGGTACAGAGCAATCAAAATCCCTCGATTAGCAGCAACTCGCTGACGACCCCAATTCTTAGCAAAGGACTTCACGGCAGCTAGAGCATCAACAATCCCAGCCATTCCTTTCCTTCTCACAAATGCAGAGGACCAGGCTTGCTTGCATCCATCTTCAACCTCATCCTTCAAGTATGAAGTGTTTAACTTGAAATAAGTCTTGGTCCTGCTATGTGCCCCATCCTGAGAACAAGAGAAATACTGCGGATTGTGATCTGAAATAGAGCTGTCAAGCATGTTTTGGCGAGAGAAATTATGCAAATATATAGCTGCCAATGCATTATAATACCCCTGTCATGACGTGCATATGCTCTATCAGCTCCAAGCCAGCCATTGCACCAAGTGAAGGTTCCATCGCCATCCACCTCTACCAAACCACAGTCATACATCAAGCGCTGCCATTGTTCATGTTCAAAGCCTTGGATGACTTCTGATCATCTACCGCACCGATCAACTTCCAACTCCACCATATTGAAGTCACCCACCAGCAACCATGCAACATGAGCCCCCAGTCGAACTAGTTTGGATCTCAAAGCAGCCCAGAGTGCACCTCTCTGATGAGGTCTATTGTGTGCATACACATTCACTAGTCCCCATTCTTGTCCCTTATCAAACCACTTGATAATGATCCAGCGACCAAATCTGTCAGCATGACTGAATGTGACTGCTATATCATGTCTCCATGTTGAAAGGACCCCCGCTTTTGCCGAGTCTGCTGCAGCCGCCAAGACGTTATATTTTCTACCAACCACAGAAGCTACCTTTTGCACATCCTCTTTTTTGCACTTGTGCTCTTGTAGACAATAGAAATTTGAATTCAACCTAGCAAGAGCCGTGGAAAGTCTGCTCCTTTTAGTTGGGGAAGAAGCAACACCCCGAACATTCCAAGAAACCAGCTTCATAATGCAGGGGGGTCTGGTGGCCGGTGTTCCAAATCCATAGAGTCACTATTAGCAGATGATACTTCCACCTGATCAGCCCAGGTCAGTCTACAGGACGCAGGAAGGGTTGTAACAATGGTAGCCACTGCTGGTTCAGCTGGAGTAACACACTCAACAGGAAGAGATTATGGTGCAATAGTGTTTCTCCGACGGGCAACTCTCTTCATATGAGGGATGGATCACTCACCTCGAGATGCTTCTAGTCGTTCCTGTTTGCGTGCAATGATTGCAAGCCTCTCACGTTGCTCATCAGGAAAAGCAGCTTGGGACGCAGAGGAGGAGGGAGGAGAGGGAGAAAGAGGGGCAGGAATAGACACAGGAGCAGAAGCAGGCTGGCTAGAACCCGAAGCTGCCAAGACTGGAGAGGGATCAAAGGAAGATAGAGACACTGGGCCATGGGCTGCAGTTGTTGCAGGAGCAAAGGGAGGTGTTCTTCTAATGTGAAAACTAGAGAATGCCTCAGCATCAGGAAACATGTCTGCAAGCTCAGGACCATTAAGTAGCGACAAACCATATTTGAAGAACAGTGGACCACTTTTGACCACAACAGATTTTAGGAGAGATGCATCAGCTGGAAGAGAGACGCAAATACGAGGACCATTCACAATAGAATGAGCAAGATGGAGACCCAAGCCACTAGCAATAGCCATCATGAACTCTGGAACTTGCACTCAATAGGAAAATCTTCCAAGGCAAACCAGAAGTGCACTAGTCTTGCTAGGCAAAAAGCCAGGAGTGTATACCTGATACAAAAGATAGTGCCCCCATAAAGGATCTACTCCCCGCTCCACCAGCTTATCAACCGCTATGGGAGACCCAAACATGATCAGGAAATAATTGTTTTGCTTATCAAGGACCTTCAAAGACTCATCTGGGGTAGACCCAATCTCTGTAGATGCTGCTTTAACCAAAAGCCCATCCTTCTAAGATCGACAAACTGACTAGTAAAGTGACACACAACCGCATGAGAGACAAGATTCTGAATACACTATAAATGTACCCCGTGATCAATCTCAACTACGGAACCCCCTTTTATTATTGTGAAAGCATTGGCGCACTCATTAGTCTCGTAAAAGACACTCTCTGAAGGGAGTTGAATGTCCATCTTATCTTTCGCAGCCTGTAACTCCTTCAAGTATGCAGACATTTCCTTCTTATTATTCTCCATCAAAATATTCACAGCAGCCGTAACACGAGCAGAGCGTATACCAGATGTCATATCATGCTTTATCCAATCACTAAAGCGTGCACGTGACACCACGAGCAATTGTATCACTAGAGGTCCAAGGAGCGGGGAGGCAGGCGAGGAGGGCGAAGACCCGCAGAAGAGGAAGGAGTAGAAGACAAAAATCCAACAGAGGTAGAAGAAAAATGGGAAGCACGAGGACTAGGATGTACAGGAGAACAAGGACTCGCAATTGCGGCAGATGAGGAAGCATTGAGAGGCGAAAATTGTTGCAAAATAGTGGATGCACTAGCAGAAGGATGTGCAAAAGCAAGAAGGTTGAGTCGTGAGTTAGCAAACAAGGAAGGAGGAATTACAGAAGCATTAGATTGCATAGGGGAGGCAGAAACAGAAGAGAAAGCCATGGAAGCAGAATTGACAGAAGACATAACAACTGAGGAAGACATACCAGGGTTAACCATAGGCCGAAATGGGAAACCCTAAATCCGGCACTGATTCCGATGTTGGGCTGCTTGATGCCATATACTGATGGAAAGCTTACAGTTCGAGCTTTCCAACGCACCAAAAATCGTCCAAATCTGACACCCGAGGAGAGAGATACACACGAAAAAATCCAAGAATCCTCTCACATGGCGCCTCACTGCGACCCTGTGAAAACCAAGATTTTCCGAAATGTCATTATTGTAGTGACCTAATTATTGAGGCAACATTTTAATTACATTAGGAAAGATTTTACATTAAATTGATTTATACAAAAAAAAAAATATTTTTATATATATAAAATTATCTTAGTACAATCCTTACGGATCCTCCTAGCCAAATGGAGATCCTTGGACATCATTGTTACCCTCTTCACATGGATGGCACACAAATTGCCTTCCTCGACTGTATCAGCTCCACCTCTGCTGCCTCTTGCAAGGATTGGACCGTTAGGGGGTGTAATCCTATAGTCGGTCCGGAAGTTCTGTATGATCTCTCGGAGGAGCCGTTCGAACGGCGCCTTCCGGATCAAGAGATTAGTGCGCTGCTGAAAGTGCCTAATCTCCCGAAACACCCGGGCGTGCTTCGAGTTAGGTCCATGGTGGATCTTTTTCGGAGGCTCTGGCCGTGGTGGTGGCGGCTTCGGCTGATTCTTTGGCTTGTCACCCTTAACGTACTTATGTACGTTTTGTTTGCAGTATCAATTATTGTACCTCTTCCACCTCCGGAGGTATTCTTGGTATGTCTTCTTCCTTCTTTCAAACTCGCGGTCCTGCTTTAGCATGAACTTGTGCTCTCCCACGTTTTGCTTCTTCACTACCTTTGGTGGCTTGGACCACTTCGGGTAGGGTGGACGGGCGTCATGGTTGGATGTCTCCCCGATATCCCCCTCGGGGCTCTTCCTCCTCCTCTTGCTCGCCACCTTCCTCTTGTTCGTCCTCCTCCTCTTCCTCCTCGTCGATTGCCTCCCGACGAGGTTCTTCGATGTGCACAGTCCCTCTTGGCCGATCTTGGTTCCTTTTGGACCTTTTCTCCTCACCTCCTTCTCCCTCTCCCTCTTCTTCCTCCATGCCCAATCCTCCGGCCATTACCTTTCGTTCTCCTTCCCTTCTTATTCTTTGGGACCCGACTTTTTCTTGTCGCTACTCCTCCTCCTGTTGATGTTCCTCCTCTTGGCTCGGCGAAGGCGTGCCGAGCTCAACCGTCTCGTCCGTTCTCTGGGTAGCTCCCGACGAGCTGCTGGATGCCCGCTCGTGGGAGGTGTGGAAGGTTTCATTCGTGGAGCTGGACGAAATGTTCCTCCTCCTCCCTCCCGGGCTTGAGATGCTCCGGGATCTTCTTGCCGCTACCTGCTGCCGCCTCCGCCATAAAAGGGGTCTACCATGGGCTTCTGAACTTCCTCGCTGTGCATTTGGTTCTAGCCATTTCTTACGGTTAAGAAAATCGATTAGCTTAAACTGGAGATCAAGAAAGGGAGGTTTGGGGTGAGTTAGAGAGAGTGGGACCCAAGAATGGCATTTAAAAAGGAAAAGATGCTCTTATGGCTAGGAATATTCCCCTACCATTAATAGCCCTATTAATTAGCCCCCCCCCCCATTAAATACACCTATTATATATACTATTAATATATAGTTATTACTTTATTATAATTAGAAATTCGAATTTTCTTAATGGTTTGGTGTGTTACTTATGGATTTGCGTCATTTTTCACCCTGGGTTTCGGATTGGGATGATTCTTCGGCCCATTTTGGGTGAAATTTGATGCTCATGCATAATTTCCACTCCAATTTTATTAGAATGTTAATTTGGCTCATTCTTTTCCCTGCATCTAATAACTTAGCTTAACTTTACGACCCCACTATTTGGGAGAAAAAAATTTCCTCTCATTTTCGAGGTTCAATGGTGGAATTTTCATCCCATACTCTATCAGGCCAGTTAGACTATTTAGCTAGGGATATGGTCAGTGCTAGTTCTTGGTCAACCAAGAACATGACTCTGATATCATTGTGACGCTTCCTACTAAATATACGATGCCTGGACGTACATCTCATAGGAAATCCCCCATCTAGCTTTCTGGCCGCATGGGCCTTCCATCTATCCCGCACTCAAGATACCCCTAGTGCGGGAAGGGGACATGGAGGTGCCTTGACGCTTTTCCCCTATGGGCTTCTATACAGCGGAAGCACAATATAATGTCCGCACGAACAATAGCAATACATCTAACTACCTCGAAGGGTAGCACATCCATACATCCAACAAAGATATCAACATACCATAAAACATAAGAACTTCTATCCAGGCTCAAAGAATTCGAAAAGTTTCTCTCTAGATTGATAGAGCAGACCAAAATATAATAATGGCGGGTCTGGCTATAGACAATGGCTAGGGTTGACCACTCCATCCGCCCCTCCTGTGCATACTTTGCAGACTGGCTAGATCGGGCTCTGGTATGGCTATAACTTGCGGGATACATAATCTCATGGTATCACCCATCGAGACTACTCCGGGTTGCATCTCCTCGGTCTAATGAGGTAGGAAGATCTCCCCTTCCCGAGATTTAGTGGTTCCATGAGTGGCTAGAGAATCGGGACACCACACGATTCATATCCGACTGAACTCCCCAAAACAAGAGCTAGGCCAACACCTGCAACTCCTGAGGGTCAGGGCGACACCATTGACCTAGGAAGTGTCGGACCCATACCCGGCCCACACGAAGTGACCGACCATAGACCTAGCCCACTATGTGTCCCCATTAGCCACGTTCAGCAGGGACCCCATCCGCTTTGCCACTATCCTCGTTGTACAGCGCTAAGTCATTCCATAGCCCCTATAGCCGGATGGATTCCTATGCACAGGCTGGGTGGGGACTAAACTAGAAGCATCATCTAATAGTGGCTACGAGGTCTCTACCCCCCTTCCCCATACAAGAGGAGAAAACATGATCAACCAACATCACATAACATGATAATAACGAGAATAACATCTAACCTAATCACATGCATCTAACTTATAGTTAGGGTTCATTGATTAGGGTTCAAGATCTAGATTGAGGGTTCTAGAATGGCTCTACTAGAGATACGAAATGCTAACTCATCTGGAATTCTAACTTCCAGATGATTAACAAAGAACTCTAACCCCAAATACCTGCTCCTGAGGAACTCCCTCCTGCTCCCGGTGTCTCCATAGCCTTCAAGGGATTTGAAGTAGCTCCCACTCCTACTGATGTGCTCACGCTCTTGGGGCTGTTGTGCTATGTTGTGCCACAGTAGACGATCCTCGAAACGGAGTTTAGAGCACGAACAAGGTTCCCAGACTGTTGGAGCCAGAAAAATGGCCTAGGGTTAGGGTTTGGCCATTTATAGGCTAGGGTTGCATGTTATGCCACATGGCTCCAATGGGGTGCTTCCATGTGGCGGATGCCCAATAGGGTGAGGCCATGTGGAAATGGCCCTATGCCTAAGGTTGGCTAAGTTATATGAATAACTTAGCCATGCTCCCTTTCCCACCAACTATGGTGTACTAGGCTACTAAAGTAGACTTGTACGGTGACGTGGCCCATAAATATACGTATTTATAGTGTACATTTTAGAGGAACGTCACATACATCCCCATACTCTGACTTAGCAGCACCGTATTTGGATCTGCATTAATCCGTTTAAGTTCCCTCAGGAGGTCAAAATCTCGATTACATAATTCTGACATTGATGGAGACGCTGCGACTATGTCTAGGGATGTAGATGTATATGATGCATGCATGGTACAGAAACTCAATCCACTCAGGTTGAGTGTTCAGGTTAGTGAAAATGAGGAAGTTAAAGTGGAGCCCAAAGCAGAGGCTCAGGGAGAAGCACAAGAACAACAAGAAGTGACTATTGAAGCAGCTTATAGATAGGATCATCCCAACTGCAGCAGCTTGAGGATGCAGTGTTGCAAGGATTTTTGCATTTACGAATTGCTAGAGGCACTTTTAAAACCTGGTCATCCTAAGCCATATGAGGCACAACCCAACACGAGTTCAAGTGAGAATGTTACTCCTACAGAATTTCCTAAGTCACAGGCTGCTGAAGAAGCATCTAGCCCTCGTGTCTCAACCAATTATGGCAGGGATTCTAAACGTGTCTTTCATCATCATGTCCAAGATGATGGTTGTGGTTTATATTCAATTCTTGGTCCCCGTTTCAAATCAATTAAATAAGTCTATTCAGTTAATCATATGACTTATAGAGATTTCGAGACAAATTCTAAACCTGTTCCATGTCATAGGAAAGAAGACTATGATTTTTGCTTGAATTGCTACAATGAAATTGGCAAGGAGGGTGAATAAGCTCGTTATGATCAGCCTGTTCAACGTTATTATAGGCATCCTGGACACCCTTTTGGTGGCCACATATCTCTTTACTGAAGACCAGTATGCACTTCTTCAATTTCCTGTTTGTTTTATTATATAAATTTGCATCTTCTGCATGTCTGTCCTATGGATAGATTATCTTATTCTTTTGTACATTTGTGTGGTGGTTTTCCTATTTATAAAGCACCATTATACATTTGATCCATTTCATATTGTCATTATGGACCTCATCTTCCTCATGGAAACATGGGAGCATGCTGGACATAGACTACCCGACTTGCCAGGATACCATCGCTACTTGTCTTCAAAGAATGCACAGGGATAAGCGGGGGACCGCGGAGGAGGGTCGCTGCTACTATCGGACAACCCCGACGCGGTCGGTTTCCACAGTAAGATAGACAAACATAAAAAGGTACACAGTGGGTGCGCGTCTTGGATTGCGATGGTAGCCCTCTCTTTGTGGCGGCCTGCTACTTCCCACATGCCGAGAGCAACTTCTATCACAACCATCTGGGTGTGGATAGGTTGGAGCCCTATGTCGATCTATACGACGACATACAACAGCACAAGCAGGATAGATAGATAGATAGATAGTATTTTAACGCCACGCCACTAGGAGGGTAGGGTCATGCTCGTTGGAGACTTTAATGCCCACACTAGCACGGAACAACCGATGAGATTTGGCCCTCTGACATATGATGTGTTGCAGCTGAACCCTTCAGAAGGAGCTTGGCCACGGGCATCAGTTGACATTCAGGTCTCGTGCTATGAGAGGCAACTGTTGCTGCTCTGCAGTGTCTTTGACCTAGTGATTTGCAATGGGCTAGCATAGTGGCCGTCCTCCAGCCAGCACACTTGCACACAGAAGAACTGGGGAGGTGGGTCCAGCATGGTAGACTATGTTTTGGTGGCCGAGTATGACATGCATCTCGTCATATATTTTCAAGTGGGAACAACTGGTAGGGATGAGGAGGTGGACTTAGACCACCTGCTGCTCTACTTGCAGCTGGCTTGGCAGGTTGCCCCAGACGCCTATCCAACACCTCCTCGTATGCCTCAGCTCAGACTGGACTATGAGCGCGCTCCTACTTACTCCTAGATGCTTATGGAGGATCTGGCAAGCATCTCACAATGCTCAACGCTGAAGCAACAGGTAGGCAAACTCATTGACATCCTCGGGGCTGAGCACTGCGGGGAGAAGTTGCTCTCGGCAAACCTCAGGAGCTATGGCCTTTCCGTGTCGGTGGTTCGATCCCGAAAGTGCAAAAGAACACAAAATGCTTGGCTCAGCCAAGTCCCGGACCACGCTCTACGCCGATCACTGTCAAGCAATACTGCACTTTCCTCAAGGCTAAAAGGCCAGGTACATTGCGGCCCATCAACAAGAAATGCTTCCTCCTGGAACGTCATCCCAAGACCTTCTGGCGGAGAGTGCTGAGGAGGTTAGTGCCGCCCACAGGAAACATCAATCAGACCAGTGGGGGCAATACCTACAGTAGCTCTACAACCTTGAAGGTGCATGGGCAATATTACCCCCCCAGCAGGGTCCAGTAGTAGAAATCATAGAGGCGAAAAGCACCAGACCTTGATAGCATGCAGGCAGAGTTACTCAAGTGGGCAGGACCATCCATAGCCGCAGCGTCTTGACCAACATGTTCAAAGACATTGCGGGGAAGGTTCCCCATGAATGGACCGCTAGCGAGGTTGTCCCAATCTACAAAGGCGGGGAGACCATTTGTGACATTCCACGTATTTATATGCCCTTTTGGGTATAAATACATGACACATCACTATGAATAATTAATGCACATCATTAATTATTAAGGCAGAAACCTAACCCTAAATCCTAATTCAAATTTAGGACTTAACTTAATATTAAAAAGGCCTAAATATCAATTAGTTAGGGATAACTAATCTAGAACTGCCACTTGGCCCAAATTGATTAGGCAAGGCAGACCTACCAGCCTGGGACACCCAAATTGGAGCTTCCACTCCAATTTGCCCCAAATCGATTTGGGGAAAATTGGTGGAGGAGGAGCTGCTGCTCACCTTGGTTCCAGCCAGAAGGATGGAGAACCAGAGAGATAGCTATGATACCGGTTAGTTTTAGCGTAGCTTGTATTCTTCTGACCCTTGTTTGAGGAGATGGATGATTAGATTCTATTCTATGATTTACTTATGATGATAATGATGGATGTTTGTATCTGATTCTGCCTTCTCTTTCTGTTCCTCCCGTGTTCTGTTGGATTAAAGGGGGTAGAGACCTGAAGGCTATTTAGATTTAGTGATGCTCCTAGCTAGAACCCCTTAAATCCCATTAAATGCGGCGTGTGCATAAGAGCCCACCTGGCTATGGATGCTATGATGTGATTCAGCACCAAATAACGAGTATAATGGTGAATCGGGGGTGGGGTCTTGCCTAGCGTGGCTATAGGACTCCTACAATGTGCTAGGCTTATAGCCGGTCACGCGAGAGGGCGGGTATGGGTCTACGACACTCCACGCATTGTGGGTGGCGTGCCAAATGTATGTGGGCCACGGACTCGAGCAGGCGGTGGTAGGCCTTTAGATTTAGGGGAATAAGTCGAGTACGAATGCGGAGGTCACTGAGGTGGCATGTGTTCTCTAGCACACCCAGGGATCCGTCATGCTTTCGGGGAGGGGCGCCTCTCGACTGCCTCATCGGACGGGGAGATGTAACCCCAGTAGTTCCATAGGGTGATTCCATGGGATTGCGTCTCCTGAAGGTTACAATCACGCCATATCATGTGTCACCTTTTCTGCGAAGTGTGCCGTAAGGGTCGGGATGGAGTGGATTACCCTAGCCATTGTTCTATGCCAGCCAATGCCATTGTTATGATCCCGACTGTTGTTATCCGGAGGCATTGATCGTTTGGGTTGATTCCCATGAGTCCGGCCCTGTAGAGCCCTTATTTATGATGCATTTCCTTTGTTATGATGGTATTCTCGTTGTATTCGTGTCGATGATGATGGGCCACCCTTCGCCGTGGTGGTATATTATTTATTTGTATTGTTGCGGTGCTAACATGTATATATTTCGCTTATATAGGATTCCCATAGAAGGTGGGGACGAATGACACCTCCGGTGTCCTTCACGGGACACTTGCCCATCACAAGTGGTCCGGAGTCGACGGAGGGCCTTTCTATGGTGGAGTAGTCGCCGTGGAAGAGGGGATTTCCTGTATTTATACGATGGGAGCATCATACAGGTTCGGGGAGCGTCACAATGGTATCAGAGCATGATCTTGGTAGACCAGATCATAGCACTGGCGATGTCTAACTCGTTAGACCGTTTAGATAGTAGGAAACCTCCAATGTAGGAAAAGTACCCCAAATCCATCAGTAGGATGAGTTTTGGCCTAAGTATGCAAGGATTGAGCTAGTTAAGAAGAAAAATTCAAAATATCAAGACGAAGTTATGTTGAGTTTTCGGCAGAATGCGGTCCCTTTCTTCCGGAGGCCATAACTTTCTCTAGGAAACTCGGATTGTGGCGATTTTCATTCCATTGCATCCGGAACACCCTAACTAGTCTAAGACACCCTTTGGCCAAGTTCCCAGCATCACAAAACAGCCCAAAACCCTAAATTGGCGCACTTTGCAAAATAAGAGTTTATTTTTCGATTCTAAGCACTCAAAATGCAGAGTGCACCGGTTTTTGACCGCGCGTTGACTTTTAAAAAATTCCACCCATATTTTGAACTCGTAACCTCCTAATTCCATCTTTAGATCCTTACCAACATGCCAACTTTCTTTTTGTGTAAGATTCATGTTTTATATATTTGTTATATATGTCTAATGTTCTATTGGGATTGAACCCCTGACCTCCTACCACCAAGCCAACCCTTTTACCAATAGGCTAAGTTCCATTCTCACAAATATAGTTTTTTTGTTTTATTTATAATGGCTTTATTTTCTATTAGATGAGTATGCTGTGGTGGCAACAACTCCGTCGGACTTGTGCAACCATGGCAAGGTGCGCTCATCCTAAGGGTCATCGTTGGCCCCGGCAAACGGGTTCCCCGACTATAGTATCACACTTTTTCGATGCAGAATGGACGGGGACTCTTCTAAGCGAGATAGCATCTCCTAAGTAGGATCCTGATCCGCTGTCCCCCTTGATAAACGTTTGCTCGCAGCAATACCCTAGCAGTATGGAATTCTCCAGTACTGATGCTTAAATAATTTTTTCTCTAGTAGATGCCTTGGTAGCAAAATTCTTTCAACCCTGCCTTCGTTTAATCTTTAGTACCTTCATCTGCTTTAAATGCTATTTCATTCGACTTCACATGGCAGGAGCTAAGTAGCACTATGAACCAACCATACCTAATGCTGTTTCTTTTAGTTTCTAAGCCTTGACTGCCTTACTTCTCAAAGAATATACTTCCCTTGACCCAACCAACCAGACACTGCCATGCAGCAACCCTCTAGGGATTGAGTTTGTAAAATTGTACCATCATGCTTCATTACCTTCTTTATGTCACAACACATACTCTGTAACACATAGTGATTGCTTGAGTTTGAACTCCAACAGCCATGTCCACACTTCACTCGAATCTATCTAGAGCATAAACTTTAGTATCAGTTTGTACCACCCTTCACCGCTTACATCGCAATGATTATATATCTGCATCACATGCCTGCCTTGCGATGCCAAATCTCTTTTCAAGTTGTTTTACCAAATATTCAAAAGTTGGATTATTCTTGCAAGCTTTTCTTTTGCGACCACAAAAAAAAAAAATTACAGGCTCCCAAATTATGGCCAGCAACGCTGGGCACCATTACTAGTGGTAGTAGAATGTAATTGAGCTTTTATTGTGGCACAAAATTTGTTTGCACCATTGATTTAATGCCTATGAATCAAGCAGCTGTTGTAGAATAGGTCATTTATCTAATATATAAGTAGAGCATTTTATTATCCAAATTCTACCATGCTGTGATAAGAGGGTTATAAATCCACATCTTCATATATAAGGATTTTAATGGCTTAATAACTTCCGTGCTTAGGAAAGCAATAACATGCAGAAGAATGTAGAACAGCGTTGGGGAAACTTTTTAGGTCCCAATGGAAAATTGCCTATGGTTACTTGAAGGTATGCTACCATTCTTAACTCATCAACACCTTCAAGGATACCTAAATTTGATTAGGGCAAACTCCTTCCAACCATTACTTTAGTGTCACAGGGCCACTAAGTTCCATGAATAATCCACCTATCTTAGGGAATTACAACAACAATCCCAAATATTAGTACCAATCCGACACCCTTCTACAGCGACTCCTTCTACTCTTAGGGTCCTTGTAAGATTATTGTTCGCCATGTTATCCCAGAAATTGAAATCCTTTTTATCCCTAAGGCCCTTATTTAAGTCTTCAACGGTTTTTCAAAATCCCATGCTGCCTTTCCACTCGGTAGCCCCACGTAAACAATAATAGTCCATTAATTTCGTCTTCTTCTTTGCTACCTTCTCGGGACTAGCATCGATCTCCTTCATCCTGGCCTTGAAACGTGTTGCTTTTTACTCCGAATGCCGCTCATTACCTGTATGCTTGATATAACATATGTAAATTCTTGTCCATAGGATCACTAAATAATCTAACCTTTTAGATCTTCTTTCATCCTCTTGTTATCTTCTAAATTACTGCTATATGTCGTATGATCCATAAGTCTATGCTCTAAGGTTACAATTAAGCGCTCAAATTTCTCTATGACTTTTACCCCGCATCTCATGGGAACCCTATGCTTTAACATCCTCATAGATCTTTGAATTGTTATCTCTTACGTTCTTCTACGTCACTGTCATGCCACTATTGTGTCATCACACGTAACTTGGCATCTGCATATATGCCACACTCATGCCCTATTTTCAAGAGTGAACCTCTTGAGCGTCGACGTCATCCTTACGTTATATAACTCATCCCTAAAGTTGTGCAGGTGGTAACCATCCCAACCAGGTGGCCTTCCCATTAATATGAATCGTCCTCCTTTATTTTCATCTTCATTTTTAATATGTTCTCTATACCCCCTATGGTTATGAGTTGTCCTCCGTAGGGTTACCGACCCATTTACTCCTTCATATATCTTTTAACCCTCTTGTTGCCTTTTAACCCACTATTATATGTCGTATGATATAATAGTCTCTGCCTTAAAGGTTGCATCTATGTCTTTAAATTTCCATGTATCTTTCTAACCCGCATGTCATTGGGGGTTATCATTTACCGTCGTTATCCACCTTAGAACTATTAGACGTTGTGTCCCTGTGTGTTGCCGTCATGCCGCTATGCCGGCATTACAAATGACCTGGCATACCTCCATAAGCCATAGTCATCTTCTGATTTAGGGAGTGAGCCTTGTGAAATTTGTAAGTTACCTAGAGCCATCACGGCGCCTCCCTTACGTTTTCTATTGCCCGTTGACATTTATTTCAGGTGACAACATCCTACCCTAGCATGCAACAGATTAACTGTTGTTTGCACATTCCAAACATACTCCAGACCCTTCAGTGGTAACTTTGGGGTAAACACGTCATTCTCTCCCCGTATCACTGCATAGCTTACCTCTCCAAGAATTATCGTAGGGTCCATCGTACGTACGTGATAAACATATGTCCTCATCCCACAATACTAGAGCTCTGCTCTAACTTAGATAAAGTGTAAGCTTGGTAATTCCTTGACACAAAACCTATTGCCTATGTACCTTCATGATGTGGCTGAGCCACGGACTCCCGAACTGGACAATGGCCAACTCTATGTTGAAATTCTATATGCTGCCTACATTTTAATAGGATCCCCAGCTACTTCAACCATTCCTTTAGTGTTTTATGGTACTCCAGTCGTGTACATAAACTATGATTCTTCTATGGGATTATGCCATATATCTGAAGGTTACAACCCCAGATGAGGAGCTTTTCTAAAGGCTCCTTCAGCTAAATATCCTTTGTGTCCCCAATATCAACCATGCTTTGTCACAATTAACCTATTTTCTTAAGTTATCATGTCACCTTCAACATTTGATTGGTTTCAAACGTTGTTGTCCTTGGCTCCCTCATACTGAGACGAAGGCATTAAACCCTCTCGATTTCATAATAGAAACCCCTATGTTCGCACCTTCTAACAACCGACATAGGACTATCCAATTCTTTATCGTCTTAAGGGTCTTAAAATCATTTAAATAGGAGTTGTTTACCTTAAGGCAAGCGATCCTTGAGCCTCTCCTTCGGGATTTAGCATTGCTCCCCCAAGAGTAAGGAAATTATCAGAACATATAGACTACTGATTCATATAATCTCATCCCATCTCTTCTATACACCTCGTCTTGCTCCTTATTGGGACTTGGAACTGGTATGTATTGCCCTCTTGTCAGTTGTCCCTAAGGATATAATTGGCAAAGCCACCCTCTTAATCTTCTTCCATTATTGGAAGGGATATTTCATCCATCCTGCTATTTCCACACCCACTTGATACTCTAAGCTTATAATGTTGAATCAATTCATTGGCCTCTAGAACCTTTGAGTAGTTAAACTTTTATTATCCGTTAATTGCATTTTGTTCCAACCATCATCCGGATATTTTTTGAATGTAATGTCGCCATATATGCTAGACTTACTCTGGCTATTTCCCTGACTTGAACACCTTTAATGTCCCTTAGTATGCTGTACTTACCGACGTCAGTCAACCCCAAACAATCTGCTGCAATCGGCTGCATGGAAATTTTTTTCAAGAGAATACGACCTCTACACATTAGAGATCGGCTATTTGGAGAAAAAAACCACCCATTAGAATTGAATGCTGGCCTCAAAGCATTAATAAATGTTTTCTCTAGTGAATAAGCCTCAAAGCCTTGTTATCACATCTATAATGTAAATTACTATTTTAAGACTCTATTGCGTAATACTTGACCACAACAATTAGGCCACATGCATGTACTTGACCTCAACATAGGTAATCCTATGAAATTTTTACAGAAATCCAGAAAATATTTTTGTACCACCATGCATAAATAAAGTAGAATGTCCGTTAAAGTGCACGGTTTCAAGAAATCCCCAAGATTTGGGAAGATGGAACTTGATTAAGCATTATCACAGTATAAAACTTGCTTAAACAACCCATATGGCCACACCATGGTTACTTTGTGTAGGTTCTATGCTATACACCATGTACACGTCCAGTGCTCAATTTTCAAAATACTCCCAAGCTTAGAGAAAATGGAGCATGCTTAAGCATAATCATAAAAAAAAAAAGGGAGGGGGGAGGGAGGGAGGAGGGAAGGAGAAATGAAATGTGGTATTTATTACGTTTGTAGACCACCAGGTCTATGAGACGATATGTACACTCAACATTATAAAATATGTCTTCTAATGCATCTTCTGACAAAAATGCATTAGACCCCTCCCAACTCTAGTCAGTTATATCATCACAGTACTTATGTAGTAATTGTTCTCTATGAGCTAATAATTCCTTTAAATACTTTCCAATGCGATGCCCATGCAATTCAAAAAATTCCAATAAAGAACTTGAGTGTATACCATGCTTGCGTCGAATCCCCACATATGAAGGACATCTTATGAAGACATGTAATTCATCTTCAACTTGCTGCAGATTGCACAACAAGCAAAACCTCAATGCATGAGGAATATTACTTCAATGCCCTACTTCCACCCCAAGTCTATGGGAGCTAAGCCGTATTCTACTTATCATATACCTCATGCTCAAAGATATACCTTCCTTAAGATGCTTGGCCACTCGGAGTGTAGGGTTTATATATATTATGTAAAACTCCTTTTTTATTTCTGGGACTTTCCAATTCCTTCTAATGAGATGGCCGTGCACTCATTGCCATGCGGCTGGACCCCCTCGCGGATGACGTGCTGTAGTTGCGTCCCACAGGCGGACTTTGCACACGACACTCGGGATGACGATCCAGTCACCAGCCGGCAGACAATTGCTCCTGATGTGCGGTATCTTTGACTTGCTCATATGAATGGCCTACCACAATGGCCCTCTTCCCACGGGCACACTTGCAGACAGGACAATCACGGCGGCAGAACTAGTGTCGTGGATTATGTCATAGTGGCTGCATAGGATGTACACCTTGTCACCATTTTCACGCGTCGGCATCGCGATCGGGGACGAGGAGGCCGACTCGGATCACCTCCCACTCTATGTGAAGGCGGCGGCCACCGCTCACGCCCCCCTCGATGCCCGATTACCTTGCCGACCTCGGTTTAAGCTTTGGATTATGAGCAGCGAAGGGTTACGCCGACATGCTCGCAGAAGCCCTCCCCGACATTCTGCGGGCCCACCTGGAGCAAACTAAACCGGCCAGCCGGTTGAGCTCCTCGTAGCGAGGCGCATTGGTGCTTTGGGAGACCTCCCCACGCCCGAGATCGAGGCCGCAACCTTCCCGCTGCAATGTATGGTTTGATGCTGAATGTAAGGAACGCAAATGCGCACTCCATCTCATCGGGGATCCGGACCGCTGAAAGCTCAGCCACCAGCCATTACCGTGCCTTCCTCAAGGAAACAAAGGCAAGGTACCGGCAAGGCACCAAGGAGAAATGTTCGCCCATTTGGACACCCACACCGAACTTTCTAGCGGGGGTACTCTGCAGCGAAAGCCTGACCTATGGGGAACATCACGGCGGCAGCAATGGGAGCATACCGCAATAGCTTTATGATCCCCCGAACACGGACCGGATGTGCCCCGCGAACATGGCCCACCGCTGTGATCCGTAAGAAGATGTCGAAGAGGGGCTGTGCGCTGGCTAATGGGAAGGCGGCCAGACTTAGACGGCATGCAAGCCGGAGTTGCTCAAGTGGGCAGGATGTTCCATGGTGCCCGGCCCTTGTTGCATTGTTCAACAGGGCACCAAAGGGGTTTCCCGCATCATGGATCGCAAAGCGTGGTTGTTCCGATCTACAAGGCAAGGGACCCACACCGACCAATTACCAAACCATCATGGTCACCGGTGTTTGCCAAGCTCGCGGCGCCGCATTCTAGGAACAAAGCGGTAACCGGATGGGCGGAGGTACGGAAGTCGGGGCACTTACCCGAGGCGGGGATTCCCGACCGGACATTCGACCATTGATCACATCTTCACACTCGTGCCCCAGTCGAGGGGCCAGAACCGGGAGGACCTGGATCACCGCTTTTTTGTGGACTTTGCAAAAGCTTTCACACGATTACCGGAAAAGTTGTGGGCGATATTGCACCATCCGGAGCTCCCTATGGATCTGCGCGTAACGCAAAGCGAACCTGACCGCACGAGAGCCATAGATAGGCCGCATGCAACCGGAAGGACAAGCCATTTGCCAAGAGCATTGAGTTAGGCAAGGTTGTCCTCTCTCACCCACACTCTTTGGACTTTACATTGACGGTTAGGAAGCCCGGCTTGCCGCCAATGGGGACTCGTATACAACTCTTGCACCAGTCATCCGGCAGCTCATCTATCACCCGGATGATGTGGACCTCTTGGCCCATACACCGCAGGGCATGCACGCACCTAGATGCCCCGGACACATTCTCGCGGCGACGGACATGCGTGTCAACCCGCCAAGACTAAGGTGGTCCTCATATCCTCCTCACGCTATCCAAAGACTCCTCCCACTTATCACCGGGCCGGATGGTAGAGGTCACACCCAACTACAAGTACCTAGGGGTGGAGTTTCCGTCCTCAATGTATTGGGATGCATCCATTCGCATGTGGAAACGTGAACGAACCCTAGATAAGCAAGCGCTATTCAAGAAAGATGAATCAAGATCTATTCTGTTGGCTGTGAACCAAGTAAGTACTCATGCCATACTTATGTTTAAAATGTATCTCTGGGTTGCTCTTTTTTTTATCATTTTCTTTTTTTCTCAATTTCACTGTTGGGGTAATGACATTTTGTACTATAATGGGATCTTATATTAGATTCTTAGAACCAATGGGGCTATGGTCATTTTCTGTTTTTCTCAATTTCATTTCTTATCTCATCTGAGACCTCAATATGATTTAATTTTGCAGCATTTCTTTTTTATAACCTACATCGTGCTAGCCTATTGGAGTATCTCCACTCGTGGATTGACCATAGGATCTCTTGCCACTTTTTGTAAATATATCCTGCTTTTGTGGGTAGTATTTCTCCGAACAACATTGTTTACTTCCAATATACTAATAGCTTTGCTTTTCTATCCCATGGTGCTAATATAGAAAATATCTTTGCTATTGTAGTGTCTAGTGTCTAGTTTACTTTTTTTTTTTGTATTAGTTTATCACTGTTTAACTCTATTTAAATTATTGAATAGGTGAACAAATTATGTCGGGCTCCAAAAGCAGTGGCAATATGGGGGACACTTGCTTGCCACATCGTATATCAACAAAGTCATCATCCTCCTCATCAGATATGGTATTATCAAAGTCATCGTCTTCACAATCTCATCAACCAAGTAGGAAACAGGTTAGACGAGGCCCAAGCAAAGCTTTCTTTCTCCATCCGCGTAGTTGTTGGTGCAACAAATGTAAAGGCAAGTCTAATCGTTCCTATCGGATTCGTCAAGAACACGAAGCAAGATTTGGTCTTTGTCAGAACCGACCAACCCAACCTGATGGACATGATCTTGAACAAAATGAAAATAGTGTAAGTGGTGTGCTACAATATGTGAATTCGTTTTCCTATTTATTTCATATAGGCATAAGTTTGGTTTCACATTAATTTTTATATATTGCAATTTTATCTTCATTTTATTTTCTATAATTACTATTGATTCTAGTCATTGTGGTCCATGTAGTCCTTCGATGAAGCGTCTAGATCACACATTGCATTTCTTGGTGAGGATGTATTACACAAAACCGTTATGGATTTTTTTCCAACAAATGAAGAAGCCAGTGATGACAAAAATAATGATGGTGAGCATATGGATAATGTGGATGGCGAGGCATGTAGGGAAAATTTCTCCAGGTATGCTTTGACTTTTAAACTTCTATTTTTTGTAATAAATCATATTGCAAAGTATGCAATGATATTACATGGGCTTTGCAGCATATACTTCCATGTGTGATAGGGAACTTCTTGACCCCACAAATAAGGAGCATTATATTCCGATTGGGTAAATTTGCAAAGGTGGGTATCCTCCAAAGAAATTGAAGTGGCCGATATCTCAAAAGTGGAGGAGGAAGTGATTATACTGCTTTGTGACATTGAAAAGGAATTTCCCACCAGTTTTTTTGACCTACAGATACTACTAACCAAATTCTATGCAATCATATAATTTTATTTCTAGCAACTAGAGGTACAATAAACAATGTGCTTATATACACAGGTACATTTGTTGATACATATTCCAAATGAGATAAGGTTGGTGGGACCTGCTCCTAGCAGATGGATGTTTTTTCTAGAGTGCCACATGAAGGTGCTCAAAGATTTTGTCGCCAAATGGCAAAACTAGAGGGTTACATGGTGAAGGCCATCTTGTACAAGAGACAACGTTTTATCTAAATGATGCCACTATCACATGCCATCCCCGAAGGTCCTAAATTGTGGGAGACCAAGAGCCCAAAGAGATTACTTCGTATATTACAGGGGTAATGGAGTAGAGCCGAAATCGAGGGATGACATGCTTCTTGCAGTAAGCACATTTGTTCTTAATAATTATGCAAGTTTAGCACCATGGAGGGATTTGTATGAAACTGCTAAGGAGAATGCAAGATCAACAGGGCGATCAATAGACCACTCTATTCCAGATGCTATGGATAATGCATGGTTGTTGGCTCGTATGGACGAAGCTAGAGACCATCTTGATCAAGATCACGCTGTGGCTTCCTTGCTTGATCCTTATCTTCCACCTTGCAATCGCATTCAACGTATTGACATTGTATTGTTATTTTGGTCTAGGCACGATATTATTCCTCAATGTAGGCATGTGGGCAACATTTTCGCATCCATGGTGTTGATAAGTGTAGAGTTACATTTGATTCAGGGATCAGCTCATAATTTGAACAAAAAAATCAATCTAGCAATAGGGATCGCAACCTTCTTGAGAGTAACCTGAATTACATGGAAATCTTAACGGATATTATTGAGTTGGATTATTGTAGCTTTCATGTAAATGTCTTGAAGGCACGATGGTTCAAAGTTGTATACAGAGGTCGTGGCAAGACAAGTAGGACTCATCCATCAGGATTTCCAGAAGTGGATTCTTCAAAGGTATTGGCTGAAATGAAGAAACCTTTTGTTTTTCCAAGTCAGGTCGAGCAGATATTTTTCCATGAGAATCCTAATGAGACAAACCGGTGGATTGTCATACATTGTCAACCAAGAGCTCGGCATGTAATTGATCTATCTGTAGCTGAAAATAATATAGAAGAGCTCTCCCATGACATTCATGCTAATGATGATGATGATGATGATGCTAATGATGATAATGCTGCTGTTGCTGCTACTGATGATGATGATTGTGGTGGCAGCAAGGGCTATGACCCATTATTGCATGAAGCAGAAGAAGGAGAAATGGAAGAAATTGGCATCAACATTGAAGAGGAGAGTGCATATACGGGAGAAGGTTATCTCGAAGGTGGCTTGCTTGAGGATGATACTGATGAACATGCTCGTTTAGAATCTCCATTCATAGAACTTTCACAAAGAGGGGAAGTTGATAAAGAAGTGAATTATGTGCTCAGATCTCCATTCAATTCGCCAATTCACATTGCTGGACATAATGAGGATTATATGGAAGACGAAGAGATTACCAAACATGCACATGATCCATCTGAAGCAATTAGGAATTTGGCTCTTTGTTTATATCTAGATGATGAAGAGATAGAGGATATTGAGAATTAGCTTAATGAAGTTGCCACATGTGATTAATCAACATTGTTAATCTTATTGCTATGACTACTATGATATAGATCATTTGATATTGAGTATCTATAAATTTGCTCCCTTGTTCAAGTTGTCAGGCACCCTTCACCATTATCTATTCCCCTTCATCTGACTGTATCTAAATCATTCTTTCTATCAAGTAACATTCTTTCGTGCAATACTAAATCTTTAATGATATATGAATACCAGACTCAATTCTACTAACATATTAGATACAAATTGGATGGCATTATGTTAGAAATCTCATAGAAACGTTATAATGATGGAGTTATAAATTTGTTAAAATTTTTTTGCAACAACCCACTTAAATTGCAATATAAAGTTGACAAATTGCTCCTCAAAGTTCCGTTAAAATATGAGATGAAAATTTAAATAATCGTTTGTTATAAGTCTTAAGAAAAAGTTGGCATAACTTAGCTTAAATAATGTTCAAAAGTTGTTGCAAAAACCTACTTAATATGAGATAGAAAGTTGACAAAAGGAGGTCATTGCTTTGATGAAATATTTGACACTATGCAGTAGACACAATTTTGACACAACACAAGCACTTTGTGTCAAGATAGTAGTATTCGACACAAATTTGTCACTACACCTAGGACTTGTCACAAGGGTTGATACTATACCCCCATCCTCTTGTAGTGAGGTCACACCCAGCTACAAGTACCTAGGGGTGGAATTTCCGTCCTCAATGTATTGGGATGCACATTGGAGTTAGGCAAGGTTGTCGTCTCTCACCCACACTCTTTGGACTTTACATTGACCAGTTGGAAGCCTGGCTTGCTGCCAATGGGGGGGGGACGGTATACAACTCTTGCACCAGGTCATCCGGCAGCTCATCTATACGGATGATGTGGACCTCTTGGCCCATACACCAGAGGGCATGCAGGCATACCTAGATGCCCTGGACACATTACTGTCCAGCGTGGACATGCGTGTCAACCTGGCCAAGACTAAGGTGGTCCTCATATCCTCCTCACGCCATCCAAAGACCTCCTGGCCACTTATCGAGGGCGATGGTAGAGGTCACACCAACTACAAGTACCTAGGGGTGGAGTTTCCGTCCTCAATGTATTGGGATGCATCCATTAAGCCTTGCGGGTGACCGGGGTTGGAAGGCGTATGACGCAATGCAAAACAATAGTCACTGTGGCGTAGTCAGTATAATTGGGGCCACCAATCACATTTGTTCCCGCACCGGTGGAGCCAGTTCTTCAGTATGAGGTCGAGGTGTGGGGCCCCAGTGGTGTCTTTGGTGACTTGGAAAATCGACTTAGAGCAGGTCCGAAGGCATTTTTGACGGGCACTTGGGGTCAAGCCCCCTCGCCCATATCAGATCTTGTTGCAGGAGACGGGATTCATGCCCCCCGCAAAGATGCGCCCCTCGATAGACACATTGTTTATTTCGGAAGGTGGCCCGGCATGGGCGACACTCGGCTCCGCGACTTGGCTTACGATGTGGCGATGAGCCCGCGAACGACTCGGGGCTTGTTGGAAGGACAAAGAGAGCCCGAGTGGCTGGCATCGAACTGAACGTGGTTGCACATAGGTGCGCCAGTGCACACAGACGCCACCGGATAATGGCCCGGGTACTTGGACTCTTGTTTTTACGGGGAGCTCGGGACCACCATGCTCGAACAATTAAAGATGGCACACTACAAACAACACATAAACCCCCACCGTTTCGAGGCCCACGGCTCTACACTGCGTTCTCGGTTGCCTATGAAGAAGCCGGCAGGATCATCAGCGTCCATTCGAGCAGGGGCCCACCATCTTCGGCTTGAGGCGGGCGGTGGGTTGAGAGCCGCCGCCAGGCAGGCTTTGTCGGTGTTGCCATTGGGGGTTGTTGAGGATGAAAGCCATGCCTTCCGTGAGTCAGTCCATCCTATAGTCGGGTCCGGGCTCGCTACATTCTCTTGGTGTGACTCGATGCGCCTCGCGACGAGCTACTCAAGACTGCCGGGCCCGATCCCTTGGCTCCTACCTTCATGTTGTTTTGGATCTGCGGACTCACCTCGCCCCGCGCCTACGAGGTGCGGGAATTCATAATATTATATATATATTTGTACAATTTGCCCGGCCCGGCTTGTTTGCTACGACGGTTTTCCCTCCTAAGGAGGGTTTGTTAATTCGGTAGCAACGGGCTTGCTGCACCCGTGTAATTTGGGTCCCATAGGCCGATTGGCCTCCGCGGATGATAAAAGAACCTCTCTCCCTCCCTCCCTCCCTCCCTCCCTCCCTCCCTTCTTCCTTCCTAATATTTGCTCGATTCTCGTGTAGGTGAAGAACGTCTAAGCCCCATTTCCTCATCCACTCTACAATATCTGCATATCAACCTTTATTTCTTGTCTCTTCTAAAGCTAGTCTTGGTAAGCACTTCTCTACCATATCAAATCGTACCTTACAAAGGTATGTAAGCGTTCTGCATAGAGCCCCGTTTTCTAATGGCATCATATCACATTCTACAAATAACATATCATATGGGGTTTGAGCCTTAGTTCCCAATTCAGTGCTCAAAAACTTTTTCTGTACTTTCTCGACTTTTCTCCAAGAATCTGCTGATAACCCTCGACCCTATACTTTGCACCCGTATAAGAAATCGGTCTATACAAGCACACAAAATAAGGTGCGTTCGAATGAAACCCCATATTTCTACTTTTCCACTTTTACACTGCATGCTATATAATGTTTTCAAGCCTCCATTTATTCTATGCTCAACATCAGGATTCCAACTATGCCCTTTGTCCACATGTATTCCCAAATATTTATATGAAGTCACAATCTCCACCAGTTCTCCTTGGTAATAAAATTTAAGGTGATCCACTTTATTTGCCCCAAAACTATCATCTTAGTCTTTGACATATTTACCCGCATACCTTTTTCATCACAAAAATAGGCTAATGCGTCTAAATGCTTTTGCATGCCTGCAATTGAGCGAGAAAGAAGAAACACGCCATCTGCATATAGAATCAACAAAACCATATGGTTAGACAATGGAGTATCTCCCCCACCATATTCTGCTATACAATTCTCTAATTGGTCTAAACAAACCAAATAGAATGGGCGACAAGGGACAAGCTTGCTTCACTCCAATGTTGCATTCCACTACCTCTGCACAATGTTCAGTGTAAGGGAAAGATAATTGCACCAAGACTTTCTCATAGAGTATTTTCACTGCCTGTCTAAGTTCAATTGGTACCCCCAAGGTTTCCATTCTTTCCCTGTGTGGAATACTTTGGTATAGTCAACAAAAAGTGCATATAGTAGCTTTTTCTTTCCCTTAATTGAATCGATCATAGGACGCAAAGAGATCAAGTGATCGATTGTGGATTTTTTAGGCCTAAAGCCTGCTTCCCAATGGCTCTAACATTATATTCTTCTGTCCAAGCACTCAACTTACAAATCAACATGGCAGCAAATAACTTGGCATATAGACTACTCACCAAAATCATCCGATAATTCCCTGGATCACTTTCATCTCCATTTTTGTGTAGAGAAAAAACTCTATTTAGTTGCCAAGTGCATGGAAAGCCTTCACCCAAGACAGAGTTAAATAGTGACAACGATGCTATATATACAGAATTACCTGCCCATTTAAACATTTCCGCCACCAACCCTAATGCACCTAAAACTTTCCGCTGGCAAGCTTACTTAACCCTTATTCTAGATCTTCCAACGTTGAAGCATCACGTTGCATCCCGCAAAATATTCAATATTACTGAGTTCATTAACATTTGGCATATGATAGAGTTTACGCACCTTGGCCAATCAAGCCCATTAGGTCCAAGCGAGCCTTCTCCTGCATTTTAGGCTGAAGCTCCTTCCAAAACCGTTTGGGATCTGCTATAGTGTCTTTTATCAAGTCTTTACGTCTCGATGTACATATTTTTTTTTTTTTTGATTTAGTCAATGCCACATATTCTTTTTTTGAGCTTCACATCTATCCATTTGAGAGAGAGAGAGAGAGAGAGAGAGAGAGAGAGAGAGAGAGAGAGAGAGAGAGAGAGAGAGAGAGAGAGAGAGAGAGAGAGAGAGAGAGAGAGATGACATGGGGGTTGGGGAGAGATGAGAGATGGCGAGATGAAGGAGAGCCAAAAATTTGGCTCTCCTTTGAGAGACAATTTGTCCCTAACTTCTTTGGGGCTCCCCATTATACATAACCCATTAAGTTTCCATTTTGGTTTTGTTGCTTTCGTGAAAGTTTTAGGGCTTCTAAACCGCCACCGGGTTCTTCTCGGCAAATGAGAAGGCTATGGCATCGAACGCCTCCTGCGACTCCTTCTTTCCTGGGCGTATCTTGCCATAGCTCTTATGTGCTCCTTCTTTCTTCCTCGACAGATCTTGCCATAGCTCCCCGGGCTCCTCCTTTTTCTCTGCTGCTTGGCAAAGGAAGCCTCGATGCTTCCACAAAAAACGATTTCATAGATATTTCCTTGTAGATTCAAAGCTTGACGGCATGCACAAGGAAACAGATTTTCACTGCTGTGGAACCTCTATTTGTTAACTGCATGAAACAGATTGCCCATTTTCCAAGAATAGCTGCATGCTCCAGCTCCAACTGTTAGTTTCGAGATTGTTACTTTACAATAGGGCTTCTACATCGTGCTTCTATTTTGCCATAGCCAATCCTTCAAATCCGAAATATCCATGCCTCAGATTGAAAATCTGGCTTCTCCAATGAAACAGGGCTTCTTGAACGAAATATGTAAACAGGGCTATTTCAACAAAATCTGCAAATAAGGCTTTTCAACAAACAGGGAAAATAGGGCAAACAGGGCAAAATCTGCAAATAAGGCTTTTCTTGAACGAAATCTGGTAAGGTTCTCGACCCTGATTCCAATAAGGCTTTTCTTGAACGAAATCTTGACTGACAAGCTGTTCTTCAGCAAATCGGAAGAGGGCTTCTGCATTGCGACTGATACATCTAGCTTCTTCATGTCATGTTTGGAATTTGATGAGGATATGAGCAAACAACCCTTTTATAGCTGCCTTGAGCGCCGGATTCCGTCAAAGCGCGTTGCTCTGTCTGTCTGTCAAAACAAATGCTTCCGATGAAGCAAGCCACGAAATGCTTCCGATGAAGCCAATGCTTCTGATGAAGCAAGCCACGAAATGGGCCGCTCCCAAATTATCCAATATTCCAATCCAATCCTCCATTCAACCTTACGGACAAACAGCCACCGTAAGCAAGGGATCCCAAAAATTCCGATCCCAGAAAAACTTTAGTCAGGAAAAATCCGACCATTTTTTATTTTTGCCCTTAACTAGCTTGGTTAGGCAGTGAGAGATTATTGTCTCTCATTTATTCTCATGCTATACGGTATAAAAATTGTCTCTCGCCGTATAGCACGAGAGATAAAAAAATTTAAAGCATGTGGTCGACGAGAGAGAGAGAAATGAAATGAAATGGTATTACGTCTTTGGAGACCTCTCAGGTCTATTAGACGTTACAATAAGTGTTAATACAAATCATCTGGGAAGTCCACATCAGGAACTTCCACCTCTCCCTCTTCCCAATCATCATCACTTTCTATATCATCACATAATAAATTTTGTAGATTTTTTACACACGATTCTCTGTGTTGTATGACTTCAATAATAAAAGAGCCAACGGTATTAGCATCGAGTTCAAACAGTTGATGCAAACTATCTACCTTTATACCATACCTTTGTCTTATCACCGTGTAAGCAGGGCATTCAATCATCACATGGTGCTCATCTTCCACATTATTCCCACATGCTTTACATGTTCTTCTTTCCCTAGGGATTTTCCCCCATCGTCCCGTTTCCACCTCCAACCTATGTGAACTGAGTCTCAACCGACTTATTGCATGCCTCTTACCCACTGAAATGTTTTCCTGCAAATACGCTGCTTGTGTCAATCTCGGATTCATATTTTGTTTGTACATGCTCATCTTAGGCTGTGGGTTTAACCAGATTTTTGCTTTAACTTTCTGTTTAACCCATTGTCGAAGGTCTCCATCATATCTTAGTGCTTCCTCAAGTGATATACCCCATCTAATCAACCATTGTCGAACATCTGCATACCATCCATGATCATTACTAGCCTCCATTGCTCTACACGGGATCCTATCATCATCTTGCTGCCTTAACCTTTTCACATATTTGATGCACCTCACGATTGCTTCTCCCTCCATTGGCATAACGCCACATTCAGCTAGAAGCATTGGGAATGGAGTCTGCATTTTCACGCCTGTTTCTTGTCTCAAGAATTTCTTTAGTACCTGCTCAATGTCTTCCCAAAGGCCTTTGAGCAGGCTAGGCCCCCAAATCTCACATCCATATAGTACAACTGTTTGTACAAGTACAAAAAAGAGCTTAATTTTCAGCTCCCATGCCCATAGGTGGATTTTTCTACTCTGGCTCTGTAGAGAATATAATGCCTTAAGCCCTCCCTCGATCCGCTGTGATATACATGCATTCCATCTGTGATTTCTATGTATAATTAGGCCCAAATACTTATAGGAATCACAACTCTGTACCTCGTTTCCATTATATTGAAAGCTGAAGTCTTGTTTAAGTATTCCAACAGCCATGACTCTTGTCTTATCTAAATTTACCTGCATGTCAGTTTGCGCACAGAATAGTGCTAATGCATCAAGGTGCTTTTGCATGAGTGTTTGCGAGCGTGAGAATATCACTACATCGTCTGCATACATCAAGAGTCTTATCACATACCCATTAAGGTCTGCACCATCCCCTCCATTCACTCTGAGCCACTCCTCCAAAGCATCAATAAATAGTCCAAACAGAGTGGGTGATAATGGACAACCTTGTTTGACTCCGATGTTACTAGATATTCTGTCAGGAACATCAAACAAGAAGGGAACTGATAATTGCACTAATACTTTTTCATACAAGGTCCGCACTGCTTCTCTCAACTCAATGGGTACCTGTATTAGCTCCATTCTTTCCCACAGTTTACTTCTTGGCACTTTATCAAATGCCTTTTTGAAATGGTTTTTTCTTACCTTTGATAGAGTCCATGATTGTCTTTAGAGTTAACAGGTGGTCCAGGGTGGATCTTTGAGTTCGGAATCCTGCTTGGGTCTCCGCTCTTACATTTGCCTTCTCTGCCCACTGGCTAAGCTTTTTCTCTATGATTGATGCAAATAACTTTGAAAATAAGCTACTTACCATTAATGTGCGGTAGTTATTAGCATCTTGTGGATCTCCTCCTTTATAAATTGGCACAATTCGATTGGTCTGCCATGCTTCTGGAAATCCTTCTGTCAGCACTTTATTTAACATATGCGTGATCCCTTTGAATATCTTGTTATCAGCCCATTTTAGAAGCTCAGCTCCCATCCCTTGAGCATCCCGTGCCTTACCATTGGCCAGCCTATTAATTCCATCCATCACATCCGGTTCAGTGATGATTAAATCAGATTTTCCTTTCCTGTCATTTCCTAGCCCCTGCATATGATATAACGAGCATACCTGTTTCCATATATCTGCTGCTGTAAGAGGAATGTTAGCTGGTTTAGTTGATTTCAGCTTACTCCAAAATCTCTTTGGCTCTTTTAAATATCCCTGTACCAACTCCTCTTGCTTTTTCTTAAGATAGATTCGCTTCTTTCGTCTGATAAGCTTTCTCAAGACCTTTGTTAATTGTTGTTTCTGTTCCCCTTTTGTCCGTCTCACTCTATTTTTCATTTCTCTGCATTCCTGATCATACCATGAGTTGCACTTGAGTCCTTTAAGGATTCTTTGTGGCACAAAGCATTTTTCTGCAGATTCCAGCAAAATCGTTGTGATTGTGTCATTTAATTGGGTTATTTCATCCGGCCAAATCAACCCTTGGCTTCTCTTTTCTGTCTCTTGCCTATAAAGGCTCCCTTTTTTGGGATCAAAGAGCATCTTTTCTACTCTTTTGGGCTGCAAAATTTCCGGCATAGGACAAGACATTGCAAACATCATTGGTGCATGATCAGACTCATGTCTTTCTTCCATCACAACAAAGTTTTGGATATATTTGCTTGTGGCTTCACTACAGATCAAGTAGTCCACAACACTTCTTTGTCTGCACGTGCATCCACCTGATTTTGGAAACCTGCCAATGCCATTAATTATAAGTAAATTTGAGCTGCTGCACAAATTCAGCAGATACCTCCCTGTTTTTGTCATTGTATTATCAGCCGAGGATCTTTTCCATCCGTTCATCTCCAGTATTTGGTCATCCTCTGTCTCTAACCATAACGGATCTTCACCATCCACATATTTAGTAGATTGAGTGTTGGCTGTTCGGCTATTGAAGTCCCCAGTTACAATAACATTTCCCTTTTCCTGATACTTCATTATGTCTTGCTCTAGATTATAAAATGGATCATCACTGCTGGCATCTGTTGCATTCGTGTAAGCTTGCATATGGCGTGGTGCAAAATAGCATACTGCCATATATATTGTGTCTAGTCCCCCCTTCACTTTCAGCCATAGAAATTGATTGTTGGTATCCTTCTTAATCCCCTCAACCATATGCATGTATTCAGTTCTCACATAGCAAGCAACTCCACCATTTCCACAATCACCTTGCTTGAATCTTGGATTTTTAACAGAGTAAATATTCTGAAATTGATCAATCTCTGGCAGCGCAAATACATCGTGCTCTTTGGTTTCAACAAAACAAATCATATCAATTCCTTCCAGTAAATCTTCCATGCTAAGAACTTTATCAATCGTTAACCTATTAATATTCCATATTGCTACCTTGAAGGTCCCCAACAACCCCTATTCTTCCATGATAGCCTTTCCCTTTTTCCAAGTAACTTTTTTATTGTTGGCTTTGGCTTCTCTTACTCTTTAGAGAGAGAGAGAGAGAGAGAGAGAGAGAGAGAGAGAGAGAGAGAGAGAGAGAGAGAGAGAGAGAGAGAGAGAGAGAGAGAGAGAGAGAGAGAGAGAGAGAGAGAGAGAGAGAGAGAGATAGAGAGAGAGAGAGAGAGAGAGAGAGAGAGAGAGAGAGAGAGATGAAATGAAATTGTATTATTACGTCTGTGAGATCAAACAATACATTGTCAATTATAAAAAAGATCATCTAATGCATCATCTGATAATAATGCATTAACCCCCCCAATCTCTTCCTCATCCATCTCCTCGACACCCATTCTCTTCAGGTACTCCTCTTTATGGTCCAAGATATCAAGTATACATGCACCAATTTTACCTCCTGGAAAACTAAAAAACTCAAGAAGTGTCTGGGCCTACACACCATGATTAAGGCGTATGCTAACATATGCTGGACAATGACACATCACATGTACCTCATCCTCAAGGATCCCACAACCACATACCCTGCATGCCCTTAGCTCATGTGGAATATCACTCCATCTGCCTAGCTCAACCCCAAGTCTGTGGTTGCTCAATCTCATCCTACATATGGCATGTCTATGTTTAACATAAATGTTTTCTTGCATATACCTAGCCACTTGTAACATGGGATTGATATGGCTTCTGTAGAACTCCTTCTTGACTGCGCCTTATCTCCAACTCACACGAGCAATATTCCCCATAACCCATATATTCTTATATTGTCTCTGTAGTGGTCTAAATCATCTATGTGCATCCCCCATCTAGCCATCCACCTTTCTATATCCGCAAACCTCCCCTTTGGGCGGGTCTCCTCCAAAGCCAACCTAGGCAGACTATCATCTGACATGACGTAGAGCACTTTGTGCACATACTGAAGAGTCCTGCAAAGTGCTTCTGCTTCCAAAGAGAGCACCCCACACTCCACTAGCTCGAAAGAATCTCTTCTGTATTTTTTTCAAATTTCTTCCATCTATCCAAAGCCAATCCTGGCCCCTAGACTTCGCACCCATATAGCACAACCGACTGCACCAATACAATTACAATTGTCTCTTCATGCTAAAACCCCATATGCCTGCCTTTCTACACCATGGCGTATAGAGCTTTAAGATCCCCAACTGCTTTTTGCTCCACTGCTATATTCCAATTTGGACTTTTGTCTACAACGAGATCAAGGTATTTATGGCTGTCTACAATGTCAACAAGCTCTCCTTTATAAAACACCTTCACATGATCTACCTTAGTAGCCCCGAACACCACAATCTTGGTTTTAGCCATGTTCACCCGCATGGCTTTTGTATCACAAAAATTCTCCAAAATATCTAGGTGCTTCTGCAGACTTGCCACACTCCTGGATAGTAGTACCACATCATCAACATACAACAACAACAACATCAAACTATATCCATTAAGAGGTGTTCTATCACCACACCATTCAGGTTTATCCACTCTTCCAATTGATCTATGAAAAGACCAAACAACGTGGGGGATAATGGGCAGCCTTGCTTAACACCCATATTACTTTCCACACATTCATCACTAGTATAAAGGAAGGAGAGTTGGATCAACACACTCTCATAGAGCCTCGCCACTGCGTGTCTGTATGTAGAAGACCTTCAGCATCAGCAGCTTTACCATTAGACAATTTTTGGAACCCCCCATATACGTCTTCCAAGGAGAAACACAAGCACTCTTCATATGCACCATATTTTTGTATCCACTCCTAGTACACGGTATAGATGCTTAATATGTTTCATCAGCACCCCAGCTTCAATCACTGCACTAGTTTTTTGAGATGGCTTCAATCTATTCCAAAATTTCTTCGGATATACAAGCAACTCCATTACCATCTGTTCATGCTTCTTACGCAGGTAGGTCTTTTTCTTCCCCTTAACCATCTTAATGTACTCCCTTCTTGCCACGACTTCCCCCTTTGATGATTTAAATCGCCTTCTTTGCAGCCTACATTCATGATCAAACCATTCATTGCAAGGCCGCCCCCCTTCTTTGCCTGTTCGAAACAAAGCAAGTGTTGGCAGCCCCAATAATCATCTGAGTAAGGGTGTGGTTGATATCCACCGCACTAGTTGGCCATGGAATGGTACTAGCCATTCTCTCACTACAATCTTTATACATTTGAGATTTATCATATCTCATAATAGGTTTAAGTGCTGACTATGACACATCAGCATGTACAAGAAAACCAGCAATGTGTAAAGCAAGAAATAAGGGCTCATGGTCTGATTCAATATTGTCTCTTCCAATAGTGAAACTAGCAACTTGTTGGGCAAAAGAGGGCTTCGCTAGAACATAATCTACCACACTCGCTCCCCTACATGTGAGTGTTCCTGTTCCTGAAAACCTGTCCGTGCCATTATAGATGACCAAATTTAGTCCACTACAAAGTGCTAACACATGGTGCCCCTGAGGTGAAGGCCATCTAATGTTGTCCTCTGATCTCCTGTTCCATCCCGTTTCTGCCATTTCCATGTCATCCAACATCTCAACCCATATCGGATCCCCATCAGCACTAACCATGGCAGCCTGCCTTTGTGAAGTTCGTTCATTAAAATCCCCCATTAACATGACATCACCTGTCTCACCAAATGAAAAAACATCTTGCTCTAGCTGCGCAAAAGGAACATCTCTATAATGTGGACGGCTCATAATGATTTTCACGGTCAAATGATCAAGAATCTCGGAACAAGGAAAGGGACAAAAAAGTAAGGCAAAAAAGGGAGAAAGGGGGGATGAAAAAAGGGCAAAGTGAAAAGCATAAAGAGGGGAAAAGGGAAAAGTAGGGGAGCGACAATGGGAAATGAATGTGCACAAACATCTTATTACCCAGTAAACAACGTTGGGCTTGAGAAGGTTTGGAGTATATATATAGACCCACAAGCAAGTATTATATATAGCCTGAAATAGTAATGAAATAAAATAGATATTTTATTCAAGCTTTCTGGGACCCTCAATGTAGAGTTCATAAACATTAGTATACAAGTTCATGTATGGATCAACAAGTAAAAGCACTAGTCATTTTACGCACTTCCAAAGGCAGGAATTTGGGGGTCCTAATGACCGACACGTCGGATCAGAACCGCAATAGAGATGAACATCCTCAACGCCAAGTATACACTTGTTTCTAACACTCACAAACTGTCGCCATTTCAAATTGCATAATCTTGAGTAATCTGTAGGATACCTTTATTTTACAGCCCCTCCACCTGACATGGCATAGATCCAGACTACACAATCTACAAATCGAGGGCTGAGATAATGCCACGTCAGAAGGGGAGGGGGCTGCAAAACGAAGACTATCCCAACAAACAATGAACTTATTAAATTTAGTTCATACACTCTATGCTAATAGCAATGGAAGAGATTATGACAGATTTCCAATTCATTTCATATGATTCTTGCTGTAGACAAACATGGTGAACCATAAACTATGATATGCGCAAATTTGGTAACTTACAGCAAAAAGTGCATACTCATATGTGAGATATGGCGGCAACATAGCCGGCAAATATCTTCAAGATTAAAGTGGACCCAACTTTTTTTTTTCAATAATTTGTCTCCCATTTTGGTTCATGATTCGCTTCCATTCTTTTGCTTGTACTTGGGAGCATTAAATGTCCAAATGTCATGTACATTAAGAATGTTAAGAGAATTAAGTTGTGTGGCACTAGCCCAAACGCTCCTTTGTCCCTGTTTTTCTAATTTACTTTTTTTACCTATCTCTAATTCATTTCTTTTCTTTGAATTATTTGGGTATGCCAATAGTGTGCCAGTGTTGCCCCAAGGATACATATGGTGCTATATCACCAGAAGCTGAGTATTTTTGAACGGCAGGAGCATAGTTTTTGTGAGTTTGTTGGGTTGAATAATGTGCATGCAAAGTCATATTCCCCCACATGTGGATCCAAATCCTAGAAGTTACATAGCATTTGACAGGTGAGTAATTGGCTGCTTGACACTATGTGCATTAAGACTAGTAATTTTGTTCACAGGCAATTTGGCCACATTCTCATTGAGCCCAATTATAGGGTCTTCAGCTTGTTCTACAACAAGTTCAATTTCTTCCTGCCCAGAAATTTCAGCATAAATGTTTGATATGAGCACATACCCAACTCCACATGAAGTATCTAAACTAACAAGTTGGTTGAAGCAGCATTTTCCAAATTCTCGATCCCCATGAATTCTGCATGCATTCAGCAGAGATGTCCATCCCATAGTATCTGTTTCATTATCTGCCTGCAGTATTTGTACGGCTTCGACAAGGCATCCTGCACGGCTCAAAAGATCAATGACACAAGTCTTATGTGAACGATTTGGGCTAATGCCATGATGTTGCCTCATTAAATTATAGTACCAATGGCCTTCATTTACTAACCCCATTCGACCACATGCAATCAAAATACCATTAAAAGTTACCTCATTTGGCCTTATCTTTTCATATTGCATCTTCTCAAAGTATTCTAAGGACAAGGAGCATTCCCCATGCTGGGCCATTCCAGCGATCATTGCATTCCATGAAATGATATCTCTTTTGCACATGATATGAAGGACCTTAAGCGCATCTTCTAGGCTTCCACATTTTGCATACATATCAATCAAGCTATTTCCCATCATAATATCAGTATGTAGTCCTGTTTTGCTAACTTCATTGTGAATACATTTGCCTTGTCCTATTGCGCCTAGATTGGCACATGCTCCCAGGATGCTCAGATATACAACCAAGTTTGGCCTCATGCCACCTTCTTTCATCTTTCTAAAACACTCTAAAGCAAGAAGATATTGCCCAGAATCAGCATATCCTGCAACCATAGCACCCCATGATATGATATCCCGTGTCACCAACTTGTCAAAGACATTACAAGCCTCCTTTAAGCTCCTGCACTTGGCATACATGTCAATCAACGCACTGCCTATGACAACATCAGATTCAAGGTTTCTTCTGATAATTTCAGTATGTATATGTCTTCCTCGCTCTAGTGCTCCAAGGTTGGTGCATGCCTTCAAGGCACTTGAAAAGGCAACTTCGTTCGGCATTATGCCTTTCTGTTCCATCTCCTGAAGGCAGTCTAATTCCAATAGGTATTCCGCATGATGGGCATATCCTGTAATCATTGTGCTCCATGATATTGAGTCTTTACTTGGCAAATGGTCAAATACCATGCGTGCCTCCTCCAGACTTCCACATTTACTATACATATCTACCAAGGAATTCCATAGTGTAGCATCTTTAAAGCCTCCAATTATAACTTTCTCATGGATGACTCTACCTTGCTCTATTGCCCCAAGTAAAATGCAGGCCCTCAAAACACTTAGGAATATGCCTGCATCTGGATGAATGCCTTCATATTCCATCATCTCATTGTGTTCTAGCGCCAGGATGCCTGCCCCATGTTGGAGATCCCCTGCAATGATTGCACCCCATGTCACCACATCTGGATTCAGTATACTCTCAAAAATTTTACAGGCTTCTTCTGGACTGTTACATTTTCCATACATATTGATAAGAGTGCTCCCCAAAACAACGTTCAGTGCAAATCCATTTTTTATAATCTGGCAATGGACAAGTCTACCCTGCTCAATTGCCCCCATGATGGAGCATGCATTCAATGTGTTTAGGTATGTGATCAGGTTTGGTATAAGGCCCTCTTCTTGCATGATCTTAAAACATCCTAAAGCAGCTAACCCTTGTCCACTGTCTGCATATCCTGCAATCATCGTATTCAGTAACACCACATTCTGGTTCGACGTTTTCTCCACAAGCTTGTGTGCTTCCTCTAAAGAACCAGATTTAGCATACATATGAGTAAGAGCACCTCGTATGATAACATCTGACTGGAACCCCCATTGGATTATATTAGTGTGGATGGTCCTCCCATGCTCTAATGCTCTGACATTAGCACATGCCTTTAGGGCACCCAAAAGCTCAACCTCAGTTGGCTCTATGCCTGCTTCTTGCATGGTATTGAAGAATTTCAAAGCCAAAAGACTTTCTCCAGACTGCACACATCCGGCAATCATTACATTCCATGGAACTGTACTTTGGTCCCCTAACCTATTAAAAACCTGGGTTGCTTCTTCTAAACCCTCACATTTGGCATACATATCAACCAGGATGCTCCCCAAAATACCAATGACCTGAAATCCACTTATTATTATGTCCGCATGAATGAGTCTTCCCTGTTGCAACACTCCTATACAAGTACATGCTCTTAGAACATTTGAATAGGTGACTTCATCTGGAGCTATGCCTTTCTGTTGCATTTTATGAAAACAATATAAAGCTAAACAACCTGCTCCATTGAGTGCATATTCCGATATAATTGCACTCCATGATACAACATTTGGGTGAATTCCTTCTAGGTCCATTCTTTCTAAGCATTCTAAAGCTAAGAGGCCCTTGGCATTCTGCGCATATCCTGAAATCATTGCATTCCATGATATCACATCTCGATCCGGCATCATGTCAAAGACATTTCGTGCTTCCTCAAGTGTGCCACATTTACTGTACATATGAACCAGCGTATTTTCTATTGTAAGAGTTGACAAAAATCCAGTTTCAATAATCTTGCCATGGATAAGTCTTCCTTCCATAAGGGCTGTTGTTCCCGTGCATGCCTTAATGGCAGCAACATAAATGTGTTCGTTACTCTCCATACCAAAAGATTGCATTGTGCAATACATTTCCAAAGCTGTAATACCTTGGCCATGTTTTGCATTTGCCATAATAGCTGCAACCCAGCCATGTGGAGTTGGCTTTAAAATAGTACTAAATGCTGCATTTCCTTCAATAAGGCAGCCATGCCAAACAAACAATCTAATTAGATGATCACCCAGAACAGCCACAGAATCTAAACCATTTTGAAGCAGAAGTGACTGTACCCCCCTTATCGATACCAAATCTTTTTTTTGTATGCATCTTTGCAGCAGGGAGTAAGCATCGTTTCTAGATGTGGCAAACTTCTGATTTAGCATAAGTATAGTAGTTTCTGCAGCCCATTTATCTGACAGTTTTAGATTGTTCCATGAATTCAGCATACGAGACATACTTTGAATTCAGGCAACGAATGCGTACGAACCGTGGTGACATTCTTTGCGTGTTCGTCTCTACTACTAAACGGGAGCCCAGCAGTTGTGCGTTAAGCCGAATCATGTCGGATAAAATTGGTCGGATAAATGCTTCTCAGCCCGCACGCTCGCTCGATGCGCACGACGATGCCCTGAATATCTGGTGCTCACGCTTTACAATTGTCTCGATAGGGTGCCCACTATCAACGCTGCGCGGCTCAATTCCGCACTCTTGCCCACTGATCCCGCAGCCCTATCCCTGTATTGCGCATACCTTGCCCTTCAATTGTGTGTAACTTTCTCCACCAATGTCGGATTGACACGTGGATTGGTGCATCTGAAAGCCCTCTTCAAGAGCTTTCTTCTCATACGCGTTGGGCACTGCAGTCTCCTCAGGAATCCTGAAATACAGTTGATGGCTACTTGGTGCGCAGTGGATGGGCAATTGGTGCGGTGAGATGGGCAGGCAACCTACCCTACTTTCAAGGCTCGTAACTTCTTCTCAGGAACTCCAAATCTGATTTTTTTTTCAGCGATAGATAGGTGAGCTCGTCCTCTTTCGATTGATGTCTCATTTGTCCAAAATTGATGCAGGAATCTAGAGTTACGAAAGTTCTAACACTAAGTGCGGCATATATGGGCACCCTCCCCTACCGGGTGCAAGGTGCTCCCATGGGCCTCCAACCTCAGGGTTTTCTTGAGGTCCAGATCTTGGCGTGCATGTTCCCATGGGCACCTCAACCTGAACAACTCATGTTTCTGACCTGAATCCAAAATAATCCTCAAGCATTTTTAAACGCTCATGTTTTGAACATGGCAATCTATTTTTAGGTCCGCAATCTCACAATAATGGGGTTCCTTTTTGGGTCGCCCCTAGAGGGGCAAACCCTCAACTTATGTGGGTTTTTGGCATATTCCAGGTATAGGCTAGTATATACCCATAACATTCCAAAAACTACTCCAAACTCGACATTGCCAGTATTTTTTCTATCACCCTTGTTGCTGTGCAAACCCCTCGTCGTTGTTAGAACCGTCTAACTGGCTGTGTGTTTCGCCCGGCTGCATGTGTGGATATAGGATCTTATTAGTCTTTTGCTCGCCAAGCTGTTGAGGATGAATTGCATATGGGGTTTTCTTTCAAAAAAATATTAGGTCAGAACACTCTTTTATGAGACCTACGCATTGCGTTCTGGCATGGACTGTTAGCAGGGTTTTCTCGATCAGAACATGTTTATTTGGTTCATCTTCATCAGAATAGATTCTGCAGTTAGTGCAACCATGAATTTAAGGTTTGCCTAAAATATCTTTCAAGAAATGCTAATCAATTTTCCTTCTTTTGCAAATGCAAGACTTTGAACTGGTGAATAAGTATTACTTGCACTGATATGGTAAAAATATCTTCTAGAAATATGTCAGCTGACAAATGTTTGGATTTGAATGATGACATAGGCCAAATGTTCTTTTTTTAGGATCTCTCATTTCTTTATAGGCAACATCTTTTTTCTTTATCAAACTGCATGCACTTAATGGTTGCATAAAAGCATGAAGTGCTATAATCTAGGCCTAGTAAACCAGTTTTAAAGTATTGTATGCTATGTCTTGCAACCTTTTAATATGTTTTAAGAAATGTATTTCTTTTCAATCTAGAGGCATGTGTCTTGCAACAGTGAATGAAGTAATTCAACTTTTCGTGATTTGGAGCTCAACTGAGGCCATTTTACAGTGAGGACTAATGTTGTGGTTCTATTTGAACGCCTGCTCCAAACATATAGTTATATAATGTGAAAGATGGTGACTTGGAAAACCTCTATGCTTGAGTAGTTCAAGAACGGGCATGCGATTTTGATAGATTTACTGAATAGAGCAAAGAAATAGAAAAGCTTCGTTTGCTTATGCTGGTTTCAAAAGCTTTTCTTTAAATAAATGTGCATCTATTAAAATATTTAAGACTCTTCACAGCCACATATCTTGAGTGCATATTTCAAGAAAATTTGGAAAGACAGAAGAGAAATCAAAGATGATATGGGCACACTAGAAGCTAGTGGTGCCTTTGATTAAATCTTAAACTTTGTAATGTTTTGCCATACAGGCTTGGGGGTGCTTCATGTATGGTTTTTAAAGACATCTCCAGGCCCTCCAAGACACTGTCACTCTCGAGACAACACCGTCTGCTGGGACATATGTGCTACCTCCAAACTTCAGAAATTGGAAAAAAGCTTTATTGCATGGGATTTTGATATGCAAGAGCTGCAAAACGCAATTACTCAAAACAAGGGAAGGGCCTTCATGCTGATGCTCATGAGCAGTTGCGCTATTGCATGCACTAATTGGAAAGGCAGAAAGTGCGCCAACAAGAGTTAAGCTCTTAGATCCAGGTATTGCAGGCTAATAGGCCTATTGCAACTGCTACCATGATCGTTTGCCCAAAATACGCCAATCCAGACATGCAAGTGTTGCACAAGAACAACATCCTACATCACCTCATACCTTATCGCGACAGTATAGATAGCAGACCCCCTTAGATCGCGCAGTATCAGGACTTCAGAGGGAGTTGTCGGCATCTAAGGTGGCATCCGTCTTCCGTCTGCTGCACGACAGACATTACATCACTACTCAAGGAGCAACAAGAATAGAGATGCAGGGGTCACAATGTTGTGGCCTTCTCAAAAATGCAGAAGAGAACCTCAATCAGCGGCTCCAGACCATGGTCCTCTTCAGGATGAAGTTTCATGCACATTATCAGGGCAACTCATCTTGGTATTCAACGCCCCCATTAGCATGAAATTCATGGTCACAGATGCACTGATGTGAGATGCAAAACTCTATCAAGGTGTGAAGCTAAAGGCCATCTCATGGTATGTAGACCATGACCTCACACTGTTGCAACAAGAAACATGACCTCACCTTGCATAAGGGACATAAGAAGCACTTGAGGCATCGCCACTGGTCCGAGGCATGGTGCTGGTTTTCCTTCCGTCCACTTTGAGGTCGTGATGGTGCACGCAGAGGCAGTGCAGGTGCTGCTACTAGGGGTGTTGTTGTTGTTACTGCTCCAACAATAATGCTCCAACAATAATGTTGGTGTTGTTGTTGTTGTCGCTTCTGCTATTCCAGTTGTTGATGCTACTGCAACCCCTGGGGATGTTGCCACTGCCATTGTTGCTCCGCCAGTGGCTGACACTGGTGCAATCCCTTAGGTATTGCTGCATCGCCCCAGGATGCTGCCCCCTGCTGCTGATATTACAACTCCGTAGGGATCTACATCTGCTATACCAAAATATGATTGTACTTGTGTATAGTCTATAAGTACCTGGGAACGATTTTCAGCCGGATCGCTACCTTTGGCAAGATTTTCCAACCTCTTCGCGATTTTGGGACACTTTTAATTGGCAATGAGTGGCGACTGGAAGGCGTTATATACAATGTAGAACAATAGTTATAAAGTAGAACTTTTTGGCTGGTCCCACCAGTCACATTTGTCAGGTCTTGATGGAGGTCACTCTTCTATATGCTTGCCACCTGGAATGACCTCGAGAGGGTTCAAAAGGCTTTTCTGGCTCGAGCACTTGTAGTAAAGTCCCCTGTCCTGTATCAGATATTTCTGCCAGAGATCGAGTTCTTGCCTTCAAAAAGGTTGCGCGAGAACATGGCCTCATATACTTTCAAAAGGTGGCCAGTATGGGCAAGACGTGCCTACCTAAATCTCACCTATACCATAGCGATAGGCAACGCCTCAAAGCCTGTTGGAGGGAGAAGCGAGCTAATTGGCTCTTTAGGAGCACAGGTGCATACATGTACAAATCAAGGAGGATCACAATCACCTGTAACATTATCTTGATGGATGCTTCCTCGACAAGTTTTGGGATGTTGGGGCTTTGGAACTAGTAAAAGTCGCACACTACAAAAACCAAATTAATCCCATGCTTGAGTAGGGTATTCATTGGTATCAGCGAATAAGTCGCATCTAATTAAAGTGGGTCACATATGCTTCCCATTTTTTCCTTGGAAACTTGTTATTTTACACCAAAAGGACGAGTAAAAAGTTTTCAGGCTCTTTAACTATCGAAAAAATCGAGTGTTTTTGTACGAGGGTTGGTCCAAGCATGAAAAGAATTTCCCGCTATTTTCTCTGAATCGCGAGTCGAGAACACCAAGAACACAACCCAAATGAAGGAAATTATTTACACATTCAACACAAAGTTATAATCCGAAAAGAATTTTATTCATAAATGAGATGGTTACAATGTATGTTACGATGGGCGAAGAGACCATGGCGGTCGTGCTGCCACTATGGTTACATCCTCCTGGTAGGTGTTCCACCTTAGAGGAACAATCAGAGGGGCATCTTGTTTCCTTCTGTAAGCTCTGGGAGCAACCTGAAGAACATGGAAAGCCTCACGAGGAAGTGGCTTGTGAGCTAGCCGCTGGCCGATCCAACTAATTTTCTCATCTCCTCTTGCATCTTTTCTTCAATTGCGGGGTCAAAAATGCTCATTCCCCAACCTCCTTGGATCTCATGCAATGCTTGCAGGATCCTTTGCGGTTCCTAGAGCTGTGAAATCTTCTTCCTCTCCTCCTCATCTCTTGAGGTTGTGTAGTACATGCGATCACGAGCAAGCTTATCCCAAAGCCCTAGTAAGAGTGTAGCTTGAGCGGGATCTGTGCCGGGTTCCCTGCGACCTAGAAGAGAGGAAGTCTATAATTAATAATTAAGGTGCCATTAGCCTTGAATACTGAAGAAAAAGTTGTAAAATTGACATAGTTTGGAGATCATTCGTTCCATTTATGTGACGCTCCCTACAAAATATACGGCGCCCGGCCGTACACTCGTAGGAAATCCCCCATCCGGTCCTTCGACCGCACGGGCCCTCCGTCTATCCCGCACTCTGAGGTATCCCTAGTGCGGGGAGGTGTATTGCACGCCCTCGAATACTAGCAATAACAATACATCGAACTACCTCGAAGGGTAGCACATCCCTACATCCATAGATACAATAGAGATAAACACATGCCGTAAAACATGAGATCTCCTACCCAAGGCTCAGACTCATGGGGAGGTTAACTGACGGCTAGGCCTCAAGATAGAGCAGACTGAGTCATAACAATGGCGGGGCTGGCTCGAGACAATGGCTAGTGTTAGAGCCTGGACTCTAACCTTGCAAGAAGGATGAAAAACCCAACAATACAAGCTCAATCTATCAGAACAAGGCAATGCACAACACAAAGAATCCTCATCTCCATAGCTAGATCAATGAAAACACTCTCTCCATACACCGTCCTTCTCTCTCTCTGTTCTTCTCTGCTCAGATAATCCTGCTCATGATGGCTCCACAATGCATACGTGCAAATATCCTGCACGCGTGCATGCGCATACATCACTCCATATACGGTATACTATCTTCTATACCACCTCAATAGTGGTGAATGTGGTTAGTGGTGACAAGTGTGGTGAGTGGTGTGGTGAGTGGTGACCACCCCAACAATGGCGACCACAGTGGGAAAATATGCCACTCCGTGGCGGAGAACCCACAACAAAACATATTACTATGGTCCTTGGGACATGTCCCCAAATGACACATTTACACCCTCCTCAAATTCAAACAAATTGGTCCAAAATGACAGTTACGAAACAGAGCCTCTGTAACTGTGGCAAACTTCGAAAGCTGATATCTTGAGTTTCAGGCCTCCGTTTGACCTGCACCATAGCTCGTTGGATTCGTATCGCCGAAATGCATCTTTTGATGTAGGATAGATGAAGTATTATGGAACTGGCACCACCTGTTTTTACAGAAAAATGACCTGTCAGAACCCAAAAATTCTCCACAATTCTCCCGTAATTGGAGCTATGCCAAATCCAAATCCCTTAGAATAACACGTCTCTTTCAAAATAAGGCCTGAGATCCTTGCCATTTCTGGGATTAGGCAACAATTCCCCTTCCGAGTCATCAAGTAGAAAGCCCCACAGGTACCTCTTTATCAATCGAGAAATGGGCCTTCCCATGGGCTTTGAAATTTGGATAGATGCTTCTCGGTGGTCCTGCACAACACCAATTGCCCTTCCTCAAATGGATTGACAACCTGTAACTTGTCTTTGATAAGCTTTACTTTACTGCTTATGCCTCATATTGAAGTGCTTTGCTTCTTGTCTCATCTCTTGCAATTGCGACAAATCATCCATCCTATTATGCACTTGATTTGGAGTTGGAACTTCTCCTAAATTCTCATAATAAGGGAGCTCCACAAATGAACACAAAGGAATATCCAAATGAATAGGCATCACGACTTGCACTCCATAAACCAATTCAAATGGTGTAAATCCACGTAGCTAACTTGTAAGTACACCTAAACTCCATAAGGCACTGTCAAGGCTTCATGCCAATTTCTTTGATTATCCTTCACTGTTTTGGCCAAGATAGCTTTCAGAATTTTGTTAGTAGACTCAGCTTGTCCATTTCCCTGTGGATAATAAGCAGAAGCTTGTACATGTTGAACACCAATCTTCTCTGTTAACTGAGCTACTACTTTTCCCATGAAATGAGTTCCCCGATCAGACAAAAGAATGGTGGGAACACCAAACCGAGAAATCAAATTGTGATAAAGAAAGCTTACTGTGGTATTTTCTGTAGCATGCTTTGCTGGAATTGCTTCTACCCACTTCGTAAACATGCATGTGGCTGCCAAGATATACTTATTGTTAGAGCCTAGACTCTAACCTTGCAAGAAGGATGAAAAACCCAACAATCCAAGCTCAATCTATCAGAACAAGGCAATGCACAACACAAAGAATCATCATCTCCATAGCTAGATCAAGCACAATACAATCTCTCAATACACCGTCTCCCTCTGTTCTTCTCTCTCTGTTCTTCTCTGCTCAGATAATCCTGCTCATGATGGCTCCACAATGCATACGTGCAAATATCCTGCACGCGTGCATGCGCATACATCACTCCATATACGGTATACTATCTTCTATACCACCTCAATAGTGGTGAATGTGGTTAGTGGTGACAAGTGTGGTGAGTGGTGTGGTGAGTGGTGTGGTGAGTGGTGACCACCCCAACAATGGCGACCACAGTGGGAAAATATGCCACTCCGTGGCGGAGAACCCACAACAAAACATATTACTATGGTCCTTGGGACATGTCCCCAAATGACACATTTACACCCTCCTCAAATTCAAACAAATTGGTCCAAAATGACAGTTACGAAACAGAGCCTCTGTAACTGTGGCAAACTTCGAAAGCTGATATCTTGAGTTTCAGGCCTCCGTTTGACCTGCACCATAACTCGTTGGATTCGTATCGCCGAAATGCATCTTTTGATGTAGGATAGATGAAGTATTATGGAACTGTCACCACCTGTTTTTACAGAAAAACGACCTGCTGTAACCCAAAAATTCTCCACAATTCTCTGTAATTGGAGCTATGCCAAATCCAAATCCCTTAGAAAAGTACTTCTCTTTCAAAATAAGGCCTGAGATCCTTGCCATTTCTGGGATTAGGCAACAATTCCCCTTCTGGAGTCATCAAGTAGAAAGCCCCACACGGTACCTCTTTATCAATCGAAATGGGCCTTCCATGGGCTTTGAAATTTGGATAGATGCTTCTTAGTGGTCCTGCACAACACCAATTGCCCTTCCTCAAATGGATTGACAACTTGTAACTTGTCTTTGATAAGCTTTACTTTTCTGTTTTATGCCTCATGTTGAAGTCTGCTTCTTGTCTCATCTCTTGCAATTGCAAAGAAATCATCCATCCTATTATGCACTTGATTTGGAGTTGGAACTTCTCCTAAATTCTCATAATAAGGTAACTCCACAAATGAACACAAAGGAATGTCCAAATGAATAGGCATCACAGCTTGCACTCCATAAACCAATTCAAATGGTGTAAATCCTGTAGCCAACTTGTAAGTACACCTGAAACTCCATAAGGCACCTGTCAAGGCTTCATGCCAATTTCTTTGATTATCCTTCACTGTTTTGGCCAAGATAGCTTTCAGAATTTTGTTAGTAGACTCAGCTTGCCCATTGCCCTGTGGATAATAAGCAGAAGCTTGCACATGTTGAACACCAATCTTTTCTGTTAACTGAGCTACTACTTTTCCCATGAAATGACTTTCTCGATCAGACAAAAGAATGGTTGGAACACCAAACCGAGAAATCAAATTGTGATAAAGAAAGCTTCTTCGTGGTATTTTTTACGTAGCATGCTTTCTTTTGGAATTGCTTCTACCCACTTTGTAAACATACATGTGGCTGCCAAGATATACTTATGACCTTTGGAAGATGGAGGATTGATAGGCCCAATGTAATCCAATCCCCACATATGAAATGGACCAACACTCAAAATAGGATGGAATGGCATATTATTATGGCCTGTTAACTGCTTGTGCCTTTGACACTTCTCACATTTGCTAACAAAGTCTCTAGTGTCCTTGTAAAGAGTTGGCCAATAATATCCCCAATGAAGGATCTTCCGAGCTGTGGTTCTGGCTGCAAAATGCCCCTGACAATCATGTGCTTGCTGCAACAAATCATGAGTTTGTTGACCAGCAACACATCTTAATAAGAGACCTTCCATAGTCCTCTTATAAAGAATAGCTTCATGCACCACATAACCAGCTGCTTGTACTCTAAGAGCATGCTTTTGTTGCTTTGAAAAAGATGAAGGATAAGTCTGATCTTGCAAATACCTGTATATATTGGCATACCAAAGATCCACCGTCTCAATGAACCCTTGTAATACTCCATTATCCGGAACTGCTACTGGCTGGTCTGTTTCCTCTTCTATTTCAGCACCACTATGCAAATAGGCACTTGGATTATGAGCTCCTTGAGCCATCTTAACATACTTCAACTCAAATTCTTGTATGATAAGAGCCCATCTTGTAAACTTAGGATCTTGGACCCGTCTTGTTGTAAATGCATGGCAATGGGTTCACATCCATATGAATGTAAACATACTGTACATTTGCTGAATTCCATTGTGAAGGAAGAAGATAATGTCTAAATTTGTTCAAGGCCCACTTCAATGCTAACCCAAGATGCTCCACATGAGTCCATTTCTGCTCTTGTGGAGTTAACAACCTGCTAGCATAGTAATTCACATCATAATGCTTTTGCTGATTTTTCTGACATAGTGTGACAGCCAAAGCTTGCTCCCAAACTGTAAAGAATAAATGAAATGGCTCACTCATTCTTGGAGGAATCAGCAAAGTTCTCTCTTTTTAATTGTGCAAGGCACCATTCAAATGCTTCTTGAGCATCTTCCTTCCATCTAAAATGCTGCCCTCGCTTCATACAATCCACAAGTGGTTTGGGTTATTTTAGCAAAATTGTGCAAATACCTCCTACTAAAACTGAGTTGGCCATATAAGCTTCTCACTTGGGATACATTTGTAGGTGGTTTGACCTTCTCCAAGGCTGCAATCTTACCATGATCCACTTGTAATCCCTTTTCTGAAACATAATTGCCCAATAGTTTTCCTCCTCTAGTGAAGAAAATACACTTAGCAGGATTCAAACTTATGCCATACAATCGGCATCTTTCAAGAACTTTTCTTAGATGATCCAAGTGATCCCTTCTTGGATTAGAAAATACTGTTAAGACATCTATAAAGACTCTCAAAAAGTCTAAAATATCATGAAAAGCATATGTCATAGCTCTCTGAAATGTGGCTGGAGCATTTGTGAGGCCAAAAGGTAATACCTTGTAAGCATAGATGCCAAAAGGTGTTCGAAAAGCCGTCATTGCTTGATGTGGTGGATAGATTTGGATCTGATTATATCCTGAGTACCCATCCAAGAAAGAATAGGCCTGATTTCCTGCAACAATATCCAACAAGGTGTCTATGAATGGTGTAGGAAAATGATCTCTTTTGGTAGCTTTGTTGAGATCCCTGTAATCAATGCATACTCGGATTGAGTTATTTGGCTTCCTCACTGGTACAATAGAGCTGATCCAATCTGAATTTGGCACTGGTACAATAAATCCCGCCTCCAAAAGCTTCATGACTTCAACCTTTACTTGCTCCTCTATTGCTGGACTCATTCTCCTTTGAGCTTGTTGGACTGGTTTTGATCCTTGTTTCAAATCAATGGTATGAACCACGACCTCTGGTGGAATGCCTTTCAATTCTTTGTAATTTCTTGCCAAAACATCCCTGAATTCTCTTAATAAAGATATCAAATCGCGTTCCTCCTCTTGAGTAAGATCGTCTCCAATAGTAACCAATTCTTCTTGATTTCCTTGAGAAATATTAATGTTCTTGACTGAATGTGGTGACTGTAATGAAGGTGGTGAGTGTGGTGACGAATGTGGTGAATGTGGTGATTGTGGTGAATGTGGTGACGAATGTGGTGATTGTGGTGAATGTGGTGACAGTGATGACTGTGGTGACTGTAATGGATGTGGTGGATGTGATGATTGTGATGAATTTGGTGCATGTAATGACTGTGATGACTGTGGTGAATATGGACTGATCTGATTTACCTCATCCTCCAGAATGTGCGCATGCCACCAAGCTTCTTGTACTTGTATAGTGGGCTGATTTCTGTTTACCCCCTCCATGCTTGATGTCAAAATCAGCATCTCTACTTGATCTAGATCAATACACTGCTGAAATAAGGTGTCATCAATGGGTCTTTGAATGGACTCCTCCTTCATGTTTACAAGAGTCTCTTGTAACTCACCTTCACCAATACTTTCAAGTCTTTGGATATACTTATCTGCAACTTGCTGCTGTAAATGACATATTTCTGAAATTTGGGTACCTTTTAACCACTTGTACAAAGTCTTATCTTCCCTGTCACCCACTTCCAAGACATGAAAACAACTAAGACCTTGCTGCCCTGACACCATAGCATTCTCTTTGCTGATTTCTAACTGCGGGCTGCTCAAAGAAGGATTGCAAAGAAAGGTACCTTTTGCTGATTTCAGAGGATGATCTATAGTAACCTTGTGTTCTCCTTGAAAGATGTTCATCTCGCGCTTCCTCCATGAAGTCTCAGCTTGTACGGCATCTAACCATGTACGACTCAGCAACAAAGTATAAGTTTCAGCATGCACACTCTCTGGAAATTTCAAAACCATGAAATCCAAGATTGCTTCCACCTCATAGACCTTGCATAAGACATTTCTTATGACTCCCATAGGCTGCACCTTCATTTGATTGAATGCTTTGAGCATCATAGTTGTCGGTTCCATCATTTTCAAGCCAACTTGAAGCATTATGTGGTAAGGCATGACATTCACTCCGCTGCCGGTATCTATGTTGGCCTCTTTGATTAGATAACCATTAATACTCACATCACAAAGAAATGGCCCAGGATCCTTGGATTGCCGGGCTGGTGGCTCCATTCTCCTCTTGTCGGTATCATTTGATATGATTTGTTGGACTGAAATTTCTGATTTTGTTCTTCCCCCTAACTCTTGCAACAAATTTGGAGAATAATGCATCAATTGCTCAAGAGTAAGTGTAACTTTAGTGGCCAAAACTTGGCTGATCACATCATCTTCATTTTGAATTTCCTCATCCACCATAGGAGGCATTACTATGGGCTGATTTTCTTCTATAGACTGAAACTGTTCTGTGGGCAACACATTGAATTGCACCTTCTTAGGTGCTGATACCTTCAAAGCTTGTTCCTTCAAAGTCTTTGGAAAAGAGGTCTTAGGCTTCTCCGCAATTGGCACTACTCTTGGTTCTTGCACTACCTTTTGTGATCTTGTAACCGCATTTACTTCTCCAATTTCTTCTTCTTGCTGAAATGGGTCACTGTCTACCTCCACAAATCCACAATTTACTACTGATTTTGCCTTCTCTTGCTTCTTAAGCTCCTCAATAAGAGCCTTAACTTGAGGATTATCAATGTACTTTGCATCTTGAATGCGAACATCATTATTAGGAAGAGGTACTGATTCAAACACCTGCTGCTTTGGTGGATACTTGTTGTTTGCCCATTCTGGTTTCCCATGGATTTTCCAACAAGTAGTCTCATCATGCTTGAATTTATCACATAACTTGCAATACAAATGAGCCTTACTTGGATACCATCCCTGTTTTGGCTGCACCATTGATGTGGAACCCATTGGAACTTGTTGGGCAATTGGAGCTTGTGGCATCATTGGAACTTGTGGTATGATAGGTGCTGCTTGCATTGGTTGAATAGGAATAGATGGTGCTTGTTGCATAACAGCAAATACCGGATTGGCCCTCTCAAAGAATCTCTTCTCCCTACATTCTTGATCATTATGGCCCTTTATTTGGCATCTTGAGCAGAATTTCAGCAATCTACATGTAGTATCAGAATGCCCAATAGACCCACAATACTCACAAGTAATAAACTGAACCTCCCTTGGCTTCTCACCAATTGTAAGCTTAGAAATCTTGGCTGCAATATCCTCTGTTTTATGCTCTGGAGCAGCAACTTCATGAATGTATCCGAGCTTATCTTCAGCCTTGAGAGCATACTTTTGTGCTTCTAACAATGTTGTAGGCTGTTTAGCCTTCACCTTATGAGCAATAGCTCGTTTCAGCCCCTTCACATACCATTGGATATCCATTTCATCATTCCTTGCAATCTTCCAATGAACTACGGCTTTGAGAACCGCAATATACCTCTGATTATACTCTCTAATTGATTCATCTTCCTTCTGTGTGAAATTGGTCCACCTTTCCATAGTCTTATCCTTACCATGAACTTCTTGATAATTAGCAATGAAAGCTTCCTTTAATTCCTGATATGTCATGGTATCTGGCTGAGTTTGTGCCCATTCCTCCACTGAATCTTGCAAAGAACTATGAAACCAAAGCAAGTAATCAGCAACCGGTAACTTACATTGCTGGCAATACCTCTCAAACTTCACAATATGCTTCAAAGGATCCCGATCCACCAGATCATCAAACTTTGGAATCCCCATTGTCTGTAAACCCCATACCATAGGTGGTAAAACAGCCATCTCTGCCTCTTCTTGGGTTTCTTGAAATTGGAAAAACGAAATTGAATCTCCCTTCAATTTGAAAAACGAAATTGGATTACCGTGTAGATCGGTAAATGGAATCAAAACCTCCTGGATCTGAGAATCAGACCCCAGATCTGCTCCCAAATCTGAAAACGAAATTGAATCTTGATGCAATTTTGAGCCCAAAGATTGACTCACCGGTCCTCTTCTTGTGACGATGGAGCTTATTGGGATCTCCTTCTTACTTCTCTTGGGCATAAAACTATGCTCCCCTTGTCAAATTTTACTCCACAAATCAATTACGGCAAAATCCCCTTCACACAAGAAATTGCTCCTTTCACAATGGTGTCGTTCTTTACCGACGATCACCAATACCAATGGTAACAACTCCTTTCTTAATGGAAATTCTTGCCGATCAATGGTCTGTCGAGCACCGTGGTCGCCAAATTGTTAGAGCCTGGACTCTAACCTTGCAAGAAGGATGAAAAACCCAACAATACAAGCTCAATCTATCAGAACAAGGCAATGCACAACACAAAGAATCATCATCTCCATAGTTAGATCAAGCACAATACAATCTCTCAATACACCGTCTCCCTCTGTTCTTCTCTCTCTGTTCTTCTCTGCTCAGATAATCCTGCTCATGATGGCTCCACAATGCATACGTGCAAATATCCTGCACGCGTGCATGCGCATACATCACTCCATATACGGTATACTATCTTCTATACCACCTCAATAGTGGTGAATGTGGTTAGTGGTGACAAGTGTGGTGAGTGGTGTGGTGAGTGGTGTGGTGAGTGGTGACCACCCCAACACTTATGACCTTTGGAAGATGGAGGATTGATAGGCCCAATGTAATCCAATCCCCACATATGAAATGGACCAACACTCAAAATAGGATGGAATGGCATATTATTATGGCCTGTTAACTACTTGTGCCTTTGACACTTCTCACATTTGCTAACAAAGTCTCTAGTGTCCTTGTAAAGAGTTGGCCAATAATATCCCCAATGAAGGATCTTCCTAGCTGTTGTTCTGGCTGCAAAATGCCCCTGACAATCATGTGCTTGCTGCAACAAATCATGAGTTTGTTGACCAGCAACACATCTTAATAAGAGACCTTCCATAGTCCTCTTATAAAGAATAGCTTCATGCACCACATAACCAGCTGCTTGTACTCTAAGAGCATGCTTTTGTTGCTTTGAAAAAGATGAAGGATAAGTCTGATCTTGCAAATACCTGTATATATTGGCATACCAAAGATCCACCGTCTCAATGAACCCTTGTAATACTCCATTATCCGGAACTGCTACTGGCTGGTCTGTTTCCTCTTCTATTTCAGCACCACTATGCAAATAGGCACTTGGATTATGAGCTCCTTGAGCCATCTTAACATACTTCAACTCAAATTCTTGTATGATAAGAGCCCATCTTGTAAACTTAGGATCTTGGACAGTCTTGTTGTAAATGCATGGCAATGGGTTCACATCCATATGAATGTAAACATACTGTACATTTGCTGAATTCCATTGTGAAGGAAGAAGATAATGTCTAAATTTGTTCAAGGCCCACTTCAATGCTAACCCAAGATGCTCCACATGAGTCCATTTCTGCTCTTGTGGAGTTAACAACCTGCTAGCATAGTAATTCACATCATAATGCTTTTGCTGATTTTTCTGACATAGTGTGACAGCCAAAGCTTGCTCCCAAACTGTAAAGAATAAATGAAATGGCTCACTCATTCTTGGAGGAATCAGCAAAGTTCTCTCTTTTAATTGTGCAAGGCACCATTCAAATGCTTCTTGAGCATCTTCCTTCCATCTAAAATGCTGCCCTGGCTTCATACAATCCACAAGTGGCTGGGTTATTTTAGCAAAATTGTGCAAATACCTCCTACTAAAACTGAGTTGGCCATATAAGCTTCTCACTTGGGATACATTTGTAGGTGGTTTGACCTTCTCCAAGGCTGCAATCTTACCATGATCCACTTGTAATCCCTTTTCTGAAACATAATTGCCCAATAGTTTTCCTCCTCTAGTGAAGAAAATACACTTAGCAGGATTCAAACTTATGCCATACAATCGGCATCTTTCAAGAACTTTTCTTAGATGATCCAAGTGATCCCTTCTTGGATTAGAAAATACTGTTAAGTCATCTATAAAGACTCTCAAAAAGTCTAAAATATCATGAAAAGCATATGTCATAGCTCTCTGAAATGTGGCTGGAGCATTTGTGAGGCCAAAAGGTAATACCTTGTAAGCATAGATGCCAAAAGGTGTTCGAAAAGCCGTCATTGCTTGATGTGGTGGATAGATTTGGATCTGATTATATCCTGAGTACCCATCCAAGAAAGAATAGGCCTGATTTCCTGCAACAATATCCAACAAGGTGTCTATGAATGGTGTAGGAAAATGATCTCTTTTGGTAGCTTTGTTGAGATCCCTGTAATCAATGCATACTCGGATTGAGTTATTTGGCTTCCTCACTTGGTACAATAGAGCTGATCCAATCTGAATTTGGCACTGGTACAATAAATCCCGCCTCAAAAGCTTCATGACTTCAACCTTTACTTGCTCCTCTATTCTTTGGACTCATTCTCCTTTGAGCTTGTTGGACTGGTTTTGATCCTTGTTTCAAATCAATGGTATGAACCACGACCTCTGGTGGAATGCCTTTCAATTCTTTGTAATTTCTTGCCAAAACATCCCTGAATTCTCTTAATAAAGATATCAAATCGCGTTCCTCCTCTTGAGTAAGATCGTCTCCAATAGTAACCAATTCTTCTTGATTTCCTTGAGAAATATTAATGTTCTTGACTGAATGTGGTGACTGTAATGAAGGTGGTGAGTGTGGTGACGAATGTGGTGAATGCGGTGATTGTGGTGAATGTGGTGACGAATGTGGTGAATGTGGTGATTGTGGTGAATGTGGTGACAGTGATGACTGTGGATGTGGTGGATGTGATGATTGTGATGAATTTGGTGCATGTAATGACTGTGATGACTGTGGTGAATATGGACTGATCTGATTTACCTCATCCTCCAGAATGTGCGCATGCCACCAAGCTTCTTGTACTTGTATAGTGGGCTGATTTCTGTTTTACCCCTCCATGCTTGATGTCAAAATCAGCATCTCTACTTGATCTAGATCAATACACTTGCTGAAATAAGGTGTCATCAATGGGTCTTTGAATGGACTCCTCCTTCATGTTTACAAGAGTCTCTTGTAACTCACCTTCACCAATACTTTCAAGTCTTTGGATATACTTATCTGCAACTTGCTTTACTTAAATGACATATTTCTGAAATTTGGGTACCTTTTAACCACTTGTACAAAGTCTTATCTTCCCCTCACCCACTTCCAAGACATGAAAACAACTAAGACCTTGCTGCCCGACACCATAGCATTCTCTTTGCTGATTTCTAATTGCGGGCTGCTCAAAGAAGGATTGCAAAGAAAGGTACCTTTTGCTGATTTCAGGAGGATGATCTATAGTAACCTTGTGTTCTCCTTGAAAGATGTTCATTTCACGCTTCCTCCATGAAGTCTCAGCTTGGGCGACATCTAACCATGTGCGACTCGGCAACAAAGTATAAGTTTCAAAGATGCACACTCTCGGAAATTTCAAAACCATGAAATCCAAGATTGCTTCCACCTCATAAACCTTGCATAAAACATTTCTTATGACTCCCATAGGCTGCACCTTCATTTGATTGAATGCTTTGAGCATCATAGTTGTCGGTTCCATCATTTTCAATCCAACTTGAAGCATGATATGGTAAGGCATTACATTCACTCCTTTGCCAAAGATCTATATTGGCCTCTTTGATTAGATATCCATTAATACTCACATCACAAAGAAATGGCCCAGGATCCTTGGATTGCCGGGCTGGTGGCTCCATTCTCCTCTTGTCGGTATCGTTTGATATGATTTGTTGGACTGAAATTTCTGATTTTGTTCTTCCCCCTAACTCTTGCAACAAATTTGGAGAATAATGCATCAATTGCTCAAGAGTAAGTGTAACTTTAGTGGCCAAAACTTGGCTGATCACATCATCTTCATTCTGAATTTGCTCATCCACCATAGGAGGCATCACTATGGGCTGATTTTCTTCTATAGACTGAAATTGTTCTGTGGGCAGCACATTGAATTGCACCTTCTTAGGTGCTGACACCTTCAAAGCTTGTCCCGTCAAAGCCTTTGGAAAAGAGGTCTTAGGCTTCTCCGCAATTGGCACTACTCTTGGTTCTTGCACTACCTTTTGTGATCTTGTAACCGCATTTACTTCTCCAATTTCTTCTTCTTGCTGAAATGGGTCACTGTCTACCTCCACAAATCCACAATTTACTACTGATTTTGCCTTCTCTTGCTTCTTAAGCTCCTCAATAAGAGCCTTAACTTGAGGATTATCAATGTACTTTGCATCTTGAATCACGAACATCATTATTAGGAAGAGGTCTTGATTCAAACACCGCTTTGCTTTGGTGGATACTTGTTGTTTGCCCATTCTCGTTTTCCCATGGATTTTCCAACAAGTAGTCTCATCATGCTTGAATTTATCACATAACTTGCAATACAAATGAGCCTTACTTGGATACCATCCTGTTTTGGCTGCACCATTGATGTGGAACCCATTGGAACTTGTTGGGCAATTGGAGCTTGTGGCATCATTGGAACTTGTGGTATGATAGGTGCTTTGCTTGCATTGGTTGAATAGGAATAGATGGTGCTTGTTGCATAACAGCAAATACCGGATTGGCCCTCTCAAAGAATCTCTTTTCCCTACATTCTTGATCATTATGGCCCTTTATTTGGCATCTTGAGCAGAATTTCAGCAATCTACATGTAGTATCAGAATGCCCAATAGACCCACAATACTCACAAGTAATAAACTGAACCTCCCTTGGCTTCTCACCAATTGTAAGCTTAGAAATCTTGGCTGCAATATCCTCTGTTTTATGCTCTGGAGCAGCAACTTCATGAATGTATCCGAGCTTATCTTCAGCCTTGAGAGCATACTTTTGTGCTTCTAACAATGTTGTAGGCTGTTTAGCCTTCACCTTATGAGCAATAGCTCGTTTCAGCCCCTTCACATACCATTGGATATCCATTTCATCATTCCTTGCAATCTTCCAATGAACTACTGGCTTTGAGAACCGCAAATATACCTCTCTGATTATACTCTCTAATTGATTCATCTTCCTTTTGTGTGAAATTGGTCCACCTTTCCATAGTCTTATCCTTACCATGAACTTCTTGATAATTAGCAATGAAAGCTTCCTTTAATTCCTGATATGTCATGGTATCTGGCTGAGTTTGTGCCCATTCCTCCACTGAATCTTGCAAAGAACTATGAAACCAAAGCAAGTAATCAGCAACCGGTAACTTACATTGCTGGCAATACCTCTCAAACTTCACAATATGCTTCAAAGGATCCCGATCCACCAGATCATCAAACTTTGGAATCCCCATTGTCTCGTAAAACCCCATACCATAGGTGGTAAAACAGCCATCTCTATCTTCTTGGGTTTCTTGAATTTGGAAAAACGAAATTGACTCTCCCTTCAATTTGAAAAACGAAATTGGATTACCGTGTAGATCGGTAAATGGAATCAAAACCTCCTGGATCTGAGAATCAGACCCCAGATCTGCTCCCAAATCTGAAAACGAAATTGAATCTTGATGCAATTTTGAGCCCAAAGATTGACTCACCGGTCCTCTTCTTGTGACGATGGAGCTTATTGGGATCTCCTTCTTACTTCTCTTGGGCATAAAACTATGCTCCCCTTGTCAAATTTTACTCCACAAATCAATTACGGCAAAATCCCCTTCACACAAGAAATTGCTCCTTTCACAATGGTGTCGTTCTTTACCGACGATCACCAATACCAATGGTAACAACTCCTTTCTCAATGGAAATTCTTGCCGATCAATGGTCTGTCGAGCACCGTGGTCGCCAAATTGTTAGAGCCTGGACTCTAACCTTGCAAGAAGGATGAAAAACCCAACAATACAAGCTCAATCTATCAGAACAAGGCAATGCACAACACAAAGAATCCTCATCTCCATAGCTAGATCAATGAAAACACTCTCTCCATACACTGTCCTTCTCTCTCTCTGTTCTTCTCTGCTCAGATAATCCTGCTCATGATGGCTCCACAATGCATACGTGCAAATATCCTGCACGCGTGCATGCGCATACATCACTCCATATACGGTATACTATCTTCTATACCACCTCAATAGTGGTGAATGTGGTTAGTGGTGACAAGTGTGGTGAGTGGTGTGGTGAGTGGTGACCACCCCAACAGCTAGGGTTGACCACTCCATCCGCCCCTCCTATGCATACTTTGCAGATGGGCTAGATCGAGCTCTGGTATGACTCTAGCCTTCCGGATACGCAATCTCATGGCATCACCCATCGAGACTACTCTGGGTTGCATCTCCCCGGTCCGTCGAGGCAGGAAGGGTTCCATCTCCCCTTCCCGGGGTCTAAATGTTCCACGGGCGGCTAGAGAATCGTGGCGACACACGATTCTTCCCCGACTTAACCCCCCAAAACAAGAGCCAGGCCGTCCCCTGCAGCTCTTGAGAGGCAGGGCGACACCATTCCAAGTGGTGTCGGACCCATGCCCGGCCCACTCAAAGTGACCGGCCATAAGCCTAGCACGCTATGGGGTCCCCAGTAGCCCTAGCCTCCCTCTATCTCGCCTCTAGCCCCGTTATGTAGTGCTGAGTCATACCATAGCTCCCATAGCTTGGTGGGTTCCTATGCACAGGCCGCATAATAATAAGAACTAAAGGGTCTAAACTAGGAGCATCGCTGATGGCTACTAGGTCTCTACCCCCCTTCCCAATACAAGAGGAGCAAACATGATCAACCAACATGACATATCCACATACACGATAATAATGAGAATAACATCTAAACCTAATCATACACATCTAACTTACATTTAGGGTTCATTGATTAGGGTTCAAGATCTAGACTGAGAGTTCTATGAAGGCTTTACTAGATACGAAATGCTAACTCATCTGGAGTCCTAACTTCCAGTGGATCTACAAAGAACTCTAACCCAAATACCTGCTCCTGAGGAACTCCCTCCTGCTCCCAGCATCTCCATGGTCTTCAAGGTGGTTGAAGTAGCTCCCACTCCTATTGATGCGCACATGCTCCGGGGGCTGCTGTGCTAGGCTATGCCACAGCAAACGGTTCTCGAAACGGAGTTTCGAGCGCGAAGAAGGTTCCCAGAGTGTTGGAGTCAGGAAAGAGGCCTAGGGTTAGGGTTTAGGCCTTTATAGGTTAGGGTTTACAAGTTATGCCACATGGCTCCAATAGGGTGGTTCCATGTGGGGGGTGCCCAATAGGTTAAGGCCACGTGGAAAATGGTCTTAACCTATAGTCATGCCCCTTAGTGCCACATTCTATGGTATACACGGCTATGGCGATAGACTTGTATAGTGACGGACCTAGAAATATACGTATTTATGGCGTATATTTCCCTGGAATGTCACATTCTCCCCCCCAGATAATGATGTCCTCAGCATTACGCCAAGATGACGAACCTGCAACAGGCCTGTAAAAACTCACAACAAGAATATAGGAACTTAACTCTATTGAAAAGATCAACTTTTCGTTAATTACTTATTATGTAATTATAAGACTATATTTATAAGTTATACAAAATTATATAGCCTTAACGACTATTATTATAAAAGTATATACACACACATATAATATTATTACAACAAATTATGGAGTTCATAGTTAAGTCTAAAATCTATGACTCCTGTCTTCTCGTAACGTGCTCCCTCCTACATGCTTCCCTTCACTGGCCTGCATAAATAGCACATTACGTTATATAAGTTAATAAGTTTGTGGTTTTAGGGGACCACCCCTCTAATTACCTCCTTGAGCCGAACTACTAGCTCAAGGTTACCCTACTACCTTGCACTCGATCATGGCCCCATAAGGATTTGAGCTTAAGGACTATTTAAGATGATCCTATCATTGCCCATGATCAGGTGCTACCTTGTACATGATCCCCTTGATCGAGTACACCCGCAATGCCTCATGCCCCTAAGGGTTTAAGCTAGAGAACGTCTCACGATCCCATCATCTCGCATGATCACTCATACCTCACCATGACTCCCCTATGGTCAGGTGCACGTGCCCTGCATCGTGGCATAGAGATCATCCGAATGATGGTCTCATCATCGCCCATCATGCCACTCTTCCTCTCACATGACCCTCCTGGTCATGCGCACTCTTGGTGCGTGCTGGCCTAGAGAATGCCCTTTAGAGCATATCTCATCATCGTCTACACTTCCAAGACTTTGGCATATGCACTCTACTAAGCTGGATGCCTCACTAGAGCTAAACTAAGACATATAACTTAGCTAAGCACCTGGCAAGTCGGCGTCGACCAGCTCGGAGATGACTCGATCGTCGAACTCCTTCATAAAGTCTGGGTATTGCTTCTCTAGATCCTGCTTCAATACCCAGGTTGCGTCTTCCATAGCCAAGTTCTTCCACTTGACCAGATATTGGAGGAATTGAGACCTTCTCGTCTTCTTGAATGCCTTGTCGAGGATTAATTCGGGCACTATTTCAATATGTCCCTTCGTCATCTCCAACAACATTGGAGTTTCCAAAACCTCCTCCAGGTTTGGAGTGTGCTTCTTCAATAGGCTTACATGGAAGACCTTGTGGACTTTAAGGTGGGTAGGTAAGTCAAGATTGTAGGCTTGGCTCCCTGCTCGCTCCAAAATCTTGAAGGGTCCCGCCCACCTTAGAGCAAGCTACTTACAATTGCCGATGCGAAGCTTCCATTGCTTGACCTTTACTTGAGCCGAACTTTATCTCCCAGAACAAACTCTCGAGGAGTTTTATGTCTGTCTGCTAGACTCTTCTGATGTGCCACAAGCTAGACTCTATCTGCTAGACTCTTCTGATGTCTATCTTGTACTTCTACCACAAGCTACTGCATAGCTGTTGTTGTTGTTGCAAAACTTCCATCTTGGGCACTAGATTATGCCACATAACTGGGGTCAAGCATTAATAACTGTAATTGATCATGGAGGAGATATCTTCGATGACTCTTGCTTCATATTATTGTACGTGACTCGACTCGACCAGGTGGATGTAATTGGCCCATTTGGATTGCTTGTTCTAACATAATTTCTCAACGTGTCTCCAAAATTTTGTTGGTGCACTCCATTTGTCCATTGACTCTGAATGAAAAGGAAAACTCATCCACAAGTTGGTGTAGATCGTGTTGAAGAAGTCTTGCTAAAAGCCACTGAAGAACTTGGGATCTCTATTGGTGCTGGTCGCCCTGTGCATTCCATGCAGCCTAAAAAAAACTCTTATGTAGACAACATGACTAGATCCAAAGTTATGCATGTGGTGCGATGTGGCAAGAATGTGCCCTTTTTGATAACTTATCTACTACCACCATCGAGGCGTCAAAACTTCTTGTTGTCCTTGGAAAGCCCACTATGAAAATCATACTGATGACTTCCCACTTGGCGTTTGGCACCGCCCAAGGTTCCAAAACTCCTAGAATTTGAAGTTGTTCTGCCTTTGTCTGCTGACACAACTGACATTATTGGATATACCTGACTATATGCTTCTTCATGCCCGGCTAGAAGTAGCTACTTCTAATCTTGAAGTAAGCCTTTATAGATTCTGCATGGCTGGAAGTAGGGCTATTATGCGTGTCATGGAAGATTTTCTTTACTCCAGATGCTTTAAGTACGCATAGTTGTTCTTTGATATTAAAGATTGCCTTCCTTTTTAAAATGTTTGAAGGTTTCTCTTAATCCGTCCCTGCGCTCTTGCAAAGACTAGCCCATATGTGCATGAACTCTATGTTAGAGGAGATGGCTTCTTCTATCTTCTTGTCGAATCCGCTTGCTGAAGTGGAGATGGCATTGCAAAATGATGCTTCAAAAGCTTGCCAATAAGTGGCGATGTCTTAGCATCTCCAAGCTTTCCTCCAATGGCCTGCATGCTCTTCCATTGATTTGTTGAAGATCACGATGTCGTCGAAGAAAAAATTGACGATGAACTCATCCAACAAATCTTCGAAGATGTCGTTCCTCAGGTGCATAAAAGTCGGTGGAGCATTCGATAAACTCAGGGACATTACTATGAACTCATAGTGCCCATACCGTGTTCTGAAGGAGTCTTATAAATATCTTCCCCCTTCATCCTTATTTGATGATTGCCCGACCTTAAGTTGATTTTGTAGAAGAATCTTGCTCCTTGGGGCTGATCCATTATGTCGTTTGCTTGTTGAGCTACCAATGGTTGATATACATCTTTAGACTTCCATCCTGTCCGAAAGGATCCCCAAGTCGATCAACTCTTACAACTGCTTCTTGAGCTCTTTTCATTCTATAGAGAGCTTTGCTGGTCGGCTTTGCATCTTGTGCAAGAGTGATTTCAGACTCTACGCCTCTATAGCGCAAAGGCTCTCTTCATCACGAGCTATATCATGGGACTTCTTGATTAGCTTAGCAATTGGACGAGGCAACTGTTTCGAAGTAGCATCTTCCTTCTTACTCTTGTGGTCGGGATCGACGACTTGTAGCTTAAACGACCTCATTCCTCATGCTGCACTTAAGTAATTGCTTTACTGACATGCGTTACGCGATTGAAATTATTACTTTAACTTTAATTATAAGGTACTTGCCCTTTGGTGCTGGGATAAATATCTCTTGCTTATGATAATCAATTATTGTCTTAGCCAGCTTTAATATTCCATGCCTATTATGAGGTCATACTTGCCAATCAATGTACATAAGTTGGTGCCGATGCTCTACTTTGCTCCGCTTAAGGTTGATGTCAAACTTGACTTTTGTTCCTTTGGTGCTGCTAATTACTCGGCCTTGCCATACTTACTGGCCTAGATTTAGACTTAAGAGTCTTGCTCTTAGAGATGTCGCCATCTAGGAGGTGCAAGGTTACAAGTTAAAGAATTATTTACATAAATCCTATGGCCACAAGTTTAGTAAGCATGACCTTTCCTTTGGGCACACATGAAAACTATGTAATTAAATAATTATTCTTGTTTTAGATCTAATCTATACTGTAGGATCTCCCCTTTCTTAATTATTGCCCTCTTGAAATAGTCCCACCTTTGAGTTGATGCCATCTAAGGAGTTGGCCGGACTTGGTCGGATTATTCCTTATGTTGTGAAGGTACTCGTCGTATACATGGTCGACGGTTATCCTATTATTGAATCCTTCTTAGCGAGGTGATCAAGCTCACGAAGAGGTTCCAATATGTTGGATATCTGTCAGCAATGTATATGGTTTTAGTACTTCATACGTGTTTCTTCCCAATCCTCGAAGCTTTGCTCAATTCTTGGGTCCATCCTTTCTAAAAGAAATGACAAAAACCTACTCGAAATTTCGTCCCAATCCCATCATGGATGTTATCACCCATAATTTTAAGATATTCAACTATCTGATAGGTCCTCTAGCTTGCTTAAAGCTGGTGTAGTCGTTAGTCGTTGAAGTAGCAAGGCGATGATCCATAATTTGTTGAAAAAATCTGGTCTCCTTGGAGTTGTTGAATAATCATTCATGTTTGTCAAACATATTCTGCCTCTGCTCGTCCTTAATGTTGATGTTGACTACCTTCATTAAAGTTATCCATATTAGTGGACTTGATGATGTAGTGGATAACATGTGTCTCAGCGTCGCGTCCCAGAGGCTTGAAGGTAATATTCTTCACATTCTAGAATCTTTCATGTTGACTCATCTGCCTTGGAGGTTATGAGATTTGACGATGATTCTTCTAACTCCTGAATTGATGTTGTTGTGTTGACCTTGTTGATTCGATTCCTCATCTTGCCGGTCACATGCTGTTGTTATAAGGCTGATGACAATGTTAAGTGTTTTACCACTTCTAACTGTGCAACTTCTCTTTTTGAGAGAAGTTTATTTGCATCCATGTGCAGGGACTATAATCTTGATTGATCAGATAGTAATGCTGGTATTTGGTCCCCTATGGTGCCTCTTCTTGATGGTGTTTGACCTCCAATCTCTAAGGTGGAAGATCCAAGATCATCATAATCTTGAGATAGTGTTGTCGAGGTTGATGTAGCTGTCTGAAGTATCGGGGTTGATGAGGAAGAAGTTTGTTGCAGTCTCGCCATATTCCTATTCCTGAGCAGCCCACCCTTGCTGGCTTGTAATACCTCCTTAACCAAAGCATCTTTGCTTGAAGTCTAAATCTAATACTACTATGGCCTATATATCTGCGATAGTTGCCCTTCCTAGGAGGTATGTCCAGTCTCGTCCCTTAGAATTCTTGATGTCATGAGTCAATGAAGTCGTCTACTTGTTGGTGGCGTATCTCTAACATTAGTTATCGATGTCGGGCCCTTCCTCGAGACAATATGGCACTTGGAGAATATACTTGACTAGGAGATGTTCCTCCCCTAATGTGATCAATTTTGTAAGTGCCATGATGCCCATTGGCTATTGCATAGCTCTCTTGGCAACCCTTGTGTCTATTCTTGATGTCACAATTGTCCTTCCTGTAGGCTCCCTTTTATTATTTGTGTTCGGGCTTCCCTGTACCCCATCTTGGCCTTTGATTTGCTGAAGTTTCCTTCATAAGGTTGCCCTCTGCTTTCAATTCGTTGATGTTGTCGAGTGGCTCCCCCGTTGAGGCTCGAGGATCTGCAACGAAGGTTCTCCTGACCTATTTTACTGCCCTAAGGTGCATAAGGCAATTAATACTACCACAACAACAATTACTTATGTCTACAACAACAATTACTTATGTCTATACTTACTCTACAAACCTTATTTTTATACCTTTATCCACTCTACCTCAAATGACCCACTTGGCATTTGGCACTTTACTAGGCACTGAGAAGGGTACTTATTTGATGTTATGGGGTGGTATAAGGAGACTTATTCTATGGATGCACTTGGTGTGTTGGACTAAATTATCTAGATAGAATAGATTCCTAGATAATTATCTATGCTACAAAGGCATGGCAGAAGATACTTGATGGTAGTGCATCTATAACGTGTGTTGGTGTATTGATGGTAGTGCATCTATAACGTGTGTTGGTGTATCATACCAACGTGTGACAACAATTTCTAAGGCCTTGGCAACTAGCTGGGTTTCTAAGAAGAAGGTTTGATTATCCTACCTATGTGTAGATAAGAAGACACTTAGCAAGATAAGAGCGACAACTAAGCTAAGATGAATGCAGATGATGTCTGTATCTAGCTTAAGGATCTTGGTTCTAACTCTAAGGGTCTTGGTCATTAATATTATCTAACACGATTAGAACTTAAATCTAATTAAGATTTATAATTCAAATATAAACAATGCCTGCCCTCAGTGGTTGGCACGGGAGGGGTTTGGAGGGGTTCATCCCTATGGGTGGACGGTTCGATTCCTACTACTATGGGAATTTTTTTAAGATGAGGTTCAAATGGATTGAAAAGCTAGAATGGGGTACTACAAGACACTAGAATGCCATGGCAGATGGCATGACAGATCTCAACGCATAGCCTCTGGCGAGAATGGACCCTAGTGGAGTCATCTCAAGGCATAGCCCTCCGGCGCGAATGGACCCTTCTCAAGCAATATTTAATCTTTCTAACAAATAAAATATGATACACTGTTCTATTCTCACTTTTCTAGTTATCTACCATATTAAAATAACATGAAACGCGTGCAATTCTGGGTGACTCGGGTCCATTCGCGTGGAAGGGGTCTGCGTGCGCGACGCAGAGGCCTTTGGCACGAATCGACTAGAGTGGCCCATTTTTTACTTCTTTTTGATGTTTTTAACAAAACTTAAGTGCTACATTGTATTTCTAAGTAAATTCTAAGCATTCTAACATCTTACAACATAAAATTTGGGTCAACTATGCCTTAATTCAAGTGACTCGGGTCCATTCGCGCGAAAGGGGCCTGCATTCGCGACGTAGAGGCCTTTGGCGCGGTTTGACCAGAGTTGGCCTTTTTTTCTTCTTCTTCCTACCATTAATTCTAGGAACATATATACACACAAGCTCGAAATTCTATTCAAAGATTCCTAACTTTTATCTTTTCTAGTCCTCCGTACCAAGTTCATGTTCTTGAGCATAATGGCATGAATGGCGCAGATCTTAGCCTCCTCGGAAGGTTCAGTTCACTCTACTTTGGCCGCTTCCTGGCGAGACCCCGCCATCGTTGATATGGCTCGGTAGTCCTAGTCCATTTTGAAGTCTTACATAGACCCTTGATGTCGGCACTCGAAAGGAGACTTTCTGAATCATCAGACTGGTGCACTGTTGGCAATGCCAAATATGCCGAACCGCTCTACTGTGCTTGGAATCTGGCCCATGGCAGACCTTCTTCGAGAAATCGGGTCGAGGTGGTGGAAGCTTGCTTTTCGACCCGAGTCGACTGCCTTTGACAGACTCTGGCACTCTACTTACAATGTCAGTAATTATGTCGAATCCATCGGCGGAGATAAATCCATTGGCGGAGATAAATCTTGCATTAGATGCAGTTCTTGCATATCTTGATAAATCTTGGATGTTGTATTAGATTCTGTTCTCTCTTTCTGTTCCTCCTGTGATGTATGGGTTTAAGAGGGGTAGAGACCTGAAAGCTATGTAGATTTAGTGATGTTCCTAGCTAGAACATTCTTAAATCCTAGTAAATGCGGCCTGTGCACAAGAGCCCACCTGGCTGTGGATGTATGATGGTGAAAGGGGTGGGATCTTGCCTAAGCGTGGCTCTGGGACTCCTACTGTGTGCTAGGCTTATAGCCCGATCACCCGAGAGGGGCGGGTATGGAGTGACACTTCACGGAGTGGGTGTGTGGAGCCAATATGATTAGGCCTTGAACTCGAGCAGGCGGGTGAGCGGCCTTTAGATTTAGGGAGTAAGTCGAGATGCAGAGCGGGGTCTCTGAGGGGCATCGCGTTCTCTAGCACACCAGGGGATCCGTCATACTTTCGAGGAGGGGGCTCTTCGACCTGCCTCATCGGGCCAGGGAAGATGTAACCGAGTAGTTCCATAGGGTGATTCCATGGAATTCGTCTCGGAAAACTACAATCCACGCCATAGCATGTTTCAGCCTATCTACAAAGTGTGCACGGGAGGCGGATGGAGTGGACTACCCTAGCCATTGTTCTATGCCAGCCAACACCATTGTTATGATTCTGTCTGATGTTTCTCTGGAGGCCTTGAATGTCAGTTGATTCCCATGAGTCTGAGCCGGGGTAGAGCCCATATTCATGATGCATTTCCTTTGATATGTTAGTGTTTCATTGCATTCGTATTGATAGTGATGGGCCACCCTTCATGGTGGTATATTATTTATTGTGTTGTTGCCAGGTGCTAACCTTGTATGTACGCTTCCGCTATTAGGATTCCCATCGAAGGCGTGGGACGAATGACACCTCCGTGTCCTTCACCCGGACACTTGCCATCACGAGTGGTCCGAGTCAGACGGAGGGCCTTTCTATGGTGGTATTGCCACCGTAGAAGAGGGAATTTCCCGTATGTATACGATGGGAGCATCGTATAGGTCCGGGGAGCATCACAATGGTATCAGAGCATGATTTTGGTGGACCAGATCATTGCACTGGCCATGTTCTAACTCGATAGAACGTTAAGTAGTTGGGGACCTTAACTTAGAAAGATTTTTTTTCTAGAGCCTTGTAGTTAGTTGCTTGAGGCCAAAAATGTTGCTAGTAGGTAGTAGTGGAAGAATTTAGAGGTATAAAGGTAAATATTATGTGCAGTTTGGACAGGGCAGGGTCTCTTATTTCAAAATGCCATAACTTTCTCTAGAAAGCTCGGAATCGAAAATTTTTTGTTCCATTGCGTCGGGAACCCTCGAATTAGCTTAGAACACCCTTTGTATGGCTCAAAATGGCAAAAATATGACAGGAAAACCAAAATCGGCAGACTTGAGGAAATTTCGATTTCTTTTTCGATTTAAAACGCGAAAATCCTCGAGTGCGCCGGTTTGACCTAGGGAGGCGGAACTAGTTTCAGACGTTTTTTTTTTTGGGTTTTCTAACATTTTTTTGCCGTGTTTCGCCCTCCACGCCGACCTCCGCCCGCCATAGCCGCCGGACTTGTCTGTACCGCCCTCCTCTGCAAACCTTCCTCTGTTTTGCCATAGCCACCCTTGTTGCAGCCTTTAGTCACTTGCACTGCTCCACTTGTTAGGAGATGGCGCGCACAAAGGGGACTAAGAGTTTTGCTAGCTGTAATATTTCTCAACTTCTTCGTCGCGCTTGGGGACAATATTGGTGATACAGATGGAGGCCCTGAGAAGGTTGAGCTCATCCTTGAACAGCTCGTGCTAAGGTTTGTTGAGGGCGACCGGATAGCATACCCCATCTTTCACCTTACAGAGAAATTCCTATTTAAGCTCAATGCCGAAGGGGTGACTTATACCCTGGTAGAGCAGGAGGATCAAACTTTGACTTTAGTCAAGTATTATCCCGCAGACATGGCCCACGAAGCCGCAGATGCTGAAGATCAGCGGGAAGCCGCCCGGATAATGGCGATGGCTCAGGAGGAAGATGTCCGACAGATAGCACGTGCAGACCCGGCTGTCAGGGGTCGGGAATATCAGTACTTGGGACGAGGAAGAGCTATATGTCGACGCCTAAATTTTACGATACCCTCGTATTACTATGATGAGGACGCCCAGTTTTTCATCTGGGAAGATGTCTCCCCATCGTTTCCGCAAGAGGTCCTGCAGAACATTGAGCTTGACATGGCGGCCCGACCTGACCGATATATTGCGGAGATTCGTCGAAGGACAGAACTGTGCCTCCTATGTGAGCAGCTTGCAGAGCAGCAGGCAGCTCGGATAGCCGAAGAGCAGGCCAGGAACCTTGCTAAGGAGGTTGCCAAGCTTGCAGCACAGGCTGACACTCGTGTAGAGGAGCCCGCAGACCACTTTAGCCGGCGGAAACGGAAGACCACTAACCCGACACGCTTGGGGCCACAATACAAGACCCGACTCCAGCGATCGGCGGGGTAGCAAAGAAGAAGGGAGATACCCGAATGGAGGCCCTAGTCGAGCGGGCTCGCCACCCAGCCACAGGGGGGAAATCACTTCCCCTTATTCCCCCACCCCGTCCGAGAAAACCCCACCGGTTTAAACCTGGGACAGCGGCCTTGCGGAAAATCCGCAAAGATCAGAAGACCACCGAGCTCCTCATTAGGAAGCTGCCATTCCAGCGCCTTGTTCGGGAGATTGCGCAGGAGTTTAAGACCGATCTTCGGTTTCAGAATCATGCCATCCTTGCCCTACAGGAAGCTGCTGAGGACTATCTTGTCGCGCTTCTTGGCGACGCAAACCTTTGCGCCATACACGCCAAGCGCGTGACAATCATGCCAAAGGATCTAGCCTTGGCACGTACGATACGTGGGGAGAGGCCTTAGCTTCCCCATTTTTGTAACATATACTGTATCTTTTTGTATATCAAATTTTGTAATTAATACAGTATGTTTCCTTCGCAATGTGTTTCACTGCTTGATCTGCATGTAAACAATACACATGAAGCTCGAGTTCAAAAAAAAAAAAAAAACATATAATAATAATATTAATAAAGTAACTTACTTTATGGAATATTCCCCATTAAAGGTCTTACCCTTTTCAAAAGGTATCCCTACTTTTTAGGGTTTTTGTTATTGTGTTGAGCTCCTCTCTTCTTCACTCCTCCTCCTTCCAGTAGATTGTCATGGATTACGCCAAGCGCCAACAGTGGTACCAGGATGGGGAACATTAGGATCCTGCTGTTCCCTTTGAGAAATAATAATAATATTAATAAAGTAACTTACTTTATGGAATATTCCCCATTAAAAGTCTTACCCTTTTCAAAAGGTACCCCTACTTTTTAGGGTTTTTGTTATTGTGTTGAGCTCCTCTCTTCTTTACTCCTCCCCCTTCCAGTAGATTGTCATGGATTACGCCAAGCGCCAGCAGTGGTACCAGGATGGGGAACATTGGGATCCTGCTGTTCCCTTTGAGCTTCTCCACCCCTATTTGCTGCAGGAGGTGGACCTCATCACTAACATGGAGGCTCATCCGGATTACGCCGATTTCTTGGAGTTTTATACCCAAGAAATGGTGCCCCAGTGCACCCCATATGGCAATCCTCCCCAGCTTTATCTCCACAGGGACGTGCTTATGCAGATGCTTGGCTCCATTGGAGAAAGGAAAGCTACTTATCCCCGATGACCCAGAGGAGGATGAGCACATAAGCCATACAGACTTTGCCCGATGGAAGCAGCTTGCCAGCGAACCGCCCATCGCAAAAGCTCAGGGTCGCAAACTCGCCGGGTTGGACGCACTTCCACCAATCCTCCACAATAACCGAGAGTACCTGCTCCTTGATGACATTATGTGGGCATACCATGTGATTGCCAACATCCCACATATGGACGAGGACCTGGTTTTGTACGAGCTAGCTGAATATTGCCAAGATGACTTCATTGACTTCTCCCTTCCTGATTACCCTTTGGAGGTACAGCAATTACTTAGATTCCACCCTGAGGATCTAGAGCCTGTTGAGACCTTGCTAGGGTTGAGGCATTTGATGCTCCAAGATCCCCCTTCTCCACCACCTGAGGATGCTTTTGTTGCCATGGGGCCACATGTCCCTAACTCCAACGATGTGGCCATACCCATGGAAGAAGATGACGAGGGGGAGGATTTGTGTGATAATAAGGAGCATCTGACAGAGGAGAAGGAAGAGGCCTATTCAGAGCAGGTGGCCCTCAACCTCGAAAAGGAAGTAGCGACCTCCCGGGATCCGGAGGTAGCGGCTTTCAAGAACCATCTTGCAAGGTTTTTCCTTTCAGCTTTTTGCCAGGGCCAAGTGCTATTCTTTGTTAGAGCACTTGCCCCAGAGGCCGAGGCATCTTTTTGGGCATTGAAGGCTTTGTCCGTTACGGCAGGACGCAGGAAACTTCCTGCAAACCTCCATTCCGCAATACTTGTAAGTCGTGACTTAGCACTTGCTGCTTTAAGTCAAGATATTGCGGCCTGGATGAGCATGAAAATGCTCGTAGCAGCACCAGCTACTGCTTTTCCTCCCGCAGTTGCTTCAGTTGCTGCTCTCACCATCAGCCCCGGTGTCGCTTTACTTTGCCAGCGACAGCCACCAGAGCCTCTTACAGATATGGACCGAGACACAGGACCAAGTTCTTAAGCATTATTTTCTTTTGAAATCCTATTGTATGGCCTTAGACCAAATTTTGTATGTGATACTCATATAGGCAATTTTGTGGCCATTGATAAATAAAAAAAAAAAAAGCTATAGACTTCTTGCATTCATTATTGTTTTTCCCTTGCAAATTAATGGGACTTAGTGTTCTCAATTATGAATTAAGCATTGCTGCACCACCTGTTACAGGAATAGCTCTGCCGCAGCCCTTCGGCAACGGCTTGGAGATTGTCATGTTACTTCAGGACAAGGCCGTCCGCAACTTGCAATGCAAGATGCAGCGGGGTTGGAATTATTGGGAGACCACCAATGTGGATGCCTTCCATGACATTGACGATAACCTGTGGCAACTTTATGGAGCAATGAACGACCTCTTTAGTCTTCTGATAATAAATCCCACTTCAATGTACCAGGATATCATTAAGGAAGCATGGCGTAAATACAACTTAGTACGTTCAGTGAGGGAGGACTTCGTTGATTATATATTATATCCCTTTGGTGATCCAATGTATAATCGTCCAGCACAACCATCTTCTATAGAATGAACATTTCAATTCTGTTCGTCCTTTGGGACTTTCTGTGAACGTAACTTTGTATCTTCTTTAATAATAAAGTTTTTCTCCTTCATTGCGAGTACTCGGTATATGTTGTGCTTATTTTTTCTTTTCATTGATATTTTAGACGGTGCACGTCCCCCTCCGTGGGCGACGCCCGTAGAACCAGGTCGTCTAACGCCTGAGCAAGAGCTGCTTATCATTAAGCGCTAGATGGCTCAGTTGCAGCAATACGTTCTTCAAAGGCCTATAGGCCCTGTTGATGTGGAAGAAGGACCTGAAGTGCCAATTACTGAGGTGGCTCCACCCACGCCAACACGCTCTAAGCGTCGCCACCATCCTCGTCTTTAGACAGTAGCTCTGACTCTTCCGATTCTGATGACACTTCGGATTCTGCCAGTTCTGAGCAAACCCGTGACAAGTCCAAAAAGAAAGATTATCAGAAGACCGTTGATTCTGCAATCACCAGCATCTGGAAGAACCGCAGACTTGCCCAGTTTTCTGGCACTATTCGTTCAGGTGTGTATGCAGAGTCCTGGCTCGACGAAATGCGAGAATTCGGTAAATTGTATGGCATGGCCGATAAGGATATTGGTAAAGTGGCCACCACCAACCTCACTAAGTCTGCAAGAATATGGTGGAAGGGGTATGCGCGCGCGCATGTGCTTAACAGGGGACATTGCAGGTTCAGAACCTTTGCTAAGGTCTTCAAGTCCCACTATGTTCCTAAGGTGCATCGCTGCAAAAGCGAATCTGGACATTTTACGCTTGGAGCGGCGGCATGTGATCTCTGCGGTGTGCTTATACCGACGAGTTCATGCGCCTCAGACTCTATGTTCCAGGGATCAATGAACGTCGCGCAGTTGAAGGTTATGTGGAGGGCTTATCACCCACATTAAGGAAGATGGTTCACGCCATCGATCCCAAGACAGTAGCCGAGGCTGAAGCAAAAGCCTTAAGTTTGGAAGACAACACACCAAAAGCACCCTACCAACGCCCTCAGGCTGCAAACCAGAGCAGGCCATATGTTCCGTATAAGGCCCGTTCTCCTAGTCCAGGACCCTCTCAACAACCTCCTTATCAGAAGTCGGACAAGAAAGTCACTTTTAATGTTCCTGATAAGTTGGGTGCCCTGTGTCCCCGGTGTAGCACTCCTCGATCTACGCCACAAAACGCTACGTGACAAGGCACATTTACGATGTTTCCGTCAGGTCGTGTCAACAACATGCATGAGTGTCCTTATATCAATCAGGCAACACAGGCAGCCTTGGCCGAAGTTGATTGGGACGAGCTGGCACCTTTTTGTGACCTTCCACCTTTGGCAGACGAGGAGCCGACTGACTATATCCAAGGTGAGTCCCACATTTTTGCTGCTATTGAGACCAGTCAAGCCGAATCTCAACCTAGTGTCATCTCTACAGTTGGCCAGATTGATAGCAAACCCTTTGTTATTCTTATGGACACCGGTAGTACCCATAATTTTGCATCCCCTAGGTTGGCCGAAACTTTGCAGCTAACCCCTTTGAAATCTAAGTCCAGACCAGTCACGCTGGCTAGTGGAGCTGTTCGCCACACCCAAGGCCGTCGTGTTACTTTGAATATCCAGTTACCAGGCGCACCTATTACTTTGGGGGCAGAGCTCATGAATATTGGAAAATATGACTTAATTGTGGGGATGGAATTCTTGGACAGCAGCAAAAGCCAATATAGATTGTGAGAAGTGTGATGTTACCTTTAATGCAGGCAATGGGACCCGCGTCACGATCTCAGGTAATCCAACATATCCCATTATGCAGTGCATCTCATTGAGACAATTGGATAAGACCATTCAACGTAGGCAAGTGGCTTGTATTGCTCGGCTAGCATCTTTTGACGCCCGGCAAGAGGAAGTCATTCAAGGGTTGCCTCCCACCATAGCCAGCCTTATTCATGAATTCCAAGATATCTTTCCAGATGAGATTCGCAAGCTGCCACCTTTTAGGGGGGTAGAGTGTGAAATTGCACTTCAACCCGGTACCAAGCCTATCAGTAAGGCTCCTTACCGTATGAGTACACCTGAGTTAGCAGAACTCAAGCAGCAGTTACAAGAACTTTTGAAGTTAGGATTCATTCGACCCAGTGTCTCACCTTTTGGAGCCCCTATCTTGTTTGTTAAAAAGAAGGATGGCACCTTGCGAATGTGTATTGATTACCGTCATCTCAATAAGCATACTATCAAAAATCGATATGCATTATCAAGGGCCGATGACCTTATGGATCAGTTACAGGGGGGCTAAGTATTTTTCTAAGATAGATCTTCGCTCTGGCTATCATCAAATATGCATTAAGGAGGAGGACATTTACAAATCCGCCTTCCGTACCCATTATGGACATTATGAGTTCACCGTTATGCCTTTTGGACTCACTAATGCACCAGCAACCTTCATGCATTTAATGAATGATGTTTTCAGAGACTATTTAGATGAGTTTGTCATTATTTTCTTTGATGACATTCTTATATACAGTAAAACCCTAGAGAAGCATGAAGATCACCTTAAACGGGCATTTCAGAAGTTGCGGCGCCACCAATTGTTTGCTAAGTTTTCTAAGTGCAAATTTGCGACCATTCGGGTCGAGTATTTGGGGCATATTGTGTCTGCCGAGGGTATAGCTACAGATCCAACAAAAATTGAGGCAGTTAAAGACTGGCCGACACCGACCAATGTTTCAGAGGTCAGAAGTTTTCTAGGCTTGGCAGGCTATTACCGTAAGTTCGTTAAGGACTTTGCTAAGATTGCAGCACCCCTTACGAATTTAACCAAGCATGAGAGGGTCAAGAATTGGACAACACATTGGAGAAATAAGGTTCAGTCAGGGTTCCAACAGTTGAAAGACGCCTTAACCTCTGCACATGTCCTTACTTTACCTGATCCTCAAAAAGATAAGGCGGTCGCCACCGATGCCAGTAAAATAGCCACAGGTGCAGTTCTAATGCAAGAGGGAAGAGTTATAGCCTATGATTCCAAGAAAATGAACGATGCTGAGCAGAGATATCCCACTCATGACCAGGAATTGCTTGGGGTTGTCCGTGCCTTGCACATTTGGCGCCATTACCTTCTTGGACGACGATTCCAACTCGACACAGATCACCAAAGTCTACAATATATCTTCACTCAGGCTAACCTCAATCTTTGTCAACGGAGATGGATAGAATTTTTGGTGGAATATGACTTTGAGGTTCTGTATAAACCTGGCAAACATAATGTTGTTGCAGATGCCTTATCTCGGCATCCCTTGACCACACGTACCCATTGTAATGCTATCTCCACTCTTGCAAGTGAATTCAGTAAGACGATTGAGCAGTCTCCTCCAACGGATCCTGAATTTAGAGAAGTATGGACCAGCCTTTCCAAGGAGGCCAGGACAGATAAGGAGAGGGATACATTTAAGCATTATAAGAAGGACGGTAATCTTTTATATTACTGCGATAAGTTATGTGTACCCGAATCGTCAGGAGTGAGACGACTTATTCTCCATGACACGCATAACAGTCCTATTGCGGGTCATGCCGGGTTCATGAAAACATACTTCAAGATAAGGTCCAGTTACTTTTGGCCTGGTATGAAGAAATATATTGCACGCTATATTAAACAGTGCCAGCTTTGCCAACAGACAAAGGCAGAGCAACTCAGAACACCAGGTACACTGGAGCCTTTAGACATCCCCAATACCAAATGGGAAGTCATCACCATGGACTTCATTGTGGATCTCCCACACACACTTCGTGGATTCGACGCCTTGATGGTGGTAGTTGATAAGCTTTCTAAAATGGCATATTTCTTGCCATGTCGCACCACCGACACTGCCTTGGATACAGCACTTCTATTTTCCAAGGAGATCTTTCGGCTTCATGGCATGCCACGTACCATCATTTCGGATCGTGACCTCAAATTTGTTAGTGCTTTTTGGAAGGACTTCTTCAGTACTATACAAACCAAGCTTGCCATGAGTACGGCCTATCACCCTCAGACAGATGGGCAGTCGGAACGCACCAATAGAATTATTGAAGATATGCTACGAAATTATGTCTGGAATAAGCAATCTCAATGGGCAGATTACATTCATTTAGTGGAGTTTGCCTATAATAGTACCAAACAGGAGTCCTCGAGGATGTTTCCCTTTATGATCACTTATGGTTATCAGTGTCTTACTCCAGATACGTGGCATAACCCAGTTTCCAAAGTGGCAGTTTCACAGCAATTGCTTACGGATATGCAAGCTTTGGTTGAAGAGGTACGAGGATATCTCCTGGCTGCACGAAGTCGCCAAAAGAGTTTAGCAGACAGACACCGTACCCCACGCGAGTTTCAGGTTGGTGAATCGGTGTGGTTGAAAATTAAGGTTAAGCAGGCCAAGCTTAAAATTGAAAATTGTAAGAAGCTTGCACCACGATGGGCAGGACCATTTCAAATCACGGAACACATAGGTCCTCAGGCCTATAGATTAAATCTATCTGCTCATCTAAAGGTACACAAGGTTTTCCATGTAAGCCTTTTGAAGAAGCATACTCCGGATCCTCATGAGATTCTTGACACGCCAACTCTTCTGGAGATGACAGATGAGCAATTGGAAATTGTTCCAGAGGCTCTTCTTGACCGGGCATACAAGCAAACCAGAAGAACTAAGATCTTACAATATTTGGTTAAGTGGAAACACTTACCCACGGAGGATGCTACTTGGGTCCTTAAACAAGACCTTGACAAGGCTTACCCTGACTTTATGCAACAATGTCAGGGGTGGATCATCCACGATGCTATCGACTCCGACCCCAATGGTGTGTAGTGTGCACAGCAGCATCTGCAGTTTGGAAGACTCCCTTTCAGGAGTTCTGTTATGTTTTATTAAGTTATCTATCTCTTATGGTCCACTGAGGACCTTGTTCTTATGCATAATCAGTGTGTTTAATTATGTTCTGAAGGACTTCGGTCCATAACTTTGATCGTTTATGATCTTTTTGTAATCTCCTGCCTTTTATAATAAAGTATCTACTTTCTTTCCTTTTGCTATGCTGAGGACAGCATTCTTCCAAGGGGGGTAGAATGTGACGTTCCATGTAAGTATACGGTATACGTATACCGTACCTGACACGTCATCAAGGTATTGGAAACCATTGGGAATTCACTTAAGAAGGATTATTGACATTGAACTAACCTAACTACACTAATTAATGGTATTAGTTAGCCATGTAGGCCAGTAGGAAGGTGCCACTTGGCCTCACTCGATTGGCCAAGGGCAGGTTGCCATCTTTGGGGTGGCAACTGGAGCTCGCCCTCCCAATTCCACCCAAATTCGAGTTTGGGAAGAGCAGAGGGAGGAGGAAGCTATCACAACCCAACACTTGACCTTTTCCATGGATGTTCTTCGAGATAACGGGTCCAGTCAGGATACAGGTCAGTTTCTAAGTAGTTGTGTGCTATTCTAACCCTTGTTTGAGGTAGGATTCTATATTATGATCTATTTATGATGATTATGGACCTGAAAGCTATGTAGATTTAGTGATGTTCCTAGCTAGAACCTCTTAAATCCCAGTAAACGTGGCCTGTGCACAAGAGCCCACCTGGCTGTGGATGCTCTGATGTGATTCAGCACTAGGCAACGAGTATGATGGTGAAACGGGGGTGGGGTCTTGCCTAGCGCGGCTACATGACTCCTACAGTGTGCTAGGCTTATAGCCGGTCACGGAGAGGGCCGGGTATGGGTCTGACACTTCCTGGATCGCAGGTGTCGAGCCAATATGATTGGGCGCCCTGGGCTCGAACGGGCAGGTGAGCCGGCCTTTAGATTTAGGGGAGTAAGTCGGGTACGAACGCGGGGGTCTTTGAGGGGGCACACGTTCTCTAGTACACCCAGGGATCCGTCATACTCGGGGAGGGGACGCCTCTCCGACCTGCCTCATCGGACCGGGGAGATGTAATCCGGAGTAGTTCCATAGGGTGATTCCATGGAATTGCATCTCCGGAAGGCTACAATCACGCCATAGCATGTTTCAGCCTATCTGCAAAGTGTGCACAGGAGGGGCGGATGGAGTGGACTACCCTAGCCATTGTTCTATGCCAGCCAACACCATTGTTATGATTCTGTCTGATGTTTCTCTGGAGGCCCTGACTGTCAGTTGATTCCCATGAGTCTGAGCCGGGGTAGAGCCCATATTCACGATGCATTTCCTTTGATATGTTAGTGTTTCGTTGCATTCGTATCGATAGTGATGGGCCACCCTTCGTGGTGGTATATTATTTATTGTGTTGTTGCCAGGTGCTAACCTTGTATGTACGCTTCCGCTATTCGGATTCCCATCGAAGGCGTGGGACGAATGACACCTCCGTGTCCTTCACCCAGACACTTGCCATCACGAGTGGTCCGAGTCAGACGGAGGGCCTTTCTATGGTGGTATTGCCGCCGTAGAAGAGGGGATTTCCCGTATGTATACCATGGGAGGGAGCATCACAGGTCATATGGGAACCTTGTATATTGGACCCACAACACCATCAATGTAGACTTTTTCAAGTGAAGGCACATCCTCCATAAACTTGCTGCCCTTCTAGGGTTCCATATTTTCCCGAGAGACCATGACCTTATCCGCATAGTGATGCTCACTTGACCATCACTTGTCGAAGTCTGCAGGTGATCGTGAAACCAAAACCAAAATATAATGTTGGCAAAACTTGGTGTCTTTGGCAGGCCAAGTCTGCACTCACGTTCCAGCTCATATATGGAATACAGGACTCTGTTGTTGAGATTAACATCTGCTACACATTGTGAGACTGCAGTTGTCTAATTTTTCGGCATGCAAAAGATTAGGAAACTGAAAGTATCCAGCTCGGTCATATCTAGAGACTTCTTATACCACTGTTCCAGATCTGCTTTTTTTTTTTTGAGTAAGAATTGATTTTTTCATTAATCAAGAAAGTTATATATTATCCTGCCAAATAATAGCAGAATTTATGATTAAATCGCGAGGCATAAAAGTTCATGAAGCCCCCTTTTAATGGGGAAAATCACCAAAGAGATAAGGCTCACTTTAGATTTGTCAAGAGGAATAAAACAAGATAGTTCAAAAAGGACTGTTGTAGGCTAAGAGCCCCAAAATAAGATCATCCAGCAATCCAGTCTTCAATATTTCCACCATCCTCTACTAAAAATGTGTATCCTTCCTGCAGTTCAACGTAGAGACCAGGTCTCCATGCCGAAAATGTCCAAATCCTGAAAAGAAACTTAACCAACCAAAAACCATTACTAGATGATGATTTAAAATTGAGCAATTATGGTTGAGTTGGTAGGCCATAGGAGAAAAAGTTCTGGAATCTACACAGAGGGCCTAAAAAAAGGAAGAGTCCAGTTTGGCATTGTAAAAGGAGTAGAAGGAGTCTGCAGAACCAAAAGTGTAATGTTTAGCGGTGCACTTATCAACTTCATTAAAGGAAGAGTTAGAGTCTGGAGTGTCAAGAATTAGCAAAAACGAACTATACAAATCTGTCAACATTCTGTGCATGTAGTACAGTTCTTTATATCTAGTGAATTGCCTATCAGACATGTAATAGTGATACATAAAGAGAAAGTTGAACATGCAATACACCTGAACCACTCCCTACAGAATAGCCTGATCCAAAATGTTGTCTGGTCCAAACTCTCATTATCCACAGATTCTTTCCATCAGACCACTAAGATCCAAGTCTTCACTTTTATCTCCAAAGCTCTCTTCAAAACTATCTTCTCTAGATCCTTTTCATTGTTTGAGATAAGCTATCATGATCAATAAAAGAAGAATTAGAATCAATGACCCTCAAATTGAAAATAAATAAATCAAAAGGATCATTGAATATTTCAATTGAGTTCCATTTCCTGTCATATTTGTTAGCATATTTTCTCTTGTGTGCAGTGGCAATGGCTTCAATATCAAACTGGAAGTGCATTTTCATCCAAAAAATAAAGACATTCTTGTTACCATATACAATTCTATTTCTAGCTTTCCATATATTCCACAGAGCAATAAACATAATAGAATTAGCAAAAGTGCACTTATTTTGAATGTCAGGACAATAAATTTCCGATATCTAAATTACGGAAAAGCACACCAAGTTTATTTCTGAACCAAGATCACAAAGGAGCCAATTTAGGACAAGCAAAAAATATGCTCAATATTTTACTCCTGCAAACAACCAGAGTGACACAAAGCAAAAGTATTAATAGATCTCCTCGAGATAAAAAGAAGGTTTGGGATACTTTTTTGAGCAATCAGCCATATGAAGAAGCTAACTTTCGGGAGACAGTAGGAGTTCCAAACATTGTGAAAACGAGTCTTACTCTCCTCCTCAGAAATAGACCACTTGGAAATAGCTTTAATTGAAATGTCAGATCTGCTATATATAGAGTAAACCTTACTGACCTTATAACTGCATTTCCCATTCAAACTCCAATTAATAGGCTTTGGAACAGAAGGAGTAGATCAAATATTTGAGAGAATAGATTTGAGGTGCAAATAAATCTTTTTGTCACTAGAAGTTCCATGAATAACATTTCTTGATGTCCAAGACATAAGCTTATTGTTCCCATAGAGATCATTGATAACTAGGAAACTTTCTCAGACCATTTTTTTTATATTTTTGGATGCCTAATAACTAACACCTTATGAAAATGATTCTTGAGAATGGGAGTCCAGAAGATGGACATCTGCAAATTAAGACCCACATGGGTGGCATGCTCAAAACAAGAATAAATTCTATTCCAAGCCATGATGATGTTACGCATTAAAGGAGAGGTATTAGGGCCTGGATGAAGCTCATTGAAACATGAATCAGGAATAAAATGAGCAATAGAAGGATGGCCATTAGGATGCAAGATAACCAATATATTTAATAAACTGAGAGGCAGAACTGTTACTGTTGATAAGAGATCTCCAAATATGTTTGCCAGCTAAAGCACATGCCTGCATATGGAGTATCTTTACATCCTAAAACTCCCAATTTTTTAGCCCTAGCCACAGAATTCCAGTTAACCAGGTGTGAGCCATTCCAAATAAATTTCCTGATTGTTTTTTCAATCTCATTGTAGACATTCTTTGGGGCAACCAAAGGCAGAAGAAAAATAGATATGGGAACTAGCAAGAACATAATTCGCAATTAGAGTTCTGCCAGCAAAGGATAAGCAATTTCTGTAAATATTAAGCTTCCTCTTAACGCTGTCCATAATTGGCTGCCAAAAGCCTTTCAGGCAAGGATTAAGAGAGAGAGGCATGCCTAACAGCTTGGAGGCTTGCATGCAATTTAAGACCTTAATGTCAGCAATGTGGGACTGACTAATATCACCAATAATATTGCATTTAGAGAGATTCAAATAGACGCCAGATGTGACGTCCCCTACTCGTATATGGTGCACTCATCGTATACAAACAAGAGTTCATCCCCCATACCAGCTCCATGCTGATACAGGGCCCTCCACATATCACTGTGACCGTACTGGGTCCCCAGTGGGAAGAATGAAGGGGTCATTTTACCCCGTCTCCCTCAGGGCCTACCTAGCTGCGGAAGCGTAAACATACATGTCAGTACATATAATCATCACATATCCACCTCGAAGGGTGGCACATCAACATCTGCATAGACAAAGATCAGCACAATACAAGGGGGTTCCTACCCAAGGCTCGAGACTCGGGGATGACCACAAGCTTGGTCTTCGAGTTCATTGCGCATGCAGAATCATGACAATGGATTTGGCTGGCATAAGAACATGGCATTGGGTTGTCCACTCCATCCGCCCCTCCTGTGCACACTTTGCAGAGTAGGTTGAAGAGTGTTGGGACTGGCCAGTAGCCACGGGATGCAAGCCAAAGGGGCTATTCCCGGGTTGCATCTCCCCGTTCCGATGGGGCAGGTAGGGATCACTCCCACCAGAGATCTCCATGCTGACTCAAGGTGACTAGAGGGCCACTGCCCTTATTCGACTTAACCCACTGGAAAGTGAACTCCACTCCACGGGTGTCGAGCCTATGCCTTACCCACACTCAGTGGCAAGCCATTAGACCTAGTCTACCATCTTGTGATCCCTGGTAGGCCTTACACACCCCCAGGGATCGGTCAAGAGTCGAACACCTAACCTCCTTCGAGCGGTCACGCCCCTTCACCCACAACCCGTGTGGTTCTTATACACGCCGAAATCTAGTAATGCACTAAGAGGGACTAGCTAGGAGCATCAACTGCTAAGCTTTAAGTCTCTACCCCCCCTTCCCAATACAATGAGTCCACAGAATTCATCCGTCCATCACATCATCATAGAACTAAAGAATAAGAACTAATCTATATCATAGAGTTAAGTTCTTTAGTTAGGGTCAATCCAGGGATCTGCTTGGCTACTAAGAGTAATTTAATAGGCTAAACCTATTGGTTCGATGGCTGGAATACGGTTTAGGCTATTAAATCGACTAAATACCTGATCCCCTGGTTCCTCCTCTTGATCCAAGGGCGTCCATGTCGCAGCTTCCGCTTTGGGGATACGGCCGAAAGGAAATCAGACGAGCTAGAGCTAACGGGCAGATCTTGGGAGTCGGATTTGACTCTTGAGGCGCGCGAATTGGAGCTCTGAAAGTCTGTGGGCGAAAAAGGGAAAGTTAGGGTTTGGTTACCTTACATAGGCTCTCAGTTAGGTTTAGGGTTTCCATGACCCTTGGTCTTCCTTTAATGGTTAAAGGTTTAAAGTGCGCACATTGCTAAGTGTGCGCACCCTTGCAAGTTGCCCCCTAGGGCGCCCTTGCTTGGTTACACGTCGGCGTACATGTCGACAGGAGTGGCGTGTACGCGTGACGGTGCAGTACGGTATACGTCTTTAGACCGTATATCGTACTGGAACGTCACATTCTCCCCACCTTAAATTGATGCTGTCCGCAGCATCGTGGGTCTCCCCACCTTGGGATCTTCTTAACCTGCAATCAACTTGATGCATACGATATACTATTATCATAGTTAGACATTTATTATGATTACCTCAAGGTAATATTTTTAGAACATTATTATACTATTATTCAATCAAATACTTATCAATCCGTATGTCATTCCAACAATTACCCATTAGTTTTACTTATCATAATGTCTTAGTTTATCAACATATATACAATTATTCTATGAGGTACTCTTCATTCCTTGCAACACATTACAACAAAATTTGTGTTGCAAGTCTTCGTAGCTCGACCTCCTAGCCCTCCGGAGCGCTCTATTGGCCTGCAGGTCAACACTACGTTAGTACCATTTTTTAATTATTTATAAATTTGGTTATAAGGGAACCACCCCAACTATCTACATGAATGCATGGCTAATCTCCCGGCGTAGGAAGAGGATGCTTCTTCCATCGTGGCCGTGGAGACAGCGCCCTATAATGCCTATATGGCGCTCATGCCTACACCTTTAGTTGCCCAGCGTGGAGGATAGGGTCCTTCGCGTATGTGGGGCGTGAAGGATAGGGTCCTCCCCATAGGCATTGACTAGAGGTGCTTTTTCTATCAATGCATTCCTGAATGACCTCTTATCTCTCGAGGTCGTCTACTCCCGTGGGACAGAAGTAGACTTTCCAAGCGGAACCGCGGTCATGCCTACATTGACATTACACCACGTCCTAGAGATCACCGTAGTGATCTCATCATCGGTAACAACGCATGCAACCCATACCTCATAGGCTGCATGCGTATTTATACCTAACTATACAAGCTATAAATCTACACAAATCGACATGCCTGAACCGATTTCTTCGGAGATGACCTTGCCGTCCCATTGCTCCATAAACTGTGGGTACTGCTTTATCAGATCTCTTTTAAGTACCCATGTCGCGTCTTCCACCGGCAAGTGTTTCCACTTGACCAAGTATCGGAGAAACTCCGAACTCCTTGTTTTCTTGAACGCTTTATCAAGAATTAGTTCTGGAACTATTTCTATCTGTTCTTCTGTCATTTCCAACATCATTGGAGTGTCCAAGACTTCATCTAGATTTGGAGTATGCTTCTTCAATAAACTTACGTGGAAGACTTTATGAATCTTTAGGTGGCTGGCAGATCCAATCTGTAGGATTGATTACCTATTCTCTTGACGATTCTGAAGGGTCCAGCCCACCTTGGAGCAAGCTTCTTACAATTTCCGATGCGGAGCTTCGCTTGCTTCACTTTGATCTTGAGCCATACATCATCTCCAACTTGGAACTCTCTGACTGTCCGATGTTTGTCGGCGATGCTCTTTTTTTCGGGCTTCTTGCCGCAAGAAGATACCCTCGAACTTCTTCCACGAGCCAGCCGTGATGTCGCTCAACATTTGTCTTTAAACTTCCACTTTTGACACGGGGTTGTGCCAAAGTGTCCGAGTTAGGCATTGGTAGCCGTGGTTGATCATGCACGGTGACATTTGGGATGATTCCCCGCTTGGTGCTATTGTATGCAAACTCCACCAAGTGAATAAATTCCTCCCACATACCTTGCTTGTTCCAGACATAGTTTCATAGCATATCCTCCAATATTCTTTGGTACTTCCATTTGCCCATCCGTCTGGGATGATAGGCCGTGCTCATGGATAGCTTCGTCGAATCGCTTGCAAAGAGGTCCCGCCAAGGCACCGATGAACTTCGGATCTCGACGGAGATAATTTCCCTTGGCATGCCATGGAGCACGAAGATTTCTTTTGTGAAGAGCTTTGGCCGTATCCATAGTCAGATCCGGGTTCCGCAAGGCACAAAATGGGCCATCTTCGACAACTTGTCGACCACGACCATCAAGGCATCCTTACCTCTTACTGTTCTTGGGAGCCCTGTTATGAAGTCCATGCTGACAACCTCCCACTTAGCGTTTGGCACCGCTAATGGTTCCAATGCACCTGGAATTCGAAGCTGTTCTACCTTCGTTTGTTGACATAGCTGACATTCCTTGATGTGATGAGCTACCTGCTTCTTCATTCCTGGCCAATAATAGCTGCTACGCACTTTGAAGTATGTCTTCATGAATCCCGCGTGGCCAGCTATTGGGCTGTTATGAGTGTCGTGGAGGATCAACTTTCTTATTCCAGATGATTCTGGCACACACAACTTGTTCTTATGGTACAGAAGGTTGCCTTCCTTCTTAAAATTTTTGAAGGTTTCCCTCTCCTTATCTGTTCTCGCTCGCTTCCTTGCACAAGCTTGCCCATACTTCTTTGAAGTCCACATCTGTTGGCAAGGTTTCTTTGATCTTTTTTCCGAAATCGCTGGAGAGCGTCGAGATTGCGTTGCAGTGCACTCTAGTTATCAGCGGATGCCTTGAAAGTGCATCTGCTACCACATTAAGCTTCCCGGGCTTGTAGACTATGTCGAAGTCATACTCTTCGAGAAACTCCATCCATCTTCGCTGCCTCAGATTGAGATGTGGTTGCGTGAATACATATTGGAGGCTCTAGTGACTGTATGGGGACTTTGCTGGACTTGGGCTGGCTGCCCTAGGACTGTAGCTCCCTGTTGCTTTGCCGCTATCCTGGTAGTCACGGTACGTTTTTAAGCTGTTACGGTGGCCCCGATCCTTGCAAACTAATTGCTTTGGATTACGCCCGGATCTTTGTCTTAGGGTCTATTGCCCTTACGAGTTTCCGGATCTCCTCGTTCAGCCCCTCGATGTAGCTCTCTACTGCGTGCTTTTCACTCAACTTCGGCACATACAGCCTTAGTCTCATGAACTCTTCAGTGTACTTCTGCACTATCTTGTACCCTTGCTGCAATCTGTAGAAGTGCTGCATCATGTTTGACTTGTGTTCCCGTGGAACGTAATGGTGCTTGAAGGCTTTAGAAAACTTCCTGAATCTGCACCCATCTCTGCTCAAAGCCATGGGCCTTGGCATAGCCCTTCCACCAAATGTGTGCGGCTCCCTTCAAGTTGGTTGTTGCCACCCTGCCTTTGTCCTTATCCTTCATGCCGTAGGCGTTGCGCTGGCTCATCTCGTCGAGCCATGCCTCACGCCTCTGGACCTGACCGTTTCTGCCGAGAACTGTTCAAGTTTCCGGGCCTTCCATACGTTGCCCAATGCTTCTTCTGGTAATCTAGGTCCTTAGCGTCCTTCTGTCTGCCATCTCTACGGTCCGACACTCTCTTTCTCGGACTCAGAGTCCGAGAGCGAGCTTGAGTCGGAGGTTTCTGTGCTGGGGGACCTCCTTCTCTTACTCCTCTTCTTGTCCTTCCCCGTTCGGGGTGTCGTTTTGTTAGCCCGGATGATGCATGCCGCCCGATGGGGCCCTTTATCTGGTCCAGTTCCATTTGCATTTGTGACATCTCCTCTTCTGGGGTCATGGGACCATATCCTTCGAACAGGTTCTTTGGAATGGGTTGCCTGTCAGGGGTCTCTTCGTCTCTGTTGGGCCTCCTGTTTTGCTCGACTGTTCTTTGTTCCCTATCTGCATACACAGTTGGCCATAGCCTCACGGTTAGATTCATTTACTTTATTGTACTCATGTATTTGCCGATACAATTTCTGGAATCAAATACACTCAACAAAGTATTTAAATATTGGCACAAAATGTTTTTATTACATAATATTTTTAGATACAAGTCCTCCGGGATCAAGATTTTTAACTACTCTTGAAATCGCCGGTAGGATGGGTTATCCTCTAAAAATTTCTTAACTTGGGCCGTTCCTACCGAGCGTCCCAAGTTCCTAAGGACATTGGTTGACGTCCCGCCCTGTAAGGCTGTCACCAATTCTTCTACTCTGCGGTCGGAGGTGTAGGCCGCGGTTACTGCCAATCTTCCCTGCCGTCGGTAGGGCATGTCGAAGTCGAAGATGTCAAGCGCCATCGCTCTCTTAACTAAGACAGCATAGTCGACATTTGCAGCTATTCGAGCATGCCTGCCAAAGCCAGAGAGTGCAATGAGCATGAACACTCCTTCTTCGCCCCGGGGACTGAATTTGCGGTGTATTACCGCTATTCTCCCATCCAGCAGCAGGGGAAGGTAGTACCTCAAGGACCTGTCATTGTGTGTTGCTGATGATTCTCCACCTGCTTGTCCTTCCGCTCTATGCCTTCTGGCGTATTCATCGACCTCTACCTCAGTCATTTCTTGGTAGTCTCTTATTGTCGAATCGACTCGCCTGATGTCGATTCCTGCTCCTCTTGAGCGAGGTGGTGTCAAGGAGTTCGGCATCAAGATGCTCGTGGTCTTGCCACGAATCCCCATCCGTTCCTGGATGGCATAGAACTCCTCCTCAGATGGCAGTTCTCGGGCTTCCATTACTTGCCTTATGTTGGTGTAGGCTTGAATGTCCGAAGTCGACTCCTCTGTATAGGTGTCGGCTTCCCTCACTTGAAGCGGGAAGTCTGAGACTCCCCGGACGATGAAGTCGTCTAAGTCTGGTTGCTGCCGTAGTTGGTGCAGCAACTCGTCAAGCCGGAACTCCCTCTCCCTGCATTCGGGGAGGTTCTGAATATCGCTGAGGAGCAGATACTCCTCACGTCAATGATGATGGGGGCTAGGCTTGTGATGCCTAGCTGTGACGTTCCAGGGGAATATACGCTATGAATACGTATATTCCTGGACCCGTCACTATACAAGTCTATCTTCATAGCCTTGTATACCATAGATTGTGGCCCTAGGGGGCATGACTAAGTTATTCATATAACTTAGCCCACCTTAGGTTAAGACCAATTTCCACGTGGCCTTAACCTATTGGGCACCCGCCACACGGACTTACCCTATTGGAGCCACGTGGCATAACATGTGAACCCTAACATATAAAGGCCTAAACCCTAACCCTAGGGCCTCTTTGGCTCCAATGGTCAAATTGGGAACCGTCTTGGCCTTCGAAACTCCGTTTTGAGAACCGTCACTATTTGTGTAAGACATGAGCGTGGCCCCCCAGAGCGTGGCGACATCGGCAGAGTGGGAGCTACCTCAACACCTTGAAGATCATGGAGCATGGGGTTTGGAGGGAGTGCTTCAGGAGCAGGTATGTAGGGTAGTAGTCATAGTAGTTCATCTGGAATTAGCATTCCAGATGAGTTAGTATCTTGTATCTATGGTAGAGCCATCCTAGAACCCGTATTCAACATCTTGAACCCTAATCAAGGAACCCTAACTGTAAGTTAGATATGTATGATTAGGTTAAGATGTTCTTATGATTATTTTCATGATGTGATGATTATATGATGATGGTTGATCATGTTTGCTCCTCTTGTGTTGGGAAGGGGGGTAGAGACCTAGAGCCATGTGTAGTATGCTCCTAGATTAGATCCCTTAGTTCCTATTAGTTGCGGCCTGTGCATAGGAACCCACCGGGCTATGGAGGCTATGATGTGACTCAGCACTACACAACGGGGCTAGAGGCAATGCGGAGGGAGGATCCCTGCCGAGTGGGGGCTACGGGGGATCCCATAGTGGGCTAGGCTTATGGTCGGTCACTTCTGTGGGGCTCGAGCATGGGTCCGACACCTCCCGGGCGATGGTGTCGCCGCCTCTCAAGAGTTGCAAGTGTCGGCTTTGGCTCTTGTTTTGGGGTTCATCGGGCACGCAATCGTGTGTCGCCACGATTCTCTAGTCGCTTAGGAGCCTCTAGACCCCGGAAGGGGAGATGCAACCCTTCCCCGCCTCAGCGGACCAGGAGATGCAACCCGGAGTAGTCCCGGATGGGTGATGCCATGGGATTACGATCCCAGGAAGGCTAGAGTCATGCCGAGCCCCGATTGAGCCCATCCGCAAAGTATGCACCAGGAGGGGCGGATGGAGTGGTCAACCCCAGCCATTGTCTTATGCAAACCAGCCCCCCGGTGTGTTATGACTCCATGCGCTCTATCTTGAGACCTATCCAAATCCCCACCTCCTTATGAGTCGAGCCATGGGTAGGAGCTCTCATGTTTTATGGTTTATGATTATCTTCTTTGCTCATGTGGATATGTGATGGACTACCCTTCGAGGTAGTATGTTGTATTGTTATTGCTAGTTCGACGTTGTTTATGCTTCGGCGATAGGAGCCCATAGGGAAGGGCCAAAGAAGACACCTTCGTGTCCCTTTCCGCTTCTGGAAGTTCCATAGTGTGGGGATAGACGGAGGGCTGTCTGCGGTTGTTGAGCCGGACGGGGGATTTCCCCCGAGTGTGTCACGGCCGGCCACCGTATGTTTAGCGAGGGAGTCACAATGGTATCGAGCAATGTTCTTGGTTGACCAAGAGCTAGCGACCATATCCCCTGAATAGGTAGACTAACCGCCTAGCTATGGAATGGAATGAGAATTCCAAATGGAACCGCGAAAATATGGGAGAATTTTTTTCCCCCATTAGCAGGGTCGTAATTAGATTAAGTATAGTCTAAGTGGTAGAAATAATATAGTCAAAAGAAACCTTCTAGTAAATTTGAGCTCAAGTTGTTCATGAACCGCACCTTCCAAGCAAAAATTGAACGAGAAATCGCTCAAAAGAAAGCTTGAAAGAAATGGCGTGAAATGACCACTACTTGGCCCAAAAAGGAATTAGGAAATTTTGAGAAATAGTTAAGTGATTAGGGGAAGTACCTTAATTATTAACCCATAGTTATAATAAATTTACTCTTAAGAAAAAATAGCTAATAAACCTATGGAAACACCTCTACTCCCTAGAAGTTTCCAAATGGTAGATTGAACCTCTCCCTTACCCTTGTAAAGCGAATTAGAAGCTAATCTCCGAAGCTGCCGTAAGAGTGTCCACCGAACGAACAGCCGACGAGATCGATCCAAAGGAGCCGCGAGGATAGAGGCAAGATCGCTCGAAGAGGCCACCATCAAGGAAGGACCAAACAAGTAGCGAGAGCAACCCCGGCAACAGGAGCAACCCCAGCAACAGGGAGAGCAGGGGAAGAGCAAATAGCGAGAGCAACCTTGGCAACAGGAGCAACCCCAACACCAGGAAGAATAGGGGAGCAGCAAGCAGTAGGAGCAACCTCGACAATACAAGCAACCCAAGCAGCAGGAGGAGCAAAGAAGAAGGAAAGCGAAAGCAACCAATGCGTAAGAAAAGCCGCATAAAGAGGCGGAAGTTAGGCGAGGGAGAGCATGGTTATCGAGAACCACTCCACGGACGAATCGCAGAGGATGAGCACGAGGAGGAAGGACCACACCAACAAGAGGAGGGCACAAGGGGCTAAAGAAGAAGAGGAGGAGGAGGCCGAAGAACGTGACGCTAGCCCACGCCGACAACCATACCCAATGCACCCAAGGAGGGCAACATCAGCGAGAAGCTACTTAAAGCTCAAGCAAGATATGGAGTACGAGAAGAAGAAGGCAGCATGCAAGAATTATCTCCGCCAATGGATCTAACAAGGTAGCCGACCAGGGTCGAAAAGCTAGCCTCCACCACCTCAACTCGATTCCCCGAAGAAGGTCCGCCATGGGCCAAATCCCCAAAGACAAAAGAGAGCTGCCTTCGTAATATTCGACATTGCCAACAGCGTACCAGTCTGATGATCCAGAAACTAAGGTCTATTGAGGAGTTCAAGATGGGCCGCGACTACTGAACCACATCAACGATGGCGGGATCTCGCCAGGAAGCGGCCAAAGCCGAGGAGGCCAAGATCTGCACCATTCATGCCAAGAGGATGACCATTATGCTCAAGAGCATGAACCTAGCGCGGAGGATTAGAAAAGATGAAATTTAGGAACCTTTGAATAAGATTTTGAACTTGTATATATATATATGTTCCTAGAAGTAATGGTTGCATGTACATATATGGAGTCAAAGTCAACTCGGGTTGCATCGCGCGAAAGGCCTCTGCGTCGCGAACGCAAGCCTCATTTGGGCGACGCGACCCGATTTCGCCATTTTGTAGCTAATTCATGTCCAAATTAAGTAATAAAAGTTGCTAATTGAGTTAGAATCATGCTAGAAAGTCATATTAGGATCTTCTAACACCCTAAAATTTTTCCTAAAGGTTGAAATAACCCGAAATCGGGTCCCGTCGCGCCAAACACGTCTGCGCCCGCGACGCAGACCCGATCCGCGCGACGCCACCCGATTTCGCCAGAATTTGCCTAACTTGACCAAATTTGACCCAACAAACTGCCATGTAGTGTTTCTTGCTTTGTTTTGTTTAGAATTGCACTTCATGGTAGTTCATTTGGATACCCATGGCCACAGATTTGAAGTCTTCCCCATTAAGAACCTTTGTGCACGGAACCCGAGGTACCCCTAGTCTATAAAAAGGGCCCTCATTTGTCATTTTCTCCCCATCAGAATTGCTCTCAGCTCCTTTGGCGATTTTCTAGCCCTTTGCTTAATCCCAGCAGCCATTTTTCATAGCTATCTCTGCTCAATGGCACCATCAAGCTTTGTTAGATGGTACAGTGAGGCCAATCACGTCCGTGATTTCCCTGCCGAGCAAGCCTTCCATATCTTTGATCATCTCTTTGATCTCCATGCCATTTTGACTAGAACTCCCCTATTACACCGACATCATTTGCCAATATGACCAAGCCTTAGAGTTAGAACCAAGATCCTTAAGCTAGATAGAGACGGCATCTGCACTCATCACAGCTTAGTTGTCGCTCTTATCTTGCTAAGTGTCTTCTTGTCTACATATAGGTAGTATAATTAAACCTTTTCCTTAGAAACCCAGCTAGTTGCCAAGGCCTTAGAAATTGTTGTCACACGTTGGTATGATACACCAACACACGTTATAGGTGCACTATCATCAAGTGTCTTCAGCCATACCTTTGTATCATAGATAATTATCTAGAAATTCATCCTATCTAGGTAATTCAGTCTAGCACACCAAGTACACCCAGTGAATGAGTCTCCTTCTACCACCCCCATGATAGTAAATAAGTACCTTTCTCAGTATCTAGGTATAAAAATAGGGTTTGTAAAGTAGCCATAAATAATTGTTGTGTGATAGTATTAACTACCTTGGCATAGGGCAGTAATATAGGGTAGGAGAATCTTCCTTGCAGATTCTTGACAGTGGAGCCACTCGACAACATCAACGAATCGAAAGCAGTGGGCAACCTTATCGAAGAAACTTCAGCAAATCAAAGGCCAAGATGGTGTACAGGGAAGCCCGAACACAAATAATAAAGAGGAGGCCAAAGGAAGGACGATTGCGACATCAAGATTAGACACAAGACTGCCAAGAGGGCTATGCAACAGTCAATGGGCATCATGGCACTTACAAAATTGCTCACATTAGGGGAAGGGTATCTCCTAGTCAAGGATACTCTCCAAGTGCCATATTGCCTCGAGGAACGACCCCACATCGATGACTAATGTCACAGCTACGCCACCAACAAGTAGACTTCATCGACTTATGATATCAAGAGCCCTAAAGGATGAGACTGGACATACCTCCTCGGAAGAAAAATTATCATAGGTAGCCAGGCCATAGTAGTATCAGATTTGGCCTTCAAGCAAACATGCTTGACTAAGGAGGTACTACAAGCCAGCAAGGGTGGGCTTCTCAGGAATAGGAATATGGCGAACTGCAACAAACTTCTTCCTCATCAGCCCCGATACTTCAGAGCAGCTGCATCAACCTCGACAGCGCCATATCAAGATCACGACAATCTTCTATCTTAGAGGTTGGAGGTCAAACATCATCAAGAAGAGGCATCATGGGGGACCAAATACCAACATTATTAATGGATCGGTCAAGATTAGTCCTTGCAGATGGATGCACATAAACTCCTCTCAGCAAGAGAAGTTGCACAGTTAGAAGTGGTAAAGCACTCGACATTGTCTTCAGCCTTATAACAGCAGCATGTGGCCAGCAGGACAAAGAATAGAATCGACAAGATCAACACAACAATATCAATTCAGGAGTTAGAAGAATCATCCTCGAATCTCATAACCTTCAAGGCAGATGAGTCAAACACGAAAGATTCTACACGGTGGTGAACATTACCTCCAAGCCTTTGGGATGCAACACCGAACCTTATGTCGCCACTACATCAGCAAGTCCATTAAGAGGGATAATGTTAATGAAGGTAATCAGCAGCAACATTAAGGACGACCAGAGTCAGAATATGTGCATTAAAAGAAAGCAGGGCACTTGAATGATCATGCAACAACTTCAAGGATACCAGATTCTTTCAACAAATTATGGATCATCGCCTTGCTACTCCAGCGACTAACGACTACACCAGCTTTAAGCAAGCTAGAGGACCTATCAGATAGTTGAGTTTCTTAGAATTATGGGTGATAGCATCCATGATGGGATTGGGACGAAATTTCGAGTAGATTTTGTCTTTTCTTTTAGAAAGATGGACCCAAGAATTGAGCAAGCTTCAAGGATTGGGAAGAAAATGTATGAGGTACAATAATCGTATACATTGCTGGCAGATATCCAACTTATTGGAACCTCTTCGTGAGCTTGATCACCTCGCTAAGAAGGATTCAATAATAGGATAACCGTCGACCATGTATATGACGAGTACTTCCGCAGCATAAGAAATAATCCGACCAAATGAAGGGAAGCAATCTAATAAGTCCGGCCAACTTCTTAGATGGCATCAACTCAAAGGTGGGACTATTTCAAGAGGGCAAATAATTAAGAAAGGGTAGATCCTAGAGTATAGATTAGATCTAAAACAAGAATAATTATCTAATCATATAGTTTTCTATGTGTGCCCAAAAGTAATGTCATGCCGACTAACTTGTGGCCATAGGATTTATGTAAGTAGTTCTTTAACTTGTAATTTTGCACCTCCTAGAGGACGGACATCTTTAAGAGCAAGACTCTTAAGTCTAAATCTAGGTCAGTAATTAAGCCAAGGCCAAGTAATTAGCAGCACCAACAGAACAAGAGTCAAGTTCGACATCAACCTAGAGCGAAGCAAAGTGGAGCATCGGCACCAACTTATGTACATTGGCAATTATGACCTCACAATAAGCAGGCAATATTAAAGCTGGCTAAGGCAATAATTGATTATCATAAGCAAGAGATACTTATCCCAGCACCAAAGAGCAAGTACCTTATAATTTAAGTTAAGGAAGTAATTCCAATCGTGCAACGCATGTCAGTAAAGCAATTACTTAAGTACATCAGGAGGAATGAGGTCGTACATAAGCTACAAGTTGTCTTGGGCAGACTACAAGAGTAAGAAGGAAGATGCTACTTCAAAACAGTTGCCTCGGCCAATTTCTAAGTTAATCAAGAAGTCCCATGATATATCTCCAGGTGAAATTTGAGAGCTTTTGCTCTATAGAGGCATAGAGTCTGAAATCACTCTTGCACCAGAGGCAGGGCCGATCAGTAAGGCTCTTTATAGAATCAGCACTTCCGAGCTAGCAGAGCTCAAGAAGCGGTTGTAGGAGTTGATCGACTTGGGGATCCTTTCGGCCAAGAGGGAAGTCTAAAGGTGTATATCAACCATGGGCAGCTCAACAAGCAACGACATAATGGATCAGCCCCAAGAAGCAGGATTCTTCTACAAAATCGACTTAAGCTCGGGCAATCAGCAAATAAGGATGAAGGGGGAAGGTAATTATAAGACTCCTTCAGAACTTGGTATGGGCACTATCACTTCACAGTAATGCCCTTGAGTCTATGGAATGCTCCACCAACTTGTATGCATTTGAGGACGACATCTTCGAAGATTCCTTGGATGAATTCTTCATCAATTCTCTTCGACGACATCGTGATCTACAGCAAATCAATGGAAGAGCATGCAGCCGTGGAGATGTTAAGACGTCGCCACTCATTGGCAAGCTTTTGAAGCAGCAATTTGCAATGCCATCTCCACTTCGGCAAGCGAATTCGGCAAGAAGATAGAAGAAGCCATCTTCCCCAACATGGAGTTCAAGCACATAATGGGCTAGTCTTTGCAAGAGTGCAAGGACGGATTAAGAAAGAGAAACCTACAAATATTTTAAAAAGGAAGGTAATCTTTAATAGCAAAGAACAACTATGCGTATCCAAAGTATAAGAAGTAAGAGAAATCTTCCATGATACGCATAATAGCCCTATTTCCGGCCATGCAAAATTTATAAAGGTCTACTCCAAGATTAGAAGTAGCTACTTCTGGCCGGACATGAAGAAGCAGATAGTCAGATATATCCAAGAATGTCAGTGGCATCAGCAGACAAGGGCGGAACAACTTCAAATTTTAGGAGTTTTGGAACCTTGGGCGGTGCCAGACGCCAAGTGGGAAATTATAGTTGGCCTTCCAAGGACAACAAGAAGCTTTGAAGCCTTGATGGTTGTGGTATATAGCTTATTGAAAGGGCACATACTTGCCATGCCACACCATAGACACCGCCTTGGATCTAGCCGTGTGGTCTAAATAAGAGTTCTTTTAGGCTGCATGGAAGGCACAGGTCGATCATCACCAATAGAGATCCGAAGTTCTTTAGCGACGCTTAGCAAGACTTCTTCAACACGAGCTGCGCCAACTTGTTGATGAGTTTTGCTTATCATTTGTAGTCAATCGGCAAAGGGACCGCACCAACACAATTTTGGAGAGCACATTGAGAAACTATGATTGGAACAAGTAATCCAAATGGGCCGATACATCCACCTGATCAATTACGTACAATAATATGAAGCAAGAGTCATCGAAGATGTCTCCCCCATGATCAGTTACAATTATCAATGTTTGACCCTAGTTATGTGGCATAATCTAGTGCCCTAGGTGGAAGTTTCTCAACAGCGGCAGCAGGTATGCGGTAGCTTTTGGTAGAAGTGTGAGAATATCTTCAACAGCATGGGCACATCTGAAGAGTCTAGCAGATAGACATAAAACTCCTCGAGAGTTGTTTTGTTGTGGCAAATAAAGTTGGCTCAAGTAAAGGTTAAGCAAGGGAAGCTTCGCATCGGCAATTGTAAGAAGCTCGCCCCTAGGTGGGCCGGTCCATTCAAGATCCTGGAGAAGAGTGGGATCTCAGGCCTACAAATTGGATCTCTCGGCCCACCTTAAGGTCATTCAAGAAGGCTAGGTGGTCTCAATTCCTCCAATATTTGGTCAAGTGGAAGCACTTGCCCGTGGAAGACGTGACATGGGTACTGAAGCAGGATTTGGAGAAGCAATACCCAGAGTTTAGGAAGGAGTTTGATGGGCGAGTCGTCTCTGATTTGGTCGACGCCGACTTGCCAGGAGGTTAGCTTAGTATGTTTCTTAGTTAGCCTTAAGTTCTGGCTCATGTATTCTAGTTAGTAGAGTGCATGTGCCAGAATCTTGGAACGTGTGGGCGATGATGGGATACGCCTTTAAGGCATTCTCTAGGCCAACACGCACCAAGAGGTGCGCATGACCATTAGGGTCATGTGAGTGAGGAATGAGGCATGGTGGGCGATGATGGGACATCGACCGGATGCTCTCTATGCCGCGATGCGGGGTACGCACACCTGGCCGTAGGAGGGTCATGGTGAAGGTTAAAGTGATCATGCGCGATGATGGGATCGTGAGACGTTCCCTAGCTTAAAACCCTTGGGGCATGATGCACTAGGGGTACTCGGCACCGGGTAACCGAGTACAAGGTAGCACTTGATCATGGGCGATGATAGGATCATCTTAAATGGTCCTTAAGCTCAAATCCGAAAGGGCCATGATCGAGTGCAAGGTAGTAGGGTAACCTCGAGCTAGTAATTCGGCTCGAGGAGGTAGGTAAGGGGGGTGGTCCCCTAAAACCACAAATTTATTAATTAAACTAACGTAATGTGCTCCTTGTGCAGGCAAATAAGAGGTGGGCATCGAGGAGGGGCGCATTACGAGAGGATAGGGGGAGCCATAATTTAGATTATGAACCCTAATAACTCTTATAGTAATATTTCCTAATTATTATAAGAAGTAACTTGTTAAGGTTGTATAATTTTGTATAAGTACAAATATAGCCTAAATTTTGACAAGTAACTTTTATTAGGAAGTTGACCGTTTAAATTGAATTAAAGAGTATGTTATGTTGTTTTGCAGGCATAAGGTAGGTTAGTCACCTTAGCGCAATGCTGAGGACAGCATTGTCCTAAGGGGGGGAGAATGTGACGTTCCAGGGGAATATACGCTATGAATAACGATATTCTGGACCCTATCACTATACAAGTCTATCTTCATAGCCTTGTATACCATAGATTGTGGCCCTAGGGGGCATGACTAAGTTATTCATATAACTTAGCCCACCTTAGGTTAAGACCAATTTCCACGTGGCCTTAACCTATTGGGCACCCGCCACACGGACTTACCCTATTGGAGCCACGTGGCATAACATGTGAACCCTAACATATAAAGGCCTAAACCCTAACCCTAGGCCTCTTTGCTGGCTCCAACAGTCTGGGAACCGTCTTCGCGCTCGAAACTCCGTTTCGAGAACCGTCTGCTGTGGCACAGCATAGCGTGGCAGCCCCCAGAGCGTGAGCGCATCAGCAGGAGTGGGAGCTACCTCGAACACCTTGAAGATCATGGAGACGCCCGGGTTTGGAGGGAGTGCTTCAGGAGCAGGTATGTAGGGTAGTAGTCATAGTAGTTCATCTGGAATTAGCATTCCAGATGAGTTAGTATCTTGTATCTATGGTAGAGCCATCCTAGAACCCGTATTCAACATCTTGAACCCTAATCAAGGAACCCTAACTGTAAGTTAGATATGTATGATTAGGTTAAGATGTTCTTATGATTATTTTCATGATGTGATGATTATATGATGATGGTTGATCATGTTTGCTCCTCTTGTGTTGGGAAGGGGGGTAGAGACCTAGAGCCATGTGTAGTATGCTCCTAGATTAGATCCCTTAGTTCCTATTAGTTGCGGCCTGTGCATAGGAACCCACCGGGCTATGGAGGCTATGATGTGACTCAGCACTACACAACGGGGCTAGAGGCAATGCGGAGGGAGGATCCCTGCCGAGTGGGGGGGCTACGGGGATCCCATAGTGGGCTAGGCTTATGGTCTGCCACTTCGTGGGGCCGGAGCATGGGTCCGACACCTCCCCGGCGATGGTGTCGCCTCGCCTCTCAAGAGCTGCAAGTGTCAACCTGGCTCTTGTTTTGGGGGTTCAGTCGGGTACGAATCGTGTGTCGCCACGATTCTCTAGTCGCCCGAGGAGCCTCTAGACCCCGGGAAGGGGAGATGCAACCCTTCCTGCCTCAACGGACCAGGGAGATGCAACCTGGAGTAGTCCCGATGGGTGATGCCATGGGATTACGATCCGAAGGCTAGAGTCATGCCGAAGCCTGATTGAGCCCATCCGCAAAGTATGCAATGTGAGGGGCTGATGGAGTGGTCAACCCTAGCCATTGTCTTATGCCAGCCCTCGCCAGCAGTTATGACTCTGTTCATTTATCTTGAGACCTATCCAAATCCTACCTCCTTATGAGTCGAGCCATGGGTAGGAGCTCTCATGTTTTATGGTTTATGATTATCTTCTTTGCTCATGTGGATATGTGATGGACTACCCTTCGAGGTAGTATGTGTTGTATTGTTATTGCTAGTTCTCGACGTTGTTTATGCTTCCGCACCGTGATAGGAGCCCATAGGGGAAGGGCGCGGCACCTTCGTGTCCCCCTTTCCGCACTACGGAAGTTCCATAGTGCGATAGGGGAGGGCCCGTCAGGCGGTTGTTGAGCCGGACGGGGATTTCCTCGCCGAGTGTACGGCCGTGGCCATAATGTTTAGCAGGTGGAGCCACACTAGCCCAAGTGGGGAGCGACTCTGAGTGTCCGGCGGCTCCGCCGAAGTTGGGTAGCTCCTCTTACGCTTGCCGCCGTTCTTCCTCTAGGTCGAGCTCCGCGGTACTCTTCCTCGCTCAATTCCTCTTCTTCGCTCTTTTTCCTTCCGCCTTTGCCGGTACCGCAAAAGCATCTGTTTCGGCTTGCCGAGGATGATATGGGGTCCACCTCCATGGGAGGAATAGAGGTTCCCCCATTGGGTTTTCAAAGATTGGGGAAAGGAATATGGCCAAAGCGGCGGTATAGGAGAGAAGTACTTGGTCCCTGCCAACCGTCGACCATGTAATCCGCAACCTCTCGTGCCTTGTTGGTCAAATACTTGGCGATGTTCGACATCACCCAAGGCTGCTTAAAGGGATGGGCAGGGAACAAAATAGCCCGTGCAAGGGGGAAGTTGTACTAGGGATTGTCCTACCCTAGCTTGGAACTCAGCCAATACTCGCCTATATTCTGGCGTTGCATGCAAAGTTGCTTGGACATCTATCTCTTTGCCAAAGACTCGGAATATGTCATTGACATCCGCCTCGCAAGAAGATGGGCACCGGGCTACCGCACCATCGCCTCAAGTCGCAGCCAGCTGCCATGGATCTAGGGAAGGTGAGACTAACAAATAGATGCAGGAGCGCCTCAGGGAGCTGAAAGATCGCCTAACAGGTCAAGAGCAAACTTGTAGGGTGCTAAGTGAGAAATGGGGACCTATTTATAGAGAAGGGAAAAACCCTAATTTTTGGATGATCTAGAAATTTATTGGGGTTGGGCAATTCTGACCTATTAGGAGGTCTAAATGAGGATTCGAAGGCTACTTTTGGGGTTTGAGCATGTTAAGATCAGCTAATGAACCTATTGCAACAAACTGGAGGTCGTTTGGATATGGCATGGTGGAGAAAATGCTGAGAGGTCTCACACATTGCGCCCAGACCAATAATGAACTTTTCATTCTTTTCATTTTCGGTCCTAGCGCGACGTGTGAGACATTGACTCTAACTGGGTTAAACTTGTCCAATTTGGGTGATGTAAGGGTCTAATCCTGCTAGATTCATCGATTTAGGCAGAATTGACCCCTTATTTGGTCGATTTGGAGCTGTTTTGGGCACTTTTGGGGCATGGTCTCACACGTTGCGCCCAGGCCAATAATGAACTTTTCATTTTCGGTCCTGGCGCGACGTGTGAGACATCCTCTCAAATTAGCTTAAAGTGTCCATTTTAACTAAAACAAAAGCCAGAATTCAATAACTTAACTTAACTTAACTAAGTAAGATTAGACATATTATTTAGCCAAAAACTCTTTACATTAACAAAAATTTTCTATTATTTACAAAATTCTACGGTCGCTCTCTCTTGATGTAGCTAGCAAGATGCATGTCCTGCTTCATAAGTGTCACTCTCTTCGCATGAACTGTGCAGGCTGTCGAATTTTCAAAATGATGCACCAGTTTTTGCTCTGTTGCCTCTTGCAGGGCCAGCAACATCTCGTCCGTCACCCTCATATTCGTGTTGTACTCTTAGATCACCTCTCGAACTAGGCGGGCGAATGGTGCACGGGGGATCAAGAAGCTGAAGCTTCTCTGAAAATGCCTGATCTCTCTCAGGGCTTTCCTCTCGCTCTCCTTCCTGCCGGTTCTCTTCTTTCCTGGTGGCCTAGGAGGCTTGGGCTTCTGTGGTGGCGGCTTCAGTGTCTGGCTCTTCGTCGGATGTCCACCTTCTATGGTTCTAACCCTGTTCTGCTGGTAATATGTGTTATACGCCTCCCACTTTGCCATGAAGGCGTTGTGCTCCCTTAATTTCTTCTGATAGACCTTGACGGGGTCTATCACATACGCCTCTCGAGCTGGCCGTGGTGCTTTGTTTCGGTCCCACGTCGGGTATGCTCGGGCTGCTCCGGGTCGGGTATTTCCTGCTCATCAGCTGGGGGTTTAGAAGAACTTCCACCTTCGGTGTTGGGGATGAAGTCTTCATCTTCAGAGTCATCGGAGGAGGGCGGGGGATGGTCAGCTGATCGTTCGGTGATGACGACCTTGGGGTTGGGGGTCTTTATTCGTTTAACCTTCACGAGTTTTCTTTTGCCCACCATCACGAACTTCCCCTTCTTCTTCTTCCGCTCCTCGGCTGCTTTGGCCTCCTCCTCTTCGTCCCTCTTTCTTTTCTTTTCTGCCTTCTTCTCCCGATGGCATTCTTTTGCTTCGTGCTTCTTTATCCACGCCGCTAATTCTTCTATTTCAGCTGGGTCGAGGGTCGGCTCTCCCTGTTCTGTTCGCTCCTTAGCCTCCTTCTCTCGAACCCAAGCTTCGAGTTACTCCTCGATGGTTGGCTCGGGAGTCGGCTGCCTCTGTTCTTCACGTTCCCCAGCCATCCGATCTTGTTCCTGCTTCTTCTTCCTTTCCTCCTCCTCCACTTCTTCAAGAATCTTCTGCATGACGTCTGGTTCCTCATTGTCGAGGACCTCTGTCCCCGCGTTGGAGTGCACATCCTCCTCGACCTCTGTCTCATCCCCTTCTTGGTCGATGTTGTTGATGTGGTGCTCCTCGGACCCTGTTGCTCGCTGGCTGAAGATTGACCTCCTTCTTGAAAGAGGCGCTCTCGAAGCATCTCCTGAATTAGGGCGCTAAGGGTTGTATCTCCAAGAGGAACTCTGGCAGTCTGTTTCGTCCGGGCCATGTTTGACGGCTCGTCAATCCGATGTCAGCGCTCGAAGATCGCCTTAGCAAGGGGGAGCGATTTTCTAAGGAGGAACGTGGAAATGGGCCCTCAGCAGCTAAGGTTTTGTTTAGTCTTCCCTCTTGGAAAATAGGTGATCTTAGCCCGACTTTTTCTCATTCCTATTCCTTCTTCTTCTTCTTCTTCTTCTTCTTCTTCGTCTTTCACTGGTTCATTATTTTACTAGTCAATCTAACTTTCTTGGGGGTCCTAGGTCTATTTATAGATGGGCGATTTTTAGGTCAAATTTCAAACTCCCTTTTTGGGTCACCTAAAACACTTATTATCTTACTACATGGCTAAATTTAGGCATTTCTAACCTCATGGTCTCATACGTTGCGCCCAGACCAATAATGAAAGTTTCATTTTTGCTCCTGGCGCGACGTGTGAGACATAATGGATTTTGATGCTAAATTTTATACCTTCTAAGCATGTTTTTAGTAATGTAACATACTAATCTAGCTAGTTTTTAGCTTAGAATTCGAATTACCATATTACTTTTCTAAAATTCATCACTTTTCAAGGTGTTTTGGTCTCAATGTCTCACATGTTGCGCCCAGCCCGAAAATGAACTTTTCATTATTGGTCCTGGCGCGACGTGTGAGACCATCCTTCTTTTGAAGGTTTTGGCTCACTAATTTTTGTCTTTTTATGTTCTAATTAACTTAACTGTTACTTAGCTTAGCATATACTACCAAAAATGAGAAAACAAAATTCCCATTTTTCGAGGTTTGAAGATCCTATCAAGTTAGTACTACTGGGAGCATGGTCAGTGCTTTGTTCTTGGTCTCCAAGAACATTGCTCTGATACCACTGTGACGTCCCCTACTCGTATACGGCACTCATCGATATAAAACAGAGTTCATCCCCATACCAGCTCCATGCTGATACAGGCCTCCACATATCATCGCGGACCGTATTGGGTCCCCAAAGGGGAAGAATGAAGGGTCATTTTACCCGTGTCCCTCGGCCTACCTAGTCAGCGGAAGCATAAACATACATGTCAAGATATATAATCATCACATATCCACCTCGGCGGGTGGCACATCAACATCCGTGATAGACAAAGATCAAGACAATACAAGGGGGTTCCTACCCAAGGCCTCGCACTCTGTGGGATGACTGACAAGCTTGGGTCTTCGAGTTCATTGCATGTAATCATGACAATGGATTTGGCGGGTATAAGAACATGGCATTGGGTTGTCCACTCCATCCGCCCCTCCCGTGCACACTTTGCAGAGTAGGCTGAAGAGTGTTGGGACTGATCAGAGTCCCTCACGGATGCAAGCCAAAGGGGCTATTCCCCGGTTGCATCTCCCCAGCCCGATGGGGCAGGTAGGGACCACTCCCACCGTGAGATCTCCATGCCGACTCAAGGTGACTAGAGGGCCACCGCCCTTATTCTAACTTTAACCCAATCGAAAGTGAACTCCACTCCACGGGTGTCGAGCCCATGCCTTACCCACACTCGGGCAAGCCATTAGACCTAGTCCACTGCGGATCCCCTGTGAGGGCCTTACACACCGAGGGATCGGGTCAAGAGTCGAACACCTAACCTCCTTCTCGAGCCGGCCCTGCCCCTTCACCCACAATCGTGTGGTTCTTGTACACAGTTCAAATCTAGTAATGCACTAAGAGGGACTAGCTAGGAGCATCAACTACTAAGCTTTAAGTCTCTACCCCCTTCCCAATACAATGAGTCCACAATTCATCCGGCCCATCACATCATCATAGAACTAAAGAATAAGAACTAATCTATATCATAGAGTTAAGTTCTTTAGTTAGGTCAATCTGGGATCTGCTTGGCTACTAAGAGTAATTTAATACGCTAAACCTATTGGTTCGATGGTCGAATACGGTTTAGGCTATTAAATCGACTAAATACCTGATCCCCGGTTCACTCCTCTTGATCCGGCAAGGCCCATGTCGCAGCTTCGCTTTGGGATGCGGTCGGAAAGGAAATCTGACGAGCTAGAGCGCACGGGCAGATCTTGGAGTCGGATTTGACTCTTGAGGCGCCCGAATTGGAGCTCTGAAAGTCTGTGGGCGAAAAAGGGAAAGTTAGGGTTTGGTTACCTTACATAGGCTCTCAGTTAGGTTTAGGGTTTCCATGACCCTTGGTCTGCCTTTAATGGTTAAAGGTTTAAAGTGCGCACATTGCTAAGTATGCGCACCCTTGCAAGTTTCCCCCTAGGGCGCCCTTGCTTGGTTACACGTCGGCGTACATGTCGACAGGAGGGAGGTGGTACGCTGCGGATTTACGCAAAGACGCATACGCCTTTAGACCGATATCGCATCGAACGCCACACCGTGAGGCAAAGAGAATTGGCTGATGATATCAAGAAAAAACTCAATATTAGAGACATTGGCATCAAGAAGGCAAAAGTGTCATCAGCATATTATGAGATAGTGAATGAATCAACACTATTGGGCATTTTCAGACCAGTAATTCTACCCATTGATTGGATGAATGGCTCTAGTTAGCATATCTGTTACAATCAGAAAGAGATATGGGGCAAGAAGACATCCCTGCCTCACACCTCAAGATAAAGGGAAGAATTGAGAGGGAGAACCATTTATGATCACAACAGAATTAGAATTGACATTGAGGCCATGAATGAGAAGCTTGAGTTTATGATGAAAACCCATCTTAGTAGAGCATAATCCAAAAAGTCCCATCTGACAGTATCAAAGGCTCTTTTGAAATCCAATTTTAACATCGCACAATTTGGATTAGAAACTTTATTCCAATGAAGGCTTCCATAGCCATAATGTAGTTGTCCAGAATGAACCTATTAGGAAGAAAGGCTGATTGAAAATGGCTAATATTTTTTTGGAGGTAAGCCTTGATTCTGGAGGCAATAATTTTTGCACAAATCTTATAAGTAGTACTGGTGAGAGAAATGGGTTTCTAGTCAGAAAACGCATAGGATTATCAACTTTAGGTATGAGAGCAATAAATCCAACAGAGATGGAGGGATGCGGATGGTTATCATTCCAGAAGCTTTTTACCATTGAAAGAATATCATTCTTAACAATATCCCAAAAGTGAAGATATAATTCACAAGAGAGACCATCAGGACCAGGAGATTTGCTCTTACTAAAGGATTTCAAAATATTAAGGATCTCCTCCTCATTAGGAGGAATGACCAAAGAGTCATCTATACAGTCCAAAGAAGAGGGAAGAATATTATTCAGGAGAGGTAAGAAATTTCTTTCTTTCTCAAGTCCCCCTGACTAGGAGAAGACAGAGAAAGAGAGAGGCATAATTATCATGAAAGAAGGTCTTAATTTCTTTTGGATCCTTCACCATAACACCTGAATTAGTTTTGACCTGAGAGATCGAATTTCTAAGCAGCCTATTTTTAGCTACTTTGAAGAAGAATTTGGAACTACCATTATCCATCCCATTGTTGTATTTAATTTTACATTTAATGACAGAACTCTTAGCTTCATTTTTCTCAATGTTGTTTAGACGATTCTCAATAATCTCCTCACCAATATGCAGATTTATATTATAGGGGTCATCCTGAAGCAGAGACCTAATTTTTCTCAATTAAGAAAGAAGGCATTCCTTCTCTTTCAATCTTATCAAATGCCTTGTTTTAGTCCAATCCTTGATCCAACTCTTAATCATTTTGATCTTATGGAGTAAGCAGTGTTGCCAATGTGAATATTATGATAAAACTCCTCAAAATCTTTCACAAAGAAATTGAGTAGGGCATAGTTAAATTTATAAGAAACACTTCCACCTCTAGGAATTTGAGTGAGATGACAAGTGTATAACAATTGAGGTTGATCAGAGATTGAGGAGCTCTCATCACTGGTAACATAATAGTTATCCCAAAAGGAAGAAATTCGGGCTACAGACATAAAATCCATCCAAAGCACAATAGACTCTATTAGCACCCTTTTTCTTATTAGGCCAAGTATAGGTAACAGCGGAAGAAGGCACATAGACCAGAGAGGAATCAGAGACAAAGGTGTGTCTCTCGAAGGTGGACATATTAATTCTGTTACCCAGCTTCATATCCCAAGATGGAGTGCTGTGAAATCTCCAGCAATAATCCAATCAGAGGTAGGCTTGCTAGAGATCCAAAAACTAATCTCAGGCCATAGAAGCTCCCTGTCTTTAGGGTTGGTGGAGGCATGGACATTAACTACACAAAGATAGAGTCAACAATTGAAAACATAACAGCTTGCCACATTTTAGAGGGACAGTTGAAATAGGAGACATGTTTGATATTTCTCCAAATAATAGCAATACCACCACTTGTCCTATTAGCTTCAATCCAAGTAGATGAGGCTCCTGGGTAAATCCAGTCCCCAAGGTTGGAAGTTTTAGACTTGGAAAGCATAATCTCCTGAAGGAGGATTATATCAGCATTATAGCTTCTGATTTGGGAGATAACTCTCCTTCTTTTAGTAGGGCCTTTAATACCTCTAACATTCCAAAAAAGGATCTTTACAAAAGATGATATATAAAAGGGAAGGAAAAGAAGCAAAAAAGGAGGATCAATCTCTTCTAGTAGATCTTTTTCTCCCTTTTCCTTTTTTACTCTTACTTCTTATATTAGTAGCAGGTGTGTTATCCAGATTGGTAAGGTCCACTAAAGATAAGTCAGTGCATTGGCTCTAGTATTTCTAGATCAATCAGCAGGCAATTTACAGATCACCAATTGGACCAAATATCATGTAGACAATTGTATTGGTAGTAGAGAATATTTTCTCATATGTAGCCTGATAGATATTTGTGTCGGATTCATGACAAGATTGACCACTACAAGACTTTCTTGCCAAAGCTAGATCCTTTGCAGAACATTGTCAAAATGCTTTTCAGATAAAAGTTAGCTTGGCGGGTGTCTTAACACATGGACATGGCATTGACAGCTATGGGCATTTTGTGCTTGATCTTGGGAAGGATGATCCGAATTTCCAATGTGAGTTCCATTTTCAAGTGCTTGAGAACACTACAGAGAGGATCTATAGAAGAGAGAAGATATTCTCCCTCAACCCCCATTTTTTATGCTTTGATGGATGATCAACCACTTACTTACCAAAGGCAGATAAAGGAGCTCACATCCAAAGTGTCGAAAGAAACAAGAAGGACTTGAGATGACTTCCCCATACATGAAAAACAATTGTCAGAAGAGCTATGTGTTCAACTGGATAACTGTTGGAAAGAAAACAAGAATAGATGGATGTTTGGGGCAATGTTGTACTTGAGAGTAGTAGGAGTATTCAAGATTGTGAAGGTAGGGTTCATGATGGTTGGGCATACACATGATGATATAGATGCATTCTTCAAGAATTCCTCTACCAAGCTCAAGAGAGAGAACATGACGAGTCTTCATGAACTAATGGATGTGTTTAAGAGCTGCATTGATCCTAACCCAATGGTCTTCTTGGTCCACGAGATTGCAGATTGAAAATCATTTGTTGGGGGATACTTATACAATGGTAAGGATCAGTTGATAGGCCACACAAAGCCACTTCAGTTTAAGTTTTATGTGAGGGATAGAATACCAATCATGCGATATAAGGCTAAGTGATAAGTTGTGGATGCATCTGCAAGGAACCAAAATGTGGCAAAGGGGGCCTAAGGGTAAAGTTCTTCTTCCTATGAGTGAGTCAAAACCACTTCCTCCTTTCAAGACTGTTAAAAACTCTAGCCAACTAGTGAAGGGCATCTAGAATTACATAACACACTAGGAGAATGTTCGAAAGGGAAAACACACCTCATCACTCATGAAAAATCACATGAACTCTCTAAGCAATTATTGGGGGAAAGTTGTGACATGCTTAGAAATAGAACAACCCTGTGGAGGGAAGTTGAGACAGTTTCTTGTCGAAGACTAGGTGGAAGGGGTCTCATGGAGCAAGCACATCAAAGAAAGTTGGCTTGTGTCCCAGTAATGGCTCCAAGTGGTTTATGGGAAGCAAGGCCTCAAAGCCAAAGAGATTTAACCTTCCTGAGTGGGATCCTTTCGAGGACATCAAGGAAGGATGCTTTGTGCTAGTAAGGCCTGACAATGAGGATTGTCCAATATGATTAGGGCTGGCACTCTCTGATGTTACTACCACCATGCCTGATGGGGAGGAGTTGCGTCCTGGATTCCAGATTCAATATTGAGGGCCTGTTGGGAGGCATAAAAGGGGCAATTTAAGTGGAGGGCAAGTCTTGCTTCTCCTCAAAGGAGAGAATTGGTGGAGTGTGTTGTATGATCATACCGTACTTGTCACATTTAGAGGACAAGACCCACAAGATCTGCAGGAGGGAAATGGACAAAGCCATGAGCAACCTCCATGCTATAGCATTGTATGAGAGTAGATAATGTTATTTGTGTATTGTACGTGAAACTTGTGAGAAATTTCTCAACTCGTGTTTTGTAAATTTTATGAGAAAAATAAGTGAGCCAATTCTTGTCTATGATGTGTATTTCTATCAGTCATTCAATGCAAAACTTTTTTTTTTCATATGAGTTTCACTTTCATGCATGAGGTCAAAACGTCAGGATCTGACCCACTTTAATCAAATGCGACTTGAACACATTTACCTCTAAAGAAGTGCAGACTCATTGCGTCCATCTGCACTGGTGCTCACTGCCTCTGCATTGAGACAGATAGATGGATCTGTAAAGTGCGAGAGGAAAAGCTCCAACAGTGCTACTAGCTGGGAGTTATTGAGGACAGTTCCACATTCTTCAAGACTACTCGGCATTTGGACCTACCAGAGCATGCTATCCTGAGTTGGTTCCGCCTAACTAGCCACTCCATATGATGTTGCGGACAACTTTAAATGGGATACTGGGATCATATCTCCAGGAGGTGATGGATATGCTCAGTTGTGTCTTTTGACACTCTATTGACATGTATCGGTGTACAATTTATCAGCATGCTTATTGCTGCTAAGGTTTTCCTCTGGCAAATCCTTTAGGGCAGGGGTCTTTTAATTCTAGACAACAATACGTTCGATGTGCTCTTTTTTGGATCCGATAGGCCTAGTGGTCTTCATGGATGATAAAAATCCATTCATTTTGATTGAATTCCAAAATACGGTTTCTTGATCGTTGTTTTATCTTTGACTGCATATTGATCCCTATTTTTTACCCCACTTTGATCTAGTTATTACCCCATCAAATAAACTCCAAAAATCCCAAACATTTGTGCACCTCATCTAGCAACTTTTTAGCACCTTCAAAAGCAACTAGCAAAATGTTTCTCTTGAACCAGCTGTTGTAGGCCCTTCCCGTATCTTACGAGTTGGGGAGGATAGTCTTTGATCCTGTCCAGGTAACACCCCATATTTTGAGATTTGTGACCATGTTTTGCTTTGTGTTTTGATCATCTTGTGGAACCTCAAACACTTGCAATCTTCGCCAAAGAAGCTCTCGAGGTACTGTATCAAAAGTAGAATTGAAATCCATGTAGCATATATAGAGATCTTTTTTCTTGCTTCTACTACGTTCAACCAACATACGCATTGTGAAAATATAATCTATCATAGAATGGCCCAGGCAAAAGCTTGCCTGTTCTACAACACATACACCAGTATATTCTCCATGCTATCAACTTCTGCTCAGTAGTATGGCTAAGAGCTTGAATAAAATTGGAACTGCCCATGATCATGCGATAATTACAAGGGTCATTCTTATCACTTGCTTTGTGAATGGAGATGACCTTATTAATGGGCCAAGTTTCTGAATCCTTCTTGCAAAGTTTGATCCAACGAGTAGTAATAATTGGAAGCAATATCATTACCCACCCCCCCTCCCAACACCCAATAAGCAATTTTTTCTGCAAATCTTGAATATCGGGAGACTTTCTATTGGATAAATGTCGCAATCCTTCTTTCACTTCCGCCTCTATGCATGGAAGAATATTACCTACCAAAGGAAGCACAAAATTAGGAACAATTGAATCAATGGCCTTTAGGTTCAAGATTTAATGTTCCAACTACTTTTTTGATAGAATAATCTAAGCACATGATGACTATTGAAGTACATCCACAATAAGGCTTCAAAGATGGAGCCCAACCTAAGCAAGTCAACTCAAAGGACTTTTCAAGTAATACTAATGATATAAAATCAAACTGGATTGCGTGCCTTGAAGCAAAGTAATTATCCATCATGAAGAGTGCAATTTTTTTTCTTTTTCCTTTTCTTTTTTAAATAAATAAAATAAATAAATATTTATTCAAGCCATTTCGGACCCTCAGGTCCATATGACAAACTATACAATCAATCAAGATCCATACTACTTTCCCATTTTTCACTATGATTAAACAATTCAATAATATGTGCATGCTCCTTCCATACCTCCTGTAGGTATGAACTACGAATATGAGGAGGAATGTTCAGCAATTCAGATAAAGTAGTGCCAGAAATGCTATATGTCAATCTAATATGCTCATATGCAAGACATTCTAAAAAAACATATACCTCTGATTCAATCTTCAGATCCATACAACTTGGACAAAATCTTTCTTCTCTAGGAGTTCCATACCATCTCCCTGTTTCAATATGAAGTTGGTGTGAGGATGTTCTGAGTTGGAAGATTAACCTTCAATTTTTTTTGTCAATATTTGCCATGAGGTTCTTCATATTCTGCTAGGCTATTTACTGTGCTTAGGTAAAAGCCCTTTTTGACCACGTTATCATTACCATCCATAGTCCACATATGCTGCAAGAACTTTTCTGACATGGCTGCTCTTATTTTACTAAATTTCAAAGTCATAAGCCAGTAATTCCCCCCAGGTTCCAATGATTTGCCCATGTATCTACCTATCGAAACTATCCTTTCTCAGATGACTGTCGCATTGTCTGAAAAGGAAGTCGCCACTCTGGTAAAGTGTTGTTAACGTAAGCAATAGTGCGACATAAAGCTTTAGCTTCAAGCAACAACATACCTACTTCAGCCAATATAATACAATAAGGGGTTTGGGACTTAATCCCTAATTCCTCTATAATAAAGTGCATGCTGGACAACCATAAAGCACAAACAACCTTGCTAAACCCCATAGAGCAATTTTTGGAGTTCCCAATCCCAAAAATTATTTATTCGACATGTATGAAGCATTGCGTAGAATAAGAATAAGAATAAGAATGATTTTTTATCGTCCACTGAGGACAATCGGCCTATGGGACCCATATGAGCCGCGAAAGAAACTTATTACTGTCCGTTAAAAACCCCTCACTCAAGGGTTTTCGAGGGAAAACCGTGGGCAAGAATAAGAATGTCACAAACCGCATAAGTATACATCAATGTATATATACATGTCAAGTGTGCCCGAGACATAGCTGATCTCGCATGTCCATAACCTCCTCGGATCCCCAAAGATCCGCACGGATGCCGCGGCTCAATGTCACATGTAACGGCCGGCCGCCCGGACTAACTCAAAGATAGCGTCCGGAATTTGATCATATGCTGGGTAATTTTGAAGGGTATGAGATTCATCCTCAATGACTCCCATTTGGCAAAGATTGATGAGCTTGTCCCGGCGTGGCTCACCAATCCATCCGCCTCGCCTCAATTCAAGATGATGTGCCCCTCGTATGTAATGGAGGCAATGAGTCTCAAGGCTTTTCATGGGCAAGTGGGTAATGCCAGTAGCATTGCGGGCCCTCGCTCCAATGTGGGATTTATGTGGTGCTGATAGTGTGTCGCCTTTGACATGTTCAAGGGCATTGGCCCCAAAGCTTGCCGAGGGAAGCAAGCGCCAAGATATTGCCTCAAGCTATGGCGATCCGCCTCTGCTTGCACATGTATGCACCTCGTGTTCCTCGACATTCCATCTAGCCAACCATTGAGCTCTCTTTTCCTCCAAAGAGACCTTTGAGGCGCTATGCCCCATTGCCATGATATAAGCTTGTTTAGGTAGACGAAGCATCGTCCATATTGACCACCTTCTCCTCGAAATAGATAATGTGGCAATCAAGGGTCTCAAGAGGCAAGAATCCTGCCTCCTCGCAAAGAGAATTTGATATGGGACCGTGGACTTCACCCCTAGTGCTCGTATTTAAGAAGGCTTTCTCGACCTGCCTCCAAGTCATTCCAAGTAGCAAGTGATACTACCGGGCCCCATACTTCCACCCCCGTGATAAAAGGACAGCTCTACTAAGACCTTTGAACAGTGTGACTGATGGGCCCAATCATACAACTCGCTTCTATGACTATTGTTTTGCATTGCATATAGTGCCTTCCACCGGCCACACTGTAGTCGATGGATGTGTCCCAAAGCATAGTAGAAGGAAACTCCACTCCCAAATACTTGTATGTGGATGCAACTTCCACATTCCGCCTTGGTAATCAAGAAGGGGACCTCTACCGACGTGGAAGATGATATGAAACCACCTTAGTCTTGGCCAAAGTTGACGCCAAGATATCACCGCCAAGGCGTATCGTGTCCGTGGCATCGAGATGTCGCTGTATGTCCGCTGGTGTAAGTTAGAGGTCCACATCATCAAAGATATATTAACCGGCCCGATGATCTGATTGAGAAGGTGAGCTCCATCGCCTCCATTATCGCCAGCCAGCTCTCCAATTGATCAATGTAAAGCCCAACAATGTTGGGGAGAGGGGCATCCCCGACGAACCCCGATACTACTATCAAATGGTTGGCTTGTCCGCCGAAACCAATTCGAGCATCTTTCATATAGCTCGTATTAATCGATTCTCGCAGAAATCTACAGAAACCCCGCTTGTTGCGCCTTGCCCATAGTTTTTCCCGAGGCACAGCTGTCAAATGCCTTCGCAAAATCCACAAAGCAACAATATAGATCCCGATGGCGGTTCCCCCGCCTTCAATCGTAGTTCGCGAACGGAAGATGTGGTCAATGGTTGAGTGCCTGGTCTCAATCCCCGCCTCGGGTGAGGGCCCGCGACCTCTGCTCTCCCCAAATTTCGGGCCAACCGCTGCTCGAGAATCCCAGCAAGTTAATTTTTGCAAATACCGAACTGACCATGATTGTTCGGTAATTGGCTGGGCAAAGCAGGGTCACCCGCCTTATATATGGGAACAACTCGCTATTGGTCCACCGCAAATGAAGCCTTCCCCCGTAATGCCTTGTTGAACAAGGCGCAAGATCGGTATTATGGACGGCCCCCACCCCACTTAAGCAATTCCCGCCGCATACCATCCAAGTCCGGGCTTTCCCATTGGCAAGACGCCAGAAGCCTTGTTCCACGTCCGAACTGGATTTCCAAAGACTAGGCCTCTTGCAAGGGTAATGTCGCATGTGCACCCCGAGGGTCGATAGCTGTTGCAAGTATTGCCTCCACCGCCGGGAGTGATATTCCCCGTGGGCTGTACCGCTTTCTAAGAACCCTTCGTTAGAAGGTCCCGGGGTGACGCCTGTGAGGTAAAACATTTCCCTTTGATGCGCCGCAATGTACCGGGGCTTTCTTAGCTTTAAGGAAGATGCGGCATCGCCCGACCGCATGTGGGCGCAGCGCTGGTCTCGTGGACTTGGCGGAGCCAAGATTTGTGTTCCTTGCACTCGCATCAAACCATTGATTACGGGGGAAGGTTGTGTTCCCGAGGTCTCAAGCTATGGGCGGCTTATCCCAAAGCACCTCTCTCGGTCGCCGCAGCCCTAAGCACATCACCACCCGCCCGGCTGTTGCTCTAGTGTAGGATATTGCAAAATTTCTGCCAGTCATCTATAAGCATCCGGGCATAAGCCCCCTCGCGATGTTCATAATCCAATCAGAGCTGAGGCATGTGAGGAGTTGTTGCACCGGGGTTCGCACAACCTCGCCAAGCCAACTTCAAGTAAAGTGGTAAGTGGTCCGAGTCGAATCTCATCATCCCGATTAGTTGTTCCCACCGAAAGTGCTTGATGACATGCATATCCTCGCCGTGCACCAACACATAGTCCACCACACTAGATCCGCCCTGGTTTTCCCCGCCTACAAGTGTTCTTATGGGTGGAAGGCCACCGTCGGCTCATAGCGCCGACCTGACCATTGTCATCCGGGATGTCCGTGGGCTAAGCTCCTTCGCAGATGCAACCGAATATATCATCACCATGGGATCAAATCTCATGGGTTGTTCTACCCCTAAGGCGCCGCATTGAAGTCTCCAAGGAGTATGACACCGCCTAACCGCTATGCCGGGCCAGATGTCATCATATAGATCGACATAGGGTCCAGCCCATCCACATCCGAAAGTGGGTGTGATAGAAGTTGCTTTCTCATATGTGGAAAGTAGCAGTCGCCACAAAGAGGGTCTCACATCGTAGCTTTTGCACACGCACCCACAAACCGGGTTGTGCTTGTCCGTCCCTTGATCAAGGAGATTGATTGTGCTAAGGTTGTTCGGTAGTAGGCAACCCCCATGCCCCCGCTTCCTGTGCAATCATTGAAGATTGAGTAGTGCCGTATCCCGGGTAAGTCGGGTATCCCGTCCCCGATGCTCCCATGTTTCCATGAGGAAGATGAGATCCATGTCCGCGGGCAACCGAAGTTGAGACTATCTCCTTCGCCATGGGAAGCCCCGATAATTCCAAGAGACCATGCGAGGCACAATTCCTATTTGTTGGCAGGGCAGCAGTGGAGATTCGGCATGCATTAATGTTAGTAAGGGGTGGGCGAGGTGGAAGCGCGTACCGAGATGTGCGAAAGCAAACGTAAGGTGAGGCAACTTGGGTAGTCCGAGATGCGCGAGCAAATGTAAGGCGCAGGCAACTTGAGCAGGGCGGTAAACAGAGGCGGCGGCAGGGCCCGGGCCGTGAGGTCAGCTGGAGGATTAGCAAGATTCGTGAGCAGATTCGGGCGGCTCCTAAAATTTGCATCTTGCCCCGAATCACCCCGCAGCTCCTCCCCGCCCGCAATGCTTTTAACTTTGGCCAACTCTGCTCGCGGGTCTTCTTGTTGGGCCGGGTCAGGTCTCGGGTCAACATACGTGGCAGTTCCCTTTAGTCGCCACCGCGCAGATGGCCGCTTTCACTTGCGCATCACGATCGCGGAACGTGACCACTGCGGGCGGTTCGGTGCCGACGCCATGGCGCTCGCCTAATAATGTTTACCGCAGATGGGGAATGTCATTCGAGCAAGAATCAACATTTGGAGCCGTTAACGAGGTCCTCCCCGCCTTCTTCCCCGGCTGCCAACGCATCACCACATTGTGGTCCGCCTCAACTCTGGAGCCTCCTTCGACCGGTCAATCCCGCCTCGGCCAGAGTTGTTTGTTGTCAAGCGGGCATAGGCTGTGGCCTACATTGGGGCGTGGGGTGCATGGAGCGCTTGGGGGTGCAAGACGGCCCCCCGGCCGACGCCTTTGCGCACTCTTGGGTGGGGACTCCGCCGCGGGCGTGTATAGTGGTTCCTCCTTCCTCGGGGCGGAGCTTAGCTCCCCGCTGAAATTGTTGCTGCCTTGTCAATTCAATGCGATGCAATCAAGGTAATTGCTCATGAGCATCTGCATTGAGGCGCCTTGCCTTGTTCAAAGAATGGCTGCCCTCACCCTCAGATCTTCCGGGATCTTGGGCTGCGAGCTATGCCCAGCCGCAGTTTGGTGAGTCCAAGATAGGGTTCATTGCACCCACTTTTGTGTCCTCGAATCCTCCTTGAAGGGGCTCAATTGTAGGACTACCTCTTCAAAAGCTTAATCCAGACTTTTCGTGATCACAAAGAGTGCCCTCCTCCCTCCGATCGGGCTGGGGCGGAGATGGTTACCATTGTCTCCTCGCCAACACGCTAAGTTTGTCCCGTCATGGTTTCCATGGCGTGTACAAGGAATCTATGCGGGCCTCGCATGTCAAGAAGACTCTTCTTATCCTTCCGCCTTCAGAGTGCACTCAGGCGAAGGCCATCTTCCAGTGTCGATATGGTCTCCATGCCGAAAACATCACTGCTTTTCATTCGCCACCGCCTCTTTGAGCAATTTGGGTGTGGAGGCCTGATTTCTCCTCGCTAAGCAAGCACTTCGAGCTCAAGGTCTTCCGCCATTGCTTGAACCCGCGCTTCCCAAAGGCTCCTCAACTACCGGGTTTGGTGGGGGTGAAGCACGGATACGCTTGCCGCTAGGCTAGAGTATCTCATTATATGCCCGCTTAGCTATGCTTGTTGCACGACTTTGCCCGCTTCTTTTCAGTGTGCACTGGCCAATTTTGCTGTCATCCGGCCTCACATTGGGAATGGCATCTATGTACCCCCCTCAGAAGTTTTGTCGCCATATTCAAGGCTTAGGTAGAAGGGACCAAGCAGACAGCACCATCCACATGCATATCCGCGGGGTTGGATGAAGGGATGCGTCGTCCGCCTTCTATCACCGAGTTGCTATGAATACCTGGGTCAATTCTGGCTGACGCTTTTGTCCGAAAGCCTCCGGCACTTTGATGAGGCACAACCCTTTTACGTTACGTGACGCTTCCGCCCGAAAGCTTCCACGCGGTCGGGCAGTGCCAGGCTTCCAAGTGCAAGAAGCAAGTGCAGGTTTTTCACCCCATGTATTCACCTGCCCGTGTTCAAGTGCATAAATCAAGCGCAAATTCTAGTGCAACCTCCGCCTTTACGTGACGCCATGTCCGAAAAGCCTCCAAGCACTTTGATGACGCATAACCTTCTCGCCCTTTACAGCACGCCTGCCCCAAAGCTTCCCACGGTCGGCAGCGCGCAGTTTCCAAGTGCAAGAAGTAAGTGCTCTTTTCACCCACAGACACCCTGCCCTTAAAGTGTTCAAGCATAAATCGCTGCACCTCCAAAGGTAACCTCGCCACCTTACGTGACGCTTTGTCCGAAATGAAAATAAGCAATGGTTCTTCCCCTTACATGCACACCCCGCAAGGCTTCAAAGATGTAGATGCTTTAAGCCAAGGTGATTGGATGGTATCACACCCTCCTCTGAATCCGCCTTTAAAATTGGGTTGCAAAAACTTGTTGTTTTCTCCTCTCAGATCTTAAGCAAATGTGTACAAACCATATGTCTTTATAATCATCACAGAACAAGAATTCCAATGATATGCATTGCTCCCAAAACAGAGCTGCAGATCAATAGATATGAAGAAAAGTATATAGTGCTGAAAAATCGAACAATGGAAACCCTAAAGCCAGCACTGAAAATCTGTTGTTTTTGCTCAGAAATCCTGTCTAAACATTAGCAACATAAAATATCTTTGAAAGAACTCTGAGAGAGCTTTCTAAAGATATAAATTTCATGAGAAACCAAGTCACAGAGAAAGAGATATGAACAAAAATGTAATATGAACCACAAAGTGGTGGTGCAGGCTGTAAATCTGTGTTTTTGCTATGGAAACACCATTCAAACACATGCAAATCACATACCTTCAGAAAGATCACTGAGGGAGCTTTCCAACGTGACAAATTTCAGCTGAAACGGAGTTAAAATCCGCCAGATACGATAGAAAATATGTGGACAATACCACGAGCACTGCAGGGTTTTTTGTGCCCTCGATTTGCAGCCAGAAAGTTCGAGTTTTTGCAGAGGAAAAATTATTGAAAACATATAAAAATTACATACCAATAGGAAGAAATCTGAGATGACTTTCCAACGCAATAAATTTCAGCAGAAACGGAGTTCTTGATCTCCAGATATGATCAAAAGTGTTTGGGCAGCACCAGCAGCACTTCAGGGTTTTTTGGGATCCCAATTTGCAGCCCGAAAATCTGTGTTTCTGATGTAAAATAATCAGTGAAACATATGCAAATCACATATCGATAGAAGGAACTCTGAGATGGCTTTCCAACACAACAGATTGCGGCTGAAACGCACTTTCAGATCTCCAGTTATGATTGAAAACGTGTGACCGGCTTTCAGGGCGCCTAGGGTTTCAGAGAACTAGCATATACTCCACCAGAGAGACCTAAGACCACCAGATGCTCTTTTACATGCTCCTGAACTCCATCTATAATTGTTAGTTATTTCAATACCTAGGTACTTATATTCACTGACTTGTTCCAATGTGTGACGTCCCCTACTCGTATACGGTGCACTCACCGTACACAAACAGGAGTTCTTCCCCCACACCAGCTCCATGCTGATACAGGGCCCTCCACATATCACTGCACCCGTAACGAGTCTCAGTGGGGAGAGTGAAGGTGTCATTCTACCCCGTCTCCCTCAGGGCCTACCTAGCTGCGGAAGCGTAAACATACATGTCAGTAGCACATACATCATCATCCTGCGACCATCTCGAAGGATGGTCCTCCTCATATCTGCATAGACAAAGATCAGCACATCACATAGGGGATCCTACCCAAGGCTCGGACTCAAAGGATGACCGACGCTTGGGTCTCCGTGAGTTCGCTACCCAGAATTCATGGCAATGGATTTGGGCGGCATAAGAACATGGCATAGGGTTGTCCACTCCATCCGCCCCTCCCCGTGCACACTTTGCGAGTAGGCTGAAAAGTGCTCGGGACCTGGATCAGAGTTCACACGGATGCATAGCCGAAGGGCTATTCCCCGGGTCTCATCCTCCCGGTTCGATGGGGCAGGTAGGGATCACCCCTCCGCAGATCTACATGCTAACTCAAGGTGACTAGAGGGCCACCCTCGTGATTCGAAACCCACCGGAAAGTGTACCCCACTTCACCTGCACGAGCCCATGCCTTACCCGCACTCGGTAAGCCATCAGACCTAGTCACAATGATCCCCGTAGGCTTTACACACCGGGGATCGCTCAAGAGTCGACATGAATCTCCTTCTTAGCCGCCTGGCCCCTTCACCCACAAACTGTGTGTGGCTCTTGACACAGCCGAATCTACAAGGTGCTAGAGAGGCTACTCTAGGAGCATCAACTACAAGCTTTAGGGCCTCTACCCCCTTCCCAATACAAGGAGTTCACAGAGATACATCATCCAAATACATCATGTAAGAACCAAAGAACTAGATCTAATCATAGAGTTAGGTTCTTTAGTTAGTGTTCGAGATCTAAGATCTAGATAGTTATTATGGGCAATTTAATAGTCTAAACCTACCGATTCTATGACTAGAAGACGGTTTAAGCCATTAAATTGACCAAACACCTGATCCTTGAGTGGCTCCTCCTGACCGAGTTCAACCATCCCCGCCGAGCCGATCGAATCAGTGGAAACTGATGGCAATTGGGCAAGCTGCTCGAGGCGGTTTTGGCCTCTGGGCAGCCAAAACTGAGCTCTAAAACCCTAAGGACGAAAACTAGCAAGCTAGGGTTTTCCTACCCTAAATAGACATGGGGTTTAGGCTAGGGGTTTCCATTGCCCAATTTGGCATGTGGGATAATTGAAAGGCCCCACTTGCCTTTAGTGGCTAGGTGGCAAAATATGCCAACATGGAAAGGTGTGCTCATTAATGTGCACATGTGCACATTAATAATATATGAACACTCCTAGTAAGTTGCCCCCTAGGGCTACTTACCCGCTATCCGTTGGCGTACATCGCCAATCGGTGGCGCGGTACGCTATGCGACGTGGCGCATAAATGTACGCCCCGGAGCGATACCGTGGCGGAACGTCACATTCTCCCCACCTTGAAATGATGTTTGTCCCGGCAAGATCGTGGGTCTCCCCACCTTGGGATCTTCCTAACCCGCAACCCGCAATCAACGTGATGCCTACAATATAATCTTTATACATTTATCACGATTACTCTAAGGTAATTATTTTTAGAACATTATTACGTCATTATATTATGAAATACTTATCAATTCATAACACCATTAACAAGTTATTCACTATCTTAAGTTAGACAAAATTTCAACATTTCATATCTATAATTATTGTCCGAGGTACTCTTCATTCCTTGCAACACATTCCAACAAAACTTGTGTTGCAAGTCTTCTGAGTTCTCGACCTCCTTGCCCCCCGGAGCGCTCTCGGCTGCGGGTCGACACTACGTTAGTACCGCTTTTAATTATTTAATAAATTTTGGTTATATGGTGACCAACCCACCTATCTACATGAATGCATGGCTAATCTCCCGGTGTAGGAAGAGGATGAATCTTCCATAATGGCCGTGGAGACAGCGCCTATATGCCTATATGCCACTCATGCCTACACCTCTAGTTGCCCAGCGTGGAGGATATCCTTCTCGCGTGGGGGGCGTGAAGGATGGATTCCTCCTATCAAAACATATATGGGGCTACAGGTGCTTTCCCTATCAATGCATTCCTTAATGACCTCTTTTCTCTCGAGGTCGCTCTACTTCCAAATGGGACGTAAGTAGACTTTCTAATCTACCTTCCACTCGCCCAAGCGGAAACGCGGTCATGCCTACATTGACATTACACCACGCCCTAGAGATCACCGTAGTGGTCCCATCATCGGTGACAACGCATGCGACCCATACCAAGCATAGGTTGCATGCGTAGATTAATCTATACAAGAATTAACCTACACAAATCGACATGCCTGAGCCGATTTCTTCGGAGATGACCTTGCCGTCCCATTGCTCCATAAATTGTGGGTACTGCTTTACTAGATCTTTCTTAAGTACCCACGTGGCGTCTTCCACTGGTAAGTGTTTCCACTTGACCAAATACTGGAGGAATTCCGACCTCCTTGTCTTCTTAAAAGCTTTATCAAGAATCATTTCTGGAATTATTTCCAGCTGCTCCTCCGTCATTTCCAACAACGTTGGAGTGTCCAAGACTTCGTCTGGATTTGGAGTATGCTTCTTCAACAAACTCACGTGGAAGACCTTATGAATCTTTAGGTGTGCTGGCAATTCCAACTTGTAGGATTGATTACCTACTCTCTTGATTATTCTGAAGGGTCCAGCCCACCTTGGAGCAAGCTTCTTGCAATTCCCAATCCTGAGCTTTGCCTGCTTTACCTTGATCTTGAGCCAAACATCATCTCCAACTTTGAACTCTCTGACTGTTCGATGCTTGTCGGCGATGCTCTTCTGACGACTTCTTGCCGCTAGCAGATAACCTCGAACTTCTTCCACGAGCTGCTGCATATCGGCCAACATCTCTTTGCGAAACTTCTACTTTTGACACGGGGTTGTGCCAAGTGTCCGGAGTTAAACAGCGATAGCCATAATTGATCATAAATGGCGACATCGGGACGATTCACTGCTTAATGCTATTGTATGCAAACTCCACCAAGTGAATGAATTCTTCCCACATACTTTGCTTATTCCGCACATAGTTTCAGTAGCATGTCTTCTAAGATCCCGTTGGTCCGGGCCCCGCTTGGCCATCCGTCCGAGGATGATACGCCGTGCTCATGGATAGCTTGGTCCGAATCGCCGCCAAAGAGGTCTTGCCAAAAGGCACTCATGAACTTCGGATCTCATCTGGAGATAATCTCCCTTGGCATGCCATGAAGCCTGAAGATCTCTTTGGTGAAGAGCTTTGCTGTATCCATAGCTGTATCTGTGGTCCTGCAAGGCACAAAATGTGCCATCTTCGACAACTTGTCGACCACTACCATCAAGGCATCCTTGCCTCTCGCATTCTTGGGAGTCCCGTGATGAAATCCATGTTGATGACCTCCCACTTAGCGTTTGGCACCGCTAATGGCTCTAATGCCCCGAATTGCTGTTCCGCCTTCGTCTGCTGGCATAGCTGACATTCTTTGATGTAGCGAGCTATTTGCTTCTTCATTCCTGGCCAATAATAGCTGCCAAGCGACTTTGAAATATGTTTTCATGAATCCCGCATGGCCAGCTATTGGGCTGTTGTGTGCGTCATGGAGGATCAACTTCCTTACACCTGATGATTCGGCACTACAACTTGTTCTTATGGTATAACAGGTTGCCTTCCTTTTTTTTATAATGCTTGAAGGCCTCCCGCTCTTTATCCGTTCTAGCCTCCTTAGAGAGGCTTGCCCATACCTCCCCGAAATCCACATCCGTTGGCAAGGACTCTTCAATCTTCTTACCAAAGTCGCCGAGAGGCGTTGAAATTGCGCTGCAATGCACTCTAGTTGTCGTCGGGTGCCTTGAAAGCGCATCTGCTACCACATTGAGCTTCCCGGCTTGTAGACTATGTCAAAGTCATATTCTTCGAGGAACTCCATCCATCTCCGCTGCCTCTCAAGATTAAGGTGTGGTTGCGAATACATATTGGAGGCTCATGGTCGGTATCCAATTGGAACTTCCTTCCCAAGAGATAGTGCCTCCATATTCTTAATGCCCCGACAACCGCAAGCAACTCCCTGATCGTGCGTTGGGTAGCGCGTCTACCGGCGTCGTTCATCTTCCTGAATCATACGCTACCACACGTTCTTCTTGCATAAGCCTTTGCACACAGCTATCTTACTAGCGTGACCAAGGCTGCAAAGCTTATCCTTCTCCTGTCCGCAGGGTTAAGACCGGGCTGTTGTTAAAGCTTCCTTCAACAATTCAAACCCCTTTTGGGCTTTCTTGTGCCAATGCTCTACCCAATCTTTCACCTTCTACGCCCTCGTTAGGTCTGTTAACTTGGGCTGCTATCTTAGCAAAGTTCTTCTACGAACTTCCCCAGTACCGCTAGACCGAGAAAACTTCACCTCGCGTGCACATTCTTTCGGCGCCGCCACCAATCACCGCTTCAATCTTGGCGGGTCCGCCGAGATGCCTTCTGCGCCGAGATCACATGACCAAGGTATTCCACCTTCTCTCTCAAGGAAGGCACTTCGACAACTTGGCGACAACCGTCTTCTTCTCAACTTCTCTAGCACCCTTCTCAAGTGTTGCACGTGCTCTTCAAGGGATCTGCTATACACCAAAATGTCATCAAAGAAAAAAATCACAAAGGTGTCCGGAACTCCTCGAAGATATCGTTCATGAGCCTCATGAACGCGTAAGGGGGCATTTGATAAGCCGAAAGGCATCACTGTGGAACTCGTAATGCCCATACCGTCTGAAGAAGGCGGTCTTGTGGATATCCTCCTCCTTTATCCTTATCTGATGATAACCTGACCTTAAGTCGATTTTGGAGAAGATCTTTGCTCCTTGAAGCTGATCCATCAAGTCATCTGATCTTGGAAGCGCATACTTGTTCTTAATGGTGTGCTTATTCAACTGTCTATAGTCTATGCACATCCTCAAAGATCCATCCTTCTTCTTGACAAAAAGAATGGGCGCCGAATCCGGGCCGAGACACTAGGTCTAATGAAACCTAGGTCGAAAGCTCCTAGAATCGCTTTAGCTCCGACAACTCCTGTGTTGTCATTCTATATGGAGCCTTGCTTGTGGGCTTTGTTCCTGGTTCGAGTGCTATCTCGCACTCGACTCCCCTATAAGGAGGGAGCTGCTTGATCTCATCTGGAAAGAGATCGTGGAACTCTGTGATCAACTTAGCTATTTGCCTCGGAACTTGTTTGAAGCATCTTGTCTTCTTTGCTTCCTTCCAATTCCGCTCGCTAATCTCAAGCTTGAAGATGTATGCTACCCGCTCACTCTTGATGCACTTGAACAGTAGTTTAGAAGACATACACCCATGATGGGAACAACTTCTTTACTTGTATCTCAATGATCTTGCCGTCGGGTGTTGGGAAGGTCACCTTCCGCTTTCCACAATCAATAATGGCCCCTGCTGGTCCAAGGTACTCCATACCTATTATCAAGTCGTACTTGCCAATGCCCATTACTTCTGCCCCCATCTGGATCTTAATCCCCGGCAAGTCGATGTCAAAGTTGATTCTTTTACCTGCCGTCTGCCTTACTGCTCCACTTGCTAAGACAACGGGCCTTGGCTTTGACTTTAATGGTTTCAACTTCAACATTTGAACCATTCTTGGAGATGCAAAGTTATGGCTACTTCCTGAATCTATTAGGACTATAAATGACTTGGCCTTGGCCTTTCCCACTGTGGAAATTACTTTATACTGGCTCTCTGCTTGCTCAGATTCATTGCGGCAAAGATATGACACTCACCCTAATGTAGTCGGCCTCCTCCTCGCCCGTGGTGCCGGATCAAAGTGTCCCAATCTCCCAACTCGCTGGCCAGCACTCATGACATATATGGGCGCTTCCGTTTCTATGGCCCGGCTGGAAACACCAAGCAAAGCCGCTTTTGCTATACCTCTGCTCTCTCCTCTCCATGGCCTGGCAGAAAGGATCGCACGCTTTGGAGTAGTTTGACCCTTCCTGTTTGTCTTTGAAGGACACCGCTTCTTCTCCCGCCGCTTCCCTTGATTGCCACTATATGGGGCTCTAGGCGGTCCTGGCCGGCCGTTTCTCGGCCGAAACCGCCTTTCTTTGCTTTGCCTTTATCTTGGTAATGCCGCCGCCGCCCACTATTCTCGAGGTCCCTGTTTCATTGCAAACTTATTGCCTTGGACTCCTTTCGATCTTGTTCTTGGGTTTATTGCCCTTACAAGCTTGCGGATCTCCTCATTCAGACCTTCAATGTAGCTTTCCATCAAGGCTTCTTCTCTCTAACTTTGGCACATACAGCCTTAGCCTCATAAATTCCTCAGGTATTTTCAGATCGACTTGTTGCCTTGCCGCAACCTCGTAGAACTATTTGCTGCATCATCTTTGACTTGTGCTCTCTTGGGACGTAATGGCGCTTTGAAGGCTTTAGCAAACTTCTTGAACCTCGCAAGCATCCCCGCTAAGCCATGAGCCTTGCATAGCCCTTCCACCAAATGCGTGCCGCTCCCCTTCAGTTCACAAGCCACCCTGCCTTTATCCTTATCCTTCATACCATAGGCATTGCCGATTCGCTCATCTCGTCTGCCAAGCCTCTGCTTCCATGCTCGACTGTTTCTCGCCGAGAATTGCTCGAGCTTCCTGGCCTTCAAACATTTCCCAATCACGAGTCTACTTTCTTCTGGTAGTCGAGGTTCTTGTGTCCTTTTGTCCCTCCGGGTGGTTCCTCTCGCCTTTTCACCGCTGACTTGGTTTACGCTCTTCTTCTTCCTCGCTACCGAAGTCCGACTCACGAGGCTTGAGTCGGAGGAGTCCGAGCCGGGGACCTTCCTCTCTTGCTCCTCTTCTTACGTCTCTACCGTTTCTCAAATGATGCTTGCGGCGGTTGGCGATTACCACCAGAACAACTCTGCTTGTCAAATTTAGCAAAGCCTTTATCTCGCCGAGGTCCGATCCTCATTTGCGATATTTCTTCTTAAGGGGTCATTTGTCCAAATTCTTCAGCGGGTTTCTTCTTGGGGGCGTGGCCCTGGGCGGGCTACGTTCCCATGTAAGTTCCTGATTGTATCGCCTCCCTGGCTTAGGCCTCTAGCCGCATACACAAGTGGTTCATATCTACATGGTTAGTTTTCCTTGCTTTCTTGCTTTATTTATGTTTGTTGGCATGGTTGAGGGGACACAAAATATATCAACAAACATTTATAGTGCAAGAGAATGTTATATTTATATTTTATATTACGCTAATACAAGAACTTGCAACCATCACTAATCATTTCGCGGATGCCGGGTAGATGGATTATCCTCCGGGAACTTTTTTCACTTGGGCTGTTTTCCCCTTTGGAATGGCCCAAGTTCCTAAGGACATTGGCTGGAGATCCACCTGTAATGCTCTTTGCTAAATCTTCTATTCTCATGTGTGGGAGGTATAAGGCTGCCACCGATCTTAGTCTTTGCCACCGTAAGGTATGGCGGCGTCGAAGACGCCGAGTGCTACCGCTCTTTTCGCCAGGATTGCATACTGGGGGTGTTAAGGGGGAGCCGCATGCCCGGAATCCCGAGAGTGCAATCAGCAACCGACTCCTTCCTGCGCCTCACGGGTGAATTTATGATTGGATAACCGCTATTCTTCCATCCACGGCAATGGCCGAATAGCGTGAGGACAATGCGTTCGCCAGACGGGTCTCGGCCACTTTCGGTATCGAAATTTCAGGTGCAGCCTCCGAAATCATCAGCCTCCACCGTAGGAGCTCCCCGTAGTCATTGGATCAAGGCCGGCCTCCCCGAGGTCGAATTCCTTCGCCCTATCCCGGAGGTGCTGGAACAGCCAAGCGGATTAGGATGTTTGAGGTCGCATAACGGATCCCCATCTGCTCTCGGAGAGCAAGGAGAACTCTTCCTCCGTCGGTAGCTTGTTCTCGGCCTTGTCCACGCCTCCATGATCCGCCTCGATGTTGTCAGTAGGCTTGGATGCCCGAGGTAAACTCTCCCGTAAGTGTGGCTTCCCTTACTTGGAGGGGGGGAAGTCGGACTCTCCTGGGCGATGAAGTCGCCCAAGTCCATTCGCCGGAGTTGGTGCAGCAACTCTTCAGGTGCATACTCCCTTTCCCCTCGCACCCGGAGGTTTTGAATGTCGCTAGGAGCGTAAACTCCTCACCTTCGATTATAATGGGAGCTAGGCTTGTGATGCCTAACCCGGGAGGGGTGGCGCCACTTCGAGAGTCCGCGGCTTCTTTGTCTTGCCACTCTCGCCCGCTTTGTCGCTGCTCCTCCGCTAGGTCGAGCTCAACATCTTCTTCCTCCTCCTCCTCCTGATTCTGCTCATCCGAGGTCTTCTTCCCTTCCCTTCCCGCCTCCCTGTCAGACTGCGTGAGGAGCCATGTTGTTCCGGCCATACTGGCTAATGGATCTACGCCCATGGGGAATGGAGGTTTCCCCACGATGTTCTCGCACGGTGGTGAGAAAGATTGCCGTAGGCGTGTTGAAAGAGAAGAACTTGGTCCCAAGTGGGATGCTAGGACCATTGGCTCGTGTGTCGCGGCGCTTTGTTTCCAGGAGGTATTTGGCGCATGTTCTGGACATCGCCTAATGTCACTGTAGGGACCGCCTAGGGACAAAATATCCTATACAAGGGGGAGTTGCACTAGCGCGGTTTCTACCCTAGCTTGAAACTCAGTCAGACTCTACTATAAGCCGGGTCGTGCAAGGTTGCTTGACGCCTACCTCCTTCCCTCAAGATCCGAAGATTTGGTCGACGCCGGCCTCAAGAAGATGAGCATACCGGGCTACCGCACTATCATCCTCGAAATCAGAAGTTGCCATTGATTAATTGCGTAAGAGGGTAACAAACGGTTGCAAGAGCGCCTCGGGAGTTGGGAAATCGGCTAGAAGGGCAGGAGCAGATTTGTAGGGTGCTATCCGAGAAGTGAGGGGTCTATTTATAGAAAAGGGAAAACCCTAATTTTGGATGACTTGAAAATTTCCTAGGACCGGGGTATTCTAACTTATCCGAGGTCAAAATAGGAGTTTGAGGACTATAGGAGATGCTTGAACAAGGCTAGGTTACCTAAAAGATGCTATGCAAGAGGGTTGAAGGTGACTTTAACAAGTCCTGGTGAAGAATTGGTAAGAGGTCTCACGCCTTACGCCTCGCTTCAATCCTAACTTTTTTTTTTTCAATCCGAGGCGCGAAATGTGAGACATCAGTCCCATTTTGATTAAAGTTGTCCAATTTGGGTAAACTAATGGTGTAAGGGTGATGGGCTCATCAAATTAGGCGTAATCGACCCCTTTATTTGGTCGATTTGGAGCTGTTTTTTGGTCAAGTTTACAGGTCTCACAGCTTGCGCCTGCCTTCAATCCTAACTTTTTGTTTCAAGGACGAGGCGCGAAATGTGAGACATCATGTCTCGGCTCCCAAATGTCCTATTTTTCTGAGATAAAAGCTAAAACTTATTAATTTGCTCTAATTACTCAAGTTTATGTCATCAAAGTAGACAAAATTGCTCTATATTACAAAATTTTTAATTATTTACAACAAAAGTTTCTAAGGGCGTTCTCCCCACGCGGGTCGCAAGACTCATGTCTTGTCGCATCAAGGTTACCCGCTTAGCGTGGATAGTGCAGGTTGTTGAATCTTCAAAATGTTGTACTATCTTTGCCTCACCGCCTCTTGCATTGCTAAGCAGCCTCTGCAATGACTCTAAAGTCTGTTCTATAGGCTCAATAACTTTCACGCACCAACCGCTAAGGGGGCCGCGGGGGATTAGGAGAGACCCGCTGCTACTGGAAGTGTCTAATCTCCCTTAACGCTCTTCTCTCTACCTCCTTCCTATCCGCTTTCTTCCCCGGGTGGCGGCTTGGGAACCTTGGGCTTTGTGGTGGCGGCCTTAAGGTTTGTTTGCCGTTGGTCGCCCTCCCTCGATGAACTTAACTCTGTTTTTTCATAATATTTGTTATAGGCCTCCCATTTCTTCATGTAGGCCTCGTGCTCCTCATCTTTCTCTCATAAATCTTCACCCCGCTTGCGATTTGGCGTAGGCTTCCCGGTGGTCGTGGTTGCTTCTTTCTATCCCATGGGTACCTCGGGGCTTCTCAAGACTTGGTCTTCTTTGGGGTTGCTCAAAAAGTTTGCGCCGGTACTTCTTGCTCGTCCACCGATTCTTGGAAGAGCTTCCACCTGCAGCGTTAGGGTTGAAGTCCCCATCGGAAGAGTCGTCGGAAGGGTTTGGGGGTTCACAAAGTTGCCGCCCTTGATGATAATGTTGGGGTTAAAGCCTCTTCTTTGGCTGCGGCCCCTTGTTCTCCTTCGCCGAGCCACGAACTTCCCTTTTCGCTTTCTTCTTTTTCTTCTGCTGGCGCTTTCTTCCTCTTCTTTCCTTTTTCCTCTTTTTTGTCTTCCCTTCTCTTCTCTCACAGCCGTACTTCCTGATGAAATCTTCTAAGGTTCATACCTCACCGGCTCCAAACCCGCCACTTGCTCATCATCTTTGTTCCTGGCTGGCCGGATCTCCCGCTCTATTTCTTCATACACCTCCCTCGCCTCGCCGTCCATGGAGTTTGGTGATGTGGCCTCGCCCTCCACCTGCTGGTTGAAGACATCGATCAAATCGAGGTGTCTTGCTCTTCGTCCGGCTTAACGATCCCCTCTTCTGCGAGCCTCTCACGAAGCATCTTCCTAATGATCTCGGCCTCGGTGGCGCTGGTGGTTTCGCCAGGCGACGCCTTGCTTTTGGTCTTTGGTTCGGGCCATGTTTTACGGATCGTCAATCGGATGAAAGCGCGCAAAAGATCGCCTAAGTTGGGAAGAGCGGATTTCTAGGGCTTGGACGAAAAATGAGTGGGTTCTACATCTATTTATAGCTTGGGGGATTTTAGGTCAAAACTCAAGTTGCTCATTAACATGCTAAGGCACCAATTTATCTAAAACTTATACTTATTTTAGACTTTTTCTATTTATTGGTCTCATTGGCTTAGCCTCGCTCCAATACTAATGTTTAGTTTTATGCACCAGTAGCGAAATGTGAGATCTCATACATTTCTAGGGTTTTAGGTAATTAAAACATGCTATTCTAACTAATTCCTACCTTAGGATTAGCCTTACCACATTATTTATCTCAAATTCATCATGTTTTGGTGTTCTTGATTTCGATGTCTCACGACCTTGCCTAAAAAAACAAAAAGTTAGTTTTATACGACCAGGCGCGAGCCGTGAGACCACCTCACTTGGAAAATTTTGGCTCATTCTTTTTAATCTTGTTAAATTCCAATTCACTTACTTGTTACTAGCTTAGCATAACTACAAAGGTGAGAAAAAAAATTTTCCCACTTTTCGAGGCTTGAGGATCCTATCAAGTTAGTACTATCGGGAACATGGTCGCTTTGCTCTTGGTCTCCAAGAACATTGCTCGATACCACAGTGATGCCCCCCTACTGTGATATGCGGTGCACTCACCGTACACAAACAGGAGTTCTTCCCCACACCAGCTCCATGCTGATACGGGGCCCTCCACATATCACCACTGCAGAACGCAGTCTCGATTAAGGAGAGTGAAGGTGTCATTCTACCCCGCCTCCCTCGGGCCTACCTAGCTGCGAAGCGTAAACATACATGTCAAGAGCACATACATCATCATCCTGCGACCATCTCGGCGGATGGTCCTCCTCATATCAAGATAGACAAAGATCAAGACATCACATAGGGGATCCTACCCAAGGCTCGGACTCAAAGGATGATGGCCCGGCTTGGGTCTCCCAGAGTTCGTGGGGCCGAATTCATGGCAATGGATTTGGTAATGCATAAGAACATGGCATAGGGTTGTCCACTCCATCCGCCCCTCCCATTGCACACTTTTGCAGTAGGTTTGAAAAGTGTCGGGACTGGGCCAGAGTTCCGGATGCATAGCCAAAGGGCTATTCCCCGGTCTCATCCTCCCGATTCCGATGGGGGCAGGTAGGATCACTCCTCCGTGAGATCTACATGCTAACTCAAGGTGACTAGAGGGCCACCGCCTCGTGATTCGGATGAACCCAATGGAAAGTGTACCCCCACTTCACGGGGTGTCGAGCCCATGCCTTACCCGCACTGGTAAGCCATCAGACCTAGTCACAATGATCCCCTGTAGGCTTTTACACACCCGGGGGATCGCTCAAGAGTCGACATGAATCTCCTTCTTAGCCGGGCCGGCCCCTTCACCCACAAACCAGTGTGGCTCTTGTACACAGTGCCGAATCTACATTGCAGTGCTAGAGAGGCTACTCTAGGAGCATCAACTACAAGCTTTAGGGCCTCTACCCCCCTTCCCAATACAAGGAGTTCACAGAGATACATCATCCAAATACATCACAGAAGAACTAAAGAACTAGATCTAATCATAGAGTTAGGTTCTTTAGTTAGTGTTCGAGATCTAAGATCTAGATAGCTACTATGGGCAATTTAATAGTCTAAACCTACTGATTCTATGACTAGAAGACGGTTTAAGCTATTAAATTGACCAAATACCTGATCCTTGAGTGGCTCCTCCTGACCTGAGTTCAACCATCCTGCTGAGCTGATCGAATTCAGGGAAACTGATGGCGCAATTCGCTTGGGCAGCGTCTGGGAGGCGGTTTTGGCTCCTGGGGCAGCCAAAACTGAGCTCTAAAACCCTAAGGACGAAAACTAGCAAGCTAGGGTTTTCCTACCCTAAATAGACATGGGGTTTAGGCTAGGGTTTCCAATTGCCCAATTTGGCATGTGGGATAATTGGAAAGGCCCCACTTGCCTTTAGTGGCTAGGTGGCAAAATATGCCAACATGGAAAGGTGTGCCCTCATTAATGTGCACATGTGCACATTAATAATATATGAACACTCCTAGTAAGTTGCCCCCTAGGGCTACTTACCTGGCTATCCGTTGGCGTACACGTCAATCGGGTGGCGGTAATGCTGACGGGCAAGACAATGTACGCCCCGGGCGATATCTTTGCCGAAACGCCACACAATGCCTTTCCACTAATTGTAAAACAGATCTCATCTCGAGTTCCAAAAATCATCACCTTTGATTTTGTTAGGTTCATTGTCAACTTCTTCTCTTTGCAAAACTCATCCAAGACATCAAGATGTTGCTGCAACCTCTCAGTACTCTTAGAAATAAGCACAATGTCATCAGCAAATAAAAGCAATGGTATCAAATATGCACCCATCTTAACACCAAACCCTCCCATTCTGACTAACCAGCTATCAAGCTCGTCAATAAAGAGACAAAAGAGGGTTGGCAAACAAGGGCATCTCTGTTTTACCCCAGTGATACTAGCAATCAATTTTGAGCTTTGGAAAGGAAAAGAGAGTTCTATGAGTATTTGTTTATACAATACGGCTACAAGATGTCGGAGTTCAACAGGGACCTGTAGCCATTCCAATCTCACAGTCAAGTTTGATCTATCGACTATGTCAAACACTTTTGTGAGGTCTATAAAAGCCAAAAATCTCTTAGTTCTAGCCCCCTTAGCTCCCTCTGTTAGAATCCTTAATGCCACCAAATAATCAACCGTTGAATGGCCAGAACTAAAACATGTTTGCCCCCCTTACATCTCCTTCATAGGTCCATTCTGTAATTTTGTGCTCAAATAATACTGCAAAGAGCTTTGCAAAAATGTTACTAATAAGAATAGTGTGATAATTACGTACATTAGTCTTAGTCTGTCTGTCTATCTATCTATCTATCTATCTATCTATCTATCTATCTATCTATCTATCTATCTATCTATCTATCTATCTATCTATCTATCTATCTATCTATCTATCTATCTATCTATCTATCTATCTATCTATCTATCTATCTATCTATCTATCTATCTATCTATCTATCTATCTCTCCGTAGTATCGCATTTCCCGTGCCGCAGTCGCGGTATGACGTATGCAACGCAAAGACAAGATAACGTGACGATGGCGGGTTTAACGCATAAACGTCGTCAAAAGTTGTTGTTTAAAGCACGCGTCGCGGTGCGTGCGGTACCATAAAATACGTGCGATGCGTGACGTTAAAAAAAAAATTATTATTTTTTTTTTTTTGAAAAGTACTTGTACCGTACCTATAAAGTACGTACCGTACCTGTACCGTACTTATAAAGTACGTACCGTACGCGTACGTAAACAACAAACCAAAAAAAATTTTTTTTTTCTTATTTGATGCACAAAATGAATAAGTACGTACGGTACGTATGGGTACGGTACGTTAAGTATGGAAAACGTAACGTACGCGTACTTAACCTACACTGATCTATCTATCTGTTTTTGTGAATTAAGATCACTTTACTTTTGCACCATTCACGGGGGAGTTTACCTTCCAATAACGTAGAATTGCGTATTGCAACGAAATGCTTACGCATGTCTTCGCCACCCCATTTCATGGTTTCACAAGTAAGCCCAAAGCATCTGGACATTTTTCCATTCCTCATTTTCTAAAGTGTTTCCATAACATCTATCTCATCAAATAATTCTCGAGCATTCTGGAGGTATGTTTGCATTTGTGTACATGCAGGTGTTGCGTATAATTCAGTGAGATAACAATTTAAATCTGATTTAGAGATGTCGCCAATATCATTATTTGTTTTAGTAAATGACCAAAACTTTCTTCAATTAAGATCTCTTTCGTTCAGCTTTTTCCTGTTATGTTCCTGTATCCACTGTCTCTTTTTAGCTCTAACCAATCTTTTATATTGTTTTCTTATTTTGGCCTTTTTGTAGCTGTTTTAAATGCCTTTTTAGCAGCAACACAATCAATGTTAAACCATTTTTTAGGCACAAAGTTAAGCTTTTTTTGTTTGGTCATACCAAACGTGTCTATGGCAGTTTGTTTAACCAGATTTTGCATCATCTTACTGACACTCTCCAAGTCTTTTGCCATGTAACCACCCTGAGGGCATTTCTAATAGCTTCTTCATACTTATTAGCCATGCGGTAATCCAATTGAATGCGCAGTGGAGACTTAAAAAGTGATTTATGGTTTGTCTTTTGTGCATCAATCCATAAAGTGATTGAAGCATGGCCAGAGTCTAGAAAATGTTTCAAAATTCTAAAATTACTGATCTCCTTTATATTTCCTGGGCAACCGGTAACCATATCCGCAGTGCTAGATCCATTGGGTTGGAAGCAAGTTAACAGGATTGAATTGGGAAAGGATTGGATCTCGTTGTAGACTATGAAGTTGAAGGCTTCACATAAAGAAAGGACATGGTTTCCTATCATGTTCTCAATAAAGTCACTAGTCACCCTACTATAATATGGATCTTCCATAAGCCAAAGCACATCTTTTTCACCAGATATTACAGTTGCTTGCGTAGTGTCAATTCTCCCATTAAAGTTCACCCCAAATAAACAATCCCCTTTGTTTCGAAATATGCATTATCAGAGGTCAATCTAGCAAATGATCGTTCATATCTACATCAGGGTGATCATAAATTTTAGATGGATATAGATTTAGAGCAAAGTAGACAATGCAGATAAAGATACTCACTCGCCCCTTGATAGACAACCACATGTACTAGTTACAAGAGCATTTCTTTGCTATAGCTACTGTTTCGCATTTGTCCTATGATAAAGCACCCAATCCCGCCCCAGCCTCTTTGGCTTGTCCCAATTAGATTCCAAACAGAATTACTCAGTATGTAATCTCCATGTCAATGAGGCGCTCAGCCTCGTATTTCCAGGTCTCAATCAGTATAACTACATTAAAATCACTAAAGAGTTCCAAATTGCTCAATATCTTTGATTTTGTCACACCATGCATATTCCATATGAGCAGCCCAAGAGTCCCAAATTCCTATGGTTTGTTATGAACAACAACAAGATTGCCAATAATACAAGCATTTTTACCTTCATCCTTGAGTTTTTGGACTTCGTCATGGACATGGCTTCACCTCATTCCAACCTCTTGGACATGGCATCAACTCATTTCAACCTCTTAGAGATGGCATCAATTCATTTCACTTTTGGACATGGCATCAACTCATTCCAATCACTTGGACAAGAGCAACAACTCTTTTCATTCACCTGGTTTGAATCGTGATCTCATAAATAGCGCCAACCATTTATGACAATCACTAGCCTCACCCATAAGGATGCAATAATCACAATCCTTAGACATCAATTTCATACCAGACAAGAGATAACTGATTTGCAATTTGCTCCTCGCCTCCTCCTCTTGTGCTACTTTCTTTTCACCTTTACTCTTCTCGGCTTCAGAAGTTCTCGCTTCTTGCGTTGCCTTAAGATGTCTTGTGTGCTGCGAAGCCACTCAAATTTCCAACGTTTCCATCACCCACAGCTCCACTAGTAAAGACTGAAACTGAGCTCTGATACCAATTGTTATGAATGCTCTGTTCTTCCTGCAGATTCATCAACTTATTAGAAAGTAAAACACCCAACCGAACCAATTAGAAGAGATGTCACCAAGTCAAGCTACTCTGCAAGACTGTATAAGAACAAGCTCTTTCTAGCCACCAGCCACTGGTGTTACAGGAAATCCTTCTAATGATATGATCAAGTAAGAAGCAAGAGAAAATACTGCAGAGCGAGGCTAGGCTCTTCATCAAACATAGATAGAAGCAGATCTAGTTGTGCAGTCAGCTTAGACCCCTATGCACCTTTCTGGGCATAACATTCAAACTGTAAGAAATCTATGGACAACCAAGCCCAATCTGGAAACTAGACTTCAAGAGCTTTCCAATAAGGTGAGGATTGCCAATCTTTGAGTTGTGCTCGCAGAGATATCACGTCTCAAAGTTGTCCTTCTATTTATAGGTAACAACACCTTTTTTTTTGCATTTTTGCTTTTAACTAAAGGTCAAGGTTTATTTTTAGCTCTCTCTTATTGAGACTTAGCCATACTGGATGGCTTTCTAACTTAATCATATCAATAAATATTGTTCCATGCAAGGTCACTTCCCTGAGCACCATATCGCAGCCACAATGTTCCTCCGTGATCCCGCCCGCTTCCGTGATGACCTGGCCAACATGCTGCGCCATCAGCCACAGTGGGCCTCCATGATCTTGCCCTCTGGGATCCTACCTTCATGGCTGAACTGGCCGACATGCCACGCCATCGGCCACGGTGTTCCTGTGTGATCTCGTCCTCTGGGATCCCAGCTTTGTTATCAGCCTCGGTTATCCGGCCTCCGGGATCCCATGACTATTATCAGCCATAGTGATCTCGGAGGCCCGGATCCAACCTCCATTATTAGCCAGTGGTATCCCGACCTCTGGGATCCCATTGTTGTGGGTACCTGAGTTTGGATCGTACATTGATGATTCCGGAGGGGGGAATCATCTTACTGAATCGATGGTCCAAGATAGAGTATGGACACATCGGGTGTTCCTCTTTGAATGTCCCAGCCTATGCATAGTCCAGCCATTAGAATTTTAACGTGTGTAATCCATGAGACCATCCTTCGGAATCCTCGAGTCTCACAGACTCACAGATTGCTTCCACTATCCTACTGCATATCGAAACAGTAATGAGGATGTTGCGCCAAGCTACACCATGGATGCTTTGGAGGATAATATAGAGCAAGTACACAATGCATGCACCCTTCACATTTGATTATGGAATCTGAACTATCTTTTTGCAGCTTGAATTTTCACTCGAACTATCTGAAATGCAACTCGAATTTCCACTCGAAGGCTTATATGATTATAGCAATGTCCACTAGTTTCTTGAAGAGCATCAACTTCCCACTCGTCAATGAGGTAGACATATGCTACTTTGGACGTGCTACACCTCCACCAACCGGAGAGGATTTCATTCTTGGAGAGTAGCAAAATTGTGAGGCTAGAGGATGGGATCACACGACATCCCTAGGAATATACTTTGTTTAGCAGGGTTCGAAAAAAGTGAGGTTAATCTTACATTTTGTCCTGCAAAATTTGCCAATGTCCAGTTGTTGTCGAGATGAGCAGGACATGTTGTCCTACAAAAAAAATTAACGAATTGGACTTGTCCTACTAATTCTTGAAGAGTAGAATTTTCTCCTACTCTTTTTAAGAAGAGAAGGATTTTTTTAGTATGTATGTTTTATATAATATAACTTATCTTATATATCAAAATTCACCTTTAAAGTATTATCCCAACAGGTAAATTACCTTTTCTTTTTACATTCAAATATATAAATCCAGTTTTTGTCTCTCATTTTTCCTCATTCTGACCTCTTCCCTGTACATAGAATAGGAACAAGATAGGCGGATAGAACAATAGAGAGAGAGAAGGTGACCACTGCCTGTCCCATTCCATCCATGGCCATGGCCCATAACATACGCCAGACGATCCATTCGAGTTCCAACCACAGCTCAGAGGTACAAAAAGTCTTCAATTTTTTATTCTTTTTGAGTTTTATTTTTCAATGGGAAAGAATAAAAGGACCTGGACAAGCAATGACACATTCATTTCTGCTTAATCAAAGCATCGCATTTTTTTTATAAGATTTCATTATCTTTGTGGAATTTCTTGTTTTAATGAAATCAAACTTTGTCCTATTATTTTTGTATTGGATTTGGACATGTCCTGCTGAAATCTGAGATGTCCTATTTATCTTAAAACTAAAAGGATTTTTGTTTACCTCACTTTTTATAAAATTTCGAACCCTCTTACAAAGGCGGACGTGGGATTCCAGAGGAAGGAATCACACGTAATATGCGGTGTGATCCTGGAGGAGGGGATCACACGTAAATATCCCCTGCTGTGATCCCGGAGGAGGGGATCACACGTAAATATCCCCTGCTGTGATCTCGGAGGAGGGGATCACACGTAATATGGGGTGTCATCCCGGAGGAGGGAATCACACGTAACTATTTGGAAACCATTGAAGGTACCATTTTACAAATTAGACAATGGATAGTATAATGGATCCCTAACGGTCATTATGGCTTGTATATTATATATGTCCCTTATGAATTCTCCTCAAGCTAAGTGAAGATGGCGAGGACCCGACAGCAGCTCTGTGAGTGCAGTGCCAGCAACATGCACACTCTTGAGGATGTTCTAGTCCACTTGAATGAACTTTAGGAGGATGTGGGGTTTGATCTCGCTGAGGATGAGAGAATCCACGAATTCAAAAGTAAGCATCTGATGTTTTTCTTTAGATTCATGGTTTTTCTTTTGCTGATGATTCCAGCTGCATGTTTTATATAGAGATGGTGAAGAGCATCAAGTTTTGAGAGACCCCTCGGCATCTCCAAAATGATGTTAATAGGCCAACAGATGGAGCAATGCTAACTGAGTTGAATTAATGCATTATCCAAGCCAAGGCTTTGAAGAGGTTGTTGGCTATGGAGTTCATGTGGGAAGGCAACAACCTCAAACCTTGTTTTGAGAAAATGTATGCTTCACGCAGCTTGCAAAAAAAGGTCCTGATCAGGGATGTGCTAGAGGGGTGATGTCCAAGCCTTTGCGGAGTCCTTGACCACATGATGTGGCAACAATCCATTTCCGTACTAGATGTAACCATTGATAGCGTCCAGCCACAGTTATCGTGTCAACAGTGAGTCAAATTGATTTAGATTGATTCTATAGCCATTTATAATTGAGCATGAGTTCTAGGCCAATGAGTCATTGTACTATTTCCAATGTTGGAACCATTGATAATTAAAATGGAGCTGTTGTAAGGCAAGCTTGGGAACCATTGAGGATTTCCAAAAAAACTTCTTGAGACAAGGATTGAACATTGACAAGTTTTTTTCAAAGCTAAGTTGGCACCATTGAAAAATAAAGCTAGGCCAACTCAATTAGAAAATTGTACCATTGTATTTAGATTGCATGGAGTTCCCCAATAATAACCCTGGACCCATCTCTAGCAGCAGGATTCATCACCCTGGAAGACCCCAAGCTCCGGGTGAATGGAGACCTATAGCATTGGCCAATGCTCTCTATAAAGTTATAATGAAGATGCTTGCTAATCGCTTAAAGACCATTCTGAACAGGGTCATTGGTAGGGAGCAGTCTGCCTTTCTTCCAAATAGGTACATCCTGGATAACTATCTAGCGGCTCGAGAGGGGTTGCACTGGAGCAGGGTGTCAAGGCAGAATTGTGTGCTCATCAAAATGGATTTTAGGAAAGCATATGACTCTCTTAGATGGGAGGCCTTGAGGGAGATAATGATCTACGTGGGATTTGATCGACAATTTATCAATATTTCCATGGGTATGAATAGACTGGCCTCTGCCTCTGTGCTTATCAATGGAGAACCCTCTAGCCTCTTTGATCTCAGGAGATGAATTAGACAAAGGGTGTCCTCTTGCCCCCTATCTATTTCTTATTATGGCTAATATGCTTACCAGGATGGTGAATCTCAGGATCTCTGAAGGTGGTCTACATGATCTAACGCTCCCTGATCTAGAGAACAAGCTCACTATCATGCAGTATGCAGATGACACCTTTATGTTTCTCCGATTTGATGATGACAGTTTTCAGTCCTTTCGAGAAATCCTTGGTGCCTTTGAGGTCATATCAGGAATTGGATTAGATCCAAATAAGTGTTCTATCATGTGGGCCTTAGAATCTGATGTTGACCCTCGTGTTAGAGCCTTGGTTTTCCGATTATAGAAGCAGGAGGGATGGTGAAACTCTTAGGCCTTCCACTTTCTCTCTCTGATAATCTTAAGGGATTATGGTCCCCCCTGTTGGACCGCCTCCGAAAGAAGGTTGGCCTCTGGTCGGCTAAAGGACTTGCCGTGTCAGGACGAGTCACTGTGGCTAATGCCATCCTTGCCGCCTCTCATGTTTATTTCTCCTCAGTGTTGGTAGCGCAAAAAGGAGTCTATAATCAGATCCAAACTTTGTAGAGATAAAAAAGAAGGTGGGTTGGGCTGTAAGGACACCTTCACTCAAGCTCAAGCTCTTGCTGCTAAATTTGTGTGGCGAGTTCTACATGGAGACACCTCCCCTGCTCTTATATTTGTCAAATACTGGTTTAGCCAATGTAAGCTCATAGGTAAACCTGCCCTACCTAGGGATGAACTTGGGGTTGCCTTTAGGGATTTCAAGCTTGCACCTGGCACCTCCCCAGTCATGAGAAAAATACTCCAGGCTTGGCAGATAGTTCAAGCCCTTTGTTCCCCCACCGACTTACCACAACATGCTCGTATGAACAAGTCTGGGGACTAGAGCATCTTCCCTTGGCAATGGTGCACCTTCGAATCTTTGTCAAGTGGAAAAATCACGGGATTTCCCTATTGTGTCATCTTTGGGAAAATGGTAAGTGGATCTCCTGGACCAGGTTTAAAAGCAAGATAAATGGCGCAGGTGAAGGTGACAGGACTACACGGAATATGCCTTTTTTGGGGTGCGAGATCTCGAAGGATGGGATCCTCTACTGATCTTATGTGTGATCCCGGAGGAGGGGATCACAAGGAATCTATACAAAATATGCCCTTAATTTTTTTATGTGGGATCCTCTACTGACCTTATGGCGATGCCGGAGAAGGGGATCGCAAAGAATCTACACGGAATATGCCTTTTTACGGACGCGGAATCCCGGAGGAGGGTATCCACATTAAAAGTGTGACCAATATTTCACAAAAAGTTCACCCCATATCATAACATATATATGTTCTTATGTTTGTCCTCCTGAATCCGGCCATCGATCCGAGATCCTACAGCTCACGTGGCTTTGGGACGTATCGTGCGGCCCAGATGGCTTGGGAGTTTATGTATAGACTATATGTAAGCGATCCTACGGTCCAGGTTGATTTGATCCTGATCGCCGGTCCGAGATCCTACGGCTCACGTTGCTTTGGGACACATCCTACGGTGCACATGGCTTTGGGAATTATATGTAATCGATCCTACGGTCCAGGTTCTTTTTGATCCTGATCGTCGATCCGAGATCTTACGGCTCACGTGGCTTGGCACATATCCTACGGTGCACATGGCGTTGGGAATTATATGTAATAGATCATATGGCTCATGTTGCTTTAATTATTGTCACGTGGTGAGATCTCGACCCTTGATCCTACGGCCCAAGTTGAATGCTAATCCCTTAGGAAAAGGCTTTTAAAATTTTTATGTTGTGTGGGGAATTCGAACCCTAACCATTAATCCCCCAACCCCCCATTCTAACCACCAGACCAAGCATTAATTCCATAAATAATTTATGTTTCAAATATACTTAAGGGTATGTTCCCATTAAGATAAAATAGACTATAATTCTAATTAGTTCAAGAAAGTTCTAGAATGTTCTGGACGGCTCTAGAAAGTTCGAGAATCTTCTAGAAAGTATTAGAAAATAAGAGAATCTAGAGGGGATCTAAAAAAATTCTTCCAGAAAGTTCCAACTTGTTTTAATAAGTTTTAGAATGTTCTAGAATGTAGGGGAATCTAGGGAAATACTTCCAGAAAGTTCTAGAATATATTGAAAGTCTTAGAATGTTCCACAAAGTCTTAGAATGTTCTAAAAAGTTCTAGAATGTAAAGGAATCCAGAAGAATCTAATAGAATCTAAGAAAATCTTATAAAATGTAAGAGAATCTAGGAAAATATTGACAAACCTAAGGGAATCTCTTAAAATCTGGGGGATCTAAAGGAATCTTCATAAAATCTAAGGGAATCTAAGAAAATGTTGATGAAATCTTAGAGTATCTAAGGGAATCTTTATAGAATCTCTTTGAATTTCATGTAATGTAAGGGAACCTAGGGCAATCTCATAAAAGTCTTCATAGAATCTTAGAGAATCTAGGGAAATCTAATGCAATCTAGAGGAAACCTTATAAAATTTAGAGAAATGCTCACGAAACCTCTAAGAGAACGTTGGTAGAATTTTAGAGAATCTATGAATTTAGAGTATTCTCAAGAGATTCTTTTAGAATGTATGGCACGACAAGACCTTACACGTAGGAACATGCTAAAACTCGAACATACACCGTAGGACGCATTAAATTTCTTGTATTTATATGTGCATACAATACATTCACAAAATATTTACAGCCTCTTATACATGTATTCACAAAATCCAGATTGTAGGTCACAAAGTTCCATGTTTTTTTGCAGGGGCCACTCGGCATCAAATGGGTACCTGGATGAGAGAATTGATGATCGCCTTCGGGCAAGTAGAAAGTCGATTTCCCTTGGGCTAGGCACTCACTCAATTTCTGCAACATGGTCATGGTTTTTCCTATCTCTTCCTTCTGAAATCAGTCCCAGGTAATGACTATCTGAAAAAGAGTAAAGACACTAACCATGGATAATTCTTAAGTAATCTATAAACTGTAGAATTATGATTTACCTGATCTTCTTTGTTGCAAACCTCTCGAACTAGTTTTTTCATAATTTATGACATATATACTACAGTCTTGGTTGTTGTATTGCTGGGGAGCATTTATGACCCACCATGGCTGATGGCGTGGCGTGTTGACTAGGTCATCACGGAGGCGGGATACTCAAGGGGGGGATCATGGAGGAACATCATGGCTGATGGGGTGGCTTGTTGGCCAGGTCATCATAGATGCGAGATCCTAGAAGGCGGGATCACGGAAGAACACCATGGCTGATGCGGGTGGCTTGTCAGCCAAGTCATCACGGAGGCAGGTTTCTGGAGGGCGGGATCATGCGATCCCACTGACGGGGTTCACGGTGGCAAATAACGGAGGTGGGATCCTGGAGGAGGGGATCACAACCATGCCATTGACGGGGATCCCAAAGATGGGGATCACCAGCCTCGATGGTGGATAATGGGGTCATCGCGGGGCGGGATTCCAGCGGCGGGGATCACAACCATGCAATGGACGTGATCTCCGAGGACAGGTCTCCCGCGGATGGCTGAGATTTCATGGGGGGTTGGACGGCCAAGATCATCCTAACTGTACCTGGCCGTTGCCCAGGATTTCGGAGGATGGGATTTCTAGCTCCAGGATCCTCAAAACTAGGGTAAATATATCTTCACCCCTCATAGATCAACTAAACTAAGTATCGCTTCTTTAATCTAGAATAATGATCTAGTAGATCTAGGGCTAGGAGTATTCCTTCAAAATAAACCATGACCTTCATCCACTTTAAAACTCCAAAAGACATCTCGAATCGTCAACATTTAAAAGCCCAATTCAAACATAAGAGATAGGATAATTTTTATTGTTATTTTTTATGCATTAAGGTTCGTGCTAGGAGATATGCGGGCTTTGAACACTGCAATTTCCAGATGCATGTAACGAAGTCAAGATGGCATATATATAGATGTCATGCCAATATTGTACACCTAAAAATCCAAAATCCTCCTTTCTCTACATTCTATCAATAAATCTCATACGAAGAGTTATAAAGGATATGGAACATTATGAAGAACCAAGTATCTTAGAGGCTTATTTGTTCATTTCATAAACATTAACGAGAGCATGAAGAAAGATAAGGAGCAAGTCGACGGAGTAAGTATGAGCCATGGCATACAACCCAAATGATAGATGGACCGAAGAGACCATTTAATCATTTGAGCTACAATAGTGTTTTGTGTGCATAGTGGTGGTATATGCCAATGGCATGGATGTTATATTTGATAAAAGCATAGGCAACCAAAACCATTTATAACGAAGTCGTCTCTTTATGTTGATACAAAGATCTAAAACCTACCTTTTTAGATGCCCCTAACTCCCGATTCTAGGTATTTAGGAGTTGATAATGATCTAAATTGTTATCTTTTTAAATAAATACCAATAATGGACCTTAGAATCTAGTTTCTAAATAGTAGTACTCACATGATAATGACAAGTTATCCGATACTGCCATGTTTAGAAATAACCATTGAAACTTTTAAAATATCACCCTTTTGGTCCCTCAATAAAACAACTAAAAATTATTGCCCTTCCAAATAGCAAAATAGACCTTACAATCTAGTTTCGAAAGAGTTGTACTTACGTGATAATGACATATTGTCTATTATTGGCCTATAGGACCCATTCAAATCTTTTTAAATATCATGCCCCTTTTTTATGCAAATGAGAATAGTCATGGTAGCAAATGGCTTGGCATTTGTTTTTCCTAATAGGCAATAACAAAGACAAGAGATTTTGTAAGTCCAAAGGCTATACAACTTGCGTAAGAAGAAGCCGCTATTTCTTTTTGGATAATTCTTATGAAGATAATGTACAATGTTGGCTTGAAGTCTATGGCTCAAAGTGAAAGCTCATTTCACATAAACAAATAGACACATTTCGTTGGCCGAAGAATGTGATCTAAAACATAATATTATTTATTGAACGTATGATAAAACAATAAAACAGTTAATTATAACGTTGCTTGGTAATCTAACCCAAATAAATAAAATCTTAGATGCAACAAACCCGTAGGTTATACAATTACAAGAAACTACAATTGCCAAATGTAATGGGGGTTTCACATGCACAGTGTTGAATCAGCTCGCACCCCATGCACGACGCATTGCTGAGACAATGCTTCATTTATATTCCCTTGCTTACTCGTCCATTTTCAACGTTGAAGAAAAAATGGCCCATGTGACTCGTCATAAGAAGCACATAGTTTAAACAATTACAATTGTGGCACTTGTGATGTGGAAGGGGAATGCAGGACGTATTCCCCTTTCCACAACGTCAAGGAAAGGCACGGCACGATTTGATGATCTGACAATGGTGTAGATGATCCAGTGATGGTGCAAATGATATAGCTTCAGGTTTCAATGATGCTTCAAGTTTCGAGCAGGGTTCAGCTTTAAGTTTTCAATGAAGCAACTTCAACTATGGTGGTGATGGTTCTTGATTTTGAGTTTTAATTACATGAAGCAACTTCAGCTATGGCGTTGATGCTTCTTGATTTTGAGTTTTGTACGAAGATAATTAGCTGCAGCAGGTCATTACCTTATCCAATTTTCATTCTTGATTCAAATGGTCGCCACATGTACCAATGGGCTATATTTACCCAACTTTTTCCAAGAAAAGTATATACAATACCTCAAGCCAAGAGCTTTTAACTCGTATATTTTAATTGACAAAACAAAATTATTTCCAACGTTTCCTTTCTCTAGGGTTAGGACTATTTGGTACACCCAGCCTAAATTTTTCCATGTGAAGATGTCGGAAAAAATTATCAAAACATATATAAATCAGTTTGTAATTTTTCTTTTTCCTTTTTTCTTGTTCTGCGCCGCAATCTAGTTACGGTTTTTTGCGCCATGTGTAAGTACCCGCTGTAAGTTTTTCGTCCGCTGTAGATTTACGTTGCCTTCCTCTCCAAGCAAGCCCAGGAAATCTTCGTCTACAAGCATCACAAGGTTTGGAGTTCCTTCCAGTGCAATCAAGATCATCAATCCGCCAGACATATCGATGATGCCAGTGTTGCACTGAAATTGCCGTATGTTGAAGTAGATCGGTCTACCGAATGCATGCATCTACAGCATTCAAAACATGCCTGCGCCACTGTATACAGCCCAGATTTTTGCAGACAAATGATTTTTTGCAGAGTGGGATAATGTTTCGGGTGCTAGCTCCATCTTTCCTTGCAGCATCTGGACGAGCATCGCCATCGACGGCCTTCCATCCGGGTTCTCTTGAATGCACCAACACCCCAATTTGATGAGTCTTTCTGCCTCCATTTTTTCAAAATTTCCTCCCAATTTAGAGTCAACAATATCCATCAAATTGCCGGATCTAGCCTTGCTTAACGCCCATGAAAGAAGATGCCATATGCCACTGGAATCATCAACAACCAGAAGATCCAGCACTTTTTGCCCGCTCACAATTTCAAGCAGCACAATGCCATAGCTGTATACGTCGCATTTCTTTGTAACTATGGAGTGAAGGGGCCATTCCGGCGCAAGATAACCAGGTGTTCCTCTAACTTGAGTTATTGCTGTGCTAATATCTTCATTTATAGCTTTGCCATTCCGAAATTAGACACCTTCGCCTTAAAATTTTCGTTTAGAAGGATGTTTTGTGGTTTCATATCGAGATGAAGAATAGGATCAGAGCATTCTTCGTGCAAATAAGCAAGACCTTCTGCAGTGCCCATGGCTATGGCCATTCTTATGCTCCATGGCAAAACCCTATTTGGATCATCATTTACAAAGAGCCCATCTATCAAGTGATCCGTTGGCCATTGATTCGTAGACAAGTAGTCTCTTTGCCCCTTCCACACAGAATCCATAGAGTCTTACCAAATTCCCATGGCTTATGCCTCCAAGTGTTTTTACTTCTGTCTCAAATTCTTTCAGCCCTTCGCCTTGCCCCTTCCAACCGCATCACTGCAACATTTCTTCCATCTTTTAACTTTCCACTAAAAACAGCCGCAAAACCCCCTACACCCAGTTTATGCCTGAACCCATCAGTTGCCGTTTCTAGTTCTTTAAAAGTGAATCTATGGATCAAACTAGGCATAGTGTTGAGAAAATCATCCTCTGTATTTCTCAAATAAAATCGAGCTATAAATCCAGCAAGAGCAGACAATATAAGAAAACTCACTGCAAGATTATGATCACTGTATGAAAAATAGCATTTTGCTTGCTTTCTGTAGATGGTTGGACTTTGAGATATGCAGAATATTTTTTTTGGGAATCTGAGGAGACCATCTTTAGGCTGGAAATGTGGGTGGAAATATGATAGCATGCCCTAGCAGATAGATTGAAAGAATCTTCATAGAATGCGGCCAGACAGGAACAATTTGATATGACGGACTCCTTTCTTCTCTTGGACCAGCTCGGTGCATACATCTCGGATCCAAAAATTGTTTTTATCAGGGTCTTCATCATTTTTATCATTCCCTTTCCCCTCATTGCATGCGCCTTAGGCATGGCACTCCATTTGGCCTCTTATTAAGCGATATTATTTCCAGCAGTTCCGCCCTATTGGCAATTTGTTGGAGTCTCTCCAGTTCCAAATGAGGTACTAGGCATTGTCAGAAGATGTAGTGCTGCCTCCGTGGACGCTAAAACCCTATTCTATTCTATTCTATTCTTATTGTGCGTCTAGAATTAAATCATCCATTCCAAAAGCGATATCCATCATCTTCAAAGATTTCTTAAGCGCTGACAAAAGGGCTTCTTGAGGCCATTTGCTCTCTGTATGCCTTAAGAAGTTTGAAAGTATTTTGGTGGAGCGTATTCTTATCTTCATACCTGCTTCTGATAACAGATTTATAAACTTAATAAGATTACCTTTCTCATAATATTCTGGCATGTGACCTAACATCCTTGCGCAAGTTTTTGTTCGTGGTATTGGGCTCTTCGTGAGACAGAAGATAAAGTGCATTTCCTACATATTGCCGTGCTTTGTGTTGAGTTGATTCTTCACTCTCTTTCCATATTCACATCCAGACATGCTGTCCATATTAACTTTTACCAAAAATAAGTTGCACGAAGTTGAAATGATATAACCATTGCATCCTATTTCATCTCTTGCATTTGTTTACTATAAACCAACAATAAGAAGCCCCCATGTAATAATATATAAAAGAATGTGATGAATTAAATTGCAAAATCTTTACTACAAATATTCCTCTTCATCGAATGACTTTCTTAAGCATAAAGAAGCCAGGGAAGAGAAATGTTCGCGGCGGCCTTGGCCGCCGCAATAAATTTCTTCAAGGCCGCCGCAATAAATTTCTTGTAATATGATGAATAATATTCAACAACCAAAGAGGAGCTGGAAGATACCAACTTTTTTAAGATATTTGAACTACCTCAACTGACACTTTACATACACAAGCATACTAAAACACACCAACCAATGAAATTGCCTGAAGGCATTGCGTGTCCCAAAAGACATCCACAATTTGTGGTGAAAATATTCATTTTAAGGATGTCTTTCCTTGATTTCTCCCCAGAAACTTCATAGTTAATGAAGGACGTGTATAAGGACTACGAAGTAATAAGCATGCAACTGGTAAAAGCCTATAACAGAAACGGTAGTAGAAATGTATAAATGAATTCATTTCGACTTTGATGTGTAACAAATTTGTCACCAGGAGATGGCCAGTATCTTTAAGTTTTCACAATTGCTATATAGGCGGCAAAACAGTAGGATCATAAAAATAACGGACAGTGGGCAGCAGAGCAGCAGCAGCAGCAGCAGATATACCATTTATTCACATCTTATGAATCATCCAATAAAATGGCCAAATTCTCACCCATAAAGCTCCCAGACAGTCTCCATATATTGCAATGACTGGCTTCAAAGGCAGTTTTGTCCAGATTGATTGCCAACCCCTTGATTTCCAAGTACTACAAAGATCAAACTTGACAAGACACCAGACTCTAAAGTAATGGCAGATGTAGTTGTTATGTATCCGCTGCCTCGTAGCTTTCAACCATACATCTTACAGAATTTAGTAGGGCATAATCATGCTCCAGTAGCATACAACCGAGTCCACTCCTTGGCTGTTGCAATTATGCCAACCATTAGCAACAGGAACAACATCATTATGCCAATAACAACAGAACCAGACAATAGAACCAGGTACTATAAATAAAGCTAATCAGATATAAATGAGGACTTGGGCAATGCATAAACAAAAATTATTGCATAGTCACAACTGAACAACCTGTCGCAACAGCCTCCGCCTCATCCGTTTTCCAGTGCTTTGCAATATTTTCATCTAAGGGATCATCAGGATTTGGGACACTCAGCAGAGCTTGAATGCTGCAAGCAATCTCATATTATAGGACTTGCAGTATATTCAACAAGAAATATGATGCCATACGAACCTAAGTAACACTGTACGAATCTGCAATGCAGGGCTCCATTTATCTTTCAAAATGTCTAAACAGATACGACCAAGCTGAGACATATGAAATGCATTCTCATGTTAGTACTCCACCGAAGGTTGTTTCACACAAAACCAAAAGAAACTCCACCTTATCGATGTTGGGGTGGTATATTTTTGTCAAAAAGCGGACCTGTATAACAATTAGGGAATTTAGTGTAGCATATGACCTTTAGCCTGTACGCAACCAAACCTATGCATCATGTGACCAATCATGCAACAGAATTACCTTAGGAGCAGCCATTGGATATTCTTCAGGTAAAAAGAGCTCCAGCTTAAAAACTCCACCTGCAAAAAACCATGTCCTGTCAGAACATTAATAGAATTATGCACAAAAATGACGGGGCCTCAATATTGTAGAACTCAACCACATGAAAAACTTATACTAGATTCCCTGAACCGAACCACCATTATATTTAGAAGATCAATGATAAATAAAGACCTTCATAGGGAGACTGTGTGGGTCCAAGAATCATAACACTGAAATACCGCAGATTGTCTTCAGAAGGAGATGCACTAATGCCTGGTGCTGCAGGAGCGAAACATCAGTCAGTATTCCCTAAATTTTACGAGTGTTCATAATAAAAACAGAAAACTTACCAGGTTCACTCAGTAGTCGCTGAGTCTCCTGTTAACACAACAGATAAAGGTCGTAAGACTGTATTGAAGAGCAAAAGAAGCAAAGGGCAAAAATAAATCGTGTAACAAACAACACCAAGTTAACTCAACGTCAATAAGGTCTTAAAATGAGGAACAAAGTTGTATTTGAAGCTTAGCATAAAATTAGAAGCTCGTAAGAAAAAAAATTCATCGAAGCAGCTGAGGCGCAACTAAGTTTATGGTAGAAAGTCTTAAAAAAAAATTTAATGCAGTGCACGAGAAAAACTTCAGAAACAAAGAAGAACAGAAAATCACCTTGATAATCCTGCGCGGCAGATTGCTATTTGTAATGGCCGACGACATGGCTTCCAGACGAGAAAACCCTGCAAGCCCAAACGCCTAGATCCGCAGGGAAGAGGGGATCGATCGATGCCGGAATTAAGTTAGGGTAAAGCGGCTTGTACCGTGGAATTGAAGAGGCGAATGGCTTGCTGATCGGCCGATCGATCGACCGCCCGATCCTAAAGTAAGCCAGCAAAAAGGAGAAGAATGCCCTAAGCTTAAGTTTACTTTTACACTCGTTCCTTTAAGAAAGCAGCAGTGAGCATAAAATTATTTGCCCAAAATTAAAGCACCAAGAAACTGGATATAAAGATTAGAGTATTTGTTTATTAGAATGTTTAAGTATATTCCCAGATCCCATGGATTTGGCAATTGAATCCCTTCTCTAAAGTTTGCATATCTCAAGGGGCAACCCATACGTTATTAGAGGATTTGGCTTAGCTTTCATGATGGTGAGTTTCATGTGATGAAGGTTGTTGTTTCTAGTATCTTTTACATCTTAGTGAGTTATTTGTATCATAAGCATCAGCATGATATTTGATCCATTTATCTATTTGTATTGCACTATAAAGTCCTTGGTTGGACCTAGAGTTATAGAATTAGTGTATTTGGAAACGTGCCACCAAGAGGTGGTTTCCAGTTGGAAACTGGCTGGCGGCGCCCTACGAGCGGCGGAGCCACGAGTGGCGGCGCCGCCAGTCGGTTTTCCAGTTGGAAACCACCGATTGGTGGCATGTTGCAAAACGTAAGCCACGAGTACCCTACGATTTCCGGACGCGTGTCAAATCCTCCACGTCATCACCCCTGTTTTGCGAATTCTGGCGGCAATGGCCCTGGCGATGGCCTTGGCAGCTTCTTTGCCTTCAGCGAAGGCAGGACTTCAGCGAAGCTTATGGCGATCAGGACTTCAACGAAGCTTCAAAAATGGCAATCATGGTTCCGGTGAGCTTATGGCAGACAGGAGGATTCCAACGAGCTTATGGCAGACAGGAGGATTCCAGCGACGCCATAGCCAGGAAGGGAAAAATCTTCATGCTTCTGTTAGAAAACTTGATGTTTCAAGAACTTCTGAGTGGCGCCGTTTAGAGTCGGTAAACCAAAACCAATAAATAAAAATACAGGAAAAAAGCGGAAATCATAGGCTACCCGTGGTTTACATTCTTCAAAGGCCCTCATGACAATCATACTAGAAGCTCATGAAGTGTTCTTCTCAGTCAGGTTCGTGAACGACGATGCAATCTATATCTCACTAGCGTTAAGTAGATTCATACTTCAGGGACACTTTTGCATTTGAAACTATTTCGTAAGCACCTATTTTGTTTGGATTTTGCAATGCATTCCATCTTATTCGTCACAACACAACCAATTCTAGCATTTAAAGTATTCAATTTCAGTCACTCATACCTTTCATAACATTAGGACCATTTTTATACGTTTGGTAAAGAAGATTAACAGAAGATAGATAGAAAAAACATTTACCGTAAGACCACCAATGGTCTTGGGACGAAGGACATGAAGCCGAAGATTAGAATAAAGAACATAATAGAATCTATTTCTAATCTACACAGAGACCAATAGGCCCAAAACCCATATAAAAAAAACTATACAACCATTACTGCTAGGATTATGAAGCCTTTCCCCAAAAGGTTTTAAAAAAGAATCAGAAATGGGCACGAAGGCTCAAACAAAGCCAAAACATGCAACAAAGGCCCAAAACAGAACAAATGCCAAACCAAGGGCATATAGCCCAGTCATAGATACTATGCTGGAAAAATTCGATCTAGTAACAAAAGCACATGTCAGTAGGAAGAATGAATGATCGACCCCCTCTGTATACTGCCCATTTATATGAACATGATGTACTTTAGCTAGCTTATTGTAACATCAAATCTTCTAGAATCAAGTAAAACAATCCACGTGAATTACAGTCATGCTACAAGATATAAAGACAGCTAGTCATATCACGAAATTGATTTAATGTATGATGTGGTTTGCATACCTGCATTTTCATAGTTTTTTATCTTGCCGAGCTACCCAGCATCACTTATATCCTCACTCTCATCTTAAGATGAAGACGACGAGTACAACGGTGAAGATGGCAGTGCCACTGCGGACAACCCCATGGAAGTTAGCAACTCATCCGTAGGGATTCATTATCATTGTTATAATCAAAGTTGGTCTCCCCTTTGCTCTTGCAAGTGCAAGGGTCTCAACTGTTTGAACAGCGCATCAACGTTTATAGCCTAGAAATGAAGTTGGAAGTGTTCCACAACAAATGTCCTCGTCTCCATCGTCAATGAAATCTTTTTCATCTTGTATTAGGTTTCGTCGTTATCCTTCTGTTGTGATATGCTTAAGACATTTCTTCAACTTTTGAATACATGTTTACCAGGCATTCACCACATGTTGTTTGAGCTGTAAGAAGCGGGGTTCATGCAAGAGCATCGTTTGATACCAGTCTATTTTGGGACATCTTATATTCATTTTTTGGATGTCATCGTAGCGTCCCATACGGGTTAAAGAGGGAATATTGAAGTGGTTTATACTTCGCGTCAAGAATACTCATGAAAGCTGGGGCGTGGTCACTTCACATCCAGATCAATGTTGTTCTTGGTATTATTGTCGTGCTATCATTTGCATGAACAATAGCAGCAATTTCGTTGATGTTTGAGTCAGCGAATATTAGTGTCGGATGAAGAGTGTAATTCTTTTACTGTTTTGAATTTTGGACGCATGAACTTGTAGATTTTAATATTCTACCTCGCATGCTATGGTGGCATAAATCAACGCCATTTTTAGCCCTAAATAATACCGCTAAGTAAAGTGATCTAAATGAACTAACTCTCACCCATGTGATCCTTAACCATCGAACATTTCTCTCTTTCCCTCTTCCGTAGATTTCTTGGATCGGATCTAGAAGCAGAGTCATTCTGCATCGAGATCATAGTACCCTGCTTGATTAACAGTGCATGTCAAATTGCTACAACTGTACTGCTCCTACACAGTAATTATCGATATTCATTATTTGTGGAATTCTGAATAATTTCTCAGATTGCCAATTATTTCATTCAAGAAAAGGTGCTCCAATGTAAGCATCTAGATTTTGTTGCTAATGTTTTATAAACGGTAAATGGTGTTTAAATAGTTTCATTATACTATATTTGATGCTTTTCTATTGACCTTAAACATTCATGTATCAGGTTTGGAGAATGCATTCCCTCGTGCTTTGTTTCATCTCTTTTCTTAGTGTGAAATGTATTATTTGTATATTTATGATCTCTCTTTTTGTTTTGAGTATGTGGTTGGGTGGTTTGGCTCTAGTGGATATTTTTTCATTTGTGTTTTTGTTGAGGCTGAAAGAATGGCATGAAACTGCACAACTTAGGGTTTTAAGAACCCTGAAATTCAGACAAAGGATTGCCTTTAAAATATACACATATGCATCTGGCTTCAGGCAAGTAATAGGACTTAAGTCATCTGCAATCGCCATTCGAGGAATATGTCCTACTCAGCTACAAATCTGCAAAATAGAAACACAAAAGAAAAACAAAAGTCATTCATCACGCAAAGCAACACGGTTGTTGCCTTCCAGCTGATTTGAGAGTTTATATGCAATTTTTCATCATGTAACCCTAAAAAGGAAAAGGTCGATATTTGCAGGTCCACTTATACTACAGAAATATTGAAAATTAGAATATTAAAAAGGGGGATGATGAATAGTTGGAATAAGAAGCCAGAGTCAATCTAGTCATTGAGATGGGTAAAGGGAAAGAGTCCATGCGAAAAAATTAGGGCAAAAACCATTAAGAATGTGGGGTTAGATTGTTTAAGCTAATTTAAATCAATGCTCCAAAAGTGACGCGCTCTAGAAATACTGTTTGGTATGCCCCAATGAATATATCATTAAAACCATAGGAAAATCATGCCAAAAAACGTATAAAACTATAAAAATAATCCCCTGTTATTATGCTAGATTCCCATTTGTATCATCATTATGTAAATTGTATCCCACAAATGTGACTTCATGATTGGCATTTTATTTATTTGATATCAACTTAAGAAGAGCATTATAACTTATATAAGAATAAGAATAAGAATAGTTTTTTATCGTCCACTGAGACCAATCGGCCTATGGGACCCAGAAGGAGCGCAGCAAACTTATTACTGTCCGGGTTAAAAAACCCTCGCCCCGAAGGGTTTTCGAGGGAAAAACCGTGGCAGTAATAAGAATGCTGTCAAACTGTACAAGTATACATCATTAGGAAATAAATGTGTATGTACATGTCAAGCGCGTGCCCGAGGACATAGCTGATCTCGCATGTCCATGACCTCCTGAAGGTATGATCCTAGCACCCGTACGGATGCCGTGCTCAATGTCACATGTAGCGGCTGGCCAGGCCTGACCAACTCAGCATAGCGCGTCCGGATTTGATCATATGCTGGGCATAAGAATTTGGCATCGATGGAGAAGGCTTTCTTTTTTTCTTTTTTTTTTTTTTTTTTTGGCTACCTATTGTATAGTAGGAGTTCTTTGTAGACGATATTTGTAGTGATCTTTGCTTTGTTGATGTCGTCGAGTAGGAGTAATACATCTTCTTTTCTTCATACTCGTCTGGGTGATGTATAAAGTTGCCCATATGCAAAACCTTTTGTTTTTAGCTCGAGGACAATTTTGTCGAGATTTAATCCCATGACATTGGTCGATCGTAGTAGAAGTTGTTGTTTGTGAATTGTCTAGGGGCCATATATCAGACTGGTAGAAAAAATTGACTCGAGAAATGGTATGAATGTTTCCGTCATGTTGTGATTCTCCAGTGAGGAGTTTGACTATGACGAAGATGTTGTGCATTGCATTGAACATAGCATGACTCTGGCAATTTTTATGAGACCTCCATCTCTCTCAAGTGTTTTTGCGATGTGGCATATTATATTGGATTTAGGTTGAAGTATTTGTTGTGGGAGTGATGGGTACTTATAGCCATTGAGAAAGTCGGTTGTTGCCATCGTGCGGTCTTCTATGGTTTGGTCATTTTCTATAAGTTGATCTATGTTGGAGTATAGCTTGACTATTCCTAAAAACATTTGTAAGCTATATGCTTGAATTTCGTAGACATTAATGTTGTTGTTGTTGTTTTTTTTTTTTTTTTTTGAAATTAAGAGTAGATTTTTTTATTAATTAGAAAAAGCCATACAAAACCATATACCAATCTGCTACAAAGCAGGGCATAATGATAAGGACCTCATGAGAGGATGATTGTCATAGTTTGTCTTCAAAATTGACTTATGGAACTTGAAATAGAGTTATAGTAATATAGTAACATAAAAAGTAGACAATAAGGCCTTCAAGCTTATAGTGTCCCTCGAGAATTGAACACTGAATTAGCTGCTTTTTTGTGAAAATCTTCAATTTCCTATAAAAGCAAATCAAAATACCAACCATGACCTTGATTAGATGAGAACTGGATACAAGATAAAATGGTCAGGATTGAGGAGCAATGTTGTGGTGATTTAAGGCTAGGAGGAAGGATAAGATGCACAAAGGGCAATTGGAATTAACTCTGATCTCCAAGATGAGCTTCGAACCACTCATTGTATTGCCTGTAAAATTCATTTGTCGAGCCATCTATGTATCTTTATGACCACAGTCATTCTGAATGAGGAGAGATGATAGACTTTCCTTTGCCATTAGCAGTAGCAAAGTACCATACAAGTCTTCCAACAGCTTGTGACTGTAATACATTTCCTTGTATCTGCTCAGCTGTCTCTCAGTCATACTGAAATGGGTATTGAATAGAAATTCAAAGAGATAATGCATCTGCATAACTTCTCTGCTATAAACTCTAGCCCAGTCAGCTTCTCTCACTCTGAGTTTTCTACTTCCTGTATGAACTCGTCTGTAATAGTACACAACTATCTGAGGGTAAGCTGCCTTCCTGTTTGCTTTGGCCAGTATATAGAAGCCTCATAATTGTCCATGTCCGTGTTGAATTTTGAAGATCCTTTCCCCTTAAGAAAATCTAGATATTCTGTCACAGTCAGAGTAAGGAGCATTAGAATCAATAAGATTTAAATTAGATATAAAAATATCAAAGGGGCCCCTGAATAGCCCTATGGAATTTCAGTTTGTGTTGTAGTTGTCTCCCTGTTGTCTCTTATGGAAAGTAGCAATGGATTCAATATCCAATTGAAAATGCATTTTAATCCAGAAAACAGAGAAGGATTTGGAACCATAAAGAAATCTATTTCTAGCTTTCCAAACAATCCAAATCTATTTCTAGCTTTCCAAACAATCCAAAAAGCAGTGTAAACAAGAGTGTTACCAGAATATTATCTTGTTGCAGGAATGAGAGAATCTTTATGGTGCAGATATCTTTGAAATCTGTCAGAGAACCAAGTCCAAAAAGAGCTTAATTTAGGACAAAGGAAAATATGATCCATAGACTCTTCCTGAAGGCAGTCAGAATGACAGTGAGTTGAGACATTATATCTTTTCGACAAAGACACGAGATTTGTCAAACTCTTATGGGCCACCAACCAGATAAAAAAGCTGATCTTAGGAGTGCAATAGGAATTCCAAATACTTTTGAAAAGGGAGAGGATTCCTGATTGACTTAATGACATTTTTGCATGGCCTTGACAGGAGCATCAATATGACTAAGATAGGAATAGATATCACTGACCTTGTAGATATTCTTCCCTGTTAAAGTCCACCCCAAAGTAGTACTGTAAGCATCAAAATTCTTGAAAACAAGAATATTCTTAAAGTGAGCATATAGTTTTTTATCACTTGAGGTACCGCTGATGATTGATTTTAAAGAGGTCCAGGAGATAAAGGAATTATTATCTCTGTATAGGTTTTTTATTCTTAAAATCCTTTTTTCAGACCATTTATTATAAATTCTAGGATGCTTGATTGCTATCACTTTGGAGTGTTGATCTTGAAAGATAGGGGACTAGAACAAATTAGTGTTCATAGTGGCATCAATGACCTTATCACTTTGAAGACAAGTCTGAACTTTATTCCAGGCCATCAACAAGTTATGCATAAGAGGAGAAATGTTAGGAGCAGGATGAAAGTGCACAAAGGCAGATTCAGGGAGACAATTCTTAATAGTAGGGTGACCTGAGGGGTAAGATATATTCAACCAATAAGCAATGAATTGAGAGGCAGGAGAGGCATTATCCAAAAGAGTTCTCCAAATATAATTCCATGCTAAAGAGCAAGTTTGATGAATATGCAAATTTTTACATCCCTCCTAGATTTTTTGGCCTTGAAACTGAATTTCAGTTGACTAAGTGAGAACCATTCCAGATAAAATTTCTAATGATTTTCTCTAAGAATAAATAGACCTTGGAGCAATTAAGGCAGAGGAGAAGTACACATGAGATGAGGCTAAAACTGAGTCTGCAATAATAGTTCTGCCAACAAAAGATAAACAGCTCTTGATTTTCTCTAGAATTGGGTTCCATAATCCTTTTAAACTTGGATTCAGAGAAAGGGGCATACCAAGTAAATTAGAGGCCTGCAAGGTATTTAGAACCGGGATGCCACATATGGAAGTTTTTTTTTTTTTTTTTTTTTTTTTTTGAAGGACGACAAGCTTTATTCACCAAGTAAAAACTAGAGCAACATAAAATGCAAAGACAGGATTATAACCCTAGTGGACAAACCGATTCAACTGAGCACAACCACCTGAATAAAGCTGAAGATAAGTATGCCAGATCAGTACTTTCTTCTCTTGATCAAGAGAAGAACAATTGTAAGCCATAACAATTTTATTTTGTGCCCACTGAACAACAATCTCATCTGCAGTATCTACGCCCTTAAAGATAAACAACCTTCTTCTCTTCCAGATTGACCATGCCAAGATGAAAAGCTCGTTTCCGTAGTTTGGGCCAAGCATCAGGATAGATAGCAAGCAAAATTTGCTGGCTAGATCGAGACGTGCCAAATAGGGTCAACAACCAAGACCATGCCTGCCGAAGCCGCTCACACAAGAAAAACAATGCTCAATACTCTCAACCCTTTGCTGGAATAAAGGACAGAGCCTTGAAATCCGATTATCCATTTTATGGACTAACTTGTTGACTTTGAGGCATCTATGGATCACTTGCCACCACAAAACTACTACTTTGGGATGAAGCAGCTTATCCCATACCCATATCCAAACACTTTTCCATTGTGGCTGAGGGACCTGAAGATGCCACCTATTAGATGGAGGCAGGATTTCAGAATGCAAAAGCAATTTATACACAGAAGACACAAACCGCCCTAACTGGATATCTTGATGGCAACCCCATACAACTACCTCAATCTGTGGACCAGAATCCTGTGGCAACAATGCAGCAATATGATTCCAGATTACTCTGTCCCATCTGTACAACAAGAACTTTGTTCTAAATGCTTCCCATGACATGAGATGACCAGACTCATACCAAGCTGCAATAGTGCTTATACCAGCTGCTATCCATCGTCGTTGAGTCGTTGGACGAACGCCACATATGGAAGTTTGATTGATATCACCAATAATCTTACTCTTGTCAAGGTTGAGATGCACCCCCGAGGCAGCAGAGAACTCCCTAATTAAGTCCAAGAAAGAATTGACATTATTGGCATTGGAGTCTAAGAAAAAGAGAAATTATTGACATTATTGGCAAAAGTGTTATCTGCATGTTGAGATATTGTGAGATAATCAACATTATTAGGAAGCTTAAGGCCAGTGATATTCCCTGTAGCTTGAAAATTATCTACACATCTAGGCATATCAACAACGATTAGAAAAAGATAAGGGGCCAGAGGACACCCTTGTCTAACTCCTTTGGCTAGTGGAAAGAAATTTGTTGGTGAACCATTTATAATGACAGGAGAGTTAGACATAGAATTTAAGCCATGAATGAGAGAAATAATTTTAGGATGAAAACCAATTTTCTTTAAGGCAATATCAATGAAATCCCATTTGACTGTATCAAAGGCTCTCTTAAAATCTAACTTAAGCAGAATGCAAGCTTGCTTGGAGATTTTATTCCAGTGAAGACCTTCCATTGCACTAATGTAATTGTCCAGGATATATCTATTGGGAAGGAAGGCAGATTGCTTTTCACTAATATTTTTTGCAGAAAAGGTTGAACTCTTTGTGCGCTGATTTTTGCACATATCTTATAGGTAGAGTTTGTCAAAGAAATAGGCCTCCATTCAGCAAAGGAGCTTGGATTGTCAATTTTGGGCACTAAAGCAATAAATCCAGCAGAGATAGAAGGGTGCAAATGGTTTGAATTCCAGAAGCCATGCACTAAACCAACTAAGTCTGAGTTCATAATATTCCAGGAGTGGAGGTAGAACTCAAGAGGGAAGCCATCAGGGCCAGGGGATTTACCTTTAGTAAAGCTCCTGATAGTTCAAAAAACTTCATCTTCAGTTGGAATATTTGCTAAAGAAGCATCCATAATATCAGCTGGATTAGCCAGAATATTATCCAGATGAGAAGTGAATCTATTTCCATTCATAATCTCATTTGCTAAAGGATTAGAATTTGCAAAGAGTGAGGCATAATTCTCAAAGAAGTATTTCTTGATGTCAGAGTTTGAGGTGAGAGAGGTACCCGAGTCATTTGACTTGAGTTATTGTATTCTTAGGTAGCCTATTCCTTGCTACCCTAAAAAGGAATTTTGAGCTGCCATGATCAATCTCACTATTGTATTTGATCTTGCATTTGATTGCAGAACACTTGGCTTCTCTTTCCTCAATATTTTTCAAGTGTCTCTCAATTAACTCCTCACCAATTTGAAGACTGTGATTGTGTGGATCTTCCTGGAGCATAAATCTAACTTCCTTCATTTTGGTAAGAAGGGTTTCCTTTTCCTGGATCCTATTTAAATGTCTGCCTTTGGCCCATTTTTTTATCCAATCCTTGGCTTTTTTTAATCTTGGAATAAAAATGTTTCATGTCGCAATTGGAGATTGAAAAGGCTTTGTTAAGGGATATATTCCTGATAAAGGCCAACGTCTAAAATGATAACTTTTAGTTGCGTACAAGGCAAGAACCTCTACAAGCTGCCTTTACTCCAGAGGTCGATGAAGCCGCCGTGCTTGTAAGATCTTTGCCTTCATATTATGGGTCAGCAGAGGCGTCCAGTGTTACCTATGGATGAGTTCGATCCTCACGCACATGTTACGAAAGGTATGTTTGTTTTAGTCTGACCTGGAGACGATAAAACTCCAACGTGGTTGGGCTTTACAGATGCCATCTTGGATCTAAAGTCTACCCATTATGGTCATACTTATGTGTCATGGTGGATGCCTGTTGGTCGTGACTATACAGGTTGCTTAACTAAACATTGGCGACCCAATCCATTAGATCCATCAAGGTATGAAAAGTTAGATGCTATATATTATGCATGGGATGCAAATGGCAAAAGACCGAAGACTATTCAAATTCCAAAATACATTGTTGACATGTGGGGGGGGGACATAGCATTAGCTAAAGGCTCTCAATCTCCGTCATGTTCTCGATAATCATGTATGTAATTTCACTTGCTATAATGGTAATGTATCAATAGCTATATTTAGTAATTTTTTATGTAATACTTCAACATTTTGGCATAATACTTAAGCATTTTGGACAATTAATACTCAGGTTCGATACATCAGATAATATTCATTATGCTTATACATCCTTACATCTTTAGTTATCATTACATCTGATGCACACACATAGGGGCACACATTATTGATGACATACAGTCAATGATCACTCATCAACCTCTGCTAAGGTGATCCCATTCAGCTCGTAGGTATAGCGTTCAGGAAGCTAAACAAGGTGGATCACAACATGATGAAGCCCAATGCAATCATACTCATGACCATTAGCTTTGGATTGCAGGTAGGGATCAAGGAGAAGATTATTGTAGATCATGGAGCAAGTAATGGTCTCGATGTGATCTGGACGAGTAGGCAGATAATCCATTGGAGATGAATGACTTCTACCATCGAATGGAGCTACTTTTATAGTCGTTGTAGCATTATTGGTATAATACTTCAGCATTATTGGTATTATACTTCAGCATTATTGGTATAATACTTCAATATTATTGGTATAATACTTCAGCACTATTGGATCCGCGGCTATAAATTCTTTCACCTTGCTTTCACTTCTCACCCACGAATTTAGTAAACTCCTCCTTCTCACCTTGCGTGCTCCATGTTCCTTGTTTGCTCCTTGCTCCTTGCTCCTTGTGTTCCTTGCTCCTTGCTCCTTGTTTGCTTTTGCAAATGATTAATCTCCGATACAATCCTCCCTGGGCTACTCCAGAAGCCTGCGAGCATGCCCCAGGCATTCTTTGTAGCCTGATCAAGATGAATTGTTTGACCATTGATTGGAGTGGAGGTTGTGCCACAATCTCACCAAGGAGCTTGCAAGGGAGTTGATCAACTTTATTCTCGAGCGATTTGATTGTGGTCATGAACCACTGATGGAAATTAATCCATCTGAATGCTATAGGAGACTTGCATTAGTGGGAATTCTTGAACCCCCTCCTCATCTGGACGAGATGCTACACCAATTGAAGGCTTTGCTTTGTTCTGATTATTTAGCGCACTTTTTGGATCAATACATACCGGAGGTCATTCATGAAATTGATAAGGGACAGATGTATGGCCTTATTAACAAGTACTACCACGAGTACAACAACTTTGTGGAGTTGGGTCCGCTCTTCTTCCGTGAGTATCATCATGTGGAATTACTTTTTGCATTGTCTAGGTACCCCATATGGTGGGAAGAATCAGGCTGGAATATGCGTGAGCTTAGGGTTTCTAACTCAGCTGGGTGGGTTAGACCTCGCAGGGGAAGGGGAAGGGATTAGGAACCTAGGGGAAGGTTACTAGGGATATACTACCGTAGTCCTAGTAACCTTTGCTATCTAGTCATATTGTGTCTGGAAGTTGGTATATGATACTGTGTTAACATGTTTTCTAAATATTCATGTAGTGTACACAACATATGTATGATACACGGGTATTGTACACGTGTATACAACCCCTGCATAAGGTCTACAATAAAAAAAATTCCAGCTTACTAAAAATTTTCCCATTATAATGAAATTGTGCTTATGTAACTTGGTAGCAAATTGATAGGTTACCTGGGTAGCTTCTTGTTTTTCAAAAAAGAATTTTTCTCATTAAGAAAGGCTCAAAAACAAAACGTATGTAGTAAACTAATATACTCTAAACCTTCAAAAATTTATAGCCTGGAACACTTCAAGCACCTTTCGCATAATCGACGTATGCCCATGCATCTTCTTCTGCATCGCTCCCAAAAACGTACATGTAAATCTCACACAGACCTTTCCCAATCTGTCAAGGAGCTGGAATAATGTGCCCCATATAGATTGTTTTATCCCATTTTTCAAGTTCGTTATCTAGCTGATGGAGACACTGTCTAGTTTAGTGCTGGAGACTTCCATCCAAAGGTTAAATTTGCCTACACTATTTATTTGAAGGGTAAGTTTTACACTTCCCGTTCGAAGTGAGTGGCAATTTTTTGTAGTGATATTCAACTGCATACTAAGGTCTTTGATCGACATTAAGTCATAAACTACATAATAAAAAAACTGTTTATGTAAAAAAACATATATATTTACTGTCAAATGCAAAGTTCATAAAATATTTATTTTCAAATAAAAACTTAAGTTTATAAAATATTTTTAAAATAAAAATATTAAAACATATAAATAAAAGCTAACACGTGTATTTCAAGTAGTATATTTGCAGATATATATGTAAGTGGAGCTAGTACTTTTATTGCATTTTTTAAACTTAAAATTACTCAAGAAACATATTTTTTTTATCTACAACGTTATTAAGTTATTTTTGACAAAGTTATCTCTCCCTTATGCCATTTGTGCAACTCGAACTGTCACAAATCCCTTACTAAATAAGACCTAGAAGTTGTAGTACATCCAACTTCACAGGGTTAGAACTAAAGAAATGTTCGCAGTGGCGTGATAAATTTCTTGTAATTCTTACATATTACATTTTAATTTGGTGTTTGTGTTAGGTATTCTTCCTTAGCAATTTTTCCCAGCTGACTTAGTCCCCTGATTCTCATGTCTGTTACTTGATCGCTATAAGCCTTGGGTATTATTAGCCTAGGACGTCCCTTAATCTCTGTTAGGACTTTGCCCCATAAGCACTTAGGTATTCTATGCATAGGCAAGATAATGAACAAGCTTAATGTTCGTGTTCCCATCCCTCATGTCTCTCACTGTGTTCATTATTCTTGTTTGCTTGCGACTTGGCCCTCGCAGGGACCGTGAGGCCAAAAATAATTCCATACAAATGTCGTACAGACTCTATACATACATCACACATATAACCCACCACAAACCATTACTTAAAAAAAAAAACAACATTCACAACCGTTTGCCAATCAACCCTCCCCAAAAAAAAAAAAAAAAAAAAAAAAAAAAGCCCATCATTTCTAATATATTCGCACAAAGTGTCCATAGGGCCGTGAGGCTTCCCATTCAAATACATTCTATTTATGTTACACGTACGCATATGCATGAGAACCTTTGAAATTAGGTATTTCCCACTGGCAGTTACTTCCATAAAATAGGTTGCGCCTATTGATGGTCCGGATCCTCCAGTTCGATCATCCCACGATATAGACAGTAATGAAACTTTCATGGTTCGAGTGCTCTCTCGTGGTCCAAGGATTCTTTTCCAATTACTCGAAGTACTATTATTAACCTAGTCTTAGTCTAAGTAAAGAGCTTAGGTAACTTTAATTGTCTTCCATTGTGTATTAACCCATGTTGTGCCAAGAACAGGATCTTATATCATTTCTCTAGTACTCATATCAAGGCCATCATTTGGCACCTACATGGCGTGCATCCCTGATGTCAAACAAGCAGCTATAAACATCTACACAATGAACAAATTAATGTAGCATAGGAAAAATAGTGACTAATATATGTGAGATATCTACTCAAGAGGGATTGTGAGTCTCGGGACTTCTAAAAACGTGAGTGTTACTGACATGATCTTCCAGTCTAATAATGCCATCCTTGTCTTTCCCAATACCTGTCATAGGGTTAGGTCTATTGTCATCCATGAAGGCACGACCAAGGAATATGGACTCACATTTCATCTGTCGGCTTACTGGGATCATACCTTCAAGATGCCATGGATACACAACTCTCAAATATGTCCCCGAGACGGGGTTGAATTGTACCCTCATTTTCATTGTATATTTTATCAACATACTTATTACTGCCAAGGTTTTTCCCTCGAAAAACCTTCAAGGCGGCAGTTTTTAATCCTGACAGTAACATGCTATTCTCATTGTTTTGCATCCCATAAGCCAATTGGTCTCACCTCTTTTTTTACACATCCCAAAACAATTTGCTAAGAAATTATATCTCCTATTGACCCTGTTTGAGTGTAACTCTCTTTCTTTCCTTGTGGAAAAAGCAGCCTGTGTGACATTCCCCTGGAATATACGGTATAAATACGGATATCCCACGACCACATCACCATACAACTCTACATAAGTAGACTTGTATACACCTAATGTGGGGGAGATGACTAAGTTATCTACATAACTTAGCCAACCTAAGGTAAGAAGCCATTTCCACATGGCCTCACCTTATAGGCGAACCGCCACATAGACGCACCTATGGGAGCCAAGTGGCATTCATGTAAACCCTAACATATAAAAGACTAAACCCTAAATCCTAGCCACTTTTGGCTCCACCAACCTCAGACCCACCAATTCGCGATCAGAGCTCTGACTCGAAGACCGTCTTCGACAGCCTGAGTTGCAGCAGCAGAGGAGGATCATCTTCTCCAACTACTTGCTAGAGTTGGAGAACCAGGGAGTTAGCGATAGCGCGTCAGGGGCAGATATTTTGAATAGATTCCAGTATTGCAGTAGAGCCATTCTAGAACCTATTGTCCTAAACACGAACCCTAATCAATGAACCCTAACTATAAGTTAGATGTATGTGATTAGGATTAGTTGTTACTCTCATTTATTCTCAAGATTATATTGATATGATGTTGGTTGATCTCATGTTTGCACCTCTTGTGTATTAGGAAGGGGGGTAGAGACCTAGTAGCCACTAGTAGATGATGTTCCTAGTTTAGACCCATTAGTTCCCATTATTATGCGGCCTGTGCATAGAGCCCACCTGGCTATGGAGGCTATGGAGTGACTGAGCACCACACAACGAGGTCAGTGGCAAAGTGGAGGGAGGACCCTGTTGAGCGCGGCTACTGGGGTCCCATAGTGGGCTAGGCTCATAGTCGGTCACTTCGTGTGGACCGGGTATGGGTCTGACACTTCCTGGGTCAATGGTGTCGCCCTGACTCTCAAGAGTTGCAAGTGTCGGTTTGGCTCTTGTTTTGGGGAGTTCAGTCGGGTACGGACGTGTGTCGCCACGATTCTCTAGCCGCCCCCACTGCACTCCGGGCAGAGGAGATGCAACCCTTCCTACCTCATCGGACCGAGGAGATGCAACTCGGAGTAGTCTCGTTGGGTGATACCATGGGATTACATCTCCGGCAGGTTACAGTCACGATAGAGCCTGATTTAGCCTATCTGCAAAGTATGCACAGGAGGGGCGGATGGAGTGGCCAACCCTAGCCATTGTCTATTGCCAGCCCAAGTCATTTTCATAACTCAGTCTGTTCTATCTGGAGGCCCCCAGCCGTCAGTTGACTCCCCCTTGAGTCTGAGCCCTGGGTAGGAGCCTCTATTTGATGTATTTGATGCATTATTGTATTGTTGTATTTGATGACATGGATGGATGGATTATCACTACCTTTCGAGGTAGTTTGTTGTTATTATTGCTAGTGCTTATGTTGTATATTTTGCTTCCGCTGACATAGGGACCCCTAGAGGACGGGACGGAATGACACCTCTGTGTCCTTTTCTCGATAGCCTGGTCCCCAGATGCGAGTTAGACAGAGGACCCATACGACGGGTGGCCGTTGGATGGGGAAGGTCATTCGATGTATATGAGGGGCTGCCGTATATAGCGCAAGGAGCGTCACAACCTAGCTTACTATTTCTCACGTGGATTGATCGCCCTAAATGATCTATAGGTCTTGACCACACTTGGGGTAGGTTCCCTTCAGCAGAGTTGATTTGGTAACCAGAAATCTAGTCAATAGCTGATCTGAGCCGTGATCTGATAAGGATCAAGGCAACAATAGTCAAGCTTGTTGCAAGGACGTGTGGTAGCGAGGTCCCTATACAAAAGCTAGACAAGTCACCAACATGACTTCTTGAATCAACATAATACCAATAACGTTCTTTGGATTCAAGGGGCTTCTTGAATCAACATAATACCAATAACGTTCTTGTCGCAGCAGCAGCAAATGGGAGGTTTGGAGGATCAACATTTGGAAGAGGAGAGCTTATTGATGTCGTTAAGCATGCAATCCGGCAGCGTGGCAGGAATCGAAACGATGATTCAGCCATGGCAGAGGCCTTGTTTTGCCAGAATGGTGGCTATGGAGTCTAGCTTATCGGCCGATTCAAGCCTTTCGCCGGTTTCGTGCTTTCAGATCGAAAGGGGCACCTCTTTAGCTCGGAGATTTGCTCCCCTGTGATCGCACAAGAGGCTTTGTGTTCTTCGATTTATTCCACCCCCGTGATCACCCACGAAATTTATGGCAATAGTTCTATCTCTAAGTGTGGTCCTCTTTCTAGAGCTCCAATGTTGATGGGTTCTCTCGATCAAACCCCATCTCTAGTGAACTATGAGAGATTTCGGCACCTTCCGGAGCCGCTCGAGGCCGATATGCAAGTTATGTTCAGATCACTTCCCGAGAAAGGCAAGCTCCTCCAGGCTATGATGCAAGCTGGTCCTCTTCTTCAGACGCTTCTTCTCGTTGCTCCCCTTCCTCAATGCAGACGCCCTCCCCCTAGTCTTCACTCCCGTGAAATTCCTCATGTTTCCATGCCCCTTCCTCCCTCTTTCCACCTTCCTTTGCACCCCAAGAACAATACCCCATCTTCAGTTTTCCTTCCTATCTCAACACCAGACCCTCTCTTGTCCCTAGGCTCGATGGCCACCTTCTTCCCCATGAGTTTAGACACTTTGGCAATGCCCCTAAGTATGCAAAGATCCATTGATCTTCTATGTCCCCTTGAGTGTTCATAGTCATAAGTTTCATGTATAGAAAAAAAAAATGGTTCTTGAACAAGGTGACGGTGCAAACGCACTAATGACCTGTGGTGCAATTGCAGATTCCTTTTTCAAAAACACATAAATTCGACAGTTTTGACTATTTTTAAAAAAACAACTACCAAAAAATAAAGTCGCGTTCCAAATATGGCCATTTTAAAAGCGGGCGACAGATTTTGTGTTAAGACACACTAAGAAGATGCACTTTCTTACGACACAAAAATACAAAGGAAAGGAAGAATGTCTATGCGCGCATAGACAACAAAGTTATATTTCAATAATTCAGTACAATAATATAGGCACTTAAAAAAATGTTCTTTTTTAGCACACATTAAATATCAAGAGGAGGTAGGTGTTTGCTTCAACAAACGCAAGTGGCACTTCTTAAAAGGACCATCTTCTTGTCCATTTTCTTGCTCCACAAGTTCTTCCGATCTTTGGAGATCCTTAGACCAATAGCTTACCAAAGTCGGCTGGATCATTTCTGTTGCTGATCAAATGTCCCTTAACACCAAGTTCTTCCTTTTCATTACTTTGAAGAGAAACAATTAGAGACTTGATGTGAGTCCTTAATGTCAAATACATTTTTAGGGTGCAATGACATAAGTTGTATAATGCACAAAAGTGCAAAATTGTCCTTTAACATCTTAAACATGTTATCATAACATTACAAAACTCGGTTGAGTGATGCCTAGTTGAACAATGCTCCCCTTGTTGAATACTACGGAGATGTTTGGGGATTGTATAAGCAAATAAGAAACATCAAAGTCACAAGCAAATTAGTCCTTGGTGCAAATTAGACCTTGGGAAAGAAGATGCTAGCTTTGGAAAATAAGTATTGAGCTACGCACATATTGCCAACTACAAGAAAAAGGGTTCCCAGGCTATTATCAAGAAGGCAAAAAAAATTGGCATGTTATGCGCACATAGCTTACAAGGAGGAAAAATTATAGCTAAAAAAAGATTGCCATGCTATGCGAGCATAGGCAATATATAAAAAGAAAAAAAACGTATAGCTTTCAAAAATTGGCTGGTGGGATCTTTTTTAACACTATAAAAGACAACCCTAAGTGTAATGTCGAGCAAATTGTAGTTTGCTGATGACTCTTGAACGTGACACAGGTCTTTACGATAAAAGTGGGTGGACGTGACACAAATGAGGTGTTTACGATAAAATGGTAGTGAGCACAAAATGAGTGAACATAACACGTAGGTAGTAAAATTTTTGGGTAGGTAGTGTCTATGCGCTCATGGGCTAGCTTCCACAAGCTACGAGCACAAAATGAATAGGTTTGGAAAAAACAAGTGCATGCTTCCACAAGCTATGTCCGCATAGTGGAGGGTTTTTCTTTTCCCCCATATTTTGTTCTTTTCTTAGAAGACCTTAAATTTTGGAACTTATTCTTTGTTGCATTGCATTCTTGGCACTTTTAAAAGGTAAACCAGTTGAGAAAAGGTTTTTTTTTTTTAATTTTGAAGCAAAGTTTCATTAAATGTGGAATATATAGGGTAAGTTGGAATAATTTTAATGTAGGGTGTTTGGAGGGTTATGTATGCCTCTATACTTATAGTAGGGTTACATGTATTAAAAAGGGTTATATATACATGTTGCAAGAGAAGGTTATATATATCGTATATGTCACTACATACATATGTATGCATATATGTGTACATGATACTCAAATATATAACCAATCCTTCCAATGTATGGCTGCTGCAGGGTTATCCTAAATTGGAAGGGTTCCAATGAAAGGGTTATATATACCCTATAAATGCTATGCCTATACCATTTTATACATCTATCTATCTTTAATATATAAAATACATATACATAAGTATCAACCATGCATAAGACACTTGCTTACCATATGCCATTATAGCCTCCGCTATGTCATTCGTTCCAACATCTGCAACAAGAAGAAGAGGATGGAAATATATTATGAGTTATACATAACCAGACTTTCTGGACCACAAGCATACTATGGAGTCATTTGTGGATTCATGTCATCAAATCTTCTAAATGGCATTTAATATGGATCTAATGCCAATTACATTCTGTCATATAATAGAGTGTCAGCTATATTTGAAGCTAAATGGAATGATCAGGTATCTTTGTTGGAGTTATATAGCCTAAATACAGATGAAGGTTGCATTAATAGAGCTTAAATGGCGCAACGGCCCTATTTCATGCTAAATGAATCCAGGGAACTAGTTAAATGGCGCACATGCTCCATTTAGCTTAATGGAGAAAAAGTGATTCCATTGAATTTTGGCTCCATTTAAGCTAAATGGAGCCCATGCCCATTCTGATGGTAATTTCAGCTTGAAATGGGGTCGCCGCACCATTTAAAGCTCCATTTGAACTCAACTTTCAGCTTTATTTAAGCTACATTGTAACTCAAAAAACGTGGATCGAGATGGGCCAGATCTTTTATTATATTATTATATCTAATCAGTATCAGTTCAATATACTACTAATGCACATTGAAAATTATAGCATTCTATCATTCAATCAAATATTAAAATCTACACCACTAACCTGAGATGTAGTAGCATAACGAAGTTGCCAATATATCCACGAGTCGATTCAACAAATACAACAATTTCAACAAGATCTGCAGGCGCCTAAGATAAACTCAATGTAAGCACAAATGCAAACTCAACGAGATCAATTGCCATCTAATTTACCAAGATCAACACAATGTGGAGGCGGTAGAGGCGGCAGAGGCGGCAGAGGCAGGCTCAAGAATAAAAGCCAAATAGCATCCTTCCCAACAGAATTGTACAGTCCACATCGAAGGGTTTTTGAATTTTGAACGGAGAATATTGGGGGGAATTCATATTTTGAATTTTAAATTCACGGGCGGGATTTTGGGGGGAAAATTTAAATATGGAGGGAGATTTAAAATTCAAATTTCAAAGTGCAAAAAGCGGGGTCTGGGACCTATCCATTTCTTCTCCTCCTCCACCATTCCCTCCCCACTCCTCGCCCCTCCTCCGCTATTACATTTGCATCTACCTCATCCCCTCCATCGCCTTTCCGACTCCTATATAGCCCTCCTCTAGCCCTCCTCTAAGATGGGATTTTATGCATTTCTTCTCCTCCTCCACCATCCATCCCCCCCAAGACGCCTCCTGCTCCTCCCCCTCCTTCACTGTTATACTTGCATCTACCTCATCCCCTCCATCGCCTTCCGACTCTTCTAATGTTTTCTCCTCTAGCGCCACCTCTGCCGCCTTCTTTTTTTACAACATTTGATCCCTGACCAGTACCTTATACAATTGGAGTGCATATTGTATGGTCGATTCTGCAGATGAAGCAAGCTAGCAACTAGACTACATGCAATGTGAACTGTATGTATTTATTTTAATGCATTGATTTCATCTTCTGTCTTATTATGTGTTCCACATGTAGCTGTTAGAGTAAATTACATCTCTAATACTTAAATATACAAATCTTATTTTCTTAGACTCTTCAAGATATAGTGGTTTAAGTAAATGTTTACAAAAAAAGAAAAAGGCTTGTGCTATCAAATGGCAAAAGAAATGACGATATATATACTTTTTTTTGTGTGGCTGGTGAAGGAAATGTGTGTGTGTGTGTGGGGCTGATCGTGCCAAATGGCGCAATGGCGCCATTTGAAGGAAATGGCGCCATCGCGCCATTTGGCAGGACCAGTCACACAAAAAAAAAAAAAAAAATTTTTTTTTTTTTTTTTTTTGAACTTGCCAAATGGTGGCGATGGCGCCATTTGAAAATGGCGCCATCGCGCCATTTGGCGTAACTAGTCATCAAAAAAAAAAAAAAAAAAAAATTTTTTTTTTTTTTGTTCTTGCCAAATGGCGCGATGGCGCCATTTCCTTCAAATGGCGCCATCGCGCCATTTGGAAAGATCAGCCCCACACACACACACATTTCTTCCTTCAATGGCGCCATTTTGCAGCACAAGACTTTTCCCCTGGTTGTAATTGCCTAATGGTGCCATACCGCCATTTCCTTCAAATAGCATTGCGACGCCATTTCTTTATCCCAACTGACTATGTTAAAGCCGTCGATGAGGTTTTTGACGAGACTTATTAAAATAGATTGTGCAACATATGCCTATCTCATGTAAAACTGTTGATATATTTAAAGCAAATGGTGCAGCTGCGCAATTTGCTAGGTGATTACACATAAGTAAAATGGCGCAGCTGCGCTATTTGCAAGGCCACTTCAACATTTTAATGTGTTTAAATGCAACTTTACAGGAATAAATAGAGTATATTTGGACCATGTTTCAGACTAAATGCCAGTTTGTACAGGTACTTTTGCTTCATTTCATTTCAAATGCAGCAGTTTTCATGTTATTTCTTATAGTTTTTTTAGTATATGACGCCATAGTGTTCTTCTTTGAGTGCATTTTCGCGCCATTTCATCCCAAATGCAGCAATTTTTGTGCCATTTCCTTTAGTTTTTCCACTAAATAGTGCAGATTTGATCAATAAATGTGCGAAAAAACAAGGAACAAAACAATTTCAGTGAAAGTTGGAATCACGAAATTTCCATATTTAATGAAACTGTGCTTTTTGTGGATCAAATAGTGTTTTTCTTGAGAAATGCCAAGGCTCTGATTTGCAACAAAGAAGTTGGATTGGTGCGAAATTTGGGCCAGATTTATCTTCTTGGGTTTAGATTTTGCTAGTTTTTAGCAGATTGGGGCCAAATTTTCCCAAATTGACAGATTGAGGCCTCCTTCAAAGCTGATAGTTGAGGCAAGCCTCAAAATTATTCCAACTGGATAAAACACTTGCTTCTTAAAGACATGTGAGAAATAATTGTCTCTATGAAACTGTCGTTAAGGCTGTGAAGCACTCAAAGCTTCAAAAGAGCAACAAATGTTTCTGAAACTAAATGTCAGATCCAATATCTATAATAAAAAAGAAATGAAACCACACATAAAACATAAAGAAGAGAAGAAAAAGACATGTCAGAAGAAGAAGATAGAAACAATAGAGGATTCAAACCTCCAGACCCCACAGGTGCAAATCAGCTATGAAATGAGAGGCCACGGAAGCAAACAAAACAAGCTACAAAACAAGGAGCTACTTGCATGCAAATCAGTTCATAATTTTGCATCAGGGTGTGTTTTTGCTTGACATATGCAAAAAAGCATGTGGGCGACACCCATGCTGAAAAACTGCTTTTCGAACTTCATTAACAGACGTCACGCCCGTCCTCGACCGTCACGGAATTTTCGCCCTTCATTCGGCCGTCATGCAAAATTCCTGAGCGGGAGGGAGATTCTTTTCTTGGATGCGTCGGAGCTAAATTTTGGAATTCGAAATAGGAAATGGCGGTGTTGTGTCATTGTTCTTGCAAAAGTTTTTGCAATTCATTCATCTGTCCACTATGGACTGGAATTCCGCCTTCCTGTCTTCTTTGGCCAAGAACCGAGTGCAATTTGATCCCCGGCACAATTCTATCAAAGCTTACAACAATTTCAGCAAATCAATCCGAAGATTTATGGAGTGCCGCCTTAGTTTCAAAGAAGAATTTTGATGACAAGATGATTCCCCGGTAGAGGTATGCCATAAGCTTTACCGCTCGTTCTTGATCAGCTGGGACACTTAATTTTTAACTCATTGTGCCTTGATAGAAGAGAAGACGAACCTCAAGTTGTCCAAGATAAAACAAGAACAGAGGATATTCTACATGAAAACAGATATGAAGGTATGTTGTTAGTGCTTGTTTAGTGTTGTAATAACCATTGAATTTAAATGATATTGAATGTAAAAACATCTAAGGTGGTGGATGTTGTCTTTTGAATGACAATGACACAAATGCATGTAGAGGATCCGTGTAATTCAGATTTATTATATTGTTGTTTGTTTGTGTAAAAAGAAACTTCATGACTAACCTTAGTTCTTGATTTATCTTTCCAGAAATTGGTGGTGAATTTTGTTATGAAGAAACACAAACTGATTTTATGGCAGAGACTTCACATGGTGAATTACAGCAAAATGAGACACAAGCTCCAATGGATATTGAAGGTATGTCAAGTTGTATCTCCAGTTGTTTTTTATGAATCCTTTACAAATTAACTTTTGTTAGCTTCTTTAGGTGTTCTTTTTAGGAAGAAGAGAGTTGAACAAAGAAGAAAAGAAAGACAAAGACAGAGAGAAAGGGAGGTCAAAAAATGATGAACAAGCCAAGTTGAATGGTGATTTCAAAGACAAAAAAAAAAAAAAGATTGTCAAAGAATATTGGCAAACTTGTTAATAATATTTGTAGGAATGCTAGTGAAAAAGATAGGGAAGATATTCTAAGGGTGCAGCCAAATGGTTGCCCGGTCTAGGTGTTCAAACCACCAAAGAATTCAAAACAATGAAAGCTATAGTGGACAACTTGAAGGATTCATTTGCAGCCCACAAATATGCAAAGGATACGATGCATGGAGAGCAAGAAGTGCTGCCATGGCTTACTCACAATGCCGACACAAATAGAAGGGCCTTTGCAAAGCAACTAAACCCTCAATAGAAGAATTGTCTTGTTGTTTAAGAGAAGACTTGTCACGAACATGGGGAAGGACCATGGTCAATGTTCAAGAAAAGCACTTTCGAAGCGACAAGCTTTCTTATGATCGAGGAAACTTGTGGTTGACTTTTGGAGGAATAACACCGAGTATCACCTTGCAAAAACATGTGGTGAAGATCGACTAGGCAAAGGAGTGAACATAATGCATCCCTTGCATTTTCTAGAGGAAACTCAAGTAAGTGTTTCTATATATTGATTTTTTGTTGGCCTTTTAAATTCTTTTTATAACTTGTGAATTTGCACTTGCAGGTTACTTTCTATAAACGTTTTACTGCTGAATATCCCAAGTTTGACTTGTCTTTTTCGATGTTTCATGCTCTGAAACCACCATATGTAAGGAAGGTCAGGGATAGAGAAACTTTCTATAAAGCATGCTAGGGTGTACCATCTAAAGTTCTTTTTAGGGAGTCTTGAAACTACCTAAAAGTACCCAAGTTTGTATAAATATCTCAATAAATAATACATTTGAGAGTTGATTCATTCATTTTAGTCTCTAATAATATTGTTATCCTCTAATACTATAGATTGACATGTTACTGACCTTCAATTCAAATTTTTTGGATTGATTTTAATGGGAAAAAAAAAAACAAAAAGTACCGGATAGAGAAACACTTTTGAGGGTTCCAAAAGTGGTATCACACATGAAAACAGATTTCATTAGGCAAGCAATAAATAAGGTTAGGCATGATGAGAAATTACATGGAGCTAGCTGCAAGTGCACTTGTGTGGTTTGTGGCCCTGGGCCAACTTGCATGGCAAATAAATGTATATACTCTTCTACCAGTGAGCTTTGGAAATCACTGGTTTGTCCAAGGGATGATGAAATAGAGGAGTGGCATGCACATGACTGTTTGACTCTCAAGTGCAAGAATTGTGGACTTGCCAAGTTACCAACCTGCCCAAATGAATTGAAATACATTCCAGGACACAACATTGAATGGAAGACCTATGACAAGGTTAGAATTCAGCTTTATTTTATCCCAAGTTATATCACATTGATCTGTCATTACCATTGCGGTACTTGAACCCATTGGAGAACCTCGTGCCCGATGGCAAGGGAGGGTACAAGATTTCTACTAAACCCGCTACCAAACCGGTTTACAAATGCACAAATCTTTGTAGAGATTATCCAGGAAGCCAAGAGTGTCTTAAAAGAGTTTATACCACATAATTATGAAGGAAGATGGCAGGCCAAACAATTCAGGGAGTGTTTGGCAACATTTCCAAAGGACACCATAGTTTCTGTCATAGATTTTGCTGAGAATTATACTTTTAAGATTCAAAAAGAGATACAGAGTCTACAATCGAAGAATGATCAATGCACAATTTTAGTGCATATTACATACGTATATGCAACATTGTCGATGATCCAAGTTTGGATGAAAATGAGAGAAGAATTATAAAAGAGACTCATTTCTACATATCGATGACGGGGACCATGATACCTTGTTTGTGCGGTATTGTTTGAACAAGCATCATGTATTTCCGACAAACATGGCAAGAAGAAGTATAACGCATACATCATGTGGTCTGATGGTTGCTCATCTCAGTTCAAAGGAGCAAGGAACTTTTATTTCCTTGGTAGGAACTACCATACCAATGGCATTCCAATAAATTGGAATTACTTTGCCTCCTATCATGGCAAAGGTAACTACATTCTTTGTCAATGGATTTATAGTTTTAATTTGTTTTTTTTTTTTTTTTTTTTTGCTACTAATAATAGAACAGTGAACATGATGGTGCCGGAGCTCGCATTAAACGAGCTCTTACACATGAGATGTTGAAAAGAGGATCAAGTACCACTTTCGTAAAATGCACATGATGCAGTAGTTTTTCTGGTCAAGCATTTCAGGGACAACTCCACAATCGAGGGCAAAGACAGGTTCAGGTATGCTGAAATACTGCTTTTTAACTGTTAGTGTGTGCTGAAATACTGCTTTGTTGAATGTTATTGTGTGTTGAAATACTGGTTTCTTTCCTAAACAGGTTTTTCTGGGAAATTGGAGTAGACGAGGTTGATAGGTCAGAAAGGTATGATTGTGCTACACTTTCCGGGTTCAAGCAAGTTCCATTCCATCGTGCCAATTCAAGCTACATCCTACACAAGTTGCTCATATGGACTACGCTTGTTTCGGCTATAATTGTTGGTTAGGCAAACATGCCAAGTGCCCTAACAAAGGTAGAATAGGCACATGGCAATACTCGAGCTAAGACCAAAAATGATTATGTGGAAGATGTTGTGGATGGCCCCTGCTTTTTGAAGGTGATCCTCAATGGAAGTCTGATATTCTTGCAGTTGGAGATAATTTTTCTGTAGTTGCAGAGCCAGACAACAAGGAGAATGTGGACTTCTATGTGCTGAAGTGCACAAAGGTGAAACATGTGGTGGAGAAGGCATTCAAAGATCCATGGGGCCAAAAGTTTGCCAGAAATGAGGTAGTTGTCACTGGTTTATTCTACAAGTTCTTAGGGGGCAGCAGATATGAGTTACTTGGTAAATGAACCAGAGTGTAATGTTTATAGTCATTTGGTTACTTCTTTTGTTTTGAGTTGACCAAGATTAGTGGTAACTCGCTTTTGATCCGCCGTAAGATACACATAACCAAATATTGGACAGCCTTTGCCACAAAACAAAGGCATTGATAGCTCAAAACTCGATGAACCTCGCATCAAGTGAGCTGAATTTAACAAAAAGAACAAGAAACTCCTGGGAAAAAAAAGAGAACAGCCTAATTCTTTTAAATTTGTACATTGTATACCATTCTATGATTGTAACCATTGTTACAAACCATTGTATTGAAATTTTAACCATTGTATTGTATGGTCATTGATTTGTAATGAATTTAACCAATTCATTGTAATGAATTGAATTGTGTTTGAATTTAGTTTGAATTGAATTTGATTGTCAATTGAATTGGAAATGTCTTTGATTTGTGTGTGAATTGAAAATGAATTTGAAGTGTGTTTGCATTGAAATTTGTATGACTTATACTTCTAACTTTCATACATAAGATATTCATAACAAAAGTGCAAAATATCAAGCAAACATATCATTTGATTCAAGAGAAACTCATTATTTCATACAAGTGTTACACAAAATATTTCAAAAACTTACCGCACCTAAGGGGAAAAAATTGGTGCAAGAAAAGCAATTTGTCAACATAAAAAAAAGCAAGATTGTCAACATGGAGATTAAAGCAAGATTGCCAACATGAGGATTACAACTGCAACTTCTTATGCATCTTCTTCTCCAACCACTTCTCCATGGTAACATCATCTTCCATGGGGTCAGTCTTTTGTGGAGACTCCAAAGACTTTCCTCGTGGCCGGAGAGAATATCTCACGCGGCCGGTGAGATCACCACCGTGCTCAACTCTCGACCGCAAAACAAAACAAGTTAATGTTAAGAAATTTATTTGTGCAAACCAAATTTGCAAGATAACACTTACAAGTGCTCAAGGTAATTGGCATTTGCTGAACAACTGCAACTGGAACTGGAGGATCTGCATAATACACGTTAGGTCAGTCTAAAATAAAACTATTGAACACATGTGCTGAAAAAGTGCTTACCTTTTTTAACCGAGTGTGCATTTCGTATAAGCCCTCCTTTGAAGCATCGGGCTTCACAAAGACCATCCCGGGTCCAACCACTTTTGAAATTTTTTCTCGCATTTAAAAAGTCGATGTGAGTCAAATGCACATGAGTAAATGATACATATGTTGAAATGTTGCTTACCTTTCATTTTTGGAGACAAATCATGCACTGCAAAATAGTGCTAGACAAGTTCATCTACAACACCATCTGCAGCAAAAAAATCTGCAGCAAAAAAAATCTTAAGTAATTGTACTCAAATACCTTTAATTGTTAATTTTTTTTCCTGCTGCTTTACTGCCTATCTGAGGACTATCTTCACGAGCTAAGTGAGAAAACTTCATTGGACTAACCTTGTCCACATCAATTGATCTGCAAGGAATAAACAAACTTCAAGCAAGCTTTAACTAACTTGAGAAAATAATCAAATAAGTACCTAGATCTATGGGTTTTTGACCACATGACTTAGTGGCACTCCTTGTTATTCTTTTCTTTGCCACTCTGACAGGCTGAAAATCTGAACTTGGTGGATCATTATACATAGAGGTGCTCGAGCTAGTTTCTTCTCTCGGATCTCTTCTTGGGTGTCACCTCCTTCGCTTTTTTCCAAATTTTGCCGGTTTTTTCTACTTCTTCCGCTGGTTTTTCCTTCCGGCTGGTTTTTCTACTTCTTCCTTTTCGCTTTCTTCACTTGATTCTTCTTCATCCTAACCTGGTGGCTTGAGTTCCTTGAAACCAAGTTCATCAAGAATACTTGAGGAACCTCAACATCACAAAATGATGCAATGCAATGCATGCCTTCCAAAGACAACACCTAAAACATATTACATGGTAAATATGACCACATGAATTAAGCTTAACATGCAATTCATATTCCTCTCGAAAAAACGTATACCACAACCCTCACATGTGGTTGCCCCTATGGACATTGGGAAATTATAAGTTCCCATTTCCGCTTTTGGGAGATTCTTCTTGGATTTCTCATTTGATGCAAGTGAGCCACATGCTTGCACTTGGCATGCCGAACTTCATGTTAGTTTCATAATTTTCAATATCGAATTGAGAATAGAAATTTTTTTTTAGTTGCCGCAAACCTGAAGTGTGTTCACCTTCGACATCCGCTTGTCTAGAAAAGCTTGGAGAGCTTGCTCATCCCTTTGCAACGCTTGTATTCCATCTTCCTCATGAGGATTGAACAACCGCAAATCCATCCACATCCGCCTCTTCTCCTTTATCTCGCCTTCTAGATCCTTGAAGTTTGCATTGAGTTGCCGATGGAACCTTCCATTCTCAACAACAGTCGGCCTCGTTTGTGCACCAATTCCTTCTTGCCGCCCTCATACATATGGGAAAGTGACCTCATGTGATTCAAAGAAGGTGCTGGTGTTCTTCTCAAAAGCATTCACATGTTCTTTGTTCACCGAGCTTGGCCAATCCTGTAAGCATCCGCCGCAAGACTTGCCCAATTAACCTTAAACTCGTCAGATTCTCGCAATGCCTTTGCAAGATGTGACCAGCAAAAAGCCCTTGCAAAAAGGGTTCTCAATTCATTATTTGAAGCGGTTTCGATAAACTCTCTATCAAATCGAGAGTGTTGTCTTGAACTGGGGCTTGATTAACTTGATGTGTATCTTGCCGGTTTTGGGCATAGGTTTTTCCTGCACTGCAAAAAATCAGCACTTGGAACATCTGCCCATTTGATACTTCTTGGATTCTTTCCCTCCATCGAAAGTTTCCGATTCTTTGCAAACTCAATGGGTGTTCTTGCAAAAGTAACTCCCGCAAAACCGAAGTTCTTAGTTTGGTCCCTTAAAAAATTTAGAAATGCAAGGGGAGCTTGTTAGCTCGCCGGAATTGGTTTTGGTCGCCATGCTTCAAGTCATGAATTCAATTAAAAAAAGCGAGTTTTGTAAACTCAAAACATGAATTATTTCCAAATTCATTGAAGATACCGCAAGACCGATGGGTCTGACGATTCCTAAATCATTAATTTCAAAGAACGGCCGAGGAGAATTAATCACCGATTCATCATGGATTCAAAGATCGCCGCAGAAAGTTCGCGCTTCAAAAACTTTCCCCGACCGGTGGCCTTCTCCGCCATCACGCCCTTCAACTTTATGGTCGACGGCTCGTCCGTTGCTGCCCGTCACGGACTGCTCGTAAAAAAATGAAAATAAAGTGCTAAAAACCGCTTGATCGGGCGGAAAATGGCACATATCAAGCATAAACACACCCATCGAAAAACCAAATCGGGTGAAGCACCAACAAATCCATATACTTTGATTTTTTTCTCATCATTACCACCGACCTGTAGTTTTGTCCGCTTTATGCTCATCATAATAACCGACCACATAAGCCGCGGTTGACCTTTGAAATATTTTTTTTTTTTTTTTACATTATTTGGAAAGCTTTGCAGCACATATTTGTACCCTTTTTCAGTGAATAGCTTTGCCGGCTATATCCCTGTGGAAAATCTTTGCTAATACCTATAAAGTTTTAGGGTAGATTGAAATACCTAAAACCGCCTTCAATAATGGGTGCTACAAAGGCCAAAGACGTTTTTGCTTCCGCCACCAAGATCATCCGGATTCAATAGATCCGCCACCGGACTTGTCTTTGACACTTCACCAAGATCATCATGGCATCTTCATTTTTTTTCATCTCCACTTCGTGGCGAGCAAAGAGTGCAAAAACCTAAGCAAAAATATCCTTGCCTATGCGCGCATGGCAAAAACTAAAAACTTTGCCCATGCGCGTATGGGCACTACCTACCAGATCTTTTTCCTACCTACCCACTTTCCTAACCTACACGTCTTTTTCCTACCTACCCACTTTCCTAACCTACACGTCTTATCTTTTTCGACACGTCTTATCCGTTTATTTAGCTCTTTTCTCCGTTTTGTTAATCCAAAAGTTGCATGGTGTCTAGCTTGACATTTTTTTTCTTTTGATTTGCTATGTGCACTACTAGTGTCTTGTAACTTTCTCGCTTGCCTAGGCACGCATAACAACTTGTGGTTCTCTTGTAGTAATAACAAATGGAATACGCCTTGAGTTGCACGTTTTAGCTTTTAGTTTTGGTTAAGACTCTAGTGGTTCTTCAATTTTCCCAATTTCCAATTGTGTCCCAAATCTACCTAAATGTGATTTTAGTTTTACACCTAGTTTGGGGGTGTAATATTAACAAAACAAAAATTTTCCTGTAATTTTGGGCCCTAAAATGGGTAACAGAATTGTAAATTGAGGGCCATTTTTTTATTTGACCCCCCAAAAGTGGCAAAATTTATGGTTTTTTTAGGAAATCTTTGAAAGATTCCTTTTTGTGGTGCAAACGCAGGTCATTAGTGCGTTTGCTAGGTCACCTTGTTCTTGGTTCTTTTATCTTGGATTTCCCTGTTTGAAAATTGATAAAAACTAGGCTCGTTGATTAGTTCAAATGTCGCTTTGAAGTTTGGATTCTTGTGCATCATGTAGGCAGTACAAGGAAGCTGAGTTTATGATATACATGAAACAATAGTGTAAAATGATGATAAGTATTATGTGATTGATGCATGTAATAAATATTATAGAAAAGATGCCTTTAGGATATTCAAAATTGATGCTTTATTCTAAAACTGCCACGTTTTTTTGGAAGGAAAAAATAAAGGCTTTAAGAAAAAAGATGAATAATGAAAAAAAGAGGCTTTGACGGCCCTGTTCTGCGGCCCGTTCTGAGCATTCGAAAAAATCTTCTTCTTTAGCTATGGCGATGTCTGGCAATGGCTTCCATTTAGTCTTCTGGTTCTCATTCCTGTCTGCCATAGCAACTAATTTTTTAGATTGGTGTGGAAAAAACTCTCCGGCTTTTAGGACTCATGGAGAATCATGGTTTTTAGAGAGTCGTGGTTTTCTAGAGATTCGTTGCTCATCGGCTACAACTTCTTCTTATTCGATCTGTGTAGGTTGGGGTTTGTGAAAAAACCTTAGGGTTTGGACAGGTAAGGTAACATGGGTGCCTTTGCCCATAAACTGCCACAACAAAGGGCATTTGCTATAGTGTGACGTATTTCGTGTTGCAACACAAACAACTACTAAAAGATGACAATTAGAAAAATAAAACAACATAGGGAAAAAATGTTGTCTATACATGTCATTGTCTAATTTTTACATTTTGCAATATGTTTTTTTGATAGGAACTTTATTTGAGACTAGAGCCTACATTTTTAGTTGCTTTTCAAGTTTCGCACTATACACAGTTTTAGAAGACTACACTATCGAGCTGAATCTAGATGAGTTATGAATACTGATTGCAACACAAGTCCTACTATACATTTTTAACATTCGAAGTCTATATGCACAAGGCTTGGCACACGTGAGTTAAGGGGACAATCCAAAAAGCTTAAGCCAAGAATGATTAGGATCCAGTGGTGTTAAGGGGAAGATGTGAAAAGTTTAAGCCAAGAATAATTACATAATTTTGATTACCATCCATGTTCAAGACATTTTTGCTACAAAATCTTGAGGACATGAGGTAATTTTGGGCACCATGTCGTCCTTGATGCAAAACAAAGGGCAATAGTGCATGTTCAACTCCTGCATGTTCTTTGCATCTCAAAGATGTCCAGAATTGAGATCTATTCGACTTGGCACAAAACCTCTTTTGTAGCGTGTTGGAGAAGAGAAATGTTTGCAGTGGCCACAAGGCTGCCGCGATAACTTTCTTGTAGATTTTAATTTGGAAATATAAAGCAGGTACAATTTCTGTTTGAACCTAATATTTTCACCCTGGAAAAAAATGTATAAGAAATTAAAAAAATGAAAAACTATTAATGTGACGTCATTGTACTCTCCCTGCTGTCTGAGATTGCGGTGCGGCTACACCCCTTTCTTTCTTCCCCTGCAAGAATTAGGCTATGACTCTTTCTTTCTCCACAAGCAATATGGCTCAACCAAGCCGCTGGGAGATGGTACGAAAGAAAATGGTTTTGGGTGGCTTTAAACGATAACTAAAAATCCACATCCAAACGAAAGACAGGAGGCTCTTTCATAGATCTGTCTTGGGGCAAAAATGCTCTGTAAAATGATCTGGGTTAGGGCTGGACAGAGTGTGGCAATTAGAGACTGGATCTCAAGCAAAGCCATTGATTAGAGATTGATGGCCGTTGTTGGAAACTTGGCTTTGAAGCAAAGCCATTGATTGTATGCTCCTGTTCTTCAGCGACTATATGATGAGACTATATTTTTTGTGTATGTTCAATTCTTCAGCGCCCAGCGCCCATTCTTCAGGTATGTTTCTGATCTCATTCATCATAGAGAGAATGAGATCGGAGAAGGTTTGCACTGGATGATGCATTTTGCACAAAACTCCTCCTCAAAATGAAAACAGGGTATTTTATTTCCGGCAGATGAAATGGAATATGGAGGTTTGGGGCTTTTTTTGAAGCTATAGGTTCGGCTCCTTTCTCTGCAGCGGCCCTAGTGCCCGCCATCAGGTTATGCCAAAGTTTTTATCATCTGCTTCAAAATTTTTAGAAACCGAGATATAGCATGCTAAATCATGATAGCTCTACAATGAATTTCTGTTACAGAAGAGTCTCCAAATCGGCCTAGATTTGTCAATCCGGCCCTGCTCAGTTCCGGCCCTGCTCAACGGCCAAGCAATCCCTCAGTTCCAAGTCCAGTAAAATTCTCTATGGCAACACGATTCTGAAGGTCGGATTCCCCCCAAACAGGTGGAGCGACCATGAAGCTCCATGTCACGCTTTTGTTCTTATCTGCTTCCTGGGGTTCTTATCCGCTGTGCATTCCTGAGCCAGGGCTTCTAGTGTTTCGAAGAAAAAAATTTCAAGAGTTATTTCGTCCAAAGCAATGGCTGTTGCGTCCATCCCCTTCGCAAATGACAGTCAGAAGTATTGCGATAACAATCGGTGAGAAGTATTGCCATATGCATGTCCATTCTAATATGCAGCTGCCCATCGATCATTTGCAAGGAAAAATCACACGATGATTCAACGGACTGACTCAGCATGGCATCCTTCACAATTTCTGGAATTTCTTCACAATTTTGCTGCTATGGATTTATGCCCTCATTCTTTTACTCTTCTATTTCTCCGTCTGTGCATTAGCTGTCACAAACAAGGGCACCAAGTGTTTGATGTGACTTTTTAGCCGAAGAAGTTTGCATCAGAGAAGAGGAACGCATGAGGTTGTTAGACCCACATTTTTTTATTGGATTGTACTGTCAATTTCTTCCGGCCATTTCAATAGTGATTTCAATTCATTGTTCTCATGAAACTTTTGAATCTCTCTAATTCCTTACATTTTGCTCGGATATTTCATCTCAGTTATGAATTTATAATTTGCAGGGGATGGACCTACGATGCCATGATGGTTTGTGGGGATGGATCTATGATGTCATGGCTGTAGTTAAGGCGGATTTTGCTCTCTTCAATCTGGAGGCCCCTTTAGCCCAGACATCCCTTTAGCCCAGACAAAGTTGATAAGAGAAAAAATGCATTTAACAGGGGGTTTGAGACTAATTGAATCAATATATTGATTTGTGGACAGAAAAAAACAAATGGCTAAATTTAGACTAATTGAATCAATATATTAGCAAATATTGATTTGTGGACAGAAAAAAACAAATGGCTAAATTTAGACTAATTGAATCAATATATTAGCAAATATTGATTTGTGGACAGAAAAAAACAAATGGCTAAATTTATAAGGTATTTAGGGAATAATGAAGGGACTTCAGGGAATAGTGAAGGGGATTCACTAGACTATCAGCATAAATTAGATTGTATACAATGCCTTGCGGATGTCTTTAGGACTTATAGCAAAAGATGGCAATTTGTGCCCAAGTTCATGATATATCATTAGAGATCCTCGTGTCTTTGATAACATGGCAATGTTCAATTTCTATTATGGGCACTGCAGACGTTGTATAAGTATTTTGAGCATTCAAATTTTAACATGCTTTTTGGTGCTTATCTCAAATAAAAGAAACACCTAATTTATGGAAGGAGGATGCTTAATGGAAAAAGTAACATACTCATAATTTATCAAACCAGTGAATTTGAAGAATCAGATAAAAGTCCAAGCAGTATTCACTTCTTTAAACACGGGACATTGGAAAGAGAAATGTTCGCGGCGGCAAGGCCGCCGCGATAAATTTCTTGTAGATTTTAATTTGGAACAATAGAAAAAGGCAAAATGTCGTCGTCATAACTTTAAAAGTCAATGTGACTTTGCCACCAATGCAAATAATGAGGTAATACGTCATATCACATATAGTAATAATTTAATTATGGACTAACGAGAACAATGACTCTCAACAGTGTCCACATGTGCACATAGGCTTGATAACGGAGATGACACTTCGAAAGGGCTATAAAATATTATATTTTTAGGTGGTTTTTCTTTGGCAACAATGCACTTCTAGAATGATTGCTATGCAGAACCCAACCTGAACGAATGTTTTGTTTTGTTTTTGCCTTAAAGTTTTATACTTTTGAATTATTATATGGGTTTTACATTATATAAATCATAGAAAAATCGAGGTGGATTTAAAATATAGTTGATCGATGACTTGATACGAGCATAGGATGTTATCAAAAATTGAATAAGTCCATGGCTAAGACACTTTGATTAGGAATAAGGTTAGCATGAAGGCCCTTAAGCGAGAGATGCAGACTAGCTCGCCCATCGAAATGGGTTTAAAATATAGTTAATTTGAATGGGTCCAAATTTTGGGACACTTTTGTGAGGGATAAGGTTCGCCTACAGGCCCTTAGACCGGGTAAGGGCCAACTTTTTTTCTTTCACCTAAAGATAAAGATGAGATAGATAGATAGATAGATAGTATTTTTACGTCTAAGGAGGTCATTTCGTTGCAACATGGCATCATTGCCATCCACAAAGTTAGCGGGCCTGTTATCAGCCTCGCTAAGACGAAGTTTCTGAACAAATGCAATACGCATGTTAGGGTCCTCATAAGACAACTTCAATATCTGAACAAATGCAATACGCATGTCAGGGTCCTGATAAGACAGCTTCAATATTTAAGAAGAAGCCTTGTTCCAAAAAATCATATTGCCAGGAAGAGACGATATCATAATGAGAACTGTGTCTATTGCCTTTGCACTATTTCTGTTTGCCCAAATCACTATTTCTGTTTTAGGTATATTCAATGGGGAAAGAACACTAAAATGTTTTATAATTGATGTATCTTCAAATCTAACTTCTAAATTATCACATATGGCCTTTGCATATGCCTTTTGCTGGGCTATAGCATCTTCCAAATCTATCCCATCTATCTCCCTGGATATTTCAAAGCTTCTAAATTCATTTCCATGAATCAAGGACCTTAAAGCTTCCAACCAGCCAGCAGGAGGCCCATAATCTAGGATTATAGCATAACCCTTTGAATCAAGATGATATGCGTTCAAATCTGTTTCAGGTACATCAATATAGTACGCCTGAATTGCTAAAATGACAGTTTTCACATGATCATTTATGATGGTTATGTCAATATATCGGGCTTGAAACATCTTACTCAAAATCGTTAACCCTCCAAGGATATCAGCTAAAAAGTGCAGCAGATAAATCATTTTGAAATCAGCTAACTTTGAAAAGATGGCTAATGATTCTACCTTTGAATACTCTAAAACTGCGGGCAAGTCCTCAAACAATTTACCAATTGCATTATGCCTGCTCAACCATCGCGTGCTTTGAATTCCTTCTAACTGCTGCGAGAAATGTTGCATTGACAAGTGTCTCAATCTCTTCTATCCATGGCATTGTAGACTCCTTCGCTGCATCTTGGAGAGCTAAATTAGTACGATGAGCAATGCAATGAATATTAGTCATGTAGGGATGAAAACTCTTCAATCTAGCTGCAACATCAGTTCTATATCCTATCATCGTGGATGCTTCATCGGATCCAAATCCAATCAACTTGTTCATGTCAAGGCCAGCCTGTTTAAGGTGCTCCACTAAAGCATCAAATAATGTGCTTGCATCAGCCTTGCGAACCCTTAAAATGGTCAGAAAACTATGTTTTGCTTCGCTGCCATATTCCAAATAACTAACACAAAGAACAAGATGCTGTTGGGTAGCGACATCTGTTGACTCATCAACTTGAATTCCAAAGAATGGACTGCTTTTCATCTTTTCTATCAAAGTAGAATGCAAACTCTCACCAATACAAACAACAAAATCATGGCAAGCATGATCATTCTGATACAACTGTTTGGTTATTGCTGGACAGCCCACTAAATCAATCAGGTCAATAACATGTTCAAAGTCATTGAACGACCAACTTCTCGCTGCCACAGTGTAAGCAGCCCTAAATAAATTTTCTATAGCCCCATGGACAGAAGACTGCATTTTTTGGACTGCCACAACAACAGGTTTCTTTGCTTTTGCAGCATTAGTGCTTTTTTCATCCGCTGCCATATGGGTCTTTGAGGCTGCATGTTCATAAAAACTAGAAGTCCTAAAATTACGACTTCCACGATTTGCAAATGGACTGTTTCCTGTATATGCAAAATTTTAATAAAAAACCTGAATTCAATAACTATATAAGAAATCAAAATTACCTGCAACAGCAAAAGCTTGACAAATTTTGCAGAAGACGGCATCTTTCTCCTTATCATAGTGCATCCACAGCCATGTTTGTAACCACTTATATTGAAATATTGGTTTATCATTTATATCATTTTCACTCTCACTTGACTCCTCATTAGGTTCAACATCTGGTTCACCGAATTTAGCTTTCCTTGCCTTCTCGAACATGTCTAGAAAATTACGAAGGCAAGTTGTTTTTCGCTTTCTTGGTCCCTTGCCCTTCGTCATGGTTTATGGAGCAGACCAGAACAATCAAATACTGAAGTTTCTGCACATACAAAAAAAATATCAGCTCTCAGCTATTTTACTGTTTAATAATATGCTGTTTAATGGACACAAAACAGTACTTTTAAGCAGACCAAAAGCAATATAAAGTTAACACAAAATTTAATGGGCAAACTTCAATTCAGAATCAAATACCTGAGTTCCTGCAGTAGCATGCCTTTTTTAGACCCACAACAATAGTTATGAATGAATACCATTTTCGTTCTTAGCAAGCATGCATTAACAGATGAAAATGTAGTGGAAAAATGACACATTTTGCAAGCTGATTCGTGAAACAGCTGAAAGTCTTCCAGAAGATGCGTTTCAGAGTGCTCCCAACTATGCATGCTGTTATTATGCATGCAGACAACAGAGTTTCAAGGGAAAATATTTGCCTGCCATATGTCAAATTATTCTCCAGTTTATGATAAGTGGCGCTATGATTACAGATTATGCTAATTTAATGAGTTATCACTCAGTTGCAGAAGCCCGAGCCTTCTAAATAGTATACAAGTGCGTAAGACTACATGGGAAAGCAAGATTAACAGGAAATCCACATGATTTAGGTAAGAAGCCAAGAATATATGTCTGCAAGAACCATGCAGTACGTCCAAAACTACACATGTTACAACAAATGAATGGATCCAAGAAACGAAAGAGTAAACTGGCATGCCATGGCTGGAAGCATTTTTTTAATATAGATATATTATCGTTTCTGTTGGTAACTTGTTTCAAAAGCTTAAGTTTTTCAGGGCCCCCACATACTGCTGTTGTTCAAGATCTGCTTTAAGTAATCAAATGTAGCAGTTAAAAAGTAAAACTACAAGGATATACCTTAATAAATCGAAAGAAGTATGTAGACGAACAATGAGATGGATCTGGATAGAGCTACAGGGCCATCATGGAAGAATCTATATAGAAAAAAAGAGTAGATGCCATAATGCAGAGTTTATTTATAAGCATAAAAAAGGAAAAGAATCAAAGTTAAGCAAAAGCATACCTGATCATTGGATGTCAATCTGCTGATTATCTTGCTGTAGCTCTGTTGCCAGCGCCATCAACGAAATGAACTGCCACAAATCTTAGCTTGGCCCGCTCCAGCCTCCATGTTTTTCTGCTCTCTATCTCTATTTTTTATTCTAGTCTAAGTATCCTCCTTCTGTAAGTGCAATGGCTACAAATACAATGGCTAGAATCAAAAGTAGAGATAAAGAGGAGAGGAAATCCCCGCCATTTCGCAGCTGCCATCCTTAAACCCTTGTTGCCTTGGAAGATGAACAAACAAGATGAAGATCTGAAATCTGCCCTGCCTGCCGACTGCCGAGTTAAAGAGGAGCGGCGGATGGGAATGCTGTGTGCTGCGCCAGCCTGCCGCCTTCCTTTCCTTTTCCTTAACCCTAAACTTTAACGTAACCCTAACTAAAACAACAAAGGAAAATAAAAAAGCACCTTTACCTAACCCTAACAAAACAAGGTGCTGCGCACGGAGGGTTGCCCTCCGGTGGCTCGAGGGTATATTTTCATGTTTCTTGCTATCGTTCAATTCACACTCTTGCAATCACAAAGTCATAGCATAGATAGAGTACTTATACAGCACACGGAGAAGGATCTGACAAAAAAAATTGAGACAACTTCGCCCTTGATACCAGCACTTCAGGTTATGTTACAAATTTACAAACCAATGAGGCACTTGCAATCTCTAAACCTGATATACAGGAACTTGAAGCCTCAAACTCAAGACTATTGAAAATTCTATATTTAATTGAAAATCTGACAAACAAGTGATTTTGCCCTCTCAAGGAATATTTGGTTACAATTTCGAGGAACTTGGTTACTGCTATTTTCTATTTTCTCCATTTCCAAGAAAATGAAGAGGCTATCAAAGAAGCACGTTTTCTATCATATGCAAAGACATGAATCTTGATTACTCAACTAGTGCGAATAAGAAACTATGAAAATGATTACAACACCAAGTATTGCAGTAAAAAATGTGGATTTAGTAACAAGCACGGAATGCCCCAAATTTCTTGTAGACATTGTCCATTCTACTCTATCCAGAGTTACCAAGGATACACTAGCTAGCATATGTACCAATGTAACATCCCTTGAATTTGGACAATATAGAAATGGACGAGGACTATCAACTTCCACATCCTAATTCATCTCCTTGCAAAGTGGCTGCATTAAAGCATTGACACAACTAGCATAAATACTCCATTATGCATCAAGAATGTGAAATGGACACAATGGAATGATAATTGAGTTTGCAGATAACCGCGACACATTTGTTTCTTGAGGTTGGCTATGGTACCTTTAGTAGTCATGCCCATTAAGGCAATAAAAACCATTGAAGAAGTGGAGAGCAATACACAAGGATGTCATTATCAATGCACATCACATGCTACTCTCGAATTGGTTTAAACTATGCCCATTGCACATGCATACCAAGGACCTATGCTTGGATTGAAGATGAAGACAGAGAGGATGCCAAAACCAAACAAATTGTTGGCCCCATAAAGAAATCAAGATACTATGCAAGTCGCTACATGTGTTTAAAGCTTTGTAAATCATCAAATAAGTCTGAAGTTAGTAAAAAAGGTGTGTTAGTTATAGTACCTCGTATGTTACCGTACCTCCTGAAGTTGAAGGTTGCCTAAGGGTAACATTAAGGCCATAGCCCGATGCTCTGTTTGTCTTGCCAGTTAGCCGGTTGAAACGTCCGCGATCCACAATGGAGGTGACCGCCAGTTTACAGGGAACAATAGGTTTGGAGCAGTTATCGGCATATCCTAGGTATATTCTGCCATATACTTAGAATATGCCGGAAAACCTACATGAGCGAGGGTTTGCCCCCCTAGGGGCAACCCAAAAACTACTACGCTAGAATGCTTGTTGGCTCCATATACATTTTGTCAATGATGAAACGTTGCTGTTTTGTTGGCTAATAATATACTTGAAATTTAATGGGTTGAGGTTGTTTTTTTTTTTTTTTTTTTTTTTTTTTTTTACCCATTAGAGACGTAACAGGTTTTCCATGGACTGGCCCTGGTGGGGGTACAAATGTATACGTTTTCAGCCATTCGAGCTATTTTTTCGGACGCTTGTCCTGCGAATCCATCCTAGTTTTAATTTGCATATTGCGCAGATGCAAGTTGCCCAGCTTTCTGACAAAAGTACTTTGACAAGACTCCCCAACATTATTGATGGAATCAAAAAGTCACACGATTCTTTCCAATACTTCCATAATAGAATACATCCAAATTGAGTTGGTTGTTTTACGCTGGGATTGTAGTGTGCGCAGTTCTTTGATGTGGTTAATATACATGAGCCATGATGAAACCTTTATTGCCCACATTAGATGAGATTTCTTGCAGTACTGTTGTTTTACGCTGGAATTGTAGTATGCAGCTCTTTGACGTGGTTAATATACATGAGCCATGATGAAACCTTTATTGCCCAAATTACATTCAATTTCTTGCAGTACTTAGACCACATTTCACATCTCATTGCTTCATAGCTTTATTGCTTTTCGGGCAATGGCACCAGAAAGCACGTATGCAATTACAAATTGCCAGACCCCGGCTACATATTTCTTCATAAATGTTCTACAATTGGGTAGAACAAAAAATAGCATAGATTGGTGTATAGTTCACTTTTGAACTTTTTTTCATGGAACTTCGGTCCTCAAAGAATGAATTGGCTACCAATTTCTTCATAAATGTTCTACAATTGGGTAGAACAAAAAATAGCATAGATTGGTGTATAGTTCACTTTTGAACTTTTTGTCATGGAACTTCGGTCCTCAAAGAATGAATTGATGATATCTATATACAATTGGATCTTGGAATGCAATAATACGGATAAAATCTCCAAAGATAAGATCGCTACATGAAGTAATTAAGTTGTTTTTTTGGGTGCCCCTTTCACCATATAGTTCATTCCATTCCTTGATTACGCCATTCCAGAACCTTCAGAAGAAAAGCTTGCAGATATCTGCAGTAATATTATTCTTGTTAAGGTACATGCCATACTAATGCAAAGATGCCCATAGATGCTGGAACTTAAAAGTTCATTAATACCTGTGATCTTGCTTGTTTTATGTCGTCAATATTGAGCGCTTATAAAGCAACTAAGTTGGTGGCTACACCGGCATTTACCGAATCGATCCCTTTTCTTTATCTTGGGCTTCACATCCGAGGAAGACTCTGCGTTTTTGTAATGCTAGCATCATCTTTATTATCCTTTTGTGAATTTGCCTGTTTAATCACTCAAATAAGTTAATGTAATTAGCAAACAGATAAGTTATTTTAAGCAAACAAATGGGTATTCAATACAATACCTCCTTTTCCTTCTTTAAAAATTCACGGACTGGTAAATATGTTGTTGTCACACCGAGGTTTCCGTGGAAATTGAACATAAAAAAATCATTAGCGAATCTGTTAGCGGTTCAAGTCAACTTGCGACTACCCTTCGATGATAAGCTGCTTTTCAAAGAAAATTAAAGTCTTGAAAAGGTTCTCCTTTGCTAATATAGTTCGTAATATATTCTCCCGATTTTATGTATCCGGCAATCCAATCATGATTCTATGATGAGGTGGTAATGAGACACCAACTCGTATATGATTGATTGGCAGCTATTAAACTGTTGTGCATTACCTCCATTCAAATCTTCCAATGATGGCATCATCTAAATCAAAGGGACGATTGGTTGCAGCCAACACAAGTACACGTTCCCCACCTTTGGTTAGCCGGCCATCCCAATGTGCCATAAATTCATTTTTTTATCTTCATCGCCTCATGTTTCCCTACTCTTGCTCTCTGCCCCTAGCATCTTGTCAACCTACACATATCGGATCAATAAGTTCGGGATCTAATCCAACAAAGAACCTTTATAAATAGAAAAAAACAGGCGATACCTCATTAATGAAGATAACGGCCGGTGCCACTTTGGCTGCAAGAGTAAACAAAGGCCCTCACATTTTTCATCTTCTCCAAACCACTTGAAATGAAATTTCATTTTTAAAGACTTGTCAAAACAATATTCAGAGAAATGCAAAGTGCCTACCTTAGATGTTATAGATGACATTGAAACATTAATGAAACCGGCACCCGGCTTGGTTAAATGCGGCTTTAGCAATCATCGTCTTTCCGGTTCGGGGAGGCCCAAACAGCGAGAATTCCCTTGCAAGGTCAGATTCAACGGTTAGTAGCGGATAATCGGTATTTCGATCAAGATGGAAGGTGGAATATATACCTTCAGGAGACCTCCCTTGCTAAATATATCTGGGCGCATAGAGGATGCATAACAAGCTCTTGCATGGTCTCTTTAACATTGTCAAGAGCTCCAATGTCTTCAAAGCGACCCCAATTCCTCACCAAATGAATAACTTCGGTCTTATAATGTTTCTCAAATTCATTATCTGGGGTTACCTGTGAATAAAAAAAATAAAGGAAATAAATCATATACTCCTTAGAATGGTAATGATAATGAAATGATGAGTCACCAATTTAATCTACCACAGGTTTTGTCGGTGTAACTGCAACAGGTTTTAAATGTAAGATCACAAGCATATAATCTTGGCATTTCATACAATCTGTGTTATAATTATTAACACATTTCTCATATTATAAAATCTTTATTCACCACAAACAGAGATAACATTGCAAATTAGCTAAAAAGCATGTAGCAAGTTATGCCACTGTCTTGATCTGCACTGGAGCTATAAATATCTAACATTTCGATCTTGGCATCTTACAAAAACACCATGAATCAAGGAAATGATAATTCACACAAGAGCAAGAAATTTCAAACCAACCAATTGAAATTTGAGAAAGGGCGTGCTTGCTTGAAGATGCTCATTCGCTCAAGCAAATCAAATGCCGATGGGACTTATGCTCCTCTTGAAGCTCCTTTTCATAGGACTTACGCTTCTTTTGGAGCTCCTTTCTATAGAACTCATGGATAAGCTCAATGTGATCATGGATAAGCTCAATCTGCTCATGCAAATGCTGGAGCTCCTCTTGACCGGAGGAGTTGTGGCTAGGTACCGAGGGGGCTGGGGTAGCAGACTTGGGTTTTGAAGGTCTAGGGGGAGGGGCTCCACTTGTGCTAGCACCTCTACTATCTCCCCTATCCCTGCCCTTATTGCTGATGTCTCTCCTATCATCATTGGGCTTGTGCCGATTATCATCCAATAGATTGATATACTCACAAGGATATAGACTCCATAGAAGACAAGTCCCCAATGGCTGCTGGATCGCCATGCTATTTGCATATCACGGCTTGCGGCAGACATCTCATAGCTTGAAGTAAATGTGCCACAAATGCATCAAGCAATTGCTTTGTTTAAAGGAGGCGACCCTAAATTTGCATTGTGGATCCGCTTAACATTGTTTTTAAAAAAAAAGATGGAATACTCACAAGGATATAGACTCCACAGAAGGCAAGTCCCCCAACGCTGCAGTAAAACACGTGTAACTGAAGGTGTAGATAGGATTGTTCATGTGCATTCCGCAACCACAATCACCGGATCTGCGGAATAAAGAAACACAAAGGTTAGCAAAGAATAAAGACAACAAAATCAAACATTGTCAATCAGTTTGCATTTTCTCTTCCAAATATAAATGAAAGAAAGATTTTAATGCCTGGGTGAAGAAAACATGTGCAGTATCATTTGACTTGATGTGTTTGACTTGGATGCATATAACATGGCATTAAATCATACAGTAAACAGAATGTCTTGTCTTGGTACACTACTTTAGCTGCAAAACTTGCATCTGTATTTTTATCCACTGAGTAGCTTTCACCTGCAACAGACAATTTGACAGAAATAAGAGTAATAATAAGGTTAACAAACTCAGCTTAATATCCACGTGAACACTTGTAGACATGTAGTGACAAAGCATTGTTGACGCCTTGTCTTGCTTATATGGTTGACAACTGCCAAGATCCATATAAGCCTGCCTTTGATCGTCATAATGGCTCTCCTGAGAAGCCATATTGTTCTTGCTACAAGTTCTCACGGTAACAATAACAAACCTCCATGCTTTTTGCCAGCTACAGTCTTAAGAAGACAAAAACTTAATATAGGGAAAAAAAGATCAAAATGAACATTTCTTTCTACCTGACCAGAAGTAAGAATTGTACATTGATTGCATTCATAGCATCTATGTTATATAACGGAAGCAAAAATGTCAGAATGCATGTACTATGAATGTTCTTAGATTCCCGTAATATTCATATCACAGGTAGGTTGGACGGTATCTACCACCACCGGCATGGCCACAAACTCAAACATTTCGAATTGGAAAGTGTTTTCATAAAATACTCTGTCAAATGAGAAGGAGAGTTGGCCCTCTTTCTCATCGGGAGATGCACAGGAGACAAAAATTAGAGAACCCCATGACTCTAAGGGCTGCAGTAACTTCCATAACCTCGGAACTATGGCCAGTTATCCGGTTCAAACGTCGGCGACCCACAACGGAAGTGACCGGCCCATTTACAGGAATGTAAGGTTTTTAGCGATCCAGGGCATATCTTAGGTATATTCTGGCATATGCTTGGAATATGCCAGAAACCCACATGACCGAGGGTTTGCCCCCCTAGGGGCAACCCAAAAATTGCCGTTGCTCAAAATTTTTAACCGGATATTCGACTATTGCGGGAGACATTAATAATTCCTTAGCTATTTTTTTTTTTCCTTCGGAAGGGTAAAAGAAAGCTAGGGTGTCTTACATTTGGCCAAATGTAGAGTAAGAGATGTATCACATTTCAAATACATAACCGTTTTTTCAGTATGTATATAATAGCTATATTATGGAATCTTTTTTTCCGGAACTACTTGCCACGTCAATTAAAACGCAATCATGAAGCGATTTTCAATTCCCGCCAGAAACCACTCCAAGAAACGCTGAACATTAGGAGAATTTCCCACTTTCTCGCTAAAACTTCGGCCACTCGAGATTTCCCTCCTTCTTGCCGAAATTCCTCCAAATTAACCCTAAACCACGCAAGAACCATGATGAACAACGAAGGAAATGTAAATGGCGCAAGAAGATTGCAATATCGGAATGTGACAAAGAAAATGAAGCGTAAGATTGATGGAATTTGTAAATTTATATATGATCGGGTTCAAGATTTACGTCCCGCGCAAAGGAGAGCTTTAGCGATGAAAACTGCTCGGGATGAAAGGCTGCACTTCTTTTTGAACTCGCCATTGGAAATCCAAATAAGCAAGCAATTCTGAAGGATACTATGCTAAAAATATCCGTGAAGGTCCGAGGAAGTGAAACAAGCAAATAGCAATGATAAATTAGCAGCTAAGCATTCCCTCATTATCAATGATTGTTGGTGAGAATGGAAAACTCGTGCAAAAAGGAGTAGCCTCGAGAATTCTTCAAGTGCAAGCAAGAAACCTCACAAAAACTGCAATTAGAAGAAAGCGGATGTCATTATCGGTGCTAATATGTGGGCACCGGCGGGTGAAGGCAACCTGTGGCGGACATGCTTCCTAATCAACCAAACAGGTTGGTAAATGAGTTTTGGTTAACCCACACAAAAACTTCTCCAAAGTACGGGGGATGTCAGGAAGAAAAGGACACTTCCAATCCAGTTTTTGGACATGCCCCAGGTCAGTTTTAAGTCTTTTAATCCTCTTTCTTGCAAGCTTGATAGAAGCTAGCTTCTGTGCATCCTGGATAAGTTTAGTAATCCTATTTGCATTATATGTAAGGGATGTATCCGATATACATTGAAGTACATCCAACTACAATAATTATATTTTTACACTTGGAGGTACTGAATGAGCTATGTTTAACAGGAAAAGTACTTGGATGTACTTCCAGTTACATCCAATGTGGCATAAGGCAGAAAATGTGTTGAAAGTCAGGCTGTGTTATTATAGTCTTGCTTTTTGTAGTTCCCAAGTACATTATAGTACATTTTAAGCTTTCCTGATCTCAAGATAGTTTTTAAAGATAGTGTGATACATAAAAGTATTTAAATGTACTTCCTTCCATAAGAAAAGTATGAAATACATACATCCATAATCTGATGATATTGTCTGACACTGTTAGATATTGAGTTTTTATGTACATCCGAACTCTTTGGAGTACATTATTTATACATTTATACATATCATGTACGTGGTATGTACGATGTTGTGGTATAGTAGTTGAATGTATATCAAATCATGATCCGAAAGTGCCATAGAACTAATGCAATGTCCGCAACATCTTTGAATTAAGTAAGTAGTTCTAATTTATATCTTACTTATACATGCCATTTTTTTTTCCTTGCAGAGTGAATTGTATGAGATGTTCAAAGATGAACATCCCGAAGAAGATTAGCATCGAAAAGTTCGAGCCGCTTAAGCCTACGTGTGTGAGAAGGTTGAAAGAGAGGAACACATGCCGCCGCGTGAAGCATGAACAAAGCCGATCTATACAGAAAGCTTTTAGCGCCCCGAGGAGCAAATTTCATGCCAACCGTACATGTTCTTGTGGTGTTTGTGCAGCAGATGAGAACAATGGCGCCTGCCAAGCTCCTTCTAAAACATTTTAAAATGTTGGTGCTATGTGGAGAGCTACTTCTGATGCGGACAAGGAAGGCGAAGAGTGGCATAGTTTGGACTGTGTCAAGGGAGAGTGCCGAACTGTGGCAATCGAAAATATTCAAATCTGTCCCTAAGGAGAAAGAGTCGCGAATGAGAACATTGAATGGCAAGTTTACAAGCACGCGAACGAACCTTCCAAAGTCGGCACTTCAAGGAGGTTGAAGCTTGTTACCGGCGGGACTCGGTACATTGCTTGACAAGATGTTTCAAAGACCTTACAAAGTTCACTATTCACAACTTTTCAGCAAGTTGGCGTAACAAACAATTCAGGAAATCGCAAAATTTGAGGGATGATTCCGCTTTTGTCGAAGAATGGACTTTGCGAGAGAACTACACTTTGCGACCATTCGGGAGGTTCAACCGAGCATTGGAACAATGACCGAATAACTATTCTCGATGCATATAACCATGATGAAAGTCAATGGCGAGCTGAAAAAAACTGTTCATTTGTATGTTTCCGATGTTATGAAGCATGATGCTTTCTTTGTTCAGGCTGCACTCAAGAAGCACCATATTTGGATGATGCAAAAAGGTTTTGGCCACATCAAATACCATGTCATGTGGTCTGATGGGTGTGCTGCTCAGTTTAAGTGTTCTCGAGCCTTTTATTTGAATGTGGCCCAATATTATAACAGGTATAAAATTAGGATGCAGTGGAATTATTTTGGCTCAAGCCAAGGGAAAAGGAGAACATGAGGGTGAAAGCATGTTGTAGTGGAACACCCTGGGTGTCCCCCCTGTCCCCCCTAAAAATGTGGTGGGAGATATCAAATTTGTGGTGCGATTTTAAATGTTTGTTTGGCGCCTAGTGCATGTACTGCCCGGATTCAATCATTTCTTGAACTGCAACAACCCAATTCCTACGCCACCCGTCCCATTCCAATTTCCTACGCCACCCGTCCCATTCCAATCTCCACCGAACCGATTTCTAAACCCATTTAACCCACCCGCCTTTCCCCGGAAGCACACGGCTATGGCGCTTAATCCGGTTGTGGATCAATCCGGTTCATACCTTCAATCATTTAATTTGGAAGCAAATCTGCCTAAAATCTCAAACCGGAGCACAGGTAAGAGAAAGAGAACTCCAGAACAAGAACGGGATCATAAAAGACGCCAAAGGAAAAGACAAAGGGAAGCTAAAGAAGAATTAGCAAAAATTGCATCAGCAGAGGGAGGATCCACCAGAACGGCCTCTACTAGGCGTCGGATGGTATTAAAATTGTTATCTTCATTTCATAGCACCACTAAAGGCTTGTCTAACAGCGATAAGAAAGAGGTTTTACTAGATTATCTGCAGGATGACACAATGGACAGCGTACTTGGCGAAGAGCTGAAAGATTTGCAAGCCAAGAGCATTGTGGTCAGCAACCTCAGGGCTTCCATTCAACTTGTGAAGAAGTCTAACAGCAATGACAGTTTAGCAGCCAAGAGTAGTTGCCTTGCTATGGCCGTAAGAGGAAGCATTAATACCAAAAGTGCTAATCCCCGTCGGTGCTCGGGGTTTTGGTAAACTGCTGGGTGTTCATCCTAGGAATCTTACCAAAGCAAAATTGAAGAGGGAAGAGATAGATTGCAAAGGGGAAATGGGTTTTGTACAAAAGAGTTAGAAGAGCGGATGCAATTTCCAATTACGCCATAGAACTTGTGCAGCAATTTTGGACCCAAAACAAGAGGGTCTCTCCAAATGCAAAGGATGTTAAGTTCGTAAGATTGGAACGAAATGTAAGAGAGGATCATGCCACTCACTATCCGGAAGAATCACGTGTTATTTCATTTCTTCATCTTCACCACATTTTTATTGTTAATGTGGTATGTGGTATGTGGTTAGTGATTGTTTGTGATATGTGGTTGTTGTGGTGAGGCACGCGGTGTGAAATAAATCTTTGTCAATATATGCTTTGTGGTGCCTAGTGTGGTGAATAACATGGTGTAAAATACATGCCGTGAATATATGCTATGTGGTGCCTAGTGTGGTGAATAACATGGTGTAAAAATAAATCTTTGAATATATGCTATGTGGTCCCTAGTGTGGTGAATAACATGGTGTGGTGCCTAGTGTGGTGCCTAGTGTGGTGCCGTGTGGTGCCCAAAGGTGGTGCCTAGTGTGGTGAAAAATATGGTGTAAAATGAATGCCAGAATATATTCTATGTGGTGCCTAGTGTGGTGAATAACGAGGTGTAAGATGAATGTCCATAATATATGCTATGTGGTGCCTAGTGTGGTGAAAAATATGGTGTACAATAAATTATGTAATATATGCGTTGTGGTGCCTAGTGTGGTGAATAAGGAGGTGTAAGATGAATGTCCGTAATATATGCTATGTGGTGCCTAGTGTGGTGGAAAATGTAGTGTGCAATAAATATGCCGATCACCTTGTTATCTTCTTCCTTAGCTTTGCAATTGTTCAGAAATTCAAGACGAACATCCTGGTGTTATGATCAAACAGGGATGTTTGAAAAGTCAAAACCATGGTTTGTTGTAAAATTAAAGGACTTCAATAGTTGTCGCCAGATATACCATGTTAGAATGCGATGCTAATAGATGGCTTCAATAGTATGAGAACTAAGCACCCAAAAAGTCTGCACCGCACTTGTCGACTTTGCAGTGCCCATATATATGGTGAATGCATGCCCCCAATACAAAATAAGTAGCACAAGAAGTCTCCGTGGGCGGGGAATTTTATGTGAGAAAACTAGCTTCCAACCTTACCATAAGAGGGAATGCATTCTGGGTGAGTGTAAAGAGTGTGGGATTAAGAAGTTCCCTATCCGCCCACATGAACAATCTAGTGATAGTGGCATGGTGAAGTGGGGATACCTAGACTATGAAAAAACCAGATTTAGAGATGGCAAAGAAGAAGTCTAAGCTCGCTCACCAACACAATGAAACCGCAAGTCTTCCAATCGGTGAACAAAATGTTGGAGAAGCTTCCAAATTTTCCTTTACACAACTTCGATATAAGTGGCGGTGCGTGCCGCACAAAGAACTCCTTGATAACTTGCCCGAGATGCTTACCTATCCGTGGTTGACTTCAAGCAGAGAATTATACTTTTAAGGAGCGAAATGAAGTTCACCCATGCGCTGGGTCAACAACCGATAACTATATTTGTTCAAATAACCTATCAGGTTGATCCACGCATTTACACCATTGAGAAGGAAACACACTACTATGTGTCTGGATGATAGGGAACATGACACACTTTTTGTTCAACATTGTTTTATGAAACATTTTGAGTACTTAAAGCGTAAAGGCAATGTCCCCAAACAAAGACTATGTATTTTCAGATGGTGCCGCATCACAATTCAAAGCAGCCCGATCATTTTATTTTGTTGGAAGGTACGGTTGTGATACGAGGTCAACATGATGTGGAACTTCGTGGATCAAACCATGGAAAAGGTGAACATGATGGGAAGGCAGCAGAGAATTGAAAAGATGGATACTGGTCTACATGCTTAAACATCCCGACATTAAACTAGATAATGCCCATGATGTGGTGAAAATTGCGGAGAAACAATTTCAATGTGGTACATCCGAAAGTGGACCTAAAATGGAAGAAAAGTTCGGAGATACTTCGGGAAATAAAACCCGAGGATATCAACAGAAAAAGGCTTGGGGTGCGAGACAATTCCGGAAACCGTGCAAATTCATTCAGTCCATGGATTCAAAGACAGAAATCCAACACGCCTACATACCGTAAAAGCTATCATGTTTTTGGCAAAGAATTGTTTGGATGGAAAATGGGACATGTGTGAGAACGAATTGTATGTAGATGAATGGGACCTTGTAGTCGCTGAACCATCCTCCAATGTTCATGCGATGTGGAAGAGACCCACAAGTCTACCAGGCCACTATACTCAACCTTGGCAAATGTACTTGCGGAACTTAGAGAAGGAGACAAACTTTGCTTTTCGCCTAAAGGGAACGAGGAGGATTCTCAGATTTTGATGTTGCTATGCACCAAGCCAAAATTTGAAGTTGAAAAATGACTTCAAGCGAACGAAACTTGTTTATGAGAGGTGAAACCGCTGTGGAGGGCATTTACTATAGAAAGAAGCCTCTACAAAAGGTGATGTATGAGTTGTTGACAAACGAGCCAAAGTCACTTGTATTCTCTACTCAAATTTGTGCTATTCGAAGTTCCCATGCAAAGCAGATCAAGAAAGATGCTCGAATCAAGCTTACGTGCTAGACCAAAGTGATGAGGAAAAGATTCTAGAAAACTTGCCCTTCGAGGTTTTATCCGATGAAGATAGCATGTCTGATGAAGAATAGCTGAACACATTCTTATAGGTTAGGAAATGATTCAGAAATTTTGAATATGTTGTTGTGTCTTGCCTTGTTTGGGAATAATATAAGAAACTCAATTCCATGCTCAATTGTATTTTGATGTCCCTTGTTTCAATGTAATATGTTTGCTTCTGATGTAATATCTTCTTTCTTATTTTGGTAGGGCTTTGGACTTTGTGCCAGGGAACGCCGCATGTAACGCCGCATGCGGCGTTCCCAGCCCCTCCTCCGGCATCTAACTTCCCCCTGCGGGAGATCCAGTTGAGGAAATTAATGTTTTCATTTTGAACATGCCCGCCAGCATTCAATGACGAAACTTGGAGAGAAGGAGCATTTCGGGGCTGGTTTTCCACAAAAATTTCTCCTTTCGCTTCGCTGCGCCTCAAAGCGCATCCTCGACCGCTCAAGGGCGCACTAAGCTCCATCGATGCTTAAGGTGAGTGTACGTACCGCAGTGGATCGATCCCCATAAAAAATCTTCTTTCTTATTTCTCTTTTCTCGTGGTTTCATCGAGGTTCCAACATTTCGTGATCTCTCAGAGTGGCGAGGAAGGAGCTGGGCGCTGGTTTGGAGCCTTGTCTGATCACTAGTTCTTTGGGCTATTCATTGATATCACGGTTGTCCGGGCCATTCTCTTGCATAAAAAATGAGTTTGTTATTTCTTTTTTTCACCGATCCGAATTTAATGCACCGATTTTTTTTTTGTTGGAGCAACGAAGTGGGCGCCAAACTTGGAGGCTTGCCGCTCATCCCCATTGCTGCATTTTGAGTGATTAGGTAGGTGTTCTTTTTCTCGAGTTGAAGTAGGTACATGGCCGAAGTCTGATTTTTTTTTCGCAGTTGGAGCAACGAACCGGGCGCCAGCCTTGGAGGCTTGCCGCTCATCCCCATTGTTGCATTTTGAGTGATTAGGTAGGTGTTTTTTCTCGAGTTGAAGCAGTACATGGCCAGATTGGAGGCCTTCTCTATCTTCTCTATGATTCTTAGTAGCTTTGTCATGCATTCTTCTTATTATTTTGCTTTAAGAGTCTAAAGAAGTTCGCATGTCTTGTCGATTGTAGGCGTGCCCGCACAAACAATAAACCTAGAATCTTTGCTTTATTTTCCACTGATTTTGCATTGCTCATGCAGTGGTGACACAAACTACTAGCCCTTAAGTGTTCACATCGTAGAGCTTTGGATTTAGCTCCTCCACTGCGACCAACTCCATTGTGCATGGCGTAATTGATTCCTCGCTTATTGTAATTGTTGAAATAATAACTAGACTTAGTACAAAGCTAAAATAGGGAAAGATATGACCGGTTATTCTAAGGAAAATGAGCAGGGTTATGCCAAGGATAGAGATACTACATGTAAGTTTTGCTTCTTTGCTCTATGGTAAGTCGGGTCAGGCATAACAAGGTTAGAATTTCAAATTATTTCATTCTTTCGGGTTAATCTCTACTCCTTATTTCTAGCAACATAAGGCTGAGAAATGAAGTTCAGCAAACATAATAACCTTAGACTGATGTTAAATTTGCCGCTTTATATTGCTATGTGTATAAGATGATGATAAATAGTGTGGTAACGGATGTGTTTATACAGGTAAATAGACAAGGAGATTATTGTAGAAGGAAACAAGAGAGACGTAAGTGATTCTTTACAACATTGTCTTGCATTTTAATTGTTGATTCAAATTCATCTGATTTCATGACGTTAGTGATTGCATAAGCTTATTTTTCCGTAAATAGTTACTTGGCATTCGCATGTAGTGATTTTTTCCTTATGGTCACCATTAATGCCCTATTTGATCCGTTAGTGCATGCTTGGAGTGGAGGTGGTGTCCAAAAGAACTAAAAAAAAAAAGAAGTGCATAATACCCTCAGATATTAGAAAATGCAAGAGCTCAGACTTTTGCATAGGACTACAATAGGACATTAAGGTAAGTAAATTTGAATAATTTAGAATGTCTTTGCTTCTTCTTGCATGTTTTCTGTGATTCTAAATGGTAAGATAGTTTTGCATCAGCATTTGTGCATTTGTGCTTCTTTACTACAGGTTTCTCTGAAGTGCATGAGAGCCATGCGCTGCTAGATTAACTATTTGAATGGAGAGATATCTAACATTTGGAAGCTTGGAGCAAAATGCTTTTATGCCCGGCAATCTCTTCGCATGGGAGGTCCAATGTGGTAGTTTTTCTCCTTTCTTCCTATGGCGGGGGGCTATGGTGCTAGCCCTCACCGTAAGTTTGCTATTTCCGGATGAAATGATGCCCTATTGGCGAAGCCGAAGTCGTAATATCCGCCTCCAAATTGGGTCCGGGCATGCTAAACATAGTAATGGCGAAATTTTGAATGTCGGATACGGTGTTGCTGCTGCAGGTAATTTGTGCTACTTTTCCATGGCAATAGCAAAGAAGGCATACTAGAAAGTGTTCTCGCTACTGATTGAACTGTTGAGGCGTACTCTCATTGGATAACTTGATTAAGCTTCAATAATACGGATGGAGATGCTGAAACCGAAAGCTATTGACCTCAAAAAGAACACTATAGAATGATCAGATGCGACCATACCTTTCAGATTTCTTGGTCTCACTGCAACAAATGTAATGATGGCTCTTGATTTTGCCACGATTTCAACGCTTTTTCTTTATGCCATTGACTAACCCTTTTTGCAGATAGACTCTTTGTTGCACGAGAATACAAGGATGCATAATTCATGGTATTAGCTGCAAAAATAGTTGTCCTCAACTCTATGCAATGTAAGTGGCGTAAGCATGTGCATGGTCTTTTATGTATTCCTAAGGTCGCTGATAATCATATCACCATTGTCGTTTACTTATGCCATCTCAGACGATAACAAATCTTCTACGAAGCTATTGCCAAGTTCTTCTATAGAAACTATTGCCGGGAGTACATACACAATTTTGTGTGGAGGGAAAATGAATTTTAGATATCCAAAGAATCCTAGATGGTACAATGGGACTTGAAATATGAAATATTTTTAGGTAATCTCTATTTCTTTTTTACTGATTTTTCATTATGTTCCAAACTCAAGGATTGTCTTGGAGCATTAGATCCTTCGGATTCTCGACATCAAATTCAAGTTCTCATTAACTTCACCATCTAAGAAGATAAAGAGGTTTTGAAGCAAGTTCCAACCAAGGCTTATGGCTTATGTGCGTATGGTTGAAAGGAGGACTACAAACTGATTCTCTTTGTCTTGCATAATTTTGAACAGGTAAATGATCTAAATGATCTATTTCTTCTGCTTAATACGGTGCACTTTATTGCATGCATTTATTTCTCTATGCTCTTGCATAGTTTAGGATGACATCAAGTACCAAGGGAGTTCTCACTGGCTCATCTCATTTATGTTACTCAATATCTTTTGGAAGATTGCTATAGCAAGCTCAAGAATTAGTTTGCAATGGTGAAACTTCCAATGACTCAAAATACTTTATGCTTTCCTAAAATGTAACAATTGCCTCCTCTCATTTTTCAGCTTTCCCGAATGCATTTTGAGAATTGTCACTTATTTGTTTCGATGAACAAGGATTCTGACCTTTGCAAGATCTTTAAAGCCAGTCATTTCTTTGCATAATGCATACAAAAGCCTACTCAAAGCTAATAACAAAATTTTCAATTTATTTATCTAAAAGTACTGAGCATTTCTTGCAATGTTTGTCTCATGTAAATTGTTCCTTATACCATATAATTCCTATTGCCTTGCATATGCTTGGCCCCCTTTTCTCCAAGTTATACTTTGCCATGTTCCATTAGCATATTGTATTACAAAGTTAATCTTAGAGACATACATGTCTTGGAGTTGCTAGATTCGTCCTCAAGTTCAGTGCACATGCTGTTTACTATGGCATTACTTTTCTTGAGACCATGAAGACCCACGGCATTAGAAATATCTGCATGGTTTCTGTATGGTTTCTATTCTGACAAGTTTATACTTTGTCAACAAGGTTCAATGTGTGATATTGGAGTTTCAGAAATACATGACAGAAAAGATTAGCTAAAGAAGCTAAAGAAGTGTTGCCTTAGAATGCAAAGAAAGATGGTAGCTCACCGGACTCTCGAACTCTACAGATGACCGTGCCTTCAGAGATATAGTTTACTACATTCTCCTGCCGTGGCAAAATTTTTGCCCATGCTCTCTGTGGATGAAAGTTGTTTCTGCATAATCTGCTTACCAGGTCTATATTAGCCCTATCATCTGGATGGGACAAATTGAGGGTATAACTGTTGCCAACATTTTGAGAGGCACAAACTGGATATTTTATAAGGTGTATTTTAAAATGATTTTGGACAACACATTGTTCTACATTTTTTTTGCCTAGATTAATGTCCCAGAATATTCTATTCTACTTAATTATTTTTCTATATTTTGGTGCAAGGTAAGCATGGCTTCATGTTTCTTTTCAACTATACACTCGATGGTATGATTTTGTAAACTAGGATAGATCTTTCAAGCTCTACTAGAGATTGTTTAGCTAACTGTGAAAGTATGTAGATCCTAAAATAGCTAGGTAGATAGAGATGTATCGATCAATTATCAAGCTATGGATTCAATTACATCTTCAATGTCTTAGTCTGCTACAACTCATGCTACCCATTTCACATGTCCACAGATAATGCCCGGCATCGCCGGGCACACGTTCCTAGTGTAATTGTATTTTGATGTCCCTGATGTAACATGCCCCAGGTTCACCACATGTTTCACCACATGTTTCACCACATGTGTTTCACCACATGTGGTGACACATGTGTTTCACTACATGTTTCACCACGTGTTTCACTTTCTGTCTCTTCTCTCGACACAGATAGATCCTTCTGAACAGCTTTTCTACTGAAATACCTTCCTTTTCCTTAAATTCTCTCGGTCCCATCAATTCCTCTCATCATCCTTTGGCTGACAGCCGTACCCGAAAATCATTATGGGATGGCAAAAATTAATGACCTCGGGCAACCCAAAAGGCCCGAGATGCCATTCTTCTTGCTCCCGAAGAGTTTACATTTATTACAAGAGGTTCGGGAGCAGATAGCTTTACAAAAGCAGGTCCTTGGGAAACAGCCATTTGCTTTACGCTTCAAACTGGGTGGGAAGCGCTTCTGATTTCTGACTTTACAGGCGGCTACTACAGCGGACATGGCCAACTTCACCTCTTTGGATCTTGCCAAAAGCGATGAAGTGCCTGAATGGGACAATGTGACCCGAGAAGAAGAGCCCATAATACCTAGGCGTCTTGTCCCGATTTTCAGCCATGCGTAATGGATGGACATGCTTTCGATACGTAAATTACTCTATTCACCTGGATGAGAATATGACCACGTAAATGCTTTGAAAACTCTCACCGAGGTTGAATTGTACACCACAGCTCCCTGACCTCTCAACTTACTCGCCTCCACTGAAATTTTTACACACCAAAGATCTTTGGCCCGCTCCTCATACTATTGACCCGATCCGCAAAGGTTGAGACCTTTTCTCGCTTAATGGCTACCAAGCCTTTACGCTAAAAATGTTTCCTCTTTGTTATGATAGGTTGTTTACAGAGGACCAATTCCTTCACTTCAGGATATGTACTATCATCACAAGGCCTTGCGGGATGGACATGGAGAAGCCGCTATTCCGCTTGGTAACACTCCACCATTATGGTTTTTTGCTTTCCGCCGAATGGGAGCAAATAGGCCGAAGTCGACCCTGACCCGTGGCTTCGATCCGGGTGATCATAGAAGATGACGAGGAGGAGCCGGACCCGGATCTCTTTTGATAGACCCACGGAATGAAAACAAGTGTATATAATCCTAAATGTAACCTTATGTAATCATTTTATATGTTTAATATAAATCTTCACTCTTCAATCTTTACCGTTTAATTGACGTGGTGAAAGTGACACACGTAAAAATTACATTAAGGATGAAACTAATGGGACAGAGAAACACATGATGAAACCCACCAATCGGAAATCATTTCACATCAAATGCAAGTTCAATCATTCAAAAGTCGGGTCAGCGCAGAAAAGATTGAGGGAAACCCTAAATCTAGTTTTGCATGCACATTGGCTTATCCCGATCCAAATGGCGGAAGAAAAGAAGGAGAACACGGCACAAACAATTTCGCCCAGTTCAAATGCAATGCGATCCGTAAGACCTATAATGAGCAAATAAACCAGAACAGAGGCGGATATTAGAGGAGCGGAGGACCCATGAATTCCGAGGTATTCTAGGCTTAAAACATAGGTTAATTCCTGATGGGCTTAAAGAATTAGAAGCCAAGGCAGTGATAGGCGGTTGCCTTTCTTATTACTAATGATGTTGTTTTTACCACGATGCGAATGAGACTTAACAGTGAGCTGGTGCAGCGGGGTTCCGGGGTGGCGTATGATTCCGAGGATGAGTTCGCAGCTCTCCCATGCTTGAGGAAGAGGATATGTTCATCGAACTAAAGCAGAAATGATCCATGCTTCACCATTAAAAAGTGCTCAACAGGCCAGGTGCATGGAGACACAACAACCCCGAGACAATACTTTGTGAATCAGATCATAAGTGGGGCGTAAAACGAGAAGCTCATGTTTTAGTGTTGCTGGATTTCACCAACTATTCAGCAAAAAACTTGATGAAATCTTGGACATACTTGGAAGAAGAAGAGTTCTGAGATCTCACAATGCAGATCCGATTGAGGCCCAAGAAATGTATGTCATCATTAACCTCTTCAAAACAGCTATTATTATATCTCTAATGCATTTTGATAATACTAGAAGCTCGGGGTTATAGTTTTCCCCGATTTTTCTCGCATACTTCATTTCATAAGAAGTATGAACTATTCTACCGGTGTGGTAGATTTCCATATGCATTTTTCTCCCTTTGAAATATAAAACGACGTTTGCATCACCACAAATTTCACCCACGCTTTTCACCACATTTTTTCACCACAAATTTCACCACGATTTCACCATAATCAGCCGGGGCATTGACCATTTTTGACTCCTCGGTCCAAAAATGGAATGGCTCTCGTGATTCCCGATAGTATCTTGACCCGATTTTGGTGACGAATATATGGATCCCAAATTAGGTCCCCTCGAATTGATATGAGGCCAAAATTCATTGAGCTCCGCTTTGTGCAAAGATTCTTGCAAGGCCACTAACTTTTGCTTCAGGAATTCGTGTTTTTCTTTTCGGTTTCTTTTGAACTCTATTTCTTTTGAACCCGAGCCACCCATCTCATATTTTCCTATTTGCCGAAATGGTTACCATATTTTGTTAGTGTGCAGATCATAGATTCTGCACCTTCAAATTCCTTGTTTGCATTTTATAATTAATGACAAAAAGTTCAGCTAACTGAAAGAACAGTGGAAACTCAGAGAACAGTTAAAGCAAAACAAGTTCTATTGCAAAACAAGGACTATTGCAAAACAAGTTCAGTCATTAATGAAAAGCCTTTACAAAGAATAGTCACAAGGACTATTGCCAAAAAAATTGAAACCATGGATTATAATACAAATCTAAACTAATCAGACGGGGGCCATCTTGAGCTCTATATGGAGGTCGTCCTCGCAGGCATACATCTTCATTTCGAGGAGTCGCTCCTCGTCATCATAACCTGCATGCACCCACTGAGCACCCGCAAACGAAGCGACAACTTGATGATCCATGATGAGCTTCTCCACCTCTGGTGGAGTGAACTTGGCCACCACCTGAACCGGGCGGCCTCCTCTGGTGGAGGAAGACACGGATCCTCCGCAGGAAGCCACGGATTCTGACCGTGCTGGCTGCGAAGGAGCAGGCACAATGGCCGGGATAGTGTTCCTGCGGAGTGTAGTCTTGAACTTGGCCATGGCGGAAGTGAAGGAGATGGACGGAATGGGGAAGGAGGAAGGAGATGGCGGAATAGACGATGGGGATCGGAATGAAGCTGCAGGGCGTAATTTTGGGAATAAAAGGGATGCAAATCATAGGCATCCATACGATTTTGGGAATGAGGCAGAAGAGGAAAGGGACGTTTGCATGCATGCCACCTAGGCTCCAACATGCCACAAAGAAGGGGTCAAGCATGCCACATAGACCCAAAAGCATGCCACCTAGGCTCCAACATGCCAAGGTGGCTCAAACATGCCACCTAGACTCCAACATGCCACGTAAGCCCCAACATGCCACCTATGATTCACCACATGATTCACCACATGATTCACCAAATGCACCACATGATCCACCACATGCACCATTTGCATCACCAAACATGTTGGTCAATGGAAGTCAAACATGTAACAAAGGTCATGTAAAGGCTCAAAGCATGCCAAGGTGGCTCAAATATGCCACCTAGGCTCCAACATGCCAAGGTGGCTCAAACATGCCACCTAGGCTCCAACATGCCACGTAAGCTCCAACATGCCACCTATGATTCACCACATGATTCACCAAATGCACCACATGATTCACCACATGCACCATTTGCATCACCAAACATGTTGGTCAATGAAAGTCAAACATGTAACAAAGGTCATGTAAAGGCTCAAGCATGCCAAGGTGGCTCAAATATGCCACCTAGGCTCAAACATGCCAAGGTGGCTCAAACATGCCACCTAGGCTCCAACATGCCACGTAAGCTCCAAAGATGCCACCTATGATTCACCACATGATTCACCACATGGTTCACCAAACGCACCACATGATTCACCACATGCACCATTTGCATCACCACATCTATCACGACATGTAACACCACATTGTCATGAATCTTTGAATACATCAATTTCTTCTGGAGATTTGAACTCCACCAGAGTGTTGCTCACAGTCAGCCGAAAAAGTCTATTGTATACAATAGTATATAACAATGTACATTAGAGTGTCAATGAAAGAATAGGTTACAAGAATAACCTCTTTGGTTACAATAATACAAACATGTGATTACAAGTAAAGATCTATTGATCTGTCAACCTCGACTTCATTACTACAAAGAATCGTGCTTCACAACATCAATCATCATTCTCGTGTCCAACATTTCGCAACTAGAAATTGGTACACCCCGCAACAAACATATCAGGCCTCACATTGGATGAGTAATACCTTCAAATTCTACGAACTCATCTTGCATTGGGATAGTATGTCCAAGTCTCAGACATTCGCAGCCACAACATGCTTTACAAAGACACATATAGCAAGACACATATATGCTTCAGAATGTCTTGGAGGTGTCTTTTGCTTGGAATTCTGCTCTTGCTTTTTCTCTGAGACACTTCCAGCTGCAAAAATTTAACAGATTCGGTAACTATATGGGTCAAATTAAAAGAAGACAGCACAAAAAAGGTTGGAAGTTACCTTGTGACTTACATTCACCAAACGATTTGTTCAGATCATAACCTGATGCATCTGCTGATTTTGCAGATTGGTGTGGAGCATGACTTAATGCATCTGCTGATCTGGCAGATTGTTGTCCAGTTGGAGCACCTACTGGAGCTTGACTTGACTTGGCACTTTAGATACACAAAACCGGAGAAGCAAAAGAGACATAAAACAAAACAAGGCCAGGATCTTGTTTTATGTCGGGCTTACTCCCTTTTCGAGTTTCCTGCTTGATATATCTAATTCGCCACCTGAGTGAGCGATGTCATCCTAGGGGGCAAATTAGATACCGCAAACAGAAAACGAAGGAGACTAAGCCAGGCTTACTCTCTTTTCGAGTTTCCTGCTTGATGTATCTAATTCGCCACCTAAAATGAGTGAGCAACCTCATCCTAGGGGGCAAATTAGACTCATCAAACAGGACAAACGAAAGAGACTAAGCCAGGGTGAAAGATTAGGAAGTCCACTAATCCTAATTGGCATCTGTCCCTTACATCAGGCCCTTAGCATGTAAACTAAGCTACCTATAAGTGCTCACCTGTAAGTGCCTCAGTAGCTTGAAGTTGCTTTTGATCCTCCCTACTCACACCTAAGGCTTGTACCCATGCTGTAGAAAATTCATGACAACAATTCTCAATGCAACAGTGATTGCAAATCCTGCAAAGAGAATGCAAATTTGTCAATGAGAATACAATTATACTAAGCACTTCAGGAATTTTGTTATGAAGTACCTCAAGAGGCTGAGCAGACTTACACTGAATCACTTCTCATCTTGCCTTACACTGAATCACTTCTGATCTTGTAGAGTTGATCCATTCTCCCAGTGTCCTGTTGAATTCAACTGGAAAGTAATCCAAGGTTAGTACCACATACTTCCCTTTTTTCTCGTGCCCTTTTCCCCTTCCTCTTTTTCAATTCCTTGCTCCTCACCCTTCTCCTGTTCCCCTTTTCCCCTTCCCCTTTCCTCCTTTTTTGACCATTTCCCTCTTTTCCTTTTCTCAGCCTTTTTCCTTTTCCCTTTACCTAATGGACTTTTTCCTTTCCGTTTTCCTCTTTTTTCCCACCCTTTCCCTCTTCTCCCTTTCCTTTTTCCATGTCTATTTTTCACTTTCTTTTTTTCCTTAATTCACAATTTTCCTCTTCCTTTTTTTTCTCATGCCCTTTCCCCCTTCCCTTTTCTCATTTCCCTCTTCCCTTTTTTCTAATGCCCTTTTTCTGGGTTTTATTTCCTCATTTGCCCCTCCATTTTTCTTTCTTCTTTCACTCTCCCTTTTTCCCTTCCCTTCTCCCCATCCTTTTCTTGTTCCCTCTTTTCCTTGACTTTTTTCTCATTTTCTCAACCTTTCACTCTTTTCCTTTTCTCGGTGCCCTTTTTCCCTTTCCTTTTTCTCTTTCTTTTCCCTTTGCATGCTGTTTTTTCCTTCTCTTTTCTTCTTTCCACACACTTTCCCCTTTTCCTCATGCTTATTTTCCCATTCTTCACCCTTTTTCCCACTCTTTCCCTTTTTCCTATGACATTTTCCCTTTCTTTTACCCATTTTCCCCTTTTTCTCAATGCCCTTTTCTCGTGTTCCTTCCCCCTCCCTTTTGATTTTTCTTTCCCTTTCCCTTTTCCCATACATTTTTATCTTCTCTTATCCCCACCCTTTTCCCTTTCTCACTTTCCTTTTTCCCCCCTTTTTCTTTACCCTTTCCCCATAAGAGATCAAAACATGACCAATCACAGTGGTAAGAAGTTGTGGAAATCTCGGCTTTTGGATGCACCTAGATGATCTCAGCCATTCAAATTAGGGCTTGATCCAATCCAAGACTTACGGTATAACATTATAATATAAGATTAGTTTGACCTAATTAGGCTTTGAAATGGTTTGAAAAATATGTAAATGACATTTCCATTTTCATTTGGTATCCTACTCAACTCAATTGATATTACTTTGCCCTAAATTTCCGCCGCCTTTATTTTCTATGGCCTCTGGCGTGCCTTTTTGCTTATATTTATATTTTTAAATAATCACAAAAGTGAATTGTATTTATATTTTTAAATAATCACAAAAGACTCGTTAAGAGGAGTATCCACCCTTTTAGCCTAGAGCTAATCTCTGTCGGATTCAGTGGAGTAGTCATCCGAGTACGTAGTTTGATGACACCTCGAACCCTCAGCCGCACGGTTGCGATTGGATGGCTCTCCACCAATGTTTGCAGATCCCTCGCCGACCCCGCGCCCCATGTCCTGCTCTAGACCTTCATTCATATCCGCCACTGCTTCCTATAAAAACCAAAAGAATATGGCGTTAATGTAGTTCATAGAATTATAATAATTTTCTACAACGCACCCCCGCATTCCCGCGAAGTGGGACAGTTCCCTCGTCGTATAACTGTTGATACAGATAAATAGCTCCACGTTCCGTGGCTACTTGTACGTGCTGCTTGTTAGGGGGAAACCCGTATAGATGTTCCTATGACAATATAACGAGTATTAGCTAGTGACATTTAAAGTTCTTATTAAAATTAATGTGAACTAATATAGCTCTTACGAATCTATAGTGAAACCCTTTCCGACCGCCGGAGCCCAAATGAGACGGCTTTCGCTCACTTTTAGTTGCTTTGTCGGTCCGAGCTCTATGTTTGTTTTCTGGATCCTTTGCACGTTCGAATGCAATCTGATTGCAAGGCACACATAAAGTGAACGAATGACAAAAAAAATAAGAAATACCTTGATATCTTCCTTGTGGAGATTAAGTGGTTTAGGGACTTTTGACCAATCGCCTCCTTCTTTTTCGCAAGCCTGCTTCAGTTCCTTGACCACTCTTTGCCTTTGACATAAATCGATAGATCAACGCAATATCAAAATACCACTCGAGCTCAACAAAGACAAGAAGCACCTTCCACGTCTCAACCTCCACGCTCTCAGACATATCCAAATATAGCTGCTGAGGTTGACCTCCTCAAAGAAGTTGCGGCTTCCTTACCACGCACTCCAGCACCTGTGGATCCAGCGGATCCTTTTTCTCATGTGCCTCTGGAACTCCAAGAGGAGCTAGCCAAAATCAAAATTCCTTTAAGTTTGGCTACAATTTTGAAACTCTGTCCAACTCTCAAGGACCAGTTACCACTCCCGACTGTTTTGGTTGGGGCTGTTGCTACCTCTACACCCACGGTCCATGCCACGGTGGGTAATCAGCAAGTCAACCATGTTCAAATTGACGGAGGTAGCACAGTAAATCTCATCACGGATAAACTCCGCAAACAAATGGGCATCAACCAACTCTATCGTGCCCCATATGACATCAAATTGGCTAATGGCCATATCACGAGACCTCAAGGCGTCACGCCTCTTCTTCACATCAACATTGGTGATCTCCGATTCCCCTTGGAATTTAGTGTTTGGAAAGCTGGAGAAGATCCAGGTGATTATGAAATGTTGGTCGTGAGACCTTTTCTCCGCCGAGCCAAGAGTATTCATTCATTGGGCCCGCGGATCGCTTAGTTATCACGGATGGGTCACCTCAATGCCACTATGGACACGAAACCGGTAAAATCATTTCGATTAGACAATGCTGAACCCTCTCTCGCATTAATCGATTACGAGGGCGCCCGAATATCTATCAAGTTCAGGCTCCACCAGGTAGCGCTGCCTCTGTCATCCCTACCCCGGTATCTTTGATCCTTGAGGAGAAATGACTCTTGATCGGGACCCGCCGGGGTGCTTTGCTTGACCCTTACCCGCTCCTTGCAATCGAATCCAACGTGTTGATCACTTTTCGAAAATTTGAACCTCCCCGCAGCTCACATTCGATGTACTGTGTGTCATGAAGCAACCTCGCTTGATGAAACTTCGGCAACCTCTCTTTTTCACCACGCAGAGTGCCACGCATCCTGTTATGCTTCAACCTCCTGCTCATATTGTCCAGGACACGGAAGTTATCCCCCATATTCAAACTCCTGAAGTCGAGATTGTGGACGTGGGCAACAATCAGCCTGTCCGCATTGCTGCAAATCTTCCGACACCCTATCGTAACAGGGCCGTCAAGCTCTTCAAAAAGTTCAAACACATTTTCGCCTGGAGCTACAGAGATCTTCGGGGAATCAACAAAACCTTGGGGGAACTCACCATTCCTACCAAGTCTGATGCACGTCCCGTATAGCAACGACAGTACAGGCTCAACCCCAATTACCGTGATCGCGTCAAGGCGGAAATTGACAAACTCCTTGCTGCAGGTTTGATCTATGAGGTCAAACATTCTGAATGGGTGAGCCCCATCGTCATTGCACTCAAACACAATGGTAAGATCCGTGTTTGCGTGGACTACCGAAAACTCAATCAGGCCACGGAGCGTGATCATTTTCCACTTCCCTTCACAAACCAGGTTCTGGAAGAGGTTGCGGGACATGAGATGTACTCCTTCATGGATGGTTTTTCTGGCTACAATCAGATCTCAATCAAAGAATCTGATCAACTCAAGACTACTTTCACCACCCCGTGGGGCACTTTTGCCTACAAGGTGGTTCCTTTTGGATTATCAAACTCTCCATCCACGTTTCAACGTATCATGCTCTCAGTTTTTCATGATTTTATGAAGGACAATCCCTTCTTACAAATTTTTCAAGATGACTTCTCTGCCTACAGTTCCATGGCTGACCATTTGGATAAATTGAACTCGTCTTTCGAAAATGTGATGAGTCCGCATTAGTCTCAATCCCAGAAATGCACCTTTTGCGCCACTTCGGTGTTACGTTAGGACACGTTGTCGACCAAGGTGTATCACCACGGATCCTGCCAAAATCAGTTGTGTGCTCAAGGCTCAAGCACCGGCCAATATCAAGGAGACACGCTCTTTCTTGGGTAAAGTCAATTATTACTCCACCTTCATTCCTGGACTGGCAGCCATTGCAGATCCCATCCATAAACTCACGGGTGATGAATCCACCTGGGCTTGGAATTCCCAGCGGATCTTTGCTTCCAACAGCTTGAAGCTTTTGCTCACTTTCGGTTCTCGGTTCTTGTTCCTCCTCAATGGGACAAGCCCTTTCATGTTCATGTCGATGTCTCGGCGTTTGCTATTGGAGCTGTTCTTTCTCAAGAATATGATGCGACACCGACAAACCAAACCCGTCGCTGCTTAGCCGGAAACTCGATTCTGGCGGCGCAACTACTCGCCCACAGGCGAAAGCCTTGGGTTTAATTTTACCTAACTCCAACGCTTAAAGTCACTATCTTTTGGGCGGTCGGATCAAATTCTTTGTTGACCACCGTGCACTTCTTTATTTGATCAACAAATCCACGCCCACGGGCGCATTGCTCGTTGGGTCCTCCTTCCGCAAGAATTTGCCCCTTTTGAAATTGTTCACAAAGCGGGGCAAATCTCATGTTGTCCCGGATTATCTTTCACGCATCCACACAGATGATCCCTCCACCGAGTCTCCGACGCCTTTCCTGACGCTCAACTCTTTCTGGTCACGGCAACACCACATTGGTTCCACGACTTTCAGCAGTATCTCCTCACAGGCACTCTTCCACCGGAGGGCCGCCACGCTCTCTCCAAAAGCGACAATCCCGTCCGACATCAATTTCTCCGCGAGGTCCGTGACTACACCATGGTTGCGGGCCATCTTTACAAAAGGGTAAGGATACCATCCTTCGACGCTGTGTTCTCCCTCATGAAGTCCCCGATATTGTTCGAGAAGGCCATGAAGGGCTCGGTGGTGGTCATTTTCATGGTGACACCATGGCACGCAAAATTCTTCTTACTGGTTATTTTTGGCCCACGCTATTCAAAGACGCTCACGCCCACGCCCGCACGTGTGATGCTTGTCAGCGTGTGGGACGGCCCACGGCCCGTGACGCTCTTCCCTTGACGCCGGTCGCCACGCCACTTCCCTTCAACAAATGGCGAATGGATTTTGTGGGACCCATAGATCCTCTGGCGGCACACCCGCGCCCCGCCCGCATTCGTCGGTTCTCACTGACTACGCTACCAAATGGGCAGAAGCTTGCGCACTTCCAGACAACACTGCGGCAAGCACAATTTCATTAATCATACCATTAAGGAGCTGACGGATTATCTCCTGATACAACATCACAAGAGCACACCTTACTATCCTCAAGGCAATGGTTTGGCAGAAAGCACCAACAAAACTCTGGTCACAATTCTTAAGAAAATTTGTGACGCTTCTCGCGACCGACCGCAAACAAAGCTTCCCTACCGTTCTTTGGGCTTACAATACTTGTTTCAAAATAGCTACAGGTCACACTCCTTTCAAATTGGTTTATGGTCAAGAAGCTCTCATGCCGTTTGAATACATCCTTCCAACTCTCCGTTTTCAACTAGCTACTGCCCATAATCCGCCTGCTGCACTCAAAGAAAGGGTTTACCAATTGGAACAATTGGATGAACTTAGAAGGGATGCTTATTCGTGTTCTTCATGGACAACAATTGCAAAAATCTTTACATGATAAACGTCTGAAGACAAAAACATTCAAAGAAGGAGATTTGGTTCTTCTTTATGATTCTCGGTACAAAAATTTTCCGGGTAAGCTAAAGTTTCGATGGCCCTTATCAAATTGTTCAAGTGGTGCAACCCAAATAAGGGCTTTCAAATTGTGGTGAAGTTAGATGGAACTCCATTACCTACACTGGTTAATGGCTTTCGCCTCAAAACATTTCATACCACAGAAAGTGAAAATCAACAAACGGATGCTGTTCCACACTCAAACACAACAGATAATGACTAAACCAGCGGCATATTTATATTATAGGTGAAATTTTTACAAAATGTGGGCACAGCCCCGCTATTTCCGCTATGGGCACTGCCCTATATACAAAAACGGGCTCAAAGCCCTATCTACTACGTCCTAAGGAGAACACCCTCTACTCCGGGTTCGGAGCAGAGGTATCACGCAGATGTGGTACCGTTATTGTTTCGGGGTCCCAGCGCAGGTGCAGAATCACCTCCATCCCGTTGGTGTGGGGATCGGCATGCTCAGCCATGCCGGCACACCACCCGTCCATAGCAATGCCACGATTGTGGCACCGCCAGGGTCGAGACGATCCATTTTGCACGTAATCCACTCTGGCGGTTGGGCCGGCATAGTGCATTTGTCATGCAAACCAGCGGCGAACATACCGGCGCCATCGGATGTCTTAAGCTTCACTCCCGGTTAAATCTTATATAGCCAACCGAGGAACTCCCTGTCGACGTGGACCAATCAAAAATTCGCCAACGTGGTTGCAATGCAAGGTTGTTTCTAAATGGAGAATCTCTTCTCCCGCCGCATATCTAGCCATGGTACCTTCTGACACATTCGTTTTAATGATATACCACTTCGAGTTGCCAGCCTTAAATGCCATTCCTTCTTTTTATACCCGTCGAACATTAATGTGTGTCCTTTGGCCACCTGTCACATCCGATCATTCTCTCACGTCTCATCTCCACCGTTCATTGCTTCTCCCTTTGTTGTTCGGGGACTTAGCCAAATTTTTGCCTTTCAAACCCCTCCTTGGCATCTTTCGACACCTGGCACCATCAATGGTTACAGTTTCGCCCTCATCATAACCCTTCGCCTCCATTTGCGTGCCCTAAACCTTTTCGTCTCTGGCGCCGTCCTTCGGGTCTCCCTACGTTCTCCGGCTCTCGCCTTTGCATCACCGCTTCTTTTAGGAAGCTCTTTGCCATGGTCGCACCAAAATTTCCTACACTTCAAACTCTTTCCTCACGCGGGAACCGGCTCTGTTTGAGTCAATATCTTTCTTGACGCCCACTTTCCGTGAAGCCCTTGTTGGCCCGAATCGTGAAGTCGCAGAACGCCAGAAGCTTTACGAATTCTCACAAATGGAACTTCCGGCTCCAAATCCCGACCAGTTGAAGCAGTTCCTCGCTCATATCGTCAACAGCCCGCATGGCTACACTACTGTGGTCGATGGCACCACCATTTCGCTGACTCAGCACCTGATTTCTGAGGTATTCCATATTCCTTTGCAAACTCCTTGCTTATCTTGGTCTGCCATACAGGATCTCGATGTCACTGAGTTTGGTGCTCCTGCTTATCACGCAAATGTGCATCGCCTGACAAATATTGACAAGCCCCATGAAACTTTTGTTAAGTTTCTGTGGCGCAAGTTCCTTGGGTATTCTATCAAGAACACCCATATCAATAAGCCTTTCTATAATATGGTGATCACTGCTACTCGCTCCAACCGCCACATTGATTGACCCCAATTGTTGTTCTACCGTCTTCTCCAAGAAGTTGACCGTCTTCGGGCTGCCACTTCTATCTGTGAAGTTTCCGTGGGAGGCCATCTTCAAGCTCTCATCTGTCATTACTTTCCTCCCTCACCTCCTCATTCTCATGCTTCCACTCAACAGTCCTTTCATTCCCTTCCTCAAAATCAACCAGTTGGCACTTCACGCCCTTCTTCTTCGTCATGTCCAAAGATAACACCACGCATGTCACTTGTCTCCTCTTCCTCTACGTAAACGAGGCCCTCCAGTTCTCATCATGTCTCACAAACGTCACAAACACGGCAGAATAAAGCCCCTCCTCCTCCCGCCCTCGCCGGCTTTTGTATCAATATCGCCAGATGCTCAAGCCGCCGCTCTCAAGTTACAAAGAATCCCGTGAAGCTCTCATGAATGGGGTTCAAACGGCCCTGAGGCCTCGGGGCGCGGTTCGGCCCGAGACCTTCAAGCTGCTACCACGCAAGTTCATACTCACGGAGACCCAAACTTCAAGCCAAGCACGAGGTTTTTTACGTGCCCGCGAGGATCTTAAAAGTCTGCCCAAAATCAGAATCGCCTCGCTGTCGACGGAGGCTCACTTGCGCACCACCATTCGGGAATTATTGGAGCAGGTCAAGGCAAACGAGACTCTCTTGGTTAACAAGGACAAAGACATTGCCAAGCTGGGCACGTTGTATACAGAGCTCTCTAGGCATTACAACACTCAAGCCCAAGACCTTACAGCGCGTGACGCTCAAATTGCTTCTTTGGAAGCTCAACTTTCCACGCAGACCTCTCGACCACATCTCTCCAAGATGCTTTACGGAGGCTCGAAACGTAAAGTTCTTGATGACGCCGAGATTGCCATACTTCCGACTCAATGCTCACGGGCAATCCTCCTCACATGTCACGACTTCTCGAACGGGTCCGCGACCCGGTCCACGCCTACGTTAGAAAAGGACAACCGGATCCATGACCTCGAACAACGCATACAAAGAAGCTATTGACCTGGCGATGAGGCTCGAACCAAACTTGACGGCTATGTGACCATTGCCCTCAACCTGCCTGTTGACTTCCCAATTCCTTCCAGTTATCTGGATTATGTGGTTGCCCGACGCCACCTCTTTCTTCTAAAGTGGCATGGGGCTGATAGTCCCGTTGATGTTCCCCACTAGACCGCATTTTCTTCGATCCGGCGGACCTCTCTCGGTGAAGACAAAGGTTTATTCTCAGCCCCTTTTAGTCTTTGATCTCATTCACTTTGGAAGATCCTGATATGATCACCTTCGAGTTGTTCAAACAATGGCGACGCGTTTTCATGATTTCTATCCGGGTGATACACGTGACAAATTTCGAGATGGGCCACATCGGAACTTTCGGGTGATCCCACACTTCAATGGTTGCTTTTGATAACAACTCCTATCTGCCTGATCATGATCGGACACATGCTCTTCATCAAGAATACATGCCCGAGCTTGCTCATCATTTGCCTCTCTCGCAAGTCAAGCGCCGAATATAAGGAAGTATCCGGGACATCCCGAGGATCTTCCCTTTGCACAACTTTATATGCAAAGACTGAGGTTACAATCAATCTGCGTGCTCTCCCCGGATAGCAAGACAAATCCCCACGGGTTGGGATAGCCCTCCCCACAACTCTCACTCCCCTCGCTTGGGAACATTGGTGCAAAGTTTTGATCCGGACCTTGTCCGCGAATTGTGGTGCGGTGCTCAGCAGCCACGCCCACCCGCATGGTCCCTCTCCTATGCTTCTCCTCGGGTGTCCCTCCACCCGGGTTCCTCACTTCGATTGGCCTCCCCTTTTGGACCAAGGTCATGGATGGCCATCTTTGGATGGACTCTGCGCCTCAGATCTCGGCCGGATCTCCGGTGAGATCCCCGCTTTGTCTGACGCCCAATTGGGAGGATGGTGCCACCCTTGATAACACTACCAATTGATCTATATTCCCAATGAGCGGGTTGGCAAACGGCCGATGCTCTTCATGGTCTTGATACCTTCTTGCACGCCGCCACCTCACCGGATCCTTCAAGACAATCACAAGCGTGTTTCGTGGCCGCTCAAATGCATCCCGGTCAGCTCTTTTAAATCGGCAAATCCCCATCTTTCACCGCAATCCAATGCCGCTGTCGGTGCCTTCCGGTCCTCCGCCTGCCTACTCATGGAGTGCCGCTTTGTTTCTTCTGAAGCCCATGCCGCCTTTGAAGACATGGTGTGCGCCTCATTTTCTCATTGACGCCGATCCCGCCCTTGGGCTCAACACTCCCCGCCTTCTTCAAATACGCTTAGGATCTCATTGGCACGCACCATAATGGTGCCCCTCCTCACTCCCCGTGAGGATCACTTTCGACCGATGGCTTCCCACCCTCGTAAACACTTCCTCCTTTCTTCACTCACAGTGTCGTTTGGTGGTGGGAGTGTTAGTCCCGCCTCCCGTGCATGTGACTATTTATGCATACTGAAGGACCAAGTCAAGTCCAAGGATCCACAGGCGAGCACGTCCGTCGTCCAAGGCCCAGCCAGCGACCAAGCAAATAAAGCCTGGTTCTGCTACCAAGAGGCGCCAAGGGGACAAGTGATGACCTGGCCACCGCCTGCGTCAAGTGGTTCTATCAAGAGGCACCGCCAACATTCCTCAAGAATCAGGCCTCCTTCCGTGAGTCGGCACCGGATCGGTCCAGTGTGTCTATATTGGGCCAGAGGCCATTGTACTATATATATGAGTAGAGCTAGCATATGAGTTTTAGATGAGTTTGGAGTCTTGTCTCTTTTCAGTCTTCTCTCGATTGCGAGAGCTCATGTATGTTCATCATTGATATCAAGGAAGCTTATCATTTTCCTCTCATTGTTCTCTCTTGTTCTGTTTTCTTCTTCTTGTTCTCTTCTTGCAAATCCCGCGTGACATAGTCCCCCGGATTCTCCTGTTAGATCCACGGGTCCTCACAGAGGGCTGTCTTGCAGGAGTTCCCGAACCCAGACCCCAAACAATTCTAATAGTTATGATGCTTATATTCTCAATGCAATCTTAGACCAAGTATAACGTCCAGCGAGCCAAGGTCAACCCCAAGTACAACGATCCCACAAACTCCATTCCTTTGACCTTAGCTAACCCTTTGACCTAGACCTTCTCCAAAAATTTCGAAAATTGGGCTGTGTGCTGGAGATGGATTAGGAATCCAGCTGGCAAAAAATCAGAATTTATTTTCGTACAATGCATTAATTGCGAATTTACAATGTCTTGCCACATTGCAAAAGCCCCCCGATTCTACTTGCCACATCGGAGGAGGATGTGCCAAACTCCGGTCCGGCGGGGCCCCTTGCTCCGTATTCTCGGCTGCGGCTTTCTCGCCAGTCCCAAGTGCAACACTGTCTCGCCCCCAAAATGCAAACCCTTCTAGAACCCGCAACCCACGGTGGTTTACGCTTTTGGAGGCTCTCTCTGTCGATTCGGTAGGGACCTTTGCGCGCGGACTTGACGCGGGAGTGGGGGTGTTGACGCCGAGAGGAGACCCTAAAATCCCCCGCCGCTTGCCCCGGGATTTCCTCTCCCAAGGCCCTGGGGCGGACGGGCGATCTCGGCCCCCCCGGAATCATGCGATTAGCCTCTCTGCAAATGGACTCGGGATGTCGACATTGCCCCTCGGGACCAATTTCCCCGGCCGAAGACCACTCATGTTCACCCAACTAAGAAATGAGTTTTTTAACGTCAGCCAGATATCGCCAGATGCGACGTCAATACGCCGCATCGCGGCGATTTTGTTATAGCGACGCCGCTTAAACTATTTTTATTTTTGTTGTGTACATGTTTGATAATGGGGCATGTTTGAGCCTAGACAATGCTTGAGCCTAAGAGGCTTGTTTGAACCTAGGTGGCATGTTCGAATTTAAGGGAAATGCAACGCCTTACACGCTCAACGCCCTCAGAGGCTCCTCATGCTTCACTCTATGTATTTGGACTTGTTCACCCTACAAAATACCATTATTATTATCTGTTTAAAGGTAGAGCAAAGTGTTGATCCACAAATGAAAAGCTAGTGGATAGCATCAAATTAAGCAATGATCGTGTTAACTTGGTGGTGGCAATCGGGTTTAAGGTTAGAGAAAATCTAAGTAACTAAGATACCATTGAAGACTCTTTGGACGAGTTGAAATCCAAATCCTTACCAAAGATTTGAGTGCTTGTGCAAACCGCTTATCGGCCTCCATGTCATTGTGGCAACATGTCATTGTGGACGCCATGTGTTGTATTTTTTTCTCTACTTTATGTGGCATATATTTGATCTTCTATTGGAGCCTAGGTGGCATGTTCTAGTCTAGAGGCAATGCTTGAGCCTATGTGGCTTCTTTGAGCCCATATTCCACCCGCTCTTTATTCCTCCCATATAATGTATACCAAAGGGGGAAGAAAAAAAAGAATTGAATTGAATGGGTTTTATTGCACACGAAGACCAATAGACATAGCCTATCGGGATTGCAATCGAGGATGTGCATAATATTTGACATATAGAATTTAATGATCGCCTCCTCTAGGTGCTAACTAGGAGTCGTCATTGTTAGCATTGCCAACATTTGTATTAAAATGCATGAAGTACATCTGTATTTCGTGGAATTGCTCTGGTGTAAGATGCCGCATGAGAGCTGGTGGTCCAACCTCTTGATGCTCGCTTTTCCCGTGAGTTTGAATGCCTTGATCTCGCCAGAGGGCTCTTCGTGACGTTATTGACTCCTCTAGCACAACACCTTGGAATATTGGGCGCCCCCTCGGTGTAGTTTGTATGATAAACCACCATGTTGGGTCTTGTCGATCGGTAAAGAAAAAAAATCTGGTCAAAGAAGCCGGACGTGAGATTGATATTGATGGTCTAAATTTTGAAGTGGATATATGTATGTGTGTACCGCTCACGGTTGTCCGAAGGACAAGCGTCTCACTACCGTGGTACATCTTGCTAGAGTTGACAAATAAAAAAAGCCACTTGTTCTATCATACTTTTACCGTAGGCCCGGCCCCTTAATTGAAGGTCAAACCAATTGACATCGAATATGAAGGTCTTAAAATTGCCACCAACATCCACCTCCATTATAGTCTTTAACCTCCCCACCCAATCACGGTGGTCGACGATTACGACGGCAACACTTGATTGAAACTCCATCGTGAATGATGCCATGACTCCGCAGCCACAAGTCTTCCCCGTATGTCAAGAGAACTCACACGATAGTGGGTCCCATGCCACCATATCGAGGGAGTAAGATATATACCGCCAAAAGCACCATTAATGTCAATAGATACAATAACATCAAAAGAAAATACTCGATTTCTCATCAACATAATTTGTTGCAACTACCTTTTTCATGACACCTTGTGCGTATGCCCATTCCGTAGGTCAGAAGTAATATACTCCCCTTGTAATATGCATCAGTCAAAGCCTGTAGTACCCATTCTCTTTCCATCTTGTCCGCAAGGGTTCATATCCATCGTGGTACGGGCTCGCCTCTATTATGTCGCTCTCCATTCATGCCTCTTCTTTCCATTTCTTCCTTTGCGCTCTCATAACGAGCAATCCATTTTGCCATTGGTGCCGAATTGTAAAGAAGAAATTGATTAACCTTAATGATCATATCAGGGCGGAAATGACTTCGCATACCATTGCCTTCTTTACCCCCACAATCTTCTCGCCCCTTCATCACTCCATAAGTTTAGGTGCATCCGGATGTACGGCGAAATATATTCTCATATATAGAAAAGTGACTCTTTCGCAAGCCATCCCTCTCGCCATTCAGTATGCGTGCTCTTGGACGCACCATATCCTTCAATACCTTCATAAACCTTTCCAAGAAAAACATCCATCCGCATGTACGGTTCCCCATGAGCTCCACTTCCTCAATAAGATGTACCAAAAGATGGGTTTGATCACAAGAAAGCTCGTAGGGAAACTCCTTCTCCAACAAGCAACATGCCTCTGCCATTTTCACTTTCATCTCTTCAATTTCGTCTTTTCGGTATAGTTTTTTACACATCCACCTATGAGGTCCAAAACAAAAAACTTAGCCACAAATAAAATAGACGGGGGACCACTAAATCAACATGGGTAACAACCTTATGACCTTTGATAGGGCACTTATTGCCTCCAATGGTCCCTTTGTCTAAAACTCCCTAAAGGTCGTGGGCATGAAGAACTGCGCATGATCCAAACACCAAATATAAGTTATGGGTTACATTTTATAGTAGTGCATATATGTGGACTTCAATTGCTTACATGCAAGAACTTATGCCACCATGGGACTTTAAACCCAATCGGCTCCCCAAGACTTGTGAATGCGGTTCGCAATGATTGCATATAACCAGTTGGTGTTCTAAGGGCCCTTAAATCATCATAAATAGCTCGATGGTCAGCCCTAGCAATAACCCATTTTGCCGGAGGAAGTGGTTGCCCTTCACCTCGGATCCATGCCTCTTTCTTTGTATTACTTACCTTAAGGTCCATCTTGGCATTTGTTGTGTCTTTTTTTGACCAAATACATGCTTCCATAAAGAGTTTCCCACATTCTTGAAGATATATGCATTGGGTCCAAAAGGTGTTGAATCAATAGGTCGGTCCAATATGGTAGTCTATAAAAAATGACTTCCTTTTCATATTGGCAAGAAAGACTTCCTCCTCCGCGGGCTTCCTCGCCACCACATCAGATAATTCCTCATCCTCATCTGCCTAGGTCGGCTAATACCTCCTCACCGCAGGTGCCCCCTACGGATTCCCCCCTCGGATTTTCCCCTCTTCCTTCTTATCCCAACGCCACCCCATTCTCGTATGGTAATTGCTTGGTGGTTCTCAGATAGTCTGATTGCCACCGAATTGTGCACGCCGCTTTACTCAAGGGGTGCGTGGAGCGCAAATACTTCCTAAAACCCTCAGATACTACTTTCTTCGATGCTTAGAGTGACGGTGCTGCAACTTTTCCCCACATATCATGCAAGGGAAGTGCCCCGGATGTCTTAAACCCGTAACACTTTCGGCAAGCCCGGAAAGTCATGCATAGTCCACAATAGTATACCTCTAAGATTAAAAACGCCATTTTTATGTGCATCGTGGGACACGAATACGTGTTCCGCAAAGGCGTAACTCATCCACAATTATTCTTAGGTACACATCTAAATTACTTGGTTTTTCTTCCTGTATCAATAAAGTCATCATAATGTGCCCACTCTTCATCAACAACCATGGGGTATGTTGTAGTTCACTATCATCACCGGCCATGTAGACCATGCGATCGATTGTGTACCATATGGGTTTACGCCATCGGTGGCCAGCCCAAACGCCGCTTACGTGGTTCTTTTTCCAAAGTCGCCCATGTCGCATCGACATGCTTCCAAGCTGCACTGTCGCTCGGGACTCGCATCACATCATCACTAGATGCATGTGTAGCCGTGAAGTCCATTAGGCTAGCCAATGTCTTGCAACGGAACATCAACTTTAACCTATAGAATAAATTATAGGCAACATATAAGTACCGAAAATAAGTGAATTTACAACTATTTGTAAGAAGTGGTGATGCATATACCTTGGGATTATTGGAAAGTGTCGAATAACCTTCTGAGGTATCGTTTTTCCCTTTAGGTCATTCCTGTATCTCGGTTCATTACATATGAGACAATGAGTGGACTTCTCATGCTCGGCAGGGGGATAGAAGATCATACAATCATTTGGACATGCATGTAACAAGGTTTAAAATGAAACGCACTTATTTAAGAAGTGCGTTTGAAAGATTCCTTTTGAAATTTTATTAAATTCTGAAATCCCTCTAAAAAGGGCCTTTTTATTATCTTTAGTCCAAAGATTTATATATATATATATATATATATATTTTTTTTTTTTTTTTTGAGGGAATGAAGCTTTTTAATCATTAATTATGGAGAATAAGTACAAAAGTAGAGAATTGCATGACTGAGGAGTCAGCAATATGTAACATAAGGAAATATTTTTTTGGACTTGATGAAATCCATGTAAATAGAAGCAGCAATATGCAGAGTACTTGAAGTAGACGAAAACATAAAGTGTTGCAACATAATGAGGATGCAGATGTCAAAGATATAAGCACTTTCGAAAGGAGCAGTGTCTTGTAACTTTTTTCTGATGCAGCCAAGTACATTTCCTGTAGATTCCTTGAGCCAAAAATCTGCACAAAAAAGCAAGTTATGGACAGATGAAGCAGGGATCAGAAATTGTAGGTGTCCAGAAAGTGGAAGTGGTCCCTAAACTGAGGATGAAGTATAGGAATGAAATTGTTCCCCCAATCAACCACCTCGATCAGCCTGTTTGAGTTACATGTGGAATAAAGGTGGATTAGAGTGCCATAGCAATCCGCTCTGCCCCTATGGTAGTAGTAGCATTCTCTATAGAACTCAAATTGCCTCATCTGTCATATCCATCTTTGTTAGCATACATAAACCACCATAGCACATACATTAAGTGTGTCTCTCTGCAATTCCTTTCCTTAGCCCACTCAACCTCTTTCTCGGGATTTCTTCTATGCTCTCATATAGCTTCCCTTTACGTGACTTTGTCCAAAAACCGTAATCCACTTGGTTCTCGCGACTTGACTCAATCTCATGCCTTTCGGCGATGGAATACCGGTGTATTTGGAAGCCTCGGTTTCATCGAATTGCATGTCAAATTTAAACTTGCAGTTCCAGAGATACTCTAGGAAAAACATATTCAGAATTAGTGTTATCAACATGGCAATTTAACTTAAATAAATTGAAGCAACCATAAAATTGTCCAATAGAATTCCACATCTGATCAAATTGAGCATCAACATATTTATTTCTTTGAGCTGCTGCTGTTAGCTCTAAGTCATAAATCACCTGTAATTTAATCCAAAAAGTAGACAAATTGTGGCCACCATACAAGCATCTATTTCTATGCTTCCACACATTCCAGAGAGAGATGAAACTAATGGTATTTTTAAATGCATTATTGTTCATCATAAAGTCTAGAATGGAAGTTGGTCTATGAATTTTAAAATTGGTCTCAAACCAGATCCAGAAACTATTCAATTTATGGCAAAGGAAGTTATGATCCATAGTTTCAATAGAGCCACAACCCAGAGGGCACAATGGAGAACTTCGATGTCTTTGCATTTTGACTTGAGTATTCTGAAAGCGGTTTGATGATTTTGATGACTGTAAATGGCCTGGAGATTAGGGACACTTTTGTTAGCAATCAGCCAATTGAAGTAAGAAATTTTGGGAGCACAATAAGAGTTCCATACATTCCTAAAAAGATTCTTTTCCACCTGCTCATTTATATGCCAATATTTAGCTGCTTTGGAAGATTGATTGGATTTGGACAAGAAAGCATAAATTCTGGACACTTTGTAAATATTTTGGTTGTTCGAAAGCCAGGTCATTTTCGTGAATAGGATTGGCATCAATATCTCTATTGACTAATTTACTAACAATATGCCCAGCAAAGCAATCTATCAAGATTTGTGCCCCCGATCAAAGCTTTGAGCCTGGTCCAAGAGATCCATCTGCCATTAGACCAAAGGTCTCTTATATAACAAATGTTATTGAGTCTCCATTTCTTATAAATCTGTGGATGAATAATAGCCAAAGGGATGCCATCTCTTTTCGATAAACCTGGATTCCAGAAAATATTCATTCTATGGTGGGCCTGGTCAATGTTAGAATATGAAAATGCTTTAGAAACATAATTCCAAGCCATCAAAAGATTTCTCATCAAAGGAGAAGTATTTGGTGCAGGTTTGACATCAGAAAAGGCTGAGTGAGGTAGATGATGATCAATTGTAGGGTGACCCTTGATAAAACTTTTGGATAACCAGTAATTAATGAAATCAGTAGCAGCATTTTTCCTTTGGAAAAGGGCCTTCCAAATATACTTACCACCTAGAGCATAAGCTTGAAGTCTCAGATTCTTACACCCCAGACCACCTGCAGATTTTTTCCTTGTAACATAATCCCAGTTAACCAGATGTTTCTTGCCCCAGATAAAGTTTCTAATGATTCTCTCTAGCTGTTGATATATGCATTTAGGAGCAATGAGGGCAGAAGAGAAATAGACATGTGAACTGGCAATAACAGAAGAGGCAATAATGGATCTACCAGCAAGAGAGGCGCAACTGCCATAATTGTTAAGCTTTTTTCTGATCTTATCAACAATTGGGCTCCAGAGAGATTTAATGCTGATATCCAGACCTAAGGGCATACCTAGCAACTTAGTAACTTGATTTGCAGAGATACATTTAATCCCAGAAATATATGCTTGGTTAGGGGCCCCAATAATAACAGATTTATGAGTGTTCAAATGAATTCCAGAGGCATGACTAAAATTTTGAATGATATTCAAGAAGAACTCAATATTTCTATCATCATTCTGCAAAAATGAGAATGAGTCATCTGCATATTGTAACAGAGTCAGTTGATTTTGAGAGTTTGGCATGATTAAACCCTTTATGTTTCCCAAATTCTGATGATGCATAATAGCCCTTGTTAATTGATCTGCTGCCACAATGAATAGGTAAGGTGCTAAAGGGCAACCTTGCCTGACACCCTTTTGGAGTGGAAAAAATTTACTAGGTGAACCATTGATTAGGATTGAAGATTGTGCACGAGAGTTCAACCCTATAATAAGATGAATCAGCTTTTCAGGTAAACCTATTTTTCTCAAAGCCAGCTCTAAGAAATCCCATCTAATGGAGTCAAAGGCTTTGGAAAAATCTAATTTCAAGAGAATGCAATTCTGATTAGAGTGTTTGGCCCAATGCAAGCCCTCCATTGCTGCAATGTAGTTGTCTAGGATATATCTATTTGGCAAGAAGGCAGACTGATGCATGGAGATAGCACTCTGGAGGTAACCATTTATTCGATTAGCAATAATTTTTGCACAGACCTTATATGATGTATTAGTGAGGGAAATAGGCCTCCAGTCACTGAATTTCTCAGGATTATCTATCTTTGGCACAAGGGCAACCAAACCAGAAGCTATTGCAGGATGCAGATGATTAGTGTACCAAAAACCATGAATCATTTGAATGAAATCATACCTAATGACCTCCCAAAACTGGATATAGAACTCAGGGGGCAAGCCATCAGGACCAGGGCTTTTCCCTTTAGGGTAAAAGCATGTTAGGGTGTCCCTTAAAAAGTATTATTTAGTGACCAAAAAAGTACCTAAAAAGGTACCCAGGACTGGGTACTGGGTACCTGTGTAATATCCCAATAAAAGGTACATTCTAGAACTTTTATATATATTTTGGTCTCCGGTAGCATTATCTTTATCTTAACTTTGAATATTAATGCGTCCTTGACTTTTATTTTGGATATTTGTACTAGTTTTAATGAAAATAAAAATGAGAAAGTACCCAGTTCTGAAGTACCTAGTGTATGTACTTTTGCAGGTTCCAAAAGTGGTACACCCTAACATGCTTTTACCCTTTAGCAAGATGCAGAAGGGTAGATTTAATCTCATTTTCATTAGGGAGATCAACAATGTTATCTGAGATTGGATTAATATCATAGCCAGGGAGATCATTTAAAAGATCAATGAAATTTTTGGCTTGTGTGGTCTGCCAGGAGGTGTTGCTATCATTAGAGAAAATTGCAGCATATTTAGAGTAGAAGAACTCACTAATTTCTTTGATATCCTTCACAGGAACATCATTGTCATCTTTGACTGCAAGAATTTGATTTTTGTAGACTCTATTTTTGGCCACTCTAAAAAAGAATTTAGAGTTATTGCTATCCATGTTGGAAAGATATTTCAATTTACATTTGACAGCTGCACCTTTTGCCTCATATTCTTCTATAGCCTTTATTGCTTGCTCAATATTAGATTCTTGCAGATGAAGAGATTTATAAAATTGCTCGTGAAAACAGACATTTTAAGAAGACTTAGTACTAAGGAAAAACACACACACACAAAAAATCCCATTGTAGAGGGGGAAAGAACTACAATGAAATTCAAAGATTTACTATGGGGCAAATTCGTATGAAGAAATTAGATGCTTTTGTACCTTGTCCCTGAAAATTTTTATATTAGTTGTTTTAGAAGACAGGAAATTTGTTATTTCACAACCATTTTGGCTGAACATCCTAATGGACCTTAAAACACATTGGGAGGCAGTTGAACAAACTTCTTGAATGACAAACCATTGTTTTTGCATCACATAGTATTACAATTACCAATACATCCACGATATTTTGTAGTTAAGCTTGAAGTTTTAGTTGATGATGCAAGATAAATTTATACCGAGGATACAAAAGTTGAAGTAATGAAGCCATGTGATTACATGCCCTCCTTTTTATTCTAGGAGATGTATTTTGAACGCACATACCAATCTACAACATGGTGATGCTCGAGATAGTCAATCTCCTTAGCAATGTTGAGCATATTCATCACAATTACGCCATCCGTGTAGTGCGTGGCACCATGCATTTCTCCGGCAAAGGAAGTATTCGTGCACCTTTACCCTTTCCTAAATATTTTGTAAATAAATAGGTAAACTTCTGAGGGGTTGCTACTCCTCGCTCCCCTCTGGATAAACCACGTGGTTTCCTTCTAGTCAAACACCTGTGTCACCATAATATTTTGGAGTTCTTTGCCTTTAGTAGCAATGTTTTAGCTGCCTGAAGTGAAGTTCGCATGTATGTAGAGAAAAAAAAGTAGAAATAACAACATGATTCGACTACTTTATGCTCTAACATTGCATTACAAGCTCAGAAATTTTAGAACCGTTTTAGAACTTTTTAGACTAAAAAACTAAGAAAAGTGTGTAAAATTATCCCTTATGTGTGTTACTTTAGTAGTTTTCAGTTGCCAAAACCTTTGGCGAGTAAGAAAGACCCCAAAAGATTTTACACGATATATACTTTACCTCTGGACTGCATATATATATACATATATATATAAACGTTTTATATATATATATGCAATTCGGTATAAATTTATACCGTTTCTCCGTATAGATTTATACCGCAAGAGTTCTCTTTTCTTCGGATATATATATGTAAGTATATGTATATATATTATTATATATATACACACATATATGTGTATAAATTGATTGTCCAAGGTTATCTCATGGTATAAATTTATACCGAGAGTCGTCATGTATAAATTTATACCGAGAGCTCTCGCAGATAATGAGGGAGCTCTCACGGTATAAATTTATACCGTGGAGCTCAAGCAGATGAATCGAGAGAGCTCTCGCAGTATAAATTTATACCGCTCGAGTCCTCTTGCGGTATAAATTTATACCGCTCGAGTCCATTTGCGGTATAAATTTATACCATGCGAACTCTCTGGCATGTTATATCTGCACAGCACTACCTATTATGGTATAAATTTATACCACCCAAAAATTTATTTTGAAGACGTTATGTCCACGCATTGTCCTCGCGGTATACATAAGTCTATAGCAAGATGGATGAGCAAATAAGAGCAAGTATATAAGACGAAGAGCTTGGCCGCCTTCGATTCCAACTTGCGCTTCAAAGTGTAAGTTTGTTCAATGAGGCATACTTTCATGTGAAAATGTTTGCTTCAATGAGGCAATGTCAAAATGTGTTGCATTTTTTACAGTTTTGTTCATAGTTTTGTACTAATTTTAAAAACTTTGAATAAAATACCTTTTTGGCACTTTAGTGTGCTTGCTGTTTTTTTCAATGTCTATTTTGTTTAGTTTTTGAAAATATTACTATTTCTCAAAACAAACTAGGGGGGCCAAAAAGGGATGTCAAACAATTTTGAATGGAAGCTAAGTTCACCCCCCAAAATGATGCCTAAAATTTTCAAATTGTCACACTTGTCACAAATATACCATGAAAAGGGACCTTTTTGGGGGGATTTTAGGGAATCTTTCAAAGATTCCTTTTGAAGTGCGTTTTGAGCAAATTAGTGCGTTTCATTTTAAACTTTGTTATGTATGACTTTATAACCAAGGTCGGTCGCTTGAATCATTTTCTTAACTTGAGATCTGTCGGTAGGCATATTGTTCTTCTCTGGAAGGATCTTCTCGTGCAATAACCTGCGCATCTAAGAGTGGTAAGATAAAAGATGGAGATGGTGGTAAGATAGAAAGACTTGATAAGTATGTCACCTCAATAGAGCAGAGACACTTGTATTGCTCCACTTGAACTTGGTTTGGAGATTGAGAATTAGCAGGCACGCCGACAAACGAGAGGTTCGAAACGCAGGAAATAACTGCATTTCTGCTTCGATAACAATAGGGTCATCGTCAGTACGACCAATCCTCGAAGGGTATCCCACATCTTCTACCATATCCTCTCCACCACCATCCTCGACATCATCTAAATCAATATCAGGTAATTCTTGAAGAGCGTGCAACATATCGAGCATCGGCTCGTCACGAAAGACTTCGTTCTCGGGTTCGTCAATAGTTTCATCCTCTTCATATTGATCGTATGCAATATCTTCATATTGGTGCGCTCTGGCTTGAAATTCACGACGATAGGTTTCCCTTTGCCTGTAACTTAGAACTAATGGATCGGGATGGAAACCGCTCTGAATGAGTTCATTAAACAGGAGTAACGTATTAACCATCATGTCAAATAATGTAATAAGTATAAAATACATACAACCATTTGTATAGACTCACGAATGACAAAAACATATTTAAAAAAAAAAAAAATCCTCTTTATTCCTTTTTTAGTACAACAATACTATTGTTCCATCTCAAATGGGAGAGGTCTATCATAGCGATAGTTGATGAATAACTCATCTCCAATGTTTATGCTTTTAATAGCACACACCATGATATATCCGCTTTTTACACATCTTGTAAAAATCTTCCTCCCTCCTTGACACTCTAAAAATTCACAATTGCATCGCTCACGGTTGTCAATAGAACTGCTGATGAACCCCGCAATATTGCCATGAACCCCGGGCCGACCATCAATAAACTTCAACTCCTCATCACATGCCCCCCACAAACTATCGACGCAAAGATTGGAATTCATTCCATAAATCCTCATACGCCAAGCATATTTAGTCAAAGTTTGCCAAGTTTTCCAATCGCATTCGGGACACGCATATGGCATTAATGGAATGTTGGTGTCTCGCTCCACTTCTATACGCCGTCTTGGGAGATAAGGCCGAATCCAAATTTCAACAAATGCGGCTCCGCATAATGATGTATCTTCTTCCCCAATAAGCAAATTCTTGATCCATAGGGATAGGTAAGTCCTCATCGCCACAAGCCAAATGTCTTGTGGTGCCTAACAAAGGGTCGGACTAATCTTTGCAATTCTTCAGAATTTCACGCCAGCAAAGGTGAGGCCAAGCCGTTCTTGGGAAATGTGCGACACATGCAATGTTCTCATGATTGTAGCCCTTCGTGTTCTTTCACGCAGGGGAACACTCAGCGTTGAGCGGCACCCATCCACATTATTGATGAATCGGGTTACTGCTTCGGTTTCATATGCCTCTATGGACAACATTGAACCAAAATCCACATCTAGTTTGGAGGAGACATCAGCATCATCTACCTACATATTTAGATATCATAAACATCTTGAATATGTAGCATAATAACAGGGGGTTACTTTTTGTTTTTTATACGCTTTTTCACATGGTTTTTCTATGATTTCGTTGTTGTATTCATTGAGGTGTACTAAATAGTATTTCTAGAGTGCACCCTTTATGGGCCGTTAATTTTCGTTGGCTGAAACAATCCGAGGGTTGTTGTCTTTCTCTGCATGTTTGTGCATGAACACTGCGCATGTGTATGCATGTGCATGTGCACGTATATGCATGTGCATGTGCATGTGCACGTGTGTGCATGTGCATGTGCATGTGTATTCTGCTTGTGCATGTGCATGTGCATGTGCATGCGCATGTGCATGTGTACTTGCCCTCTTGGATTCTTGTTGCCGGAGTGGATGTTTGCTGATGGAAGGTTATCACGAGATGGATTTTTTGCTCACATTTACAAAGGTATTTGTTTTTTTAATGTTTCTTCAGTTAATATAATGGTATTTTTTACAAGATATTGGTTTTCTGATTCTACAATGCAATGCTGCAAAACCCGCCTTTGTTTCCTTCACTTTGTCTGTTCTAAGATTTGTTGCAGATTCTAAAAGAGTTTAGAGTTTTAGGCCCTCTGTTTGCTTCCAACTTCTTGGATATTCCTGGCCTGCTGGATTATTCATAGTAACCAGCCTTTAGCTTCAATCAACAAATGGATTCTTGTGCACACAACAGGCGGATTATTCCATGCCGCTTTCGAAGTCGCGGCCGGTCGGTCAAAACAAGGGCCATATGGAGCATCCAAAATCATATGGATTGATAAACAATGGTTTCATTGTGAAAGAGAAATAGTGTAGGCAAGTAACACGTGGAATGCTAACAGAGCAAGCTTGCTTCAAAACCTCTATCCTTGATCTCGCTTCAATCGGGATCAAGCATACAGAAACCTACTCCACATCACCAAACTGGCCGATTCTCTTCACTTGTTAAACCAAAGCCAGGCAACCCGTGAGAAAGTGTCACTAAGTTCTTTATGAACCTCACCAATTGTTACTGCAGAGTAACGTTGATGTTGTTGTCTTTCATGCAATGGTTTGTGAATAAAACATTATTGTCAAGCATATCAATGTCTAAAGCTTTTATTTGATTCAATTTTATTTTGTTACTAAAGGTTTGTGAATAAAACATTATTGTAGAGCATATCGCTGTCAAAAGCTTTTATTGATTCAATTTTATTTCACTAGTAAAATTCTATTTTCTAAATTAATATCAATCTAACCAATTTCTTTCCTTTACGCTCATGCACTATAGAATCTCTCAATCCATCAATTCCACATGACATTTCTTCGATGCCTGAAGTCAACATGATGTTGATCCAACATTACTGTACTAGAGAATCCAATAAATGAAGATCAAGTTCAATTAGTCCTGCCACCATCAGCGCAACCACCACCTGCGCATGGCGAAGACCCTATTGATGTGTTGTTATTATGGTTGGTTGGTTGGTTGGGTTTACGTGCGCAAGTAAATAGGCTAACTGCCCTCTCAGACCGCTTTTGATAGGCAAATCAACGAAGATGTATATCGTATCTTAAGCCGCTATCTATTTTGAGTGCTTCAAAATTGCTATAATACTCTTGCTGTCTTCAATGGCTTAATAAATTTTTAAATAATATGCTTTTAAAGCGTATGTAATTAAGTTACATTATGCTATAATATTATAGTTACTCAGGCTTCATATTAGTTTTTTTTTTTTTTTTTTTTTTTTTGTTATAATGCTAGATATTAGATATTACATATTGCTACATGTTTTGCATGTTTACATGTTTTTACATATGTTTGGTTTTTTTAGGGCCCGAAGGGCCCAAAATTTTTTTTAATATAACAACCAACACATAACTACCATTAACATTAATTATCACAACCATTGGATCCAACACATTTAAATTAAAATCCCCCTTAAACCCCCTTTGGTTTGGGTGCATATTCACACCGGGGTGACGAAAAGCAAATGGCGAGAGCCCTTATAATTATATTTTGCACGCATAAAAATCAACACCATATAGTATTTTGCTTCAAATCTTATAGTATTTGGCAAATCTTGTTATACAGTATAGCAAATTTTGTACTTGCATACCCCACAAACGAGGAATTTTACGTACGGTGTAGATTAAGGAATAAGGGGTGAATATGCCTATCCAACAGCTCTCGTTGCCTGGAGTCACCCCCCGTGTGAATATGCACCCAAACCAAAGGGGGTTTAAGGGGGATTTTAATTTAAATGTGTTGGATCCAATGGTTGTGATAATTAATGTTAATGGTAGTTATGTGTTGGTAGTTACTTGAACTGGAAGAGATACTCTTAAAAAAAAAAAAACAAATAATAATTGTATACCAACCTGATATCCATGACGAGCATCAGATCTGGTGGGTTGTTCAAATGTACCAAATCTTATCAGATGGTCTTCAACAACCATTCTAAGTCGCCTCTTCAAATTTCCCCATACATCTTTTTACAATCGCGAAACTATTTTGTCCCTCTCGCCAATTACAAAAGGTAAGTACTATATACCGCATTAATAGTTTGAACGGCTGTGATAGATACAATATATGGTAGTATAAACCCTAAACCCTAAACCCTAAACCCTAAATCCTAAATCCTAAATGGACAGAATTGGGCCCGGACACGTAGTCCTCTCCACTCAAGGTGAAGCCGACCATGCCCTTTCCCCGAAAATACGACCCTTATATAAGTTTCAATTTCAATAAAGATCTTTTGAGACGCCAGCTAGCCCCGATACATAGAGTCCCTCCACTCAAGGTGAAGTCGACATATGACCTTGACTACGCCACACCTCAATTTTGTAATCTACATTGTACTAAAGTAAGGTATGAAGGTGAGTTTGGGCCCGCACACCGGTCCTCTCCACTCAAGGTGGAGGCGGCCGTGTCTTTGGCCAAAACACTGCTTTTTACTACTCGCAGCATTACACGCCCTCCCTAGTTTATATATGTCTAGGCTACTAAATACAAGAATCGGTCCACTTACATGTGACGGTTCCGCGATATCCGTGCTCCCGGTGGTAAGACAACATCAATCTGCCTCCCCGCCATCTCCAAAGGCCGATCATGTCGATGACCATGGCGATCCATGTAGGGCAAAGAACAAGTATAAGATATGGTTAAAAAGAAGAACACCAAAGGCTTAGGGAAAGAGGAGCGAAAAGAAAATAACAAGGCCAAGAAAGAGTTGTTTATATAGAAATCTTTAACGTCGCGATGCGACGCGGACGCCGCAGCGACGTATTGTCAATCTGGCCACATGCCGTCACCTACGACTTGGCGATTACCATCGCAGTAACGATAGACGTGTCATACGTTTCAGACGCCACGCCGCATGCATATATAGTCAACGGTCAAAATCCGGGCCACATGCGACTGGGCAAGACATGGCAGGCAATGCGCATCGACGTGTCATACGCTTCTATAGGCCACGCCGCATCGGCGCCTAGTCAACGGTCAAAATCCGGGTCACATGCGACCGGCAAAGACATCGTGGCAAATACGCATCGACGTGTCTTTACGCTCGTGAATGTCACGTGACGCCGCGATGCGACATCCACCGGGCGGACATTTGTCGTGGACAGTCCGACATTTGTCGTGACATTTGTCGATGGACGATGCCGTGGGCTGGCGGCGCGTTTAGGCAAATTTTGATCGACGCTTTGACACATGGGACATTCGTGACATTTGTCGCGGACGATGCTGCAGTGGCTATGGCATTTTAGGCAAATTTTGATCGACGCTTTGACACATGGGACATTAATGCCTTGGATTTGCAAGGAGTCGTCGAAGCAGCCTCCCACTATGCTTTGACACCAAGTTCCTCATTCGGATTGCATTTTGTTGCTTCTCTAAAGATGTTGGATCGAGGATTTTTGACTACCCAATCTTCTCTTGTAGAAATTCTAGGGTAAATCCATATGTCATTTCTAATTCCTTCTTTTTCTCTTTCTGATCAACCGTGGCTAAATTATGAGCTCAAAAAATTCTGGATCAACCAGGAGCTAATCTGAGCTCAAAACTACCATATTAGTTATATCAAAAGATAGAATTTAAGTTGCTTCAATACCAAATATCGACTCCAAACAGCCTGAAAACTTTTTGCAAAGGGCTGTTGCATCCTACATCAACGATTAGAGCAATCAAAAACCCAAAACCCGATTCTTTACCTTGTTCATACATAAGCTCCTCCATCTCCAACTCTATGTCCATCACTAAATTCATCTGCTTTTTCAAAATACCCATAGCACAAATAGGCCTATATAAATTAAAACAAGCAATATTATTGTCATATCCTTAGTCATCGTGGCATTCATCTTCTTGATATCCATCCTGATCATATTCATCTTCTTCATATTTTTATCTTCAAATTCCATTTTGAAAAACTGATTTCAGAAATCTATATCATATCATATATCCAGTTTTTTGTATTCTACATCATGCTTATATACATAAGGCAGTGCCTCAAAAATTCTGGATCAACCAGAAGCTAAATTATGAGCTCAAAAAATTCTGGATCAACAAGGAGCTAATCTGAGCTCAAAACTACCATATTAGTTATATCAAAAGATAGAATTTAAGTTGCTTCAATACCAAATATCGACTCCAAACAGCCTGAAAACTTTCTGCAAAGGGCTGTTGCATCCTCAGAAACCCAAAACCCGATTCTTTACCTTGTTCATACATAAGCTCCTCCATCTCCAACTCCATGTCCATCACTAAATTCATCTGCTTTTTCAAAATACCCATAGCACAAATAGGCCTATATAAATTAAAACAAGCAATATTATTGTCATATCCTTATTCATCGTGGCATTCATCTTCTTGATATCCATCCTGATCATATTCATCTTCTTCATATTTTTAACTTCAAATTCCATTTTGAAAAACTGATTTCAGAAATCTATATCATATCATATATCCAGTTTTTTGTATTCTACATCATGCTTATATACATAAGGCAGTGCCTCAAAAATTCTGGATCAACCAGAAGCTAAATTCTGAGCTCAAAAAATTCTGGATCAACCAGGAGCTAATCTGAGCTCAAAACTACCATATTAGTTATATCAAAAGATAGAATTTAAGTTGCTTCAATACCAAATATCGACTCAAAACAAATGAAAACTTTCTCAAGAAAGGGTCAAGCATCCTCGTGATCAACACCAGAATTTCCAAAGACCCTAAACCTAGAATCCGCCCTAAACCTAGAATCCGCCAATCGCCAATCGCTCAATGGTTGTCTACATTATTTATTTATTTTTCTTATACCACGCTTAGCAAAATAACAGGCCTTAGTAAGTCGTGCCTGAAAACGATTTCCTCACAAAATCTATATACAAAACTTCTCTTAGGAGTCAAAACAAAAAATCCAACGATAATCGCTTATCAAATCAAGCTGCCCACTTGGTTGCACAAGCACGAAATGAAATGCCAGTCTCAAGGACTTTCTTATCTAACCAATCTACACTATCTTGAGAGCCAACTAGATCCACCACAGAAGCACCTTGATTGTTTGCCCTAAATCGCTTTAAAAACAATGGGAACATGAATTGAAGGAAAAAGTAGTACCATCGGCTAGCTATCTGCGTACATATACCATGAAGATCAGAGAAGAATAAATTGTGTTGAACTTTGTAAGCACGACATTGTGCTTACTACATATGGAACCATTTGTTCTGAATTGCAGAAGCCATCTGAAGAGGATGAAAAGAAGTAGCCCCCAGCTAAGGGCAATCATGTCAACATTAAGTGGTTTAGAATTATCCTGGATGAAGCTCAATCCATTAGAAATGCTCACACTAAAAGTTCACGTGCTTGCTGGGGCTTAAGGGCACAATGAAGATGGTGCCTTTCTGGAACATGCGACCTTCTACGACACATACGTCACATGCGACCTTCTACGTCACATACATCACATATATGAAAGTTCCAGAATGTTCTAGAAAGTTTTAAAAAGTTTTAAAATATAAGAGAATCTTGGGTGAGCCTAAGGAATCCTTCTAGAAAATTTCAGAATGTTGTAGAAAGCTCCAGGCTGAAGCCCATTTTCCTTTGCACCATGACATGCTCTACTTTGAAGACTTCCAAGGTAACAAATGGCGCTTTAGATACTCTTATCGCACGTGCAAACGAGAGCTATGTTCCAATTCCACTTTCCATGTATGGATCTCCCAAACAAGGCCATCAACAGTGTAGCCACATAGTATATCGGCTTTTCAAAATCCTCATCAATGGGGTTCGGCCTTCATATGGAACTTGTGCAATTGAAACGCAAATTCCTCCACCATCATATATCACAAAATCATCCGTGACGTTTGGCGTAAAGTTGCAAGTTCAAGCATTGCTTTGCGATTCCAACCTTGATGTTGATCTTTCAACTTCCATAGTGCCATTAGAATTACTTGATACCAAAGATGAGATTTTAGATCATAACCTTCTTCCCCCAGATTGACGATCCATATGTGCTTCTTTGGTTTGTCGATATAGTTCCGCATAATATTTTTCCAGCTCTTGCAAGCTCTCAAAGCCCCAAAAACCATTTTTCCGCAGCTCGGTTTTCAAGAGTCTAGATGAAGGAGGTAATTCGGGACGTCCGAAAACCCACGCCGCTAAATGACCATTCTCTTTCACATCTAGAGATAAGATTACTTCCGAAAGACTGATGAAGCCGCATTGATATGGACGGATCAATCGACCAATAATCAATAAATCCCTTTTGCCTGGGATGTTTGAATTAACGCTATGTTTCGCACCGCCATCGCCCTAAACCTAGAATCCGCCATCGCCTCTAAACCTAGAATTCGCCATCGCCTAAAAACCTAGAATCCGCCATCGCCTAAACCTAGAATCCGGGCCAATCGCCATGCTTGCCGGAGCTTAAGGGCACAACGAAGATGGTGCCTTTACGAACGCCAATTCAAAACCAAATTGACGATCTCTATAGTTATTTTCGATTTTTAAGGTATTATCCTTATGATGACGTAACTCAGATTTAACAATCAAATAAGGAATCGGATCCAAAGAAACCATGTTATGGGGTACAAGCGGTACGCAAGTCATATTAAACACTATAATGCTTCGGGGACAAAAGGTAAAAGTGTGGGATTTTTCTTATGTTCTTGCACAAATTTTAAGGCTTTATCCTCGTTCTTCTTTCAAAGAACAATGATTGACAACAAGCCTATTGTCAAGTTACCTTCAAGGATTGTAAACTTGGAACAACCGGATTTTGACACGTAACAACGCCGCTTTATAATGAACAGCTTTTATAGCGGTAGCACTTCTATCGCGGATGATGCATGCGCAGCAACACGCTTTAAATGAAGTTGCAAAGTTGGTCGCCGAGTCTTTTTCGCATGCATCAATCGCATGTGCATTGAATTTGTAATCCTAAAAACCATTAACCTTCGTGGTATAAAAATATACGCCACAATGCGACCTTTCTACGCCACATATACGCCACATATATGTACCGACGACGTCACATACGTCACATATACGTATTGACGTGTCATATACGTCACATACGTCACATATACGCATCGACAGAAAGTCACATACGCCACATACGCCACATATACGTCATCGACGCGTCATATACGCCACATACGCATTAACGTGTCATACGCTTCGCGAGACACCCACGCCGCCCACCAGGCGCACAAGTCCACCTGGCGTGACAGATGGGCCAAGTACAGACGCCGCAGCGACGCGGACGCCGCAATCGCCCACCGGCGTAACACCTGCCCTCCACCACTGCCCCAAGTCCACCGGGCGTGACAGATGGGCCAAGGATCGACGCCGCAGCGACGTGGACGCCGCAAGCATCCGCCGGGCGTGACACCTGCCGTCCACCGGCGCAGCGCCCACCGGGCGTGATAGATCCGCCACGCCACGATGTCGACGTCGCGCAGAGGCGCCGCGATGCGACGCGTTCGCGACGTGGACGCCGCATTGACGCCTCATGGTCACGCGAATTGCGGCGCCACGCGACTCGGGACGCCGCAAGCCCACGTCGCTAAATGTCCATTCTCTTGTTGTGCGGTAAAATAAAATCTTGTTGGAATTTTTTGAATTTAACCGGAAATTTCAGGGTCGAACCCCCCTAATTTCGAACCCTGCTTGGCACACGTGAGTTAAGGAGACAATGCAAAAAGCTTAAGCCAAGAATGATTAGGATCCAGGTGGCGTTAAGGGGAAGATGTGAAAAGTTTAAGCCAAGAATAATTACATAAGTTTGATTACCATCCATGTTCAAGACATTTTTGCTACAAAATCTTGAGGACATGAGGTAATTTCGGGCACCATGTCGTCCTTGATGCAAAACAAAAGGTAATAGTGCAGGTTCAACTCTTACATGTTCTTTCGCATCTCAAGGATGTCCAAAATTGAGATCTATTCGACTTAGCATAAAACTTCTTTTGCAGCGGGTTGGAGCGACCGCCGCGATAAATTTCTTATAGATTTTAATTTGGAACAATAGAAAAAAGCGAAATGTCGTTATCATAACTTTAAAAGTCAATGGGACTTTGCCGCTAATGCAAATAATGAGGTAATAGGTCATATCACATACAGTAATTTAATTATGGACTAACAAGAACAATGACTCTCAACAATATACACATGTGCACATAGGCTTGATAATGAGACGACACTTCAAAAGGGCTATAAAATATTATATTTTTAGGTGGTTTTGCTTTGGCAACAAAGTACTTCTAGAATGATTGTCATGCAGAACCCAACATGAACGAATGTTTTGTTTTGTTTTTGCCTTAAAGTTTTATACTTTTGAATTATTATATAGGTTTTACATTATATAAATCATAGAAAAATCGAGGTGGATTTAAAATATAGTTGATCGATGACTTGATACGAGCATAGGATGCTATCAAAAATTGAATAAGTCCATGGTTGAGGTACTTTGATTAGGAATAAGGTTAGCGTGTGAGAGATGCAGACTAGCTCGCCCATCTAAGTGGGTTTAAAATATAGTTGATTTGATTCAAAAATTGAATGGGTCCAAAAGTTTGGGACACTTTCGTGAGGGATAAGGTTCGCCTATAGGCCCTTAGACGGGGTAAAGGCCAACCTTCTTTCTTTCACCTAAAGAGAAAGATGAGATAGATAGTATTTTTACGTCATGCCAATGTTAGAGAAGGTCATTTCGTTGCAACGTGGCATCATTGCCATCCTGCCATCCGCAGAGAGCGGGCTAGGGCCTCTCTATGGGCCCTTTAACAGCTTCAATATTTAAGAAGAAGCCTTGTTCCAGAGGATCATATTTCCAGGATAATGAGAACTCTGTCTATTGCCTTTGCACTATTTCTGTTTGCCCAAATCACATACGCAGCTCCACCTTCAGCTGTTAAATGCAGTGGCAATAATGTAAAATGCACAGTGAGCGGAACCTATGGAACGTGGCCTGATAGGAGCATCTGTAAAGCAGAAAAAGTGGTGTACCCAAAAAATGAAGAAGAGATTATTGCAGCAGTGTCTGAGGCGACCAAAAACAAAATGAAGATGAAAGTGGTGAGCAAATTATCCCACAGTATGACCAAGCTAGTATGTCCAGGAGGAGACAAAGGCCTTCTTATCAGCACAAGAGATCTTATCGGCATTGAAGTGGATAAGGAATCTAAAAGTGTGACAGTAGATCCTGGAGTTTATCTGCAGGATTTTGTGGATGAAATTGCAAAATATGGTTTTGCATTTCCTGCTTCACCATACTGGAATGGTTTATCAATGGCAGGCATGCTTGGAACAGGGGCTCATGGCAGTTCATTATGGGGCAAAGGCAGTGCGGTTCATGAATACGTCAAAAGTATACGTCTTGTAGTTCCTGCTTCACAATCAGAAGGCTATGCTAAAATTTTGGTGCTTTCTGAAGGGGATGCCAGATTTGACGCAGCTAAAGTTTCACTTGGTGTATTGGGTGTTATTTCAAAAATCACCTTTGAAGTCCAGCCCATGTTCAAACGCTCTGTTACAAATTTGAAGCAATCAGATGATGACCTTGAAGATCAGATTGCATCGTTTGGATTGCAGCATGAATTTGCAGATGTGATTTGGTATGCATCTCAACACAAGGCCATTTACAGAGTTGATAATAGAGTTGATGTTAGCACTGAAGGAGACGGTATAAATAATTTCCTTGGCTTCAGAAAAATACAACAGACTTCAGGCCCACGCTGACAGAACAGCTGGTAAGAGTAAGACTTATAGAAATTTTGATATTGACATTTTTCAATTACATCTAAATAAATAACCTCGCTTGCCGTTACAGAGAACCTTTATGAATCATCTAAAGACTCTGCAGCAAAATGCGCTCAGGCAGCCATACAGGTGATTTAGTTTAGCTATGAACAATTTATGAACTTGTTTATTTAGGAATCCGGGAGAGATAACTACAATGCAATAATATATTGATGGATAAGAAAACTGGTGGGACAAGCCCCATACCATAGCTTCATATAGACACGACGGTTACTAAGGACATGACTCTTAGCCTACATGGATGCCACATCATATTATATGCTGAGTTGGAGGGTTGTATATTCTAACACCCTCTCTCAATCCTACAACTCAGCCATGATCTGAATCTGCTTCATACCGAAGAATATGATCTATTCTTCTATGTCTTCGATCATGCCTTGCATCTAACCAAAGATGCCCTCGGTTCAGAACTTGTATTGAAATTAATCTTCTTTGTCTTTCTCCTCTCCAGGCTGGAGTATGCTTGCTCAAGCAATTGATTAGTAAATCAATTAAGATAAGCTTCTCCATACCAGTAAGTAGAACTGCTGTGCATATAACAGTCCATATTTGCCACGTTATTTGATGACGGCATGCTTGGCTCATAGTTCTGCTATTCAAGGTCTTCATAGCATTCTCTTTCAATATGAAATATGTGCTCAGATTTGTTGTATTGCAGCTTCTTCCTTGTGCTTTGCACATTTCTAAAAAAGCTGGTCGCCCTTTGTTGTGCATTGTATGCAATATGGGGATACTTGTATGTTGCTCATATTCACTATTCCCTCCCTTGAGCAGCAAGGGTCTAAAGATATATCTGCAAGCTGGTATTTTTGGCCAGGTGCATCTCCTTCGCTTTGTCCTTTTAAGGTTAGAGATGCATTAAAATCATAGCAATACCTCGTGGAGCGTATGTCTCCAAATGCATCAATCTCCTTTTGGGCTTCACCGATCTTGAGCCCTCCCTTCATCTCACCATCTTCAACTGCATCAGTAGTAACGCGTCTTCTTCTTCAAATATTATCTCAAATGTGTCGAATTGGATTACTTGCAATATCTGCTGCCCTATAATTGCATGCTAGAAGTGTCTTCTTGATTTGGGTTCATCCTTAGCAGTAGGGAAATTGGACCCCATTGAATTCTTCTACATCTTGAGCCTCCATTCTTTGCCATTTTTCAGTCCATGTATCTGATCCGCACTATCTGTAAATGGGTTTTCTGCAACAAAATTGTATTTGAAAGATTCTTCAACTTCTGCATGATGATTCCATGCATCCAATGCTTCTCTTGCACAACTCTGATTGGTTTTGCCTAGACCCATTTTTGTTTCATATCTGACACTTGCAAAATCCTTCCCATTTGCTTCTGTCCTTTTGTCTGTATTCTTGATCGAATCAATCAGCCCATTATCTTTGTAATCTATCAACTAGCAGCTGCCTTTCTTCTCGGGTATGGCCAAGTTTCCAGATTGAGTTTCATCTTGGCATTCTGCCACAGTCTTCTGAAGCATAGGGCACATTTCTGATCCCTTACGATCATTATGATCATCCCTTTGCACACCAACGCCGCAATCGGTCTTCTCTTCTGGAATGATTGCTGCCACTGTGTTTTATTCCGCCTTCCAAAGATTCAGGCTCAATGCCCCATCAGCGGAGGCTCGAGTCCATCATTCAAATGACACTGTGTCCGGAGAAATTGGTTTTCCCCCGATAAGTTTTCTTCATAGATGTCTGAATAAGGTCTCATGCGGCATATCTTGGCGTTTGTTCAACAACCGATTCTTGAAACAACCCTTTTAAAATAGCATTATGCCTTCAACCGCCTCCATTGGCGGCGTCCACTTTGATCTGTCTGAGCAATAGCATCCATTTCTCTGCAAATTTCGATGGGTCTACTCCTTCACTAACTTTAAGAGCCATAACTGAATTTGCTTGGTTATCTTGATAGATCTTATTTCCATTTCAAGATTGCTTCCCTTTTCTCACTGCTGGCTTTAGAGTCCTGAAACTTCGACCCTATTTGTCCATGGCTGCATTCTCCTACCATGCTGCTTCTAGCCATAACCAAAGGATGGGCAGTGCCATTTGGGGCTTCGCCTGAATCCCAACAGAGCTATTGTGGCAATGCCTTTTTCGCATCATCTCCATTGGCATCTTCTCGCATGGTTTATCAGCCCTTCAAGGCAACAACAGCCCCAACAAATATTTTCCCAGCATCTTACGGCAATGCAGGGTCTTGAACGGCAACGTGTTCGCAATAATGTGCATGTCTTCGTGAACTGCTGCAGCTATTTGTTTTTCAATTTCAAATTCCTTCCTATCTCGAAGCTCCTCCTGCTGGATATTTGCATTTCTCTGAGCATCTCTAGAAGCTGCACTCATTGTCTTTGCTGGCATTTCCGGAGGTATTTTTGGCCATTCTGATTCTTCCTTCCTGCATGTGCTATGATTCTGAGTAAAATCGGCGATGCCTTGCATGCAGATATCCCAATTGATGGGTTTAATAACTTTTGCATCACACAACCCTATCAATCCTTCATTCCAAGAATAAATTGCTTTTATTGCCTTCCTATCTTTGCCTTCATCCGGAGGAGGCTCTCCCACTTCATCACCAAATGTTGATTGCCGGTCTTCATCGCACAGGGCCAGATCTTTAAGAGCATTTTGGCTCGATACCATCTTAAGTTTAGAATCCGGAGAGATAACTACAATGCAATAATATATTGATGGATAAGAAAACCGGTGGGACAAGCCCCATACCATAGCTTCATATAGACACGATTTGCTACTAAGGACATGACTCTTAGCCTACATGGATGCCACATCATATTATATGCCGAGTTGGAGGGTTGTATATTCTAACATCTTAAGTTTAGGAATCGAGAGATAACTACAATGCAATAATATATTGATGGATAAGAAAAACCGGTGGGACAAGCCCCATACCATAGCTTCATATAGACACGACGGTTACTAAGGACATGACTCTTAGCCTACATGGATGCCACATCATATTATATACGAGTTGGAGGGTTGTATATTCTAACACCCTCCCTCAATCCTACAACTCAGCCATGATCCGAATCTGCTTCATACCAAGAATATGATCTATTCTTCTATGTCTTCTCGATCATGCCTTGCATCTAACCAGCATGCCCTCGGTTGGGAACTTGTATTGAAATTAATCTTCTTTGTCTTTCTCCTCTCCAGCCGGAGTATGCTTTGCTCAAGCAATTGATTAGTAAATCAATTAAGATAAGCTTCTCCATACCAAGAAGTAGAACTGGCATGGCATATAACAGTCCATATTTGCCACGTTATTTGATGATCGCATGTTTGGCTCATAGTTCCGCTTATTCAAGGTCTTCATAGCATTCTCTTTCAATATGAAATATGTGCTCGATTTGTTGTATTGCGACTTCTTCCTTTGTGCTTTGCACATTTCAAGCGGTCTGCCCTTTGTTGTGCATTGTATGCAATATGGGGATACCGTATCTTTGCATATTCACTATTCCCTCCCTTGAGCAAAAAGGGTCTAAAGATATATTCCCCGCAAGCTGGTATTTTGGCCGTGCATCTCCTTTCGCTTGTCCTTTTAAGGTTAGAGATGCATTAAAAATCATAGCAATACCTCGCGGAGCGTATGTCTCCAAATGCATCAATCTCCTTTTTTGGGCTTCACCGATCTTGAGCCCTCCCTTCATCTCACCATCTTCAACCGCATCAAGAGTAACGTCTTCTTCTTCAAATATTATCTCAAATGTGTCAACAATTGATTACTTGCAATATCCACTGCCCTATAATTGCATGCTAGAAGTGTGTCTTCGATTTGGGTTCATCCTTAGCGATGAGGAAATTGGACCCCATTGAATTCTTCTACATGCCGAGCCTCCATTCTTTGCCATTTTTCAGTCCATGTATCCGATCCGCACTATATCAGAATCGGGTTTTCTGCAACAAAATTGTATTTGAAAGATTCTTCAACTTCATGATGATTCCATGCATCCAATGCTTCTCTTTGCACAACTCGATTGGTTTTGCCTAGACCCATTTTTTGTTTCATATCCGACACTTGCAAAATCCTTCCCCATTTGCTTCGTCCTTTTGTCTCTGTTATTCTTGATCGAATCAATCAGCCCATTATGCTGTAATCTATCAACTAGCGACCGCCTTTCTTCTCTCGGGTATGGCCAAGTTTCCGTGATTGAGTTTCATCTTGGCATTCTCGCCACGGTCTTTCAAGCATAGGGCACATTTCATCCCTTCACGATCATTATGATCATCCCTTTGCACACCAACGCCGCAAATCGGCTTCTTTCGAATGATTGCTGCCATCGGTGTTTACTCCGCCTTCCAAAGATTCAGCTCAATGCCCCCATCAATGTGGCTCGAGTCCATCATTCAACAAGACTGTCCGGAGGAAATTGGTTTTCCCCGATAAGTTTTCTTCATAGATGTGCTCAATAAGGTCTATCAAGGCATATCTTGGCGTTTGTTCAACAACCGATTCTTGAAACAACCCTTTTAAAATAGCATTGTTCCGCTTCAACCGTCTCCATTACAAGCGCCCATCGACTGTCTTCGGAGCAAATAGCATCCATTTCTCTCGCAAATTTCGATGGGTCTACTCCTTCACTAACTTTAAGAGCCATAACCGAATTTGCTTGGTTATCTTGATAGATCTTATTTCCATTTCAAGATTGCTTCCCTTTCTCACTGCTGGCTTTAGAGTCCCGAAACTGACCCTATTTGTCCATGGTCAGATTCTCCTACCATGCCGCTTCTAGCCATAACCAAAGGATGGGCAAGTGCCATTTGGGGCTTCGGCCAATCCCAACAGAGCTATTGTGGCAATGCCTTTTTCGGCATCATCTCCATTGGCATCTTCTCGCATGGTTTATCAAATTTCTTCAAGGCAACAAATGACCCCAACAAATATTTTCCCCAAAGATCTTCCGGCAATGCGGGGTCTTGAACGGCAGCTGCTCGCAATAATGTGCATGTCTTCGAACCTGCTGCAGCTATTTGTTTTTCAATTTCAAATTCCTTCCTATCTCAAGCTCCTCCTGGCTGATATTTGCATTTCTCTCGAGCATCTCTAGAAGTCGCGACTCATTGTCTTTCTTTGGCATTTCCTGAGGTATTATTGGCCATTCTCGATTCTTCCTTCCCGCATGTGCTATGATTCTCGAGTAAATCGGTATGCCTTGCATGCGATATCCCAATTGATGGGTTTAATAACTTTTGCATCACACAACCCTATCAATCCTTCATTCCAAGAATAAATTGCTTTTATTGCCTTCCTATCTTTTGCCTTCATCCTGAGGAGGCTCTCCCACTTCATCACCGGTATTGATTGCCGGTCTTCATCGCCTGCGAGATCTTTAAGAGCATTTTGGCTCGATACCATCTTAAGTTTAGGAATCCGGAGAGATAACTACAATGCAATAATATATTGATGGATAAGAAAACCGGTGGGACAAGCCCCATACCATAGCTTCATATAGACACGACGGTTACTAAGGACATGACTCTTAGCCTACATGGATGCCACATCATATTATATACGAGTTGGAGGGTTGTATATTCTAACAATGCAGAACCCAACATGAACGAATGTTTTGTTTTGTTTTTGCCTTAAAGTTTTATACTTTTGAATTATTATATAGGTTTTACATTATATAAATCATAGAAAAATCGAGGTGGATTTAAAATATAGTTGATCGATGACTTGATACGAGCATAGGATGCTATCAAAAATTGAATAAGTCCATGGTTGAGGTACTTTGATTAGGAATAAGGTTAGCGTGTGAGAGATGCAGACTAGCTCGCCCATCTAAGTGGGTTTAAAATATAGTTGATTTGATTCAAAAATTGAATGGGTCCAAAAGTTTGGGACACTTTCGTGAGGGATAAGGTTCGCCTATAGGCCCTTAGACGGGGTAAAGGCCAACCTTCTTTCTTTCACCTAAAGAGAAAGATGAGATAGATAGTATTTTTACGTCATGCCAATGTTAGAGAAGGTCATTTCGTTGCAACGTGGCATCATTGCCATCCTGCCATCCGCAGAGAGCGGGCTAGGGCCTCTCTATGGGCCCTTTAACAGCTTCAATATTTAAGAAGAAGCCTTGTTCCAGAGGATCATATTTCCAGGATAATGAGAACTCTGTCTATTGCCTTTGCACTATTTCTGTTTGCCCAAATCACATACGCAGCTCCACCTTCAGCTGTTAAATGCAGTGGCAATAATGTAAAATGCACAGTGAGCGGAACCTATGGAACGTGGCCTGATAGGAGCATCTGTAAAGCAGAAAAAGTGGTGTACCCAAAAAATGAAGAAGAGATTATTGCAGCAGTGTCTGAGGCGACCAAAACAAAATGAAGATGAAAGTGGTGAGCAAATTATCCCACAGTATGACCAAGCTAGTATGTCCAGGAGGAGACAAAGGCCTTCTTATCAGCACAAGAGATCTTATCGGCATTGAAGTGGATAAGGAATCTAAAAGTGTGACAGTAGATCCTGGAGTTTATCTGCAGGATTTTGTGGATGAAATTGCAAAATATGGTTTTGCATTTCCTGCTTCACCATACTGGAATGGTTTATCAATGGCAGGCATGCTTGGAACAGGGGCTCATGGCAGTTCATTATGGGGCAAAGGCAGTGCGGTTCATGAATACGTCAAAAGTATACGTCTTGTAGTTCCTGCTTCACAATCAGAAGGCTATGCTAAAATTTTGGTGCTTTCTGAAGGGGATGCCAGATTTGACGCAGCTAAAGTTTCACTTGGTGTATTGGGTGTTATTTCAAAAAATCACCTTTGAAGTCCAGCCCATGTTCAAACGCTCTGTTACAAATTTGAAGCAATCAGATGATGACCTTGAAGATCAGATTGCATCGTTTGGATTGCAGCATGAATTTGCAGATGTGATTTGGTATGCATCTCAACACAAGGCCATTTACAGAGTTGATAATAGAGTTGATGTTAGCACTGAAGGAGACGGTATAAATAATTTCCTTGGCTTCAGAAAATACAACAGACTTGTGGCCCACGCTGACAGAACAGCTGGTAAGAGTAAGACTTATAGAAATTTTGATATTGACATTTTTCAATTACATCTAAATAAATAACCTCGCTTGCCGTTACAGAGAACCTTTATGAATCATCTAAAGACTCTGCAGCAAAATGCGCTCAGGCAGCCATACAGGTGATTTAGTTTAGCTATGAACAATTTATGAACTTGTTTATTTAGGAATCCGGGAGAGATAACTACAATGCAATAATATATTGATGGATAAGAAAACTGGTGGGACAAGCCCCATACCATAGCTTCATATAGACACGACGGTTACTAAGGACATGACTCTTAGCCTACATGGATGCCACATCATATTATATGCTGAGTTGGAGGGTTGTATATTCTAACACCCTCCCTCAATCCTACAACTCAGCCATGATCTGAATCTGCTTCATACCGAAGAATATGATCTATTCTTCTATGTCTTCGATCATGCCTTGCATCTAACCAGCATGCCCTCAGTTCAGGAACTTGTATTGAAATTAATCTTCTTTGTCTTTCTCCTCTCCAGGCTGGAGTATGCTTGCTCAAGCAATTGATTAGTAAATCAATTAAGATAAGCTTCTCCATACCAGTAAGTAGAACTGCTGTGCATATAACAGTCCATATTTGCCACGTTATTTGATGACGGCATGCTTGGCTCATAGTTCTGCTATTCAAGGTCTTCATAGCATTCTCTTTCAATATGAAATATGTGCTCAGATTTGTTGTATTGCAGCTTCTTCCTTGTGCTTTGCACATTTCTGTAAGCGGGTCTGCCCTTTGTTGTGCATTGTATGCAATATGGGGATACTGTATGCTGCTCATATTCACTATTCCCTCCCTTGAGCAGCAAGGGTCTAAAGATATATTCTGCAAGCTGGTATTTTGGCCAGGTGCATCTCCTTTCGCTTGTCCTTTTAAGGTTAGAGATGCATTAAAAATCATAGCAATACCTCGTGAGCGTATGTCTCCAGCTGCATCAATCTCCTTTTGGGCTTCACTGATCTTGAGCCCTCCCTTCATCTCACCATCTTCAACTGCATCAGTAGCAACGTCTTCTTCTTCAAATATTATCTCAAATGTGTCAGCAATTGGATTACTTGCAATATCTGCTGCCCTATAATTGCATGCTAGAAGTGTGTCTTCAGATTTGGGTTCATCCTTAGCAGTAGGAAATTGGACCCCATTGAATTCTTCTACATGCTGAGCCTCCATTCTTTGCCATTTTTCAGTCCATGTATCTGATCTGGCACTATCTGTAACTGGGTTTTCTGCAACAAAATTGTATTTGAAAGATTCTTCAACTTCTGCATGATGATTCCATGCATCCAATGCTTCTCTTGCACAACTCTGATTGGTTTTGCCTAGACCCATTTTTGTTTCATATCTGACACTTGCAAAATCCTTCCCATTTGCTTCTGTCCTTTTGTCTGTATTCTTGATCGAATCAATCAGCCCATTATGCTGTAATCTATCAACTAGCAGCTGCCTTTCTTCTCTGGGTATGGCCAAGTTTCCAGATTGAGTTTCATCTTGGCATTCTGCCACAGTCTTCTGAAGCATAGGGCACATTTCTGATCCCTTACGATCATTATGATCATCCCTTTGCACACCAACGCCGCAATCGGTCTTCTCTTCTGGAATGATTGCTGCCACTGTGTTTACTCCGGCCTTCCAGCATTCAGGCTCAATGCCCCCATCAACAGGGCTCTGGAGTCCATCATTCAGCGGCACTGTGTCTGGAGGAAATTGGTTTTCCCCTGATAAGTTTTCTTCATAGATGTGCTGAATAAGGTCTACTGCGGCATATCTTGGCGTTTGTTCAACAACTGATTCTTGAAACAACCCTTTTAAAATAGCATTGTCTGCTTCAACCGTCTCCATTGGCGGCGTCCACTGATCTGTCTGAGCAATAGCATCCATTTCTCTGCAAATTTCTGATGGGTCTACTCCTTCACTAACTTTAAGAGCCATAACTGAATTTGCTTGGTTATCTTGATAGATCTTATTTCCATTTCTGAAGATTGCTTCCCTTTTCTCACTGCTGGCTTTAGAGTCCTGAAACTTCGACCCTATTTGTCCATGGCTGCATTCTCCTACCATGCTGCTTCTAGCCATAACCAAAGGATGGGCAGTGCCATTTGGGGCTTCGGCCTGAATCCCAACAGGAGCTATTGTGGCAATGCCTTTTTCGGCATCATCTCCATTGGCATCTTCTACTGCATGGTTTATCAGCCCCTTCAAGGCAACAACAGCCCCAACAAATATTTTCCCAGCATCTTCTGGCAATGCAGGGTCTTGAACGGCAGCGCTGTTCGCAATAATGTGCATGTCTTCAGGAACTGCTGCAGCTATTTGTTTTTCAATTTCAAATTCCTTCCTATCTCGAAGCTCCTCCTGCTGGATATTTGCATTTCTCTGAGCATCTCTAGAAGCTGCACTCATTGTCTTTGCTGGCATTTCCGGAGGTATTATTGGCCATTCTGATTCTTCCTTCCTGCATGTGCTATGATTCTGAGTAAAATCGGCGATGCCTTGCATGCAGATATCCCAATTGATGGGTTTAATAACTTTTGCATCACACAACCCTATCAATCCTTCATTCCAAGAATAAATTGCTTTTATTGCCTTCCTATCTTTGCCTTCATCTGGAGGAGGCTCTCCCACTTCATCACCAGCGTGATTGCCGGTCTTCATCGCACAGGCCAGGATCTTTAAGAGCATTTTGGCTCTGATACCATCTTAAGTTTAGGAATCCGGGAGAGATAACTACAATGCAATAATATATTGATGGATAAGAAAACTGGTGGGACAAGCCCCATACCATAGCTTCATATAGACACGACGGTTACTAAGGACATGACTCTTAGCCTACATGGATGCCACATCATATTATATGCTGAGTTGGAGGGTTGTATATTCTAACAATGCAGAACCCAACATGAACGAATGTTTTGTTTTGTTTTTGCCTTAAAGTTTTATACTTTTGAATTATTATATAGGTTTTACATTATATAAATCATAGAAAAATCGAGGTGGATTTAAAATATAGTTGATCGATGACTTGATACGAGCATAGGATGCTATCAAAAATTGAATAAGTCCATGGTTGAGGTACTTTGATTAGGAATAAGGTTAGCGTGTGAGAGATGCAGACTAGCTCGCCCATCTAAGTGGGTTTAAAATATAGTTGATTTGATTCAAAAATTGAATGGGTCCAAAAGTTTGGGACACTTTCGTGAGGGATAAGGTTCGCCTATAGGCCCTTAGACGGGGTAAAGGCCAACCTTCTTTCTTTCACCTAAAGAGAAAGATGAGATAGATAGTATTTTTACGTCATGCCAATGTTAGAGAAGGTCATTTCGTTGTAAACGTGGCATCATTGCCATCCTGCCATCCGCAGAGAGCGGGCTAGGCCTCTCTATGGGCCCTTTAACAGCTTCAATATTTAAGAAGAAGCCTTGTTCCAGAGGATCATATTTCCAGGATAATGAGAACTCTGTCTATTGCCTTTGCACTATTTCTGTTTGCCCAAATCACATACGCAGCTCCACCTTCAGCTGTTAAATGCAGTGGCAATAATGTAAAATGCACAGTGAGCGGAACCTATGGAACGTGGCCTGATAGGAGCATCTGTAAAGCAGAAAAAGTGGTGTACCCAAAAAATGAAGAAGAGATTATTGCAGCAGTGTCTGAGGCGACCAAAAACAAAATGAAGATGAAAGTGGTGAGCAAATTATCCCACAGTATGACCAAGCTAGTATGTCCAGGAGGAGACAAAGGCCTTCTTATCAGCACAAGAGATCTTATCGGCATTGAAGTGGATAAGGAATCTAAAAGTGTGACAGTAGATCCTGGAGTTTATCTGCAGGATTTTGTGGATGAAATTGCAAAATATGGTTTTGCATTTCCTGCTTCACCATACTGGAATGGTTTATCAATGGCAGGCATGCTTGGAACAGGGGCTCATGGCAGTTCATTATGGGGCAAAGGCAGTGGGTTCATGAATACGCCAAAAAGTATACGTCTTGTAGTTCCTGCTTCACAATCAGAAGGCTATGCTAAAATTTTGGTGCTTTCTGAAGGGGATGCCAGATTTGACGCAGCTAAAGTTTCACTTGGTGTATTGGGTGTTATTTCAAAAATCACCTTTGAAGTCCAGCCCATGTTCAAACGCTCTGTTACAAATTTGAAGCAATCAGATGATGACCTTGAAGATCAGATTGCATCGTTTGGATTGCAGCATGAATTTGCAGATGTGATTTGGTATGCATCTCAACACAAGGCCATTTACAGAGTTGATAATAGAGTTGATGTTAGCACTGAAGGAGACGGTATAAATAATTTCCTTGGCTTCAGAAAATACAACAGACTTGTGGCCCACGCTGACAGAACAGCTGGTAAGAGTAAGACTTATAGAAATTTTGATATTGACATTTTTCAATTACATCTAAATAAATAACCTCGCTTGCCGTTACAGAGAACCTTTATGAATCATCTAAAGACTCTGCAGCAAAATGCGCTCAGGCAGCCATACAGGTGATTTAGTTTAGCTATGAACAATTTATGAACTTGTTTATATAATCAATAGCAGGCCTAACGTTTCTGTTCTGTACATTTCAGTCAGAAATTATTGGAGGACATGGTAGTGGGATGAAAAACACAGAGGATGATTTTGTTGGATATCCAGTTATTGGTTTCCAGAACAAAATCCAAACTACAGGAAACTGCTACAAAGCTGAGGATGACAGTGACATTTGTGTATGGGATCCAAGAGTAAACGGATTATTTTTCCACCAGACTACAGTGTCCATATCTGTGCACAAGATCAGAGATTTCATAATTGATGTCAAAAAACTGAGACATGAAAAACCCACAAGCTTATGTGGAGTAGACATGTATTATGGAATCATAATGCGCTATGTGAAGGCTTCTAGTGCATTCTTGGGCCATTCAGAAGATTCAGTTGATGTAGATATTACATATTATCGTTCAAAAGATCCTAAAGCTCCAAGGCTACACGAGGATGTATTAGAAGAGATTGAACAAATAGCAGTGTTCAAATATGGCGGTCTTCCTCATTGGGGCAAAAACAGAAACGTTGCATTTATTGACGTTGCAAAGAAATACCCTCAAATGGACCAATTTCTCAAAATCAGAGCAGAGCTAGATCCACAAGGGCTGTTTTCAAGCGAGTGGTCAGATGCAATGTTGGGGATAAATACAAAAGGTTTGACAAATTCTGAAGATTATTGTGCAATGGAAGGGATGTGCATTTGCTCCAAAGATAGGCATTGTGCTCCACAACAACATTACTATTGTGAGGCTGGCTTAGTTTACCCGGCCGCTAGGGTGTGTAGGCATTTGGATTTGTTAGTACGTGTTCGAGAAGAACTCTAGTTTATAAAATGTATCTTTTATTAGTTTTCAATGTTAAAATGTGTCACATCAGCTTTTGTATTATTTCTAGACATTTGCCTTGATGCGTGTGTAAACATGCGTTTCCCAAATTATGGGCCACTCTTGGATCACCATCTATCTCGCTCCTAGTGATTGGGGAGCATCTATACGGATAATCACGGCTTTGATTGGGGAGGTTATCAGATCAATGGTGATAATCGCCTTCGCAAGCTGTTTAACAGAGATCAACTTTTCTCTCTCAATGATCATGACATGCTGGCCCCGAGGGATATGTTCAACATACTAGTTTAGAATGAAAGCATAAGAGAGAAAGATACGCCATAATCATCTCGAGGATAGGGTTAACCTCTTCATACATTACCTCCAACAACTTGGGGTCGAAGACATTACTAGTCCATTCACAACCTATCTTCTAGACTTGTGCCCCATTATCTCATCATTTTTGTTGCTCATGCATAAAAGTAATTTACAATAAAACTAGTTATGGTACCCGGCGTTGCAGGGCTCTTGTAACAATTTAAAAAGGTGGTTGTTTCATTGAGGCTTTTGGGAAAGGGCATGTGCAGGGTTGTGGCTCACCACAAAGTTGCCATTGCCTTTTTCCTCCTTTTAATCTTAGTGAATAAGAGACCTAATATTCATGTTAAAGATATATGCCCCATGGGCATAAGGAATCCAAATTATAGCCATAATTGAGAAAGTAAACAAAACAAAACATCCAAAGATTGCCTACCATCAAGAGGATGAAGCAAATCTCCTCTAGCAAGATGAATGTCTAACATGTATTTAGCATGTGGTTTCATTATCTATAATGCAAGTGAAAATAACAACCAACACATCACTATCATTAGCATGCATATATGCCATCCTTAGTGCCCAAAGGCCTTTATTAGGGCCAAAAGGGCCCAATCTTTTTTTTTTAATATAACAACCAATACATCACCCTCTTTTCAAGAATACATTCCTTAATTGTATTCCAAGCTCTTAACCACTTTTGATAATCCCGAACATTGTTAGAAATAGAAAAATCAAAGTAGAGACCGTAAGGGAGAGACATTCTTACATTTCTCCAACCAAAGGGGTGGCACTTAAGGATTTAGTGCTTGATAAGACCGTAGATATGGTGATTGATAAGATTATGGCCAGCCCTAAAACAAACTTAGCAAATAAAGACACCCCTTTCTCAATGTCAATAGTACCAAGGCCCCCATTTTTCTTTTTTTTACAACATTCTGCCATAGAGATCGGGATCCAGCATCTGTTATTGCTTCCACTAGCAATAAACCTTCCAATAATCCCTTGTAATTTCCTTGTGACTTTTTTCGGGGCTAAGAGAATGGAAGACTGATAAACATGGGAAGAGGAAATAACAAAATTAGCAATAATAGCTCAACCATATTTAGATAAATATTTGCTATTTAACAGGTCATTCTTTTTGCTAAATTTATCAATAATATTTGTCCATAGATCACTAGCATTTGTTCTTAAGGCAAAATGAATCTCAAGAATTTTAGATTTAGAGCAAGGAAGGAGATACTCACAGCCAAAGGTCATAGCAGTTTGACCTCCCTTTACCTGATCTCGCGCCATTAGCTTGGATTTGGTTTGATTAATCTTAGAGGCAGAACATGTACCAAAATCCAGAAGAATCTTCTGAGCATTATCAATAGATTGTTGGTCCATATGAATGAAGAGGAAGGTGTCATCAGCAAAATGATCATTAAGAAAATATTGCTGGTCACTCTTCCTAGGTAACTTGAGACCGATGATCGATTATTTGTGTGCTGTGAGCCTTGAAGGCACCGTAAAAGCTTCCATAAAATGAGGAAGAGGAAGGGGGCAAGGGGACATCCTTGTTTAACCCCTCTCTTGATCTCAAAGAAAGAACTGCATTCTCCATTAATTAGCACAGAAGATCTAGAGTTGTTAAGAATGGGCAAAAAAATACTTATCACCTCCATGGAAAAGCCAAACTTCTGACAGCATCTTACCAAAAAGCTCTAGCTGACTGTGTCAAAGGCCTTGGTAATATCTAATTTAAGAAGAGCAATATCCTGATTACTGTCTTTAGCCCAATGCATACCAATTATGGCAATAGCAACATTATCCAAAATATTACTGTCCTTCAAGTAGGCACTTTGAGTATTGGATATAACCCGATCCAAGATAGGTTTGAGCCCAAAAGAATCGGTTAAAGTAATAATCTTGTAAAAACACATTAGTAAGAGAAATCGGCCTATAGTCAGAGAAGGAGCTGGGCTCGTCTACCTTTGGAATAAGAGTGATAAAGCTTGTATTAATCCTGCAATCCAAAGTCCTAAAAAGAAGAAACTCATTACAAATGTTAGTAATGGCAGGACCAATAATCCCCCAGGTCTTTTTGAAAAATTCAATAGGTAATCCATCAGGTCCATGAGTTTTACCATTTTCCATTTCTTTAATATTGCACCAGAGCTCTTCTTGTGTGAAGGGAGTAGTCATGCGACCATTCTGTTGGTCCTCAACCAAGGGTTGGATTTTAATGAGGTCCACCATTTGAGCTTCAGTAGCATTCGGGGCAGTGCCCATGATTTCTTTTCTTCCTTAGCTTTGATGAAGAAATATTTTGAATTAGCATGCTCATCATCTTTAAGCTCCTTGATCTTCGCCTTGAGCTTCCAGCCATTAGCAATTTTAATTTCTTCCCTTTCAATTTGGATCTTGATATCATCCTGCTGGTCAGGAGGTGCAAGCTGGAGTTGCTGCCTCAAATTCTCGAGATGTCTCATCTCTTGGTAATGTATCTGTTTATCCCCAAGTCTTGAGCCAATTCTTAATATTTTTGGCAGAACTGATCCACCAATCCATTCATCCATTCTGAGTGGTAGGTTTAGGGATCCTATTCCAAACCTGCTCAAAGCCATTCAAAAAATCCACATGATCTAAGAGGTTAGTATTCAATTTGAAAAAAGAATTTCTCTTAATGTGATTGGGATTGCCCCTAATCTCAATAAGCTAGGGGAAGTGATCGGTTATCGGTCACCGGTTTCTATCCCGGCCGCTTGTTCTTAAACCTTCCGGCGGAATCACCACGGCTAGAAACCTTCGGATAGAATCACAACTCTTTTATTCCACTAGAAGGAATCACGACCTTAGGATACCACGCCGCGGAATAACCAAATCCAGATTCCACTAGAAGGAATCACTATGACGCGATCCTGCCAGATGGAATCACATTCTGTGTTATCCAACGTGGCGGAATCACCACATAGAGATTCCTGGGGATGGAATCCGCTTTTTGATTCCCCATTCGGCGTAATCACAACCGTAGGATAATGCAACGCGGAATCGCCAAATTCGATTCCAGCGTAAGGAATCACGGAACGCGATTCGCTGGATGGAATCACATTCAATGATATTCAACTCCGGTGGAATCACGACATGAAGATTAGGGAAGGAATCAAATTTTTGATTCCCCATTCGGCGTAATCACAACCGTAGGATAACGCAACGCGGAATCACCAAAATTCTGATTCCAATGTAAGGAATCACGTGAACGAGATTCTGCTAGATGGAATCATAGTATGTGATATTCAACTCCGTGGAATCACGACCGAAGATACCGGGGGCTAAATCACGCTTTTTGATTTTCCATTCGGCGGAATCATCGCAAATGGCGACGCGATCCGACGCTCGATTTGTCGTGACGATCCCGACACTTCGATTTGTCGTGGATATTTTGGCTATTTTAATTATGTCCTACGGATATTTTGAATTCTGGCGACTCATAATTATCACCGCATACCTGTACCACGACATTTGTCATGATTGAAGCCGCTCAGCGTATCATCGCCCCTCCACGTCAAGCCCTTGCATGAATCAAGCCCATCCGAAGGAATCACCCGAAATTTCCTTTCTCTCTTCAAACATTCGTTTTTCTGGAGGTTCGTTCGGGCGCCCTTTTCATAGCGTCAACATACGATTTCTCACAGCTCCGTTCTTCCCTGCCGCCTTCTGCTAAGCGTCTGTTCTTGTGTTTTGTCGCTTCAATCCGTTTCCGGATGGCCTTGAGTCTTGAAACCTCAGGCGGAGAACTTCCAGAGTTGAATCCGATGCAAATTAAAACTTTGTGTTCCCGTGGAACAATCCCTTGCAAGAAGAGCCTATTGATTCGGAGGTGGACTCCCCTCCAAGAAGGCTTTGCGCTCATGGTTTTGGGACAAAAGAAGTAGCGGTTTTGGCCGCGAACCGGATTCTCCGATTCGTTTCGTGCTAAGCTCATTGCTCAAGCTCCTCGTTTTTCCCAAATATTTGGGGGTTGCAGATGCCCGCGAAATGTCTCGTTCCGGGCTCCTCAAGAGGATGTTGATTCCAAAGATGCGAGGAAAACCCGATAGAGTCTTAACCGGATTTATCTTGAGAGATGCCATAGAAAAATCGCCCCCGGAGAATCCCGAACATGGCGATATTCCCAACCGAAATTGGCGCGGGTGATGGTTCGGTGGTATCGCCAATTCGATAACCGGTGGATCGGTTACTCCAAGAAGTGGGATTTGGAAATCCACAAAGTTAGCCAAGCACAACATGAGCTGGATTACAAGTCGCAAAAGAATTCGGGAAGGAAACCCAATGCCCCTGAAAGCGAAGAAGAAGAGGGATTTTGAATTGGTGAAGTCGCAATGAGTGTAGATGAGGGATTACCCGTGGCAACACAACTGAGACGGATTTTGGCAAGGGCCAGCGCAGGGCCGGGCCATGGCAGTAGGGAGCAAATAGAGCATGGGATTCTCAAACCGCAAACAAGGTCGCTTGGGTCATGCAAAGTGGGAGATAAGGCGGATGGTGGAGGAGAGTTTGGAAGAACGTAAGAGGGCAAAGAATAAGAAATAACATTGCTAGAAGGTTCAATGTTACCGTTGAAGAGTTGAGGGTCGACATGTCTTTGGCTAGAGAGCGAGAACAGTCGTGAGATGATTTCGGTATGGAAGGCTACGCAAGCGGGGGAATTTCCGTCCCCCCCTCCCAAAAGAGCATGCAAGCTCGGTCCCGGTCAAGAAGGCTTCAAAAACACCCGGGAAAAAGGGGTGCAAATAAAAACGTAAGATTGCATAGCTCCTAATCACATTGTTTTGAGGCGTCCGGCTACATTCGTGGTCTCAGCGATGCTATTCAAACAAAACGGAGGTCTTCCACCCCTTCGCCGTCCGGAAGAGGGGGACAATTATTGACATTCCCATGATGCATAGGGGACTGAGGCCACATTTTTTATTACGTTTTTGCTTACCAAACAGCCTTGTTTCCGGGGAATTGGACACGTAATTTTACATTCAAGTATCCACTAACAATGCAACGACAAACAATTCGGTAGGGAAAAATGGCAAAGATCGAATTTGGATCTATGCCAATTTTGCCCAGGTTTTCATGGCGGTGCCGGTGTAGAAGACGATGTGGATTTGAATCAACGAGGAATCAGCGTTGATGCCTATCTTCTGTAAGTTTAAAGCTGATTTTTCGTTTGGTTTGACAATATCATTCACTTGACCGAGAATGCCCTTCCGCAGCCTTAATTCATGCCATCCCCCGAATAAGAGGTGCCAGCATGTTTTTCATCCATCCCGCTGACCTTCGGCCTCTTCTTGCAAAACACTTTGGAGGGTCGGTCAGTGCCTATGAAATTTTCAAGAATCTAATCCCACCCAAACCTTTTAGCGGTGAATCATGGATGCAAAATGTCGGTTTTCTACTACTTCCAAAGAATGAGCAGGTATACAATTCGATTTCAAGTTAACAGGTAGGCAATTCGATTTCATAAACTTGTTTTGCAGCAACCACTGGAGCCTGTTTATATTGGTATCCAACGAAGAGGCAAGCAGGAGGCTTCAAACCCCGCCACAATGGTCTTGTCATCCGGATTCAATGGCTCCCATGCACCCAATTTAAGATCTTTGCGACCTTGTAAGATGAATTTCTGACTTTTCCTATCGAATTTGCCTTCCCCGATTGCTATGTTTGTGTGTGCTTTTTCATAGCGAGACATTATGAAGAGATGGAATTTTGAATCCTCAAGCCTTCACAATGCCCCCTGTGTCCCCTTGAATGTGTCCCAGCAAGAGAACACCCAGGATTGTGGGATATACACAATTTGTTTTGTGAAGAGGTTCTTGCTGGACATTTGCAACTCGAAAGATCATTCTGTGAGTGTTATGTATGCAATTTCTACTTAATTTCGTGATGTTTCATTCTAAACTTCTTGCGCTGCTTGCAGGTCATTGACACATCCAAATGGTTTGGGCGGAGGGAAATCGACATGACAAGGTCGACATTTGCTGTCATGCTACAGAAGTTATCATTTGCGTCCGAAGAAAGGAAAAGCACATTTCATCTACCCTAGGGAGATTGGACCGAGGAGGGTGGCTTGGTTACCCGTCTGAGGAAAAATGGCCCATGACTTCAACCTTGCTATTGAACAAAGAACGAAAATTCCCAGCTTTGCTGGTTCTAATTCCCATACCACTGTATATGATCTGATGAAGTTTTTTGAATTTGAAATTGAAAGATTTTGGAGCGGGAACTTTTTTGAATTTGAATTTGAGTTGGCTGCTCCATTCCTCTCCGCGGAATCACATCACGGTGATTCCATTCCGTGGAATCACCGTGACGTGATTCAACTCCGTGGAATCACCCCCACGGTGATTCCAAACCGTGGAATCACAGCACCATGGTGAGTCCATTCCGTAGAATCACACTTTCATGATTCAACTCCGTGGAATTACTCTTACGTTATTCCATACCGTGGAATCACACTTTCGTTATTCCTTTCCGTGGAATCACAAGTCGGTGACGTGGAGCGACGTACGTAATAAATACCAGGCCGCCGTAGGATTTGTGCCACACTGAGCTGACGCGACGTTCACGAATGCCAGAGTGCCACGTTGGCCCTGGCTAATCGGCCGATTTTTAAGTACTTCAATCGCTGCATGGATTAGTGTCAAACCCGGAATAGCGGCGACGTCGGACGATATGCAGGTGCCACGTTGGCCCCTAGATTGAATTTAGCCTAGTCGGTGATTCGGCCGGGGAATTTCTCGAGCCAGACGGACAAGCTCGGGCGCTTCAATTCAATCATATGTTTTGGTTTTGGTGCTTAGCTCCGGCTTCAGCGCTTCGATCCGATTGTTAGAAGCGCCATATCCTTGCGATAGTTCCCTGGTTTCACGTGGTTTGTAAGGAATTTCTGCTTCTTTCCCGTGGTTCGGTAAGGAATTTCTTTGTTCGCTCTTAGCTGCTCTAACATCGATTCTTGGGCTTATAGGAATGGCTATGGACTCCCACCAATTGTTATAGAGGGCGGGTTTCTCATGATTGATCTTCGTTTCTTGGATAATTTCCACGGTGCAGTTTCGAGAGCCCTGGGATCGCTTCGGCGGCTAGCAAGAGGTCCCGGTTTCCGCCATACCGAGGCAGAGGGTCAGCATTGCGATGAGGGTGCCTTTGAGGAAATCCAATGGCTCGAAAATTGAGTTAAAGTTTCTAGGGTTCCAGAATTCCGTCACGAAGAATGTGATGGTGATTGGGCCAAGAATTTGTTTGCATTTCTTCATTCAACCGTAAGCCGCGACCGCATGGATGTTCCAAGGACGCCGTTTGAGTTCGATGAACCGTAGATGACGACCGTGTTTCCCGGTTCGCAAAGACCCATCCACCGCCGAATCTAATCGACCAAATAAAGGTCGACCATCCGCGCCTCTTGCTTCACGATTTTTTCTTTGGATGTAACTAATTGCATGTTTGATCCGGAGGAAGCGCCCCAATAATATCCACCGTTAGTCATTGATAATCGAATGAAGCGGACAACTGCTGCCTTTTGGCGCTTCCTTTGAGCATCCATACATGTCCGAGATTCACCGTCTACAAAACCCCGGTGTTTCTTTTTTATGGTTGAACCCTCGTTAAATCACTGTTTTTTTTTTTTGTCGACGCCGAGATTATGGCTTCTTTTTGTGATTCCATACGCAGGATTAAACGTGATTCCATACGCAGTATAAACGTGATATACATGGGAGTATTTATACTTCAAGTATTATACATAGAGTATTGTCCCGCGATGCTTCAAGTATACCTCACATAGTATTAATATATTAAAGTTTTTTAAATGTAGTATTTATACTTGTGGTATTTGCCCCACATGGTATTTATAATGCTTAGTATTTTATATAGATAGTATTCAAATGTATACCCTTTGGCATTTATACACGCAGTATTTATACTTTTACTGTGATTTTCTACACATGGTATTTGTGCACGCAGTATTTATAATTACCCGTTTTTTACATGGTATTTTGTACACGTATTTATACTCACCTTATTTTCTACACATGGTATTTATACGTTTAGTATTTTATACAGATAGTATTCAAACCTATAGTAATTTGCAGATTTATACACAGAGTATTTCTACACATGGTATTTATACACAGTATTTATACTTACGGTATTTTCTACACATGGTATTTATACGTTTAGTATTTTATACAGATAGTATTCAAACCTATAGTAATTTGCAGACTGTGTGTTTGTACTCATAGTATGTATACGTATAGTATTTTGCAGAGTATTTATACGTCGAGTTTTTATTTACCACCATTCACACAAATACTGTCATAACAGGGTATCTATACACATCTTCATTGAGTATTCATCTTCAACCTTAGATTCTGTACATTGAGTGTCTATGCAAAACATATCATATCAGAAACTCATATTGTGCAAAACTCATCAAAAATTACAATATGTACATTCACAATATGCATAGAATTTGAAGCCAACTGAAGAGATTGCACATCAATTAACTTAAATCTGTATTTTGACAAGAAGGCGTGCAGCAAGGTAGCTACCAGGAGATCAAAAATCAACAGAACTGTCTGAACAGAAACCAAAAAAAGGACGGTCCTCCATCATTGATAGTCGCGAGCTATGCACTATAACTGGGGCGGGCTCGTTTTTTCTGCGTAGTTCATGCAGCAGCAATAAAGAACATTAGTTGCAGCACAATACGTAACATCAAATGAACGGCGGTATATGAACTCACACCTTGTTGGTAGACCCGGTCCCTCCCAAAAACTTGTCTCCCTCGCAAATAGGAACCGAAAGCAAACTCACCGGCCATCCGCTCATCCTTGCACTCCACCTTCAATCGGCTTTGAACCAGTGATTCTTCCTTCCGGCAATTCCGCGGACGTAGGCAAACAGATTCTTTGCCCGTCTTCATTAAGCCGCCCGCGGCCGTGGATGTGTGTGAAACGTTGGAAACCTTCACAGAATCTTGATGCATCTACAACCCCGCCCCGGCGTATGGGCGATAGGAATGGGCTGACATCTACCAATGTCGGACCCTCTCGAGGCACTCTCCGCATTATCGAGCCGCAATCTTTGAGGGCCTCCGGAAAACCGAGGTCCACCACTAGGACCCAGCCCGAGTATGGCTACCGGGGGCAATGGGCCATAACTGAGCAGACGGAGATCAAGCGCCAACGGAGCGCCTTCCCAGGAATTATGAGTGAATACTAAGAGGATGGTGCTGGTCCGATGCCCAAGGTTGATTCGTGGGGTGGAATCACCACCGCGGATTCTTGGACCGGTGGAATCACCACATTTGCGTACGCCGGCCAGCCGTCCTTCATAATGGCGAATAACCGACTTGACATCGACTTGAAGGAGCATCGTTACTGTGCGGCATGCAATGATGGCGGCGTTTCCCATCGATGGGAATCACCAATGGGTGATTCCAACCACGCTTGACGACAGTTTAGGGATTCATTTCGACCATTGGACAGACGTGTAGTTTTACAAAATAGAGTTCTTATACATAGAGTATTAATACATTGTGTATTTGTACACATTGTGTATTAATACATTGAGTATTTGTACACCGAGTATTTATACTTATAGTATTTTGTACGCATGGTATTTATACGAGTAGTTTTAAAAAATAGAGTACTTATACATAGAGTATTAATACATTGTGTATTAGTACATAGAGTATTTATACTTATAGTATTTTGTACATTGGACAGACGTGTAGTTTTACAAAATAGTGTTCTTATACATAGAGTATTAATACATTGTGTATTTGTACACAGAGTATTTATATTTATAGTATTTTGTACACATGGTATTTATACGAGTAGTTTTACAAATTACAGTACTTATACATAGAGTATTAATACATTGTGTATTTGTACACCGAGTATTTATACTTATAGTATTTTGTACGCATGATATTTATACGAGTAGTTTTACAAAATAGAGTACTTATACATAGAGTATTAATACATTGTGTACTTGTACACAGAGTATTTATACTTATAGTATTTTGTGCATATGCTAAACTCATCAAATTAAAAACCATAGTATTTGTGCAAAACTCAAGATATTACAAACCATCTAAGCAAGGCTCTCCATCTCAACTTCCTTCCAACTCCGTTTCTTGTCCTTTGGCCCCCTCTTCCCTATTTCCAAGAGTGGCTTCATCCTTGCAAGGCTCGTTCCATATGCCTCCTCTTCCTCCAGCACTGACAAAGACGATATAGTTGTAGTAATGCTGGTCCATCCTCTTAGGCCCATCCTCTCAAGCCTGGTGTCGACTTGTCTCATCATCATCAGCCTCTGGGCTATGAGGGAGGAGGTCATGGAGGCCCGGGCCCCATAACCCTTGCAACACACGATTCTAGTGAGGCCCTAGCTTCCTCTACGGTCAACCCAACTTTCTTCATAGGGAGAATGTCATCCTCTAGACTAACTATCTCTTCAAGTGAATCTCCAGGGGGGACCCCAGGTGTACAAGGGCGCAAGTGCTCCATGCCACCACTTGCATTTCCATAATCGGAACCTAGAACCTTCAAGATGTCCTGCTCTCTGTAACTGTCCATTAGTTGGATAACCTTAACTTGGTGTTTGCAGAGGTTACCTTTGGCACCCCATGGGCAATCACAACTTCGCCCAATTCCCCGTGTGCCCCACTCACAAAGTACGGTTGGCGGTTGAGATCAAGAGTCACGGACATATGCCTGCGCCTCCTTCGAGGTCTACAAAGGTGACCGTGATCATCCCAATGCCTAGCCCCTCGAATAGCCCGATTCTATAATTTTCTATTGTGATGTGTTTATGACAAAACCAAATCTTTCATCCCCCGTGTGCTTGTAAATGAAACAACGTGGTGTGTTAGTGCACACGTAAGTATACAAAACACGTTATCTTTTGCATTACCTTGAGTATGTTGTATGTGCCTCAACTTCATTGACAAGCATATGTAGTAGCTGATCCATCCTCCCGCCCTTCGGGCGAGATTTGGAGATGCCCAGCGCATCTTTAGTATCTTGTGCCAACCCTCTATTGCAAAGATTGGTTTTGGTTTGAATGGGGAACATTCTTGTGGCCAACACCCATTCACATATATTCTTGAGTCCACTCCGACTCATGTAGGAGGCCAACGGGATCTTTGAGGATACTTTCCTTTTCGTGGTTTCCAACTTTCTCAAAGCTTCTACTTTAATGACCTCATTGTAATCCTCTCCATATTCATTGTTTTACTGGGGGGACACTTGATTCCATACATGATCTCACCCAATTCCTTAAACATTTGGTTCCTTATCTCCTTGTTCTTCACGTTCTTGACTAACCACTTCAACCAGTCTCTTCTCACATGCGGATGCAAAGGTTCAAAGCGCCCGCCCGTGGTAAACCTGAAGTGTAGAGATGCCACATGCTCATAGAGTGTGCAAAATGAACCACTTAAAATTGCTCATAGTGGAAACATTGTTACCTTTTTAATTGCATGTATTTCGGCATCACAAGAATCGGTGATAAAGCATGAGGGCTTCCAGGTTGAGTCATGGCGTTCAACCCACACTTTCATGGCTTCTAGCCATCTTGCAATTGCATCTTTCTTCTGGGAGTTCGTGATAATCCAAGCCAAAGGCATCCCATTGAAGTACTCATCGAATCCAATGATAGTGAAGAGGTAGTACCTTTAATGTAAAGTAGCAACACAACTTAAGAATGTTAGCAAGGAAGCTAAAGTCTTATATGACCATTGAAATGCAAGAGGTGCAACCCTACCTCATCCCGTTCGTCTTGTAGGTGGAGTCAAGACACAATGCCCCATCCTTTCCAAATCTCAACAAGGCTCCTCTTTGGGTGGGAGTCATAACCCCCAATTGGAAGATGTCACCTTGCTCATAATGGAATACACTGTCAAGGTGTTGTTGCACCCACATATGAGTGCTTGTAGCTTCATCTTCATGCAACTTCCAAACATTTCGGGTCACTTCCTTTTCAATGTTGTAGATTTCATGCATCTTTAACATGTCATCTCTCGAAAAGCCCTCCAAACCAAGTAGTTCCTTCTTCAAGCTCACTCTTTCTTGGTGGATATTCATCACCATTCTAGGTGCAATGTAATGCAATAGCTTTTGTTTGATCCATTCTCTTTTTCATCCGCGAAGCCACCTGAGCCACTTTATACCTCAACCCTTTCTCGCCAGCTAAAAGCTTTTACCGTGGCAAATTTGACCTTGCTTTGGTTCACATGATCCCATTTGTGGTAGGTAATTTGAGTGGTTTCCTAAGAAGGTAGAGTTGTCTCAAAGTGAAATGACATTGGCATCCCCTTCTAACACTCTCCCCCCTTTGAACCCTCCTCCTCCTTTGCCCCTGGAGGAGGAGGTCGATCTTCCACAACATGGGTGTTCCTGCAATTGTCTTGGGGCCCAAAACTACACCAAGACTGCTTCCACCATTGAGGATGAATCAGCCATGCTTTATTTTCCATGTGTAATCTACAAAACTAAAGAACTTGCATACCTTTTTAGAGAAAGATATGTCCGCTTTACTGGTTTTTGATAGCCCCTTATTCATTTGAGAGCTTCTTATATAGAAGTTGCGGGGTGCATCCCCATTTTTTGCTCCCCAAAGAATGAAATCCGGGACTCGTGGAGGTGGGAATATAGGAAACCCACACCAATTGAGTGCCTCCTCCATCCGTCATCGGGACCCCGGTGCTCTAGAACCGTCCCGGTATTGCCGACCGTGGGTCAAAATGCCCTTCGGCAGGGTTTGTTTGCCAAATCTCTGCTTGCACCTGCCACAAGAAGCGTAATTAGAGCTTAGCCACAACAAAGAGATGGAACTGGAAAGTGTTCCACGCACTTGCCTCCTCAATCTTCTCTTCGAGGTCCATGACAAGCTCCGCTGAGGACTCCTGCTCGCTGTGATCGAGGAGTTCCACGCAGGTGATTCCATCCGGTGGAATCGGCACACTTACGTCCGCAGGACGGACGAACTCACGACGCCACAATGTCCGGCCAACCGGTTTTAAAGAACGGGCCGGGATGCATCCACCGCCGCCTCCCGCAATCACCGTGGTTTCAATCACCGATCGAATCACTGGGAGTGATTCTATCCCGCGAATCACCGAGTGATTCCATCCGCGAATCACGGAGGGTTGATTCCATCCGGCAGAATCGTTCCGGCATGATTCAATTCGACGGAATCACTAAACTGTGATTTTGTCTCACGGAATAGCGCTGTTGTGATACCGTCGGGCGGAATGAAGTCGTCGCGATTCCATCTCGAAGAATCGCTAGCTTGTGATTCCATCTCAAGAATCGCCAGCCAGATTCCATCTCAAGAATCGCCGGGCAGTTGTGATTCCACGGGGCTGAATCCATGGTCGTGATTCCATCCGTGAATGGCAATGATGTTGTGATTCTATCTGGCGGAATATATTCGTCGTGATTCCGTCTCGAAGAATCGGACATTTGTGATTCCACAGGAATGAATCGCGTGGTCGTTATTCCATCCGGTGGAATAGTCACGTTGTGATTCCACCTGGCGGGATACGTAAGTTGTGATTCCATCTCACTAATCGTGACACTTTCGAGATTCCATCCGGCGGAATAGCATGGTTGTGATTCCATCTGGCGGAATAATCACGTCCTTCGTGATACCTTTCGGAGGAATACATTTGCGTGGTGATTCCGCCTCGCGGGAATAACTTCGGGAGATTCCGCCGCAAAGGAGAATACTTTGGATACCACCTAAGGTATATATCCCTTGAAAGCGACCCGCCGTGCACGGAAACGGGGCTTTGGGTGCGGATAACGGGGTTGCGGCCCTGGTGATTCTCACAGCAAGGAATATTTTGGCGAAGGAATCACAATAACCGGGTAAAATATTTTGTTCCACATAAATCCATGAGGAATCTATACAAAATCTTAAGAGAATCTATAGGAGACCTATTTATCAATGCCCTTACGCATAAAGTATGTCATCATGCATTGGCACTCTCAACTTAAGAAACCTCTCCATGTACATTAAGGGCATTGCAAATGGTTTTCTAGAGTTTGAAGTCGTTCATATTCACAAGTAAGCTCACATTTTAGAGAGTTCATTTGGTTCGATAGAGCAAGCATCGCCCTAGGGTCGATCGTGAAGTCGACTGAATTTCACCAGACGCTCAATCACCGGGTTGGCGGGGGTTTGACCACATATTGACCTATGTTCAACCAATAAGCTGACCAAACCTGGAACCAAAGCAACAGGATGCTATAGAATAGGAATTTGCCTGGGTGGCCAGCCAACTAATTGGCCAATGGTTTTGACTAACAAAAAAAGCAAGCAAAGAGATACCAGATCACACATCACATACTTAGGTTCAATACCCAGGGGTGCATAGAGCGCCGACGGCGATGGGTTGTTTATTTGATCCTACAGATCGTATCTTCTTGATTGTTGCAGTCTAGGTCAAACAATTCAGCTTCAAGTTTGTTAGAATCTGAAAGCACAGGAAACCCCTTCGCCACGTCTTTCTTAATAGTTTTTCTCCTCGATTGTTGCAACCTAGGCCAACTAATCTAGCTTCAAGTTTGTTAGAATATGAAGGACAGAAACCCCTTTCGCCATGTCTTTCTTAATGGAGTCTTTCTCAACCCAGTCAGTGCCATCCCCTGGTTAGCAGCATAGAGATCAAGTTTGAGCTTTGTTTTGGTGAGATTCTAAGATAAACACACAGAAAATATCAAGGCGAATTTCGTTTAATTCTACTCATCTGCCAAGATTGTGCGCCAGATGGCCAGGATTCCGGCCATTTTGTTGGGAGGACCAAAAAATGTTTTGTGCCCAATTTCTGGCTTAAGTTATAGCCCTCAACTCTCTTCTAGAATTAGAGCTCCTTATGGATTCTGTTTTCTTATGATAGGTAATGATGAAATGTTCCTCAGACTCAATAATATCCAAATTATGCACTCTCTTTGTCATTCATGCTTGCTTCCTTAAGCTTAATGCTTTTAATCTCAACTGCTTTTCGATCTGTAACAATCTGGAGTGCTTTGGACTGGTCCTTGAATCCATGTAAGTTTGTATGTGGAACTTGGTTCTCAAATCCACCTAAGTTTGTATTGGTGTTACATTTGACTTCCCCGCACACTAACTCATTCTTTTTATATAATTGGTAGTGGCATTACATTTGTTGACTTCCCCGCACATTAGCTCATTCTTTTCATATAATTGTGTGGCTCCATGCGATACCTTAACGATGTTAGCATCTGCCCAATTTTTGTTGCTAGTTCATGGCTATTTCTGTTCACTCTAATGGAGTTGAGCATTTCCCGCCCCACTAAAAAGATCTATTGGCGACGGCGACTGCCGCCGCAACAAAGGCTTGTAGCATATAAAATACATAGAACGTCACATTCTTCCCCGATTACGTTGTCCTCAAAGATTGAAGCGTAATAGGTTAACTCAATGGAAGAGTTACATTATAAAGGAGGAGAATTACTTAAGTACGTAATAAAAGATATATATAGTGATCATATATGATCATCGACCGTAGTCATAGACTAATAAAAGCACTAGAGCATAGAACATAGGCGAAATAAGAGTCGTAGGTCCTCAATTGGATCAGGGTGAGACCCGCACCATAATGTCAACTGCCACTAACCTGCAGAGGCAGAGGGTTACTAACATTAATATCTACTGATACATAAAATGTTATGGTTGAAGGGCCCATCCCTATGAATCCCTATGAAGTAAACTTGAAAATGGGATTCCTAACATGCCTAAGGTTTGCTTAGGTATAAAAAAGAAACGATAAGAGGTATAACGTTGTCTTTTATGTCCATCCTAGCACGCAGCACAACAACAACCGAGGCAGCTAGATGTCTTTAGTTGTGTTTTATTGTATTTAAAATGAGACACAATCGAGGCTGGGCAAGTCCTTAATATACAGGTCGACCTCAGCGCCACAACATTTTGGCATAATTTCCATACTTTATATATAGGCAATCCTAGGTTAATTCTGCTAACTGTTACCGTCTTGTTTAAATCGGCAATAACTATCACATCAGAGCATTTGCAGATGAGGGCTCTGCCCAAGCATCAGACCTACCAACAAGTGATGCTGCAAGTGTGCTCAGGGAACTACTTCTGTGCATTATGCCGCTTTTCAAAAAGGTTGAGGAATCTCAAGCTACCAAGCATTTCACAAGCTTGCTTCACCTGCCCCACAAAAAATCTCTTCTAGCCTACTTTGCAAAAATATCAACTATTATCTCACCAAAAATAATGATCCCAATTTGGAAGTCTATTTCCTCTCATCCATATCTGCATATAGAAAAAGCTCTGATTAGAATTTGTTTGCCTCTGTCATGTGTAACAAAAGTTTCTAATATCAATAAATAAAAAGCATTTATCTGCCTAATGTGCCAATTGGAGCCAACTGGCTTTGGATAACTGATAAAGTTTTTTCATAATCTCCTGTATTCTAAATAGCCATTCTATGCTTGCGTCAACTACTCCGCATACCTCTATAAAGACTGAAGATGTTTGTCTAGCACATAAATTGTTTCTCAATATGCAATTTTCAACCTGCTTGTTCCTAGGGCACTGCAAAAGGGTAAATTTAAAAAGCCAGTAAAAAATTGCACAAAAATAGGAGAACCATTTATATGTAAGCATCTAGATGACTGGCACTTACTCATAAATTCGCGGAAGCAATTATGTCTTGACCATAGTTTTGTGACTGCATATGAATAGCAATGCTCCCAGTGTTCCTATTTCACGAGCATTGTTCCCCATGCAATCTCAGCATAGATGTTTGACATAAGCACATAACCAGCAGCACAGCAAGCATCCAAATGCATGATATAGTCAAAGCAATATCTACCCAGCTTCAAATCCCCAAACATTCTGCAAGCATTAAGTAAAGACATCCATCCCATGATATCAGTTTCAAGAGCAGAGTGAAGCAAATCTTCTGCCTCACTAAGGAACCCTGCTCGTCCTAAAAGATCAACGATGCAAGTACAGTGTGGCATACAAAGGGCAAAATTGTTGTATTCTTTTCTAGATTCGAAACACCACAGACCTTCATTCACCGAACCTGCACGACTGCATGCAATCAATATACTAGTAAATGATGATTGGTCTGGCTTTATGCCTTGTTGTTGCATCTGTTCAAAACATTCCAGTGCAAGGTAACACTCCCCATGATACGCATATCCTGCAAGCATTGCATTCCATGACACCAAACTTTTGTCCGGCAAAATGTTAAAAACCTTGCAAGCTTCTTCCAAACTTCCACATTTAGCATACATATCAACTAAGGTGCTTCCAATAACAAGATCTGATTCTATGCCATCTTCTCGGATCTTTCTATGAATAATCCTGCCCTGCTCTATTGCTCCCAAATTGGCACACGCTTTTAAAATAAGAGATAATACAACCTCATTTGCTCGTACACCTCCTCCTTGCATTTCATGAAAACATCGAAGGGCTAAAAGGCATCTGTCATGCTGCACATACCCTCCAATTATTGCCCCCCATGATGCAACGTCTGGTTCTATGCTTTCATGTTGCATATTTGTAAAACATTCTAAAGCCATGCTATCTTTCCCGTGATGGGCATATGCTGCAATCATTGAATTCCATGATATCACATTACGACTGAACATGATGTTGAATATATTCTCTGCTTCTTCCAGGCTCCCACACTTTGCATACATGTCAACTAAGCTATTCCCTACCGCAATGTCCAATTGCACTCTAGTTCCAATGAACTGTTCATGAATAAGCCGCCCTTGCTCCAGTGCCTCTATATTGGCACAAGCGTTTATGATTCCTGAAAGTAGAACTTCATTTGGCTCTATTCCTTCTTGTTGCATCTTCTCAAAACAGTCTAGAGCAAGACTGCATTCCCCATGCTGAACACATCCTGAAATTATAGCACCCCATGATACTATATTTGGCTCCACATTCTCTTCTTGCATCTTTTCAAATGCCTTTAGTGCTAAAAGGCACTGACCATTGTGGGAATATCCTGCAATGATTGTGTTCCATGACACCACATTGCGATTTGGCAGTTCAGAAAATAACTTCTGTGCTTCCTCCAATCTTTAGTTGTGTTTTATTGTATTTAAAATGAGACACAATCGAGGCTGGGCAAGTCCTTAATATACAGGTCGACCTCAGCGCCACAACATTTTGGCATAATTTCCATACTTTATATATAGGCAATCCTAGGTTAATTCTGCTAACTGTTACCGTCTTGTTTAAATCGGCAATAACTATCACATCAGAGCATTTGCAGATGAGGGCTCTGCCCAAGCATCAGACCTACCAACAAGTGATGCTGCAAGTGTGCTCAGGGAACTACTTCTGTGCATTATGCCGCTTTTCAAAAAGGTTGAGGAATCTCAAGCTACCAAGCATTTCACAAGCTTGCTTCACCTGCCCCACAAAAAAAATCTTCTAGCCTACTTGCAAAAAATATCAACTATTATCTCACCAAAAATAATGATCCCAATTTGGAAGTCTATTTCCTCTCATCCATATCTGCATATAGAAAAAGCTCTGATTAGAATTTGTTTGCCTCTGTCATGTGTGTAACAAAAGTTTCTAATATCAATAAATAAAAAGCATTTATCTGCCTAATGTGCCAATTGGAGCCAACTGGCTTTGGATAACTGATAAAGTTTTTTCATAATCTCCTGTATTCTAAATAGCCATTCTATGCTTGCGCCAACTACTCCAAGATACCTCTATAAAAGACTGAAGATGTTTGTCTAGCACATAAATTGTTTCTCAATATGCAATTTTCAACCTGCTTGTTCCTAGGGCACTGCAAAAGGGTAAATTTAAAAGCCAGTAAAAATTGCACAAAAAATAGGAGAACCATTTATATGTAAGCATCTAGATGACTGGCACTTACTCATAAATTCGGAAGCAATTATGTCTTGACCATAGTTTTGTGACTGCATATGAATAGCAATGCTCCCAGTGTTCCTATTTCACGAGCATTGTTCCCCATGCAATCTCAGCATAGATGTTTGACATAAGCACATAACCAGCAGCACAGCAAGCATCCAAATGCATGATATAGTCAAAGCAATATCTACCCAGCTTCAAATCCCCAAACATTCTGCAAGCATTAAGTAAAGACATCCATCCCATGATATCAGTTTCAAGAGCAGAGGAAGCAAATCTTCTGCCTCACTAAGGAACCCTGCTCGTCCTAAAAGATCAACGATGCAAGTACAGTGTGGCATACAAAGGGCAAAATTGTTGTATTCTTTTCTAGATTCAAAACACCACAGACCTTCATTCACCTAAACCTGCACGACTGCATGCAATCAATATACTAGTAAATGATGATTGGTCTGGCTTTATGCCTTGTTGTTGCATCTGTTCAAAACATTCCAGTGCAAGGTAACACTCCCCATGATACGCATATCCTGCAAGCATTGCATTCCATGACACCAAACTTTTGTCCGCAAAAATGTTAAAAACCTTGCAAGCTTCTTCCAAACTTCCACATTTAGCATACATATCAACTAAGGTGCTTCCAATAACAAGATCTGATTCTATGCCATCTTCTAGGATCTTTCTATGAATAATCCTGCCCTGCTCTATTGCTCCCAAATTGGCACACGCTTTTAAAATAAGAGATAATACAACCTCATTTGCTCGCACACCTCCTCCTTGCATTTCATGAAAACATCGGCGGGCTAAAAGGCATCTGTCATGCTGCACATACCCTCCAATTATTGCCCCCATGATGCAACGTCTGGTTCTATGCTTTCATGTTGCATATTTGTAAAACATTCTAAAGCCATGCTATCTTTCCCGTGGACGGCATATGCTGCAATCATTGAATTCCATGATATCACATTACGACTGAACATGATGTTGAATATATTCTCTGCTTCTTCCAGGCTCCCACACTTTGCATACATGTCAACTAAGCTATTCCCTACCGCAATGTCCACTGCACTCTAGTTCCAATGAACTGTTCATGAATAAGTCGCCCTTGCTCCAGTGCCTCTATATTGGCACAAGCGTTTATGATTCCTGAAAGTAGAACTTCATTTGGCTCTATTCCTTCTTGTTGCATCTTCTCAAAACAGTCTAGAGCAAGACTGCATTCCCCATGCTGAACACATCCTGAAATTATAGCACCCCATGATACTATATTTGGCTCCACATTCTCTTCTTGCATCTTTTCAAATGCCTTTAGTGCTAAAAGGCACTGACCATTGTGGGAATATCCTGCAATGATTGTGTTCCATGACACCACATTGCGATTTGGCAGTTCAGAAAATAACTTCTGTGCTTCCTCCAATCTACCACATTTAGCATACATATCAAGTAAAGTATTATTAGTTAAGACATCTGATTGCAGCCCAATTTCAACAACTTTCTGATGAATGCCCTTCCATAGTCGATGTCACCCAAGCTGGTGCATGCTTTCAAGATGCCCACGAATGTGATGTCATTTGAATCTACATCCTCCTGTGACAGTGACTCAAAACATTCTAAAGCTAAACTATCCTCCCCATTATAAACGTGTCCCAAAATCATTGCATTCCAGGTTACCATATCTCTAATCGACAACCTGTTGAAGATGTCGATGCCTCCTTCAGGCTCCCACATTTACAATACATATCAACTAGTGTATTCCCCACAGCATTAGACTGAAAGTTTGTTTTGACAATCTTTCCATGAACACGCTACCTTGCTCTATGATTCCCATATTGGCACATGCCTTCAAGACACAAAGGAAAGTTACTTCATCTGGTTCAATATTGTCAGCCTGCATCGTGTCATAAAACTCTAATGCTATGAGATATTCCTCATTCTCAACATAACCTCCAAGTAATGCATTCCACAATGCTACGTTTGGTCTACACAATCTCAAAAAAGATCATGTGCAACTTCTATGCTTCCTGATTTTGCATACATGTCAATCAAAGCACTTCCAATAATAACATCTGAATGACAACAATCTTTTATTATCAGGACATGGATAAGCTTGCCTTGTTGTATCGGCTTGTACACTTGTGCATGCCTTTAAAATGCTTAGAAATGTCACTTCATTAGGTGTTATGCCTTGTTGTTGCATTTTGTCAAAACATTGTAGCCAGAGCAACTTCCCGTGTTGAGCATATCCGAAATCATTGCACTCCATAACACGACATCAGGCTTTATTCCCTCCTGCTGCATTTTCTGAAACCATTCTACAGCCATATGGCCATCTCCATGCTGGGTGTATCCTGTAATAATTGCACTAAAGGACATTACATTTGGATCAACTAATTGATTAAAGACCTCTGTTGCCATCTCTAAATTCCCACATTTCCCATACATGTCAACTAAGATACTTCCAAGCACAACATCAGATTGAAGACCACTCTTAACTACCTCCCCATGCACGATCATTCCTTTGGCACATGCTTTTTGTCATTGTGCATGCTTTAAGAGCTGCAACATAAATATACTTTGTCTCTTTCATATCTGATAATTGTGTCCTGTGGTACAAGAGGATTGCCACCTCTCCTTGTCCAAGCCTGGCATTTGCCAAGATGGTTGCGGCCCATGTATATGCACTTGGGTCTGCAACTTTTCCAAACGTTTGATTAGCTTCAAGTAACCTACCACTGGACGAAAACAACCTAATGAGATGATCAGCCAAGGGGGACACTGAATCCAGCCCACTATACACCGTAAACGACTGCACCCGTCTTCCACATTCCAAATCTTTACTTTTGGAACATCCCAGCAGAAGATTGTATACATCATTTCTGCCTAGTGAAAAGCCTTGCTTCACTAAAACGTCTACAGAGTCGACTGCCTTCTCCAACGTTTCTTGACACAGCTCGCTCCTGACATTTATCCCACAAACAAATGAGTTGAAAATAAAGGAAGTCCAACTTCAGTAATACCTCCGCTTACCTAGAATTTCTATTTGATGGTCGATACTTTAAGCTTGGCGTATTCTGGCAACATTTTTCTTGTTAGATCAGGAGAAATATCACTGCAAAGCAGAAAAGAATGAGTTTGTTCACCTTTGAAAATCGTACTATTGGGTCGGAACGAGGGATCATGGCAGAACTTCACCATGGTGAGAACATCAGGTTCTCGTTGTGGAGAGACAATGATACACTAGGACGTCGTGGGTTATTATTCCAATAATATAGGTACCTTTGAACTCACAAGAAAAGGGGGGTATTTTTAAAGTCAAGATTATACTCGTTTCATCTTCATAATCTTTTAATATGAACCACTCACCTAAAGAATATTCCACAGGATATACCCTATCTTCAAAGCCTGACTAGACAGGAAAAAAAGATGGGGTCAAACTAGGTTTTCCACGTCAGGGGCATGGTACAGGGGTCAATTATGCAGTCCATCAAAGGCAAATAAAATCATAAAATCAGACTACAAAATGTTTGTGATTCCTATGCCACATGTGAAACAATCAGTCCTTTTCACTTTTGTTAAATAATTTTCCAACAATGAATCCACATCCCAGCTTCCAGGATGCTCCTTGCACCAAACTAGAACCTGTTGCAATCAAGAACTTGGAAGGCCACATGGAAGCACATTTTAGAACTGAGAAACTGAGAAACAGAATAGCACATGCAGATTCTTCAGGATTTCAACCACCTGCCATGAAACCGTAGTACCAATAACTTCCTATGAAAAGCAATCATCTCTTCATCTTGTCCAGAAGAAAATCTTTCTAAAATTGTCACTGCTGCAACTATAGAAGCTATAGAAGCATGAATCGGGGAAAAAATGGAGCTATAGAAGCATGAATCGGAGGAAAAAATAAGGGAAAATTATAAAATACCCTTGTATTTTTAGATATTTATGAAAATGCCCCTATATTTTCTTAAATTGTTAAAATACCCCTGCTTATTCTTATTCCAGCGATGCATGAGAAGACAATTCCGGTTGGAGATCACACTGCATCAAAGCCAATTCCAGAGGAGACCAAAACTTTCGCCAAGAGACGCTTGGATTGAGTCAATCCCAGAAGCCACAAACAAAACTGTGCGATTCGGTTCTTCAAAACGCAAGCTTTTTCAGAAGTTCAGAACTTCAAACGCATTTCTATGTTAGATCTCAACAAGTTATCTGTTTTTTCACCTTGGTATTATGAGGCATGAGGGCCTTCAATTTCTGCATGTAGTAGCTCTGCCGCTCTCACCGAAAGGACCCAGAGGTGAAAGGACCCAGCACAGTTTGCCAGCTTTGAAGTTCTGTGATGCAATCGGAATCTATTCATCAGCATCTTTGTTATCAATTCAAATTTCTATGAGTTGAAGCTGCCAGCCAAAGGCGTTCTCCTGGAGCTTTATCTAATTTGAATAGAATAGAAAGAAACCAGTTAAATTTCATCTAAATCTCTGCTAAGTGGAAGCAACGACCCTAAATTTAATACTCTGTTCTAGACTCTGTTCTAGAATAGGCCTCCTCTGGAATTGGCTTTGATGCAGTGTGATCTCCCACCGGAATTGTCTTCTCATGCATAAGGATCGCAGGAATAAGAATAAGCAGTGGCATTTTCTACACATATATAAGTGAGTTTCAAATTTCTATTTTCTGTTTTTGTCGTGGTTATTTTTTCTGCGCCGCAATCTAATTTGATGTTTAGTTGCCACGTATTTTTTCTCCCTCAAAGATCTCGACGCCTGGCAGAGAAGCCGGATCCGAGAGGCGCTACAGCGATGGCGAGAAGCTATGGCGGCAACAAGAGCAAAACTGTGAAGAGCTTCTTTGCACAGGTCCGGCGTGAAGCTTGTGCACAACTTTGGCCTGGAATCGGTCGGCATTTTTCTCAGAGAGCAGCTGCGTCTAGTGTAAGTCTAAGTTCTTGCATTTCTGCCTTCCCAATCAAACTTCCAGAAATCTTTTGAACCACCGTAGTTTAGCACCCACTTCTTTCTCGCTTAGTGTTGTCCAAATTCTTGGAAGCATGGGCGATTTACAGCAGGAGATGCCCAAAATTGACGCTGCAGCTGCTGGTGTTGAAAATGGCCCTTTGGAAGCCCCAGCAGCCAGTATCAACACAAAGAGAGAGCGGCGACCTAGTGTTAGATTGGCGGTATGTTTGTCTGCATCTGCAATGATCCCTACACATCTTTCAGGGTCTGTGTCACATATACTAGTGATTGCCTGCCATAGATGTTCCTCCACAGGAGGCGAAGAAGAGGCAGGCGGCAGGCCTTGAAATAGCCCCTGTAAAATTAGGGCATGTTCCTCGTTTCAGATGCTCAGAAGGCGTTCTAGAAGGGTTTGATGCAGAGAACATGGAAGTGCAGAGGCCACATCTTAGCTTTACTGCCTTAGCAGCTCCAGTGTCACTTTGGACCAAAATAGGCTCTAAATGTGACCAATACCATGCTCCTTTCCTCACTGCCTTGGCCGACAGATCTTCATCTCGCCCACTTCCAAGCGTTGTAGTTGTTGCCATGGAAAAATAACACCCCCTGTTTCTAAATGTATATTAGTTTTATTGAAGAATGAACTTTCTAGAGTGATAAGCGTTTTTCGTTGATGAATACGTTTTTCCACAATGCTATCTTGTGACTCAAAGTGAGGTTAGGATATATGAATCAGATCAATTTCACGACTGAATATGGAAATAAATAAGTATTTTCTGGATATATCCTTGATTTTTAAACTGATGATTTTTTTTACGTTCCTGCAGAGCTTCTTATCTAGGATTGGAAATTGGCTTGCTGATGAAGTCCTTTATCAAGTAAGTACATTCATTTCTTTCTTTCTCAAAGCAATCTTACAGCGGGCTATTTTTAAAAGCGGCTTAGGTTGTGCTCTCGATTCCATGTGGATTCACTTGACTACATGTTGAACTCGGGTGCTATTTGTTTATTCACGGCGAGGCACATATACATCACGAGTGCCCGGCTTCCTCTCTATCATCAGAACAATTGAAAGGCTTGCATGGCACTATAAAAAAGGTAAGATGTTTAAGTTTGTTGAATATAGCCCCAATTCCCTAATCAGAGTAGCTTACAAAGGCAAGAAAGTGTGAAGATTGTAGGTTGTGATACACTCAGTTGAAGTTGATGGTGATAGTGAGCGTATGCCTAAAGATTGGATTTTCCATTACCGTTGGGGTAAAAAGCGGGTAGCGTAAATGGTGAGTTGCAACTCACTTTTGCTTATGGTTCTTACCTGGCAGGTAATTGAAACATCGCTTGAAATGGAAGCAGATTCAAATAAATATCCGCAGGACTGGATATTCCACTATTGCGAGAAAAAGTCTGGGAAGCCTGTTGTTAATAGTCTGGATCATGGCATTGTTTTGTTTTCTCTAGTGTCATTTGAATTTATGGTGGTTGTATTTACATCTCCAAATGTGCTAGTAAAAGGTATCTTTATAAATGAATTTAGTCCTCACCAAACGTGTAAAGAGGCCCAAGAAAAAGGTTGGAACTTGTGCAATCGTTACTTTTTGTAGAAAGCTTAGTTGCACCAAATAAAAAATATTGTAGAAGAATTAGGTTCTCTCATCTTGAGGCTCTTATTTTTCATTTTCTGCTAACTTTTATTTGTGGAGGTACACATGATACCTTTTTGCTTTGTGTTAGGAATGAAGATAGAGTTCATTACAGTTGGCGGAAGGGTAAGTCCTTACAATTTATGTGCCTGAATGGTCAAGTTGTGTTTTTGGGACTTACGATGGCATAACCATAAGCAAAAGATGAAAAGATCATTCCCTGACTAAGAGTTCTACATTTCGATTTGGAAGGCTGCTCAGTCATGAAAATTTCTTAATAAAAATTTTGGACAATCGTCCTCTCGGGTGGAGGGTTGATCTCCTATAAACCATAAGTCAAGCAATTTATGTGTATAGAGGACAGAACATGCAGATTGGCAGGCCTCCTTGAAGTTCCTAATCAAATCCACGCAACTCACGGAGAATTACAAGCTCTTTCAAGCTCAACAACGTAGCAGCAGAAAGTGCCGCTGCAGCTTGATGCAAGGTGCTTCTGTGTAGAATATGGAATATTCTATAAATTTTTGTGATAACCTCCAAGTCCCAATGGAAGACGGATGCAAGAGCGCTAAGACATATGGAGTAGTTGGCTTACAAACAAGGAATTGTTGATTCATCTCACTTCCATGCAAGTGACAATTGACCTTTACTGATTCTTATGTCAAGTCATATATTTCGATGCCAAAATGATGGATAAATATAAGCATAAATTAAGATCTAGGCACATGCTTATTGTAGTTGTGCTTAACCAAAATCTGACATGCTTATTGTTATTGTGCTTAGCTAAAAAAGAAATCCCTCTCTGGTGTGGAAACTCTTTAGAACATTTGTGAGAAGCCATTTTGCTAGATTAATGAAATAAAAATTTAAGACAATCATTAGGAAGGTAGTGATATTGCTGGGACTAGATTAATGAAAGGAAATGAAGGGTTTTCGCAAGAACTCCACCCAACTTTCAAGAATGGGCATAGCCATTGTGTTTAGGAGAGTGGCATTTCTACAATATAGGAATATAGGAAATATATAGGGGTATTTTTGTAGATACAATACGGGCAGATTGTTATAAATTGCCCAAACTAAATAAATTGAACTGAAAGACCTACATAAAAAACGGGAGTTTATCCATGTTCACATTGGGAGCATTGCTATGTTGTCTCCACTTAGTATTTTTTCTTCCATCGTTTGTCGCCCCCATTTTTTCCTTTTTGGTTTTGCTTGCCTACAATATATCCCATGTCAAATGTTTCTATTCTAACTTGTGTGCAGCTCAAGTTCCAACCACCTATTGTTGCTTATATTGCTGGTATCTACCTATCTTCTAGGTTTATGTTGCTTCCAATATGTTAATTTTCATATGACATGCTTGAGGGCTTCTTGCCTTATCAAAGATCCATTTCCATAGCACAAATCGTGAAAAATAGGAACTTCTCATAATGGCAAGAAATTTTTAGTGTAGTTTAATTGTTCCTATTTCTAAGTTGCAACGTGCATGAACAAAGTTGCTAGACATATATCTAAAACAAAGACCTTAGTCATGTTTAGGAATGTATTTTGTATAATCTCAAACTGACACAAATTCACTACTTCGAAGAATCATAAAATTTTGGACATTAATAATGGATCTACCCACACAGGTTTGGAACGAAAGAAATGTTCGCGGCGGCCTTGGCCGCCGCGATAAATTTCTTGTAACAATTTAAGAAAATACAGGGGCATTTTCATAAATATCTAAAAATACAAGGGTATTTTTATAATTTTCCCAAAAAATAAAGGTATAGAAGTATGAATCGGGAAGACGTGCTTATCCAATGCTACACTCTTTCATAACTTGATATGCTCCTTATGCCTGCACGTGCAGCCAAACCTTAGCCGCATCCCCCCCAACCGTCATAATACATGAAGTCGAACCACATGCGCTTAAAAAAAAACACTCTAAAAGAGCTTGATTTGCGACCTCCTTAAAGTATGGCATAGAGCAGTTGGTTTGCTCCACCATCAAGGTCATGCTCGTCATTAAGCCTCTAAACGGCAGCTCTTTCCTGCAAAAACACCACGAGCGAGAGAAAACTTCTAAAATAAGCCTCCATAAAAAAAATCCTAGAACTATGCAACACCCAAACCCATTTTCTGACGTCATCAAAGTACGATTTTGGCATACTCATACTTGCCAAAACTATAGGAAATCTAATGTAAGCCTTGATCCTTTCTTCAATTGCAAAAGATAATCACTAGAATGTCCCCCTTATTTTGAATTTGTGAAAATGCCCCAAACTTGGTCGCAAATTTCCTTCTTTTCTTTTTTCCCTTTTTTTTTGAAGGACGTCAAACTATATTGAAAGTCCAAGCCAAAAGACAGATACAACGGCACAGGCAAATCAGAGGACAATCATGATCCACTGAGTAGGGCCACTAGCCTATGCATAAGATAACACTCAAATAAGTCTCAAAGATCAATTGGCGCTTGGCAGGAGCAAGTGAAGAGCAATGGTAGGCCTTAGCAATTCTAACTTGAGCGTTCTGGAGGACAATAGCAGGAAGAGTATCCAAGCCCTTAAAAATACACAATCTTTTGCACTTCCAGATAGACCACATCAACCATGACGTCAAGTGAAAGGCTTGACTTCGTAGATTATTTCAAGTATCCAGATAAATTGCCAAGAGCACTTGTTGAATTGTCAATGTCACATGAAAAAGAGAAAGTAGCCAAGGCCAAACTGGCGGGAGGTGGTCGCACAAAAAGAAACAGTGCTCAATAGTCTCATCCCTTTGCTTGCACAGTGGGTAGAATGCTGATACTTGAGGATCAAGTCTGTGCACAAGCACATTGACACGAGGGCATCTTTGAAGAATCTGCCACCACAACACAGCCACCTTAGGATGAAGTAGTTTATCTCAAGCCCAAGTCCACATACGTCTCCAACTAGGAGGGGGGAGTTAAAGGGACCACTTAGTGGGTGGCGGAAGGATATCACTGTTAACAAGCAGCTTATACATAGAGTTCACGAGCCTATGCTCGTGTAGGCTCGTGAACACTTTGGTGAGAAATCCACATGCACCCTTCAATTCTAGAATGGGGCTCGCATGAAACCAACAAACTGCCACTAGACTAGGCTTCTCATTCATCTCGTGATTTTCTACAATGGTGGATAGTGGGTAGCGCACACATCTTGAACTACCCATGAACAATAAAGGGAATATCCAATTATATAATTTGGACCCCATAAAATACAATGCTAATAGATGTTTGGTGTGTACTGCTTGAAAGCTTATCAAGGGATTAAAAACCACCGCCCTTCGGGTTTTAGGAAAACCCTAGTGATAAGCCTTGACGAGGGCTTGGACAAGCGTAAGATAGAGAAATCGCTCCCAAAACCCACGAATGGAGAAGTCGAAATAGATGCCACTCGCCAACCTGTACCTGCACATCACCAACACAAACAAAACATGACAAAACAAACCTCCCGAGTGGAGGGCGATCCGCGCGTGCCAATGCGACAATAAAACAAAACCTCTTCAAATAGAGGGGCCGGGTCACGCGTGCCGAGGCGACAAATACAATAAACAAAGAAGGAGGGGAGGGTGGGTTCAAAGAAAGAGAATAAGATAAGATCTTTGAGAGAAGAGGAAGCGCCGATGAGACGTTGATGCAGAACCGCGCCTAAAATAACAAACTCCCAAACAGAAAGGGCATGCGCCGCATGCATGCATGCAAGACATGCATGCTCGCCCCATTCTAGAATGGCGATCCGATGTCTCGGATCGATGGGATTCTAGAATGGGGCTCGTGATGAAACCAACAAACCGCCTCGAATACCAAAGGACTTCCTTAACAAACCGGGATCGAGGATGAAGGTCACAGGGATGAAGGCTAAAGAAGAGCCAAGGCGAGAAAGGACATGCCACGGCATGAAAAAAAAACGCCAATTGGCCAAACCAAGCGGGAGAAGCCCTCCCCCGCCTCGAATCAAAGAAAAGAGAATAAAGGTGCTGGCGAGAGAGAAGAGGAAGCGCCGATGACACGTTGATGCAGAACCGCGCCTAAAATAGCGAACTCCCAACCAGAAAGGGCATGCGTTGCATATGCATGCTCGCCCCATTCTAGAATGGCGATCTGATGTCTCGGATCGATGGGATAGGCTCTGGAGCAACAAGTGGCAGAGTACCAGCAACCTTTTGCCAAATAGGTTTGTCCCATTAAGACAACAAGAATTTGGTTTGAAAGACCTCCTAGGTCACTAATTGACTAGAATCATACCATGCCGCAACTATCAAGATTCATGTTAACCTCCAACGTCGCTAATCCATTTTGGTTGCAAGCATTGATCAGCCATTGCAACAAAGCGCTACATAGTTTGAGAAACAATATTCGTGTATAATGTCCAACCTTCTCTATATGCTCAAGACCGCCTTTGATTGCTACCTAAGTTACAGAGATTTCGAGAGCTTTTTTAAATTACAAGAAAAATCCATCAGGGGGGCCAAGGATGTCATTTCAAACCTGTGGAATTAAACCCATTATTGATATCCAACAATAAGATAGATTTAAATAGATCTTACACCTGTGGAATTAAACCCATTATTGATATCCAACAATAAGATAGATTTAAATAGGTCTTACACACATCAGCAAAATTTTCCCATGGCTAGAGACAATTAACCCATTTGTTTTTCTACATGGAGATGACTCCTCGTATTTGAGCCTAACATTTCTAGATGGCATGCCTTTAAAGGTTGGGAAACCTCAAAAAGACATCTTGCATACTACATGGATATTACTTTGGCATACAGCATCCAGTTTGGCAAAAGCCTTTGATCTTATTCTAGTTCTAGCGATATGAGAATGCCATACTATTGGCCAAAGGTTTATTAATCAAACGTCGAGACTCAAATAAGAATTAATTAATAAACAGGAGTGCCAATGCTTGGTGCAAGGCGAACATTGACATTTTTCTTAATTTCATATATGCTCATCTACATGAGAATATGGATACTGACTGTTACAAAAACTAAGGTTAAAGCACAAACGATAATCCTACTATCTAATAAATCAACAAAAATTCATAAGTAAATTCTAAAACTAGCCCTTAAAGCCAATGCTCACCATCCAAACTGACTCACAAAAACAAGAAATTCTAAGATGGTCCATGCAAAGTTTAAGTTATGAAAGCAGAAAGGGATTTGGAAGGATCAACCCTTAGAGAATCCTCTCTAAGAAAAAGTACAAAATTCATGAAGGCTAGAATAGAATAGAATAGATTTTTTAACGTCCACGGATCGGAGAGATTGACAAAGAGACAAAGATGTGGAAGAGCAGAAAGAGGAATATCTGAATCACAACGAGCAAACCACTTTCATGTGAAGATCAAAGAGCCTTTTTAAAAAGATACATAGATCAATCTTAGGATCTCAACCTTTTCCAAGGTTCCATAAATAACTCAATAGTTAAAGTCTACTTGCTTTCCGAACCACTCCCCCGAGCACCACCATATCAATTCCTCCTTGTCTGGGATTGATCGTCCTCAATCAAGGAATTGCATGACAAAATAACATTACCAAATCCATGGTTACAACTGTAGTTGAGTCCATGACTAGAAATTCTCAAATCTAGCCCTTAGGTTAAAAATTACTAAGACCAACTATTATGTTGTAGTCATAACAGTTGTCTCAAACTGTTATTGTAATAGGCTTAATAATATAGGGGTCCGAATCACAAGAAATGCACTCACAATTCCTTAAGCAACTAGGCTTGAGAAAGGGTTTGGGAAAAGAGCACCTTAGAATCCTTACGATAAATTATTTCACAAAACTAAAAAATTTGGTTTTGATTTGTTGGATTCAGGACAAGAAAAGGTTATCTACAACTACATCTCTTTATTCAAAGTACCAGCCTCAATTAACCGAGCATAGTATAGGATTTTGTTTGAACCAGAATCAAAGAAATGATACTTGAAGTAGTCAAAGCTATGCTTAGGATTGACTTCATCCACAAAGTTTTCCATGGAACTTACCGTCCAATAGCTCCATTTATGTCATAAAGCTATCGTCATGTCAGCCATCTCAGGATGAGTCATATTACTGAAATCACCTGATACGACCATCAAATCACAATCTCAACTCGTTCCATGTCAAAACCCAGATTTATGTTTGTTTCCAAAGATTCTCTTTTAAAGATGGATGGGGCTTTTACGTCCACGGCTATTAGGCCATCACAATCTAACTATTGCTTCTAATTATTACTTTTAGTACTTCTTACCAAGTTGGATTTTATTAAATAATTCCTATGGTTGAAGCAACCTATGAATTTTAAACAAACCCTAAAGGTCTAATGTCCACATGGCATTGAAATTTTAAGGCATAAACAATTAGAGCAGCATTCGGGTTTGAAAGAGGAAACAATGCTAGATGCTTCTTAGTCGGGTTGTCTAGAGTTCTGCAACGAAGCTATGGGCTAGGGTTTCAAAAACTTCAAATTTGATTACGGCAGCGGATTGTTTATAGCTTTGTTGCCTTTTGCCCTCCATGCATTTCAACTATATCTTGATCTAGCTAGAGTGGATTGTTTTGTATCAGATCGCAAAAGTTTTGGATAGGATCCGTTTTCATCAAAAGGCAAAAGTTGGATCATGCATCGGTTAGAGTTACATCTAATATTTTGCCCTTTTTATTTCTCCATAATCAATAATCACCCCATAAACAGTTTATTATATATGGATATCGTTCACTAACAAATATATCACCAAAAGTTATAGGGTTGTACGTACGTAGTTGATGCCTCGTTACGTTGCATCTCTTCTTGTGTTGCACGAAGCAAAGTAAAACGGAGGATTTATAATTGACAAATGGATTTTTCTTCTTTTCTAACGATAGGACATCATTCCTTATACCTTGAAGCAACACGTTGAGTTGAAATATGGGATCAGCGTCAATGGCAGGAGCTTATTCTCACCAGCCAATATGATACCGTGATTGATTTCTTAAGAAAATTTTAATGTTTAGGATGAACATTAAACCTGCAAGGCTAAGAGGCTCATAGAGATAGCGAAACCCAAAGCCACTAAACAAACTTAGACTCTTCCCCTTTAAGCTTTGCAAAAACAACTAATACACCATAGTTGTAGCATAGAATGACCTTCAAAATTTGAGTCACATCATTTTCGGCTCCCATTTGCTATTGATGTATGCTCTCTTTGCTTAGCCTGTCATGGGTTAAAACAAATTTCTATTAACAAACACATGAGGAGTGGTGTGTTATAAATTTCCCACAGTTGATGCTAATTTTTATGCATTCAACCACTTAGTTGAGATCGCATGCAATCTGAAATTGCAAACGCCTTGGGACAAGCCTGTTAAATATTAAAACCATGGGTATACTTGTGAACTGTTATGGTATATTCGTGGCATATTTTGGCGAATTGTTAGAACCATAAAAACATGCTACTTCCCTTCTTTTTTTGTTGGGGAAAGGGGGGGCAGAGAAAATTTTTCGTGGTTCTAACACGACACTGGCTAATTATGTATACAAGAATGTCCCTGAAAGGACACTCCTGTAACATGGAAACAAGTTAAGAACCATTATGCGAACTGTAAAACACTTCAGAATGCAAGGTAAACGATTAGAATGTTGGATAAAACTGCACGAGCAACATGTAAATCTTCAGAGTGCAGGTAAAAATGCTGGAGCAGCAGGTAACAGCTGCCGCATAAGTCCGTCGAAGCACGACGATATTTTGGGTAACATTCTTGGTTTGAAACAATGACACGTGGCATGGCGCTATAGGACTGGAGAGCGGAATGGTTCTTTAACTGGTGTTTAAGAGGTTTGAATTGAGAGGCACAAAAGGAAAACAACTTGACACATGGTCATTGTCGGGCCATAATGACAATGTAATGGCGTTGAGGGCGAAAACGTACAAAAGGAAAGCATCTTGAACAAGAGGTCAGGAAACCACGAAATATAGAAAATCTCAATAATAGAGTCCACATGGATTGATTTACATGAGGTGTTCGTGATTAAAAAACCGAGATATCACATGATGGAGCAATGATGGAGCAATGCTAGTTCCTTTTGATTTGTAAGGGCAATTTTATATAAAGAGGGCATAAATTATAATTTAACAATTTTGAACATAAAAATAATTTTATAAAACATATTATAATATAAAATCTCCAGCTTTTCACAAATGCAGGAAATAGAAAAATTATCGTGAATGAAGAAGAATAGGCTAATCAGCAGAAACACTTGCAAAGGCAGCAAGCAAAGCAAAGAAAGAACATCACTGCAACAACTATGATAACCCATTTCACAATATTTTTCTCAGTGTGGCTCAACTGACGCAATACCCTTCGATTTGCATGTTCCACCCTTATAAAACTCACCTCATTTGCAGCAGAAAAAGCATTCAATTCAGGAGCCTGATCTGTGACAGAACAGGACATGGTATCTCTTCTGTACACAGCTCCAGTGCAAGAACAATCTTTCAGACATTCCAAAACGCATTTTTCCTCTGTCAATTGACCGGCAAGGCTCCGCAATTTATCCTGTGGGAAAAAATTCACACCTGGAAATGTTTCAACGGAGGAAGAGCTCTGGCAAGAAGAGGCCACCAGAGAAGGTCCAAGAACAAACAAAACGGTAAGGAGCGCCGGAAGATTGAAGCGCCAAACGTACGCCATAGCTGGGAGCTTAAAGTGCCACGGATCTGAAGCCCTAAATCGAGCCCCAAAACAGAGGATGCGAAGCAGCGGAATGCAATTAGCTCCTTAACGAAGACAAATAAAATTACAAACGAAAATACATATATGTGAAAAGTATAAATAGATGGTTAGATAGTATTTCTTACAATAGGAGCACGATATATATATTCGATCATGGCATGGTGTTCTCTTGTGCCAAACGCAATGCCTTGTTTGCGTGGTTAGCTCACCAAGTCCCCACTTCTTCCACCATACTTTTACCCAAGACGCGCTGCCACATCATCAAAACCCGGCACCCCGTCGCTTCCCTTGTTGAAATTGTATCACCTTCCCCTTCACGTCATAGACACTCAGTCGCTTAGAGTGACTTGCAGGTGACCTGCAAAAGCAACAAATCCATCTGCTTCTTGCTTCCTCGTATTTGGTATTTGGACATCCCTTTCCAGGTCTTTGCTTCCCCATTTGCAATCAATTGTCAGATGCTCCTCCAATGCAAAAATTTGGCATCATCACAGCTCACAACCCATGGAAGCAAACGTTGCACAATCATGTCCAATATTTTCCTTACTGTAAAACTCTTGCGAACTAGATAAAACTCTTGCGAACTAGATAAAACTCTGGCAATAGTTAAAGGGAATTCATGGATCTTTTTATTGAAAACCGAAAAATCTATTGGTTGAAAAGCCACTAAGCATCAAACAACACCCGAGAAAACAAGGCACAAAATACTATAAATTGCCCCACCTTTCTCAACGTTCGATACACGCATGAAAAACAAAAAACATGTGAATACGTGGGTATAAAGATATGTGTACTTTGAATTCAACTCAAACTTGAACATCGTGTATGATTTGGATATATAATATGTAACCCATTTACATATATTCTTCATTTAGCAAAAAAATACTTCCACAGTAGTTGTCCCTTTATATGAAAATGTCAGAAACTTTTGAGCAACATTAGTCGAATAGGTGGAAGTTGTTGGAGGAAAAACCAAAGGTGGTGTTAATTTTTTGGGCTCTTGGCATACACCTTGCAGCAACAGTCCATGACTGCCGGATGCTACAAGCTGCCACAAATGCTCATGGATCAATAAAAAGAGTGAGCAAAAAGAAAGGCAATATATGAACAAAGGAAGGTACTCCAAAACGTGAGCAGAAACATAAACAATGAGAGGAAATGCTCTCTCTAAATAGTAGAGTAAAACCCTAAACGTAACTGACATCTCGATACCACAGATCTAGGATGAAATCTGTGCTTTAGATCTTGGGGTCCAATATGCGAAAGACATGTGGCCGATGCTACTTTTATGCCAATGGCGGCCCACGAGTTCACACTCTCCAATCAAACCAAACTATGTACAAGCCTTTTATAACATCAGATTTGACATGTACAACATGGTGCCAAAAAGATGGGGAAGAAACAACGATTGTCACCGAAAGATGGTCATGAGTGTTCAATGTCGAAATATGATGTCCAAATGATGTTGTCACCAATGTACGTGGGCCAAAACAGAGTCTGAGGAGCATTAAAATTACGAGTACCATCTCCTATGTCATGGGGTGGCTAAAAATTACAATATAGTGCTCCTAAAACCACCAAAATAATATTTTAAGGGGGTGTGTTAAAAGATAAAAGCATGATAAACATTTACTCATAAGATAGACAGATAGATTTTTTTAACGTCCACAGAGACCAAATTGGCCATGAGACCCAATCAACAAAAGGGGCATGGAAGCCCAAAAATATCAAGGAAAAAATAGTGCTAATGGTAAGGGTAACTTTGTGCTACTTAAACTATGTAGATATAGCCAGTCCAAGGATTGGAAGGCCATTGATCTAGAATGATTGATGCACCTCCCCTGTACACTGCCCATTTCTTTTGCAGGCAGGCTGCCTTGGCCTTGCAGAGCTCCTCCTTATGATTATATAGTTGAAGAGGAGAAAGATCCTCTTTTGCAAACTAGTTGCTCTGAGATGGTCGCCATGCTAAAGAACATGTATGCAGTTGAATGCATCACAAAACTAACCAAAACATGTCGAGGACCATCAGGTCTTGCCACTCCACCCGAGTAGCAATGACAACTCCAGCAACCTTTACATGCATGATGTCACATGCATGATGTCAATGAAGAAATGAAAAGCCTCATCCACAACTGAATGGGCATGTGTTTCTGCCTCTGCAATTCCTATAATACATGAGGACAGGGTACTAGTAGCAACAGATACTGAGACAGCCTGCTCCTATTCACTAGCTTGATGTGCGGCTTTTGGTCCACTATGAATTGTGAAGATGTCTGTACTCCCACCTCAACATGTTTCTTTTCCAATTTTGCACTCTCGCATTAACAAAAGGCTTCTACTTTGGCAGTAATTCTGACTCTAATATCTACATTGAAGCATCACTTGCTCCCATATACTGTACTAAGAGTGCAAAAGATTTGAGTAGGATTTTGAGCACCATACATTTGGGAGTGTAGAAATGGCAAGTCCTGTAATTGAACAAACCTAACTCATTTATTTCATATAGGTCAATTTTTGTGCCTGCATATTTTTTGTAGTAGGTACAGAGCCAAGATGGTTCTCTATGCACGGATCCCAATAACATCAAATACGATTCAAATTAGCTTGCTGTCTAGGATTTGACCAATCTAGACTCAATGTCAATGTCTGTATTAAGCAAATTCATATATAAATAAGAAGAAGAGAGGCATTCATGACCAGAACGAATCATTACCCTTAACCCAACATGCCCAGGTCATTGGATGCGCACTTCCATACCGTGCACTGCTCCCTTCGCTTCCCCATCAGAAACCTAATCTAAACCATTTTTGCACAACCGTCTACCATAATAGATCACATCTTGCCTTGGGATATTCATCCGAAAGCACATACCCCAATCTGCATGGTCAAATTTGTGTTGCCATGATTGTGAACGCTGGAACATATCGGCACCAGAGTTGTAAAGCAATAAAGCAATGATCTTTATATTTTGATGCAATGCCATCATTCTTTCGATCCGCAAAGTCGAACCTGGGGTAACGATGTCCCTTATGCCGCCAAAAAAAAAAAGATTTAAAAAAAAAGAAAGAAAAAAGAAAAAAAGAAAAAAGAAAAAAGAAAAAAGAAAAAAGAAAAAAGAAAAAAGAAAAAAAAAAAAAAAAAAAAGAAAAAAAAAAAAAAAAAAAATAAAAAATAAAAAAGAAAAAAAAAAAAAAAAAAAAAAAAAAAAAAAAAAAAAAAAAGAAAAAAAGAAAAAGAAAAAGAAAAAAGAAAAAAAAAAGAAAAGAAAAAGAAAAAAGAAAAAAGAAAAAAGAAAAAAGAAAAAAGAAAAAAGAAAAAAGAAAAAAGAAAAAAGAAAAAAGAAAAGTAAGTGAGATTTTGTCCGTAAACGAGATTTCGTCAAGATGAGGATATCTATAATAGCAAGAGGAGTATCTTTTTTTGATAAAGAACATAGTATCTAAATAGAACGTACATTTTATCAATTGTTTGACAATAAAACAGTGCAGATATCAGTAAAAACATCATCTTAACATTTAACAGTACCTTGAATGCCACATAGCTGTCGATGTTGTTAACAAGCAGAACAGAACAATTGATTTGCTTTTTCAATTCAACTGGAAGTAGGATATACTGCTTAGAATGTTTGGAATGCGAAAAAAAAAATAAAAAGAAAATAAAAATCGTAACGAATATAGCTTTAAAGTTCAAAAGAACACAAGAAAGGCATAATATTTGCATTATGCCAGACCAGAACAAAAGCACAAAAGAAAATAAATGGCATTTACATGGGAATCTCAGCTCATTGGGTTCGACGCTTAAGAGATCCGCAGACATGGCTACAGATTGTTCAAAATCGTCAAGAAAAGACAGAACAAGATTGGGCCTTTCTAAATAAAATGCATTTAGACAGGGATACCAGGTAGTGATGGAAAACTGTAGAGCAAAAGCAAACACTCTTGCATAAGAAATCAAAGCAACGGGTCGATTTAAAGTATTATCTAAAGATGTTGGTGTCCCAGTAGTCGCATTTTCTTTGAAGGACAGAACATTACATGGTGAGTACGAGATAGCAGACAACTTTGAGAAGATTTGGGTGGATAGTGCCAACATATATAATGGCACCAGATGCAGAGGATCTAACCCTACGTAGGGTTGTGGTAAGGGAAGACTTGACTCCGGATTTCGATCTGGTAGAACTAAAATCTTACTGTTGGGCTACTAAGGCATTGAAGTAGAAGCTAGTGGATTTGTCAATAAAAGCTAATTAATAATTTGAGAAAAGTTATTAAAGTCTGGAAGAAGCATGCCCTCTCCAACACTACTGTGATTTGTTGATCTCTGTTTCTTGGATTAGGCTTCCTCAGCTCATTAAACGTTATGGAGGGAAAGGGAAACCAACCTGCTGCATTTTCGAACAGGCACAAACGGGCGAGGCAACGGTCCCCAAGCTAATTTTCCCAGCCTTACAGTTTCGTAGATCAAGATCCAATTGTTTAGGATAAGTCCATGTCAATTTTTAGCAAACGTGGATAGGGTAGGCTTGCGCTAAAAAGAAAAAAGAAAATAAGAAAATTAATTATCCATCTCGACCATCCATGCAATCCAAGGGCCAAAAATGGAAGTTGGTCATGTAATGGGTGATAACATCAACAACCGATAATGAAAATTAAAAAAATCAGCGGCCAAGATGCTGCATAAATATATCATTTTATTGTGGCTTTAGTAATATATAAAAGATTGTGTGAAGCATTAGAGACAAAATGGGATCTCACTTCATCCTATTAAGGAATGCTTGAAATGCCACATCATCATTTTAAATTGGCCAATAATAGATAGATAGATAGATAGATAGATAGATAGATAGATAGATAGATAGATAGATAGATAGATAGATAGATAGATAGATAGATAGATAGATAGATAGATAGATAGATAGATAGATAGATAGATAGATAGATAGATAGATAGATAGATAGATAGATAGATGGTATTTTGACGTCCACGAGAAATCGTAGCTTATGAGACAATTTACAACACACCCAGATGGGTCTTAGCTCTAGCCTATTTAATTCCAACATTTTATGGCAGCCTGTAATTAATGACTAACCTCCACTATGCCAATGCCCAAGGTCATGAGTTTGACACCTTGTTGTAATGTGGCCAACTATCATTGTAAAGTTAGTGGGGAAAGGACCCACTTCGATCACGTACAATGGTAGGAGAAGGACCCATCTGGATGTGTTGTAAAATTTATAATAAGTCACGGCTTCCCGCGGACATTAAAATACCATCACGATCATCATCGTCGTTGTCGTCGTCCCCTTCTTATATCCCCTGATTAAGAACTCTGATTGATAAACCATTTCTTGCAAAGGATTCATCTTCTCGAGTTCTTTCTAATGATAACGCATTGTTATATCTTTCTCTTCTTTTTATTGAAGGACTTGAGTCATTTATTCATCACACACATCTCTAGTACAATACATGTATCACAGAAAGCCAATCTAAATCCACTCCAGACCACGATATCTTATGCAAGCAGCTGCTCCGTATGTGATTGTATATTACCTGCTCCGTATGTGATTGTATATTACGTATAGTCAATCTTGAATTTATGATCTCAGAGCAATGGATTTTAATGTCCCTATGCTAGACTGATGTTCGTCACACTCGAACCCATGATGTTGCTATATCTTTGAACTATAGATATAAAAGTGGGGCAAAAAAAAAAGAAAAAAAGAAAAAACTCTGACTATTTGAGGTTAATGCATGTTCGAGTCATGTTCAAACATATCATGGCTACATATCATTGAAAAGACCTTTCCATTATGCATCTAAGGAAACAAATGCTACACCATCATGATTAGTGAATCAAAAGCTATTCTTGGGGGTGGGAGGGGATAATGAGGTGTTGGTGCTGCATTAATTGCAGTTTGGTAGATTGCAGTCATTTCATTGGAGGATCCTTATGGAGATGAAAAGAGATCTCAAATTGTTGTAATGGGGAGTTTCCAGTGGAAAATTGGCAGTGGCAATACCATTAAACTCCCAATAGCTAGGCGGTTAGATGACGTGATGCTTGAAAAAAAGCGCCACTGCTCAGAAATTACTCAAAATTCTTACACGAATAAGTAGAGAATTTTAAAGGGCAAGAAACTCAGAAAAAACTTTCTGGTGGCCATAAAAAACTTATGTGATCCAGTAAAATTTACCCGGACATCTGGTCCTCTCCACGCAAGGTGGAGCCAACCGTGCCCTTGAACAAGCCACTACAATTTTATTTTAGACCTAACAAATAACCGATCCGAGCCCTCGGATCGAAATTCTAGGGGGGGCGAGCATGCTTGTCTCGCACGCATGCATTGCATGCTTTCTCTGGTTGGGAGATTGCTATATTATGCGAGGTTCTTCATCAACGTCTCATTGGTGCTTCCTCTTCTCTCTCAACAGTACCTTATTCTCTATTCTTTGAAACCCACTCTCCCCCCCTTAATTGTTTAATGTATTTGTAGCCTGACACGCGCGACCAGCCCTTCTATTTGAAGAGGTTTTTCTTTTGTTGTCGTGTAGCACGTGTGACCAGCCTCTCCACTTTGGGAGGTTTGTTTTTTCACATTTCTTTTAGTGTTGATGATGTGCATGTACAGGTTGGCAAGTGGCAGCAGCTTCGAGTTCTCCATTCATGGGTTTTTTGGGAGCGATTTCTTAGCTTTACATTTGTCCAAGCCCCCTGCCAAAGGCTTATCACTAGGGTTTTTCCTTGAAAACCCGAAAGCACGGGGTCTTTTAATCCCGATGATAAGCTTTCGGCAGGTACACAAACCAAACATCTATTAGCATTGTATTTTCTGGGGTCCAAGTTGTATAATTGGATATTCCTTTTATTTTTCTTTGTGGTAGTTCACATGTGTGCGGCTACCCACTATCCACCACTGTAGAAAATCTGCTGAGATGAATGAGAAGCCTATCTAAGAGAGGTTTTTGTCGTTTTCATGCGAGCCCCATTCTAGAATTATATTCCTAACCAATATTGAGCTTATTTAGTTTGAAATTGCTAGTGAAACTATTAGTATACTAATTCAAGTCAACAATAGTGCAAACTGTGATCTAAGGACTCACATCCTTCGAGTGTTGAATCTCTGGTCCCTTGGTACCTTCAAAATTCGAAATTGTTGCGTGGAAGATCTTTCCTAAAAAAATAAAAATAAAATAAATGGAAGATCTTTAGATATCACCCCAGAAATGGCAATTGGATTGGCAAAAAATGGAGACCAAACCATTTTGTTTTCTTGTTGAAAGCAATGAATGATCATCGTTGCGTAAACCTTGTAGTTCAAAAGTATGTATAAACGGCCACATATATGATAAAGTTAGCTTATTTAATTTAGCACACTTTTCACTTGGTTCTAGCATCGTTCTATACATATCAAGTCCAAACAATTCTGTACTTCCCTGTAACATGTACCAAGAGACATGTAAATGACCAAGAAATAATTTATCAACCAAAGAATGTATACCTAATGTAAGTACTTTATGAACTTTAAATCAAATATCAATTTCTAAAAAAACACATGTAGATCGAACTACGTTGTTTTCAAACCTCTACTACATAGACCTATAGACAAGGCGGGTGTCGAGCCTCCCCTCACAACGCATGAAGAAGATAGTGTTGTGAAAGAGAAACACCAAGAGATCTTGACACAAAGGATCGATCGTTTATTGCACTTCTTGGTTGGAAAAACCCCAACCGTGGTTCACATATTTATAGTCTAGTCTACCCCCTGCCACATCATCATACACATCATCACAATCCTTAGTTTATGTATGTGCCTCTTGAATTTTGTATGTGCCACATGGGCAGATCGCCAACATGACACCTACCGTATCATCCTTCGCCACATCACCTCGGCACGTTCACATGACCAACCCTAGCACATCTCATTCTCCATGAGAGGGATAGGTAGAGGTACTCTTCCCATGCTTCTTTCTTGGCCCACAGTCAGCAAGCCAAGACCTCTTTGCTACTGGTTGTCTTCTATTGGGGTATGAATTTATTAGCCCTGTGTAGATGGGTGCTCTGGAATATTAGCATAGCCACCCACCTCTTATATGCCTTCCACTCATGCGGCTCTATTTTCCTACTTGTAATTAGGGCTTCCCTACTTGTAAGTAGGGCTTCGGCGACAAACCACCCCTATCCATTGTTGCATGCTCTATAATGCTAGCATAGCCACCCGCCTCTTATATGCCTCCCACTCATGTGGCTCCATTTTCCTACTTGTAAGTAGGGCTTCGATGACATATCACCCATGTCTATTATTGCATATACTTAATTGGCCCTCGTAAGTCACCCCCTTGAAATAAGGCTTCTTGCATTTTTTATTTTTATTTTGTGCAAATAAGGAATCATAGCATAATGAAATAAGGGAATCTGAAAGCAATGCCTGCAAGTCAGACTACGTATCAATGAGAAGCTGAGAGTTTTCTTTTTTTTTTGACAGACGAATAAAAAGTTTATTAATCAACAAGAATAAGTACAAAATGCGTATTTCTCATCAAGTTGTGTAAGCGCAAGAGAGTGCCGCTGGTACAGAAGCCTGCAACACAATGTACTTACTCTATACTGGATAAGTAAAAGGAGATACGACTTCGCTTAAGGGTCTAACCGCATTGGATTTGTAACTGAGTCAAATCAGATGTGACTACTGGAATCTCAGGAGAGTTTGAAGATATATCCTGGGCCTGCGATAAGGCAGTATTATTTTCAGCTAAATCAGCACACTGCAGGGGAGCAAAGCGACCATATCAACAGGAGGAGCAAAATCACATAGAGCTAGTGCTGAGGAGAGCTGAGGTGTAGAGGTATTAGAACCCTTAGCTGACTTTTGAGGTTGACGAAGAGCACGTGGATGTTTAGGTGGAGGGTAGACAACACGACGATCAATGTCCATGTAGTGCCCACAGGCCTCTTAAACTTGCTCTTGTGACCTCTGAATCTCATCCAGCGTTGCCTTTTTTAATCCAACAGTAGAGACGTGGGACCAGCGACTGGAGTAGATGCAGATGAAGTCAAGGGGGACGAGACACATCCATTGAAGAAGGAGCAAAGGTAGGAGCAGGATTTGCAGCAGAGGCAATTAGATGAGTCTACCTGTAAAACTTATGATATTGAGCAAAGAGAGGGGCCTCACAGAATATGAGAGCCAGCTCTGGGCCATTTGTGTAAGGGACCCATGGGAGACTGCTCGAGTAGATCTTGGTGTCGCTCCCCGCATTAATCGCATAAATGGGTAGAAGCGACTACTCATAAACGCCTACGGGTTTTGCCCGGGCTTGGTTAAGGGCATGCCGGTTAGGAACGTTACATTTGGTCTCGTGAGCCGGGCTCGAAGTTCGAAGTCTCCATGGGGCAAGTATGACCCTAATAATGACTTGGTCTCGATGCTCGAGGACGCGAGCATAGTTCTAGTGGGGAGATTGTAACGGACCCATGGGAGACCGCCGAGTAGATCTTGGTGTCCGGTGTAAAATCGCTAGTGGGGTACAACTTTTGGTGAAGCGTTTAAGCACTTTAAGTGCTGAAACTTCATGACGTCGGCCCGCCACACCCTTCTCCCTCCTTTTTTCCTCAAGTCTAAAAACTTCGGACCGTTGTTTGATCAAGATGATGGAGGCATGGAGCCGCCAGATGATTAAAAAACAATGTAATCCGAAAGTGTACACAATCGAAGCACTTAAGGAAGTTGAGGGAGTAATTCCATTGGATGAGGGCAACTCGGGTGAATTTTTCTCAAAAAGGAAAGGGCGTAAGAACAAAGAGGGATAAGCCGGAGGATAACAAAGAAGTTGTTCCGCTACAAGAAAGAGAACAAGAAGCAAAGACTGAAAAGATGCAGAAGCGCCCAATCATGACACCACACCTATCAAAGTGTTTTCTCAAGAAAATGCAGAATCAGCCCCTCAAGTTTCGGTGAGCCCGATCTTCAACAAGTGATTGACGCCTTACAAAACCCGAAAGTCGATTAGGGAAGTGTCGGGCCAAGGCCACAACTTAGTGTTGCTTAAAACATTGAATATTATTGATTTTCTTTATTGTATTCCTTTGTAGGATTACCAGTTGATTCTCGTTAGGTCGAGAATCCTGCTGTTGATACGTAAAGGTTCCACATTCAACCCATTTTTATTTTCATCTTCATCTATTTATTCATGTAGTAATTCCCGTTGTGTAGGTATTCGTGATGTTCCAACGCATTTCAAATATTGATTTGGCAAAGAAAAAGATAAACTCATTGTCTTGGATCTAAATGGTGTGTTGGTAAAAACTTTTGGTGCAAATGAACACATAAGCTTGGAATCGATTGACAATGACATACACCAGCCAGTAAAGAAAGTGATATTCGAAAGCGTATGCGGTGTTCTTCCCGAAGACTTTGTTCTGTATGTTGTGTTGGTATATGGTCATCAATGCAACTCTCTAATGTGGAAGATGTGTTGCAAGTACTATGTCCAGATTTGAGGGACAGATTTCTATTTGTATGAGGACAGAAAAAATGTGTAAAGACCAGTTTTCCCCACCCTGACAAACCTGGCTGTCCAGTCATGATGAAGCCACTTGGGAAAATATATGAGTCATACCCAAGATTCAAAGGTAAGACTTTGCGTCTTGATGATTCACTATACAAGTCTTACCTTAGCAGCCCCTGGAAACTTCTGCTAGTACCTACATTCAAGATGGATGTCTGTGATGAAGTGTTAACAGTACTCACCCCAAAGATAGAAGGAATACTGCAGGCCTTACTGGTGAAGAACACACACAATTGCATGCCCTGGCCTATGATAGATAGAAAGATTATGAAGTTATGCTTGGAAAGACTTTCTGGAAAACAATTGCAGTTGTGCACCCTTGTGAATGAGGAATTGAAGAAGGTTACTGTGATTAAGCCTGAGACATTTATGATTATTGGCCTGATTGTCATTTATTTAGGCCAAGGAATCCTACACTTTTCATGTACCATCTTTATCTTATATTAATTTAAGAATGTTTTTGCTATATTGTTTATATAGTTCAATGCAGACTTGTCTATAAGTTTTTGCTATATTGTTTATATCTAGTTCAATGCTGACTGCAAGGGGTGCTTAAAACTTATCAAGTGCTTAAAAAAATTGCTTGCAAGTGCTAGTCTGGTACGAGTCTTAATGTCAGATACTGCTTACTGTTATACAGTGACAGTTACTAAGTATGTAGTTGCTTAACGCTAGAAAGCCATTGCAGAAGTGTTAATGTCATCAAGTGCTTACTGTCATGTAGTTAAGGTGCAGTTAAGGTGTAGTGCTTACTGTTATGCTATATAATTGTTTAAAGCTAGCTGTTCATTGCATAAGTGCTCGTGTTAACCAGTGCTTACTCACAAGCACTGCTGAAACTAATTAAAGTGCTTAGTGTTTGAGCTAGAGCACTGTTACATTCAAGCAGAATTTGAATGGACTGTACAAGAATTCAATGTTTTGTCACCTGCATGGATAATAGAAGTAAGAACATCAAATGAATTCATTCTTTACATAATGGAAAAAACAAAATGTGAGACAAAACAAAGAACAAAGTAGATGACAACAAAGTAAGTGAGATAATCAAAGAACAAAGTAGATGAGACAAAAAACTTCATATATTTGATAGACAAAAAGAACATTTGATAGAGAAAAAAAATGAAAAACAAAGAACAAAGTAGATGAGACAAAAAACTTCATATATATACAAAATATTTTACAAAAAAGGCCATAAGGCCAGTGCTTAAGGGGCTTTCAGGCTTCAGGCTTTCAGGGGTCGAGTGGGGCTTCGGGCTTTCAGCTTTGGCTTTTTAGGCTTTCGGGGGCTTTCAAGGGCTTTTCGGGTTGGTCGATTCACTCCAAACGTTGTCCTCCAATTCCCTCCTCCTTTGCCTTTTGGTCGGGCGGTCTTCATAGCAGCTCTCAAAAATCATTTGTTTTTCCTCCTCCGAATCAGGATCTTCCTCTTCCTCTTCCTCTTCATCCTACTCCTCTTCCTCAGATTCCTCAGAATTCTCCTCCTCTTCCTCTTCAGAATTCTCCATTTCCTGCTCCACTTCCTGCTCGACTTCTGTAAACAAAGAAAGCATTTAGTTAAAACAAAAGAAAAAAAAAATGCAAAACAAAAGAATACCAAGTTACCTTCTTCTTCCTCACGGTCCTCAGTGTCCGTTGCTTCTTCTGGAAGAACCGGCTCAAAGAAATACGCGCTCCTGTATTGCGGAGCGACGTCCGCATCCTCAGGCACCTGCTTAAGCACATACTTGGGTGCCTTATTTCCGCTGCATGCTGAACTAGTAGAGGCCATGATGCCGGAAATAGACGGAATGAAGAGGACTGGGGCGTAAGAAGAGGATTTGGGCGTAAGAAGCCGGCTTAAGGTGGAAGCGTGAGCTTGTAATAAGAGCTTAAATCCTATGATTAGGCGCCTAGTGCTTAAATCCTATGCTTAGGCGCGTCAGTGTACGAAAAACCTGACACGGGGGTAAAAGCACGCTGTGGTGTATCAAAAACGTGCATTTTGACGCCACATTTTGGCACCACCTTTGTGGTAGAATTGGGTGGTGCATACCGAAGCGGAGATTGCGGGAGTGCGAATTAATGAGCGTCGGCTATTTTGAATTTTATGCCACGTCATTGTCCACCTTTTTGAATTAAGAAAGAATCACCTCTTCCTCTGTTTTTTTGCCGCTTCTTGCCGATTGAACCCTAATGGAGTCAGAATTGAACGCCACTGGTTACACGATGAAATCTCTCCTCAAACAAGAGATTGTGCCCCACGAAGATCTAAAGAAGCTTTGGGGTGACAGAGTTCCAAATAAATCGCTACGTATTTTCCCCAAATGTTTTGTTCAAACCGAAAAATTAAGGCATATGTTTTCTTGTACGAGGTTGAAGAATCGAGCAATGAACAATACAAAGAGTTCATGCAAATTTACAAAAGAATTACAGGGAAGCCACATACATGGGGTGGAATGGCTCACGGAACACAGGCGATGGCTTATTATCCTGATATAAAGGGGAGGTGTTAATTGAAAGAGCTTCCGGATTATTATAAAACTCCCGATGAGAAAGCAGAGAGGCCGGTTCTTCTAGACCCAAGAGAAAGCATAGGCAAATCCAACCCGACGAGGAGGAAAATAGTAAAAGTGGCGGGGATGATGAAGATGATAGGGAAAAAACCAAATCAGGTTCCTCTAGACCACTCATTCAATCCGAACTCACAATCAAAGCAGGAAAAGAGCAATGTTCTCGAGACCAAAACATGCCATTGTAGGTATGTTCAATTATTAGTTGTATTACAACAGAAATAATTCTCAAGCTTGATCTAGATTGTTTCTATCAACACAGAAAAGGTAACATCAAATCCACTTCAAGAATCAGGTATGTCTACTACCATTTTGCATCATGTTGGCTGTATTGTCATGTTGTGTCTCTATGATGCCATCTGTGGGGCATTTCGGGCAATGGATGCCAGAATGATAGATGAGGTATGTGTGGTGGTGGTGAGTTGTTGGCATCCACCATGTCCCACACCACACCCCACGATCTCCCACCACTACACTCTACCATCTCCCACCGCCCACACTCCCACACCACACACCACCACCACACACCCACCACCACCACCACACACACCACCACCATCACCACACTCCTCTACCACCACCACACTCCACCACCAACACTCCACACTAAACACTCCACCACAACCACACCACACCCCACCACCACACCCCCACACCCCACCACACCACACCCCCACCACCACACCCCATCACCACACTCCACCATGTCCCACACCACACTCCACCACCACCACACTCCACCACCACCACCACCAAACCCCCCACCACCACACCTCACCACCACCACACACACACCACCACCACACACACCACCACCACCACCACACACACCACTACACCACCACCACCACCACCACCACCACCACCACGGTTGTGTGGTGTGTAATGTAAAAATGTTGTGTTGTGTGGTGTGTGGTATGTGGTGGTGTAGAGACTACCTTGTGTTGTGTGGTGTGTGATTGTGGTTTTCCATCGAAGACGCGGGCTTTACTATGTTAGGAGACCGACATATACGTAGTGTTTTGTTTTGCGGACTACTATGGCGGCGCTTGTGAAGGAATGGTTGGCTGCAACATCAGCTAGGTTTGATAGATGCAAGCAACGATTGCAAGCAAACGAGGATAGGAAAAATGATATCAAAAGAAAGATTGAGTTGATGGAGCATAAAGCATCGAAATTAGAGCTGATTTGCACGATGGCAATCAATCATGACAAGAAATCCAAGCGTGCCAGAGGGTGTTCGGGTTGTGTAGCGAACCAAAGGATGAGGAGCTAAATGGTACAAAGGTTGCACAGGCTGAAACAATTAAATAAGGAATTAACAGAAACCGAAATTGAGCTAAAGGCATGTGAAGACTTCTTCTGCGGAGCTGCTACCTCGAATGTAAAGATTTGAGATTTTTTCTCGAGCATAGTGGTCATGACACTCCTTTAGATCCTCGTGACTTCCAATGCTTCCCGAGGCGGAAGAAGAGGGTGATGAAGGTTGTCCATTTTGTGGGCGTTATCCGAAATGGGAGGGTAAAATGTTGCCGCCAGTGATAGCGAGAATGCATCCACCGATATCACATTCCATGTCTATCACACCATTTGAGATAAATATTATCATCTCTAACCCTCGCCTAAAGACTCTATTGATTTTGAATTTGTTTTGCGACACTCTAGAACCCATCAAGGCCCCCAATTGTGCCCACATTATGATCGAGACATGGCTTTTGGCTTTTGGTGTTCGAATGGTACCACAAGAACCAATAGACACAAGTAAGTCCAAAGAGGGGTGAAAGCAAGGTTTGGGAAGTCTCGATGCTTGTACTCAGGTCTCTTTCATCCTGGCTTAGTCTCTTCCATCCTGGCTGGCTTAGTCTCTTTTGCTTGTCTGTTTTATTGTATCTAAAGTGCCCCCTGGGATGAGATCGCTCGCTCATTTTAGGGGGCACTTTAGATATATATAAACAGGAACATCGAAAAGAGAGTAAAAAGCCTGGTGCGTGACCCTCTTGAATGGTTGTCAACTCACCAGGCTTGATATTGTTCGCTGCAAACAATATAGATTCGCTGCAAACAAGTGCCTTAACTAATGTTTACTGATGTTGTCACAGGTCTACTGACTTAGTGTTTGCAGAATTGCAGAAATTTGAGACCAAGGATATCCAACAGTTATCCACGCCTCGATCAGTTATGAGACTTCAAGATACCTCCCGGTTGTACCTAGAATTCACCCCATTTGATACTCCTAAGTCAATCTCAGCTGCTGACGGCGTGTAGACTCCAAAATGAAATTTGGATAGTCAATCTGAATCACGGTCATTATCAAGTAAGTACCCGATGCCACATACATGATTTATTTTTTTGTATTTTTCTGTGGTCTTCCTCATTTCAATTATGTTGCAGAGATAAATGCTACTGCAACTGGAAGCCATCACGAAGAGATTCCTAGTGCATCTGATTTAGGGAGGAAAATTAATTCCCTTGAGATTCATTCTGTACGGGGTCCTTCACCAGAAAAAAGTTTTGGTGCTGAATATGAGCCAAATGCGGATGCAGGTGATGAAGTTGACAAAGAAACCCCTGTTTGGGGTCTGGGTTCGGGAACTCCTGCAAGACCCTGCAAATTTGCTCTCCACTGCTTAGGCGATCTTCCAGCTCCTTGAGGCGCTTTTGCATCCGTCTGTTACTCTCTTCTTCGCTAGATCAATGGCCCGCCGCTGACTTGACTGCGTGACAGTACGATTACCCATCTTCTTTTGAGAGGCAGATGTCAACGACATCTTCCGAGTCTTCGAGAAGGAATTAGATGTGCAAGCTACTTTAAATGCAACCCCATCATATAGGCAAGTTCTAGCAGAGTCCCAAGCTAGGGTAGGACCCTCCCTTGTTCAGGTCCCTCCTTGCATAGGATATTTCGTTCCCCGGCCATCCCTTCAAGCAGCCCTGGGCGATGTCCCCAATATCGCCAAGTACTTAACCAACAAGGCGCTTAGGTCGCCTCGACTACATGGTCCCGATAGCGGGACCAAGTACTTCTCTTACACTGCAGCCTAGCCATCTTCTTATCCCACACGCCCGAAAACCGATGGGGCAACCTCGATCCCTCCGTGGAGGTGGACCCCATAGCAGTGCAAGAGGAAGAGCAGATGCTTTTACAGTATCAACAGGAACAAGAAGCAAGAGAAGGAGAAGAGGGGTCGGACGACGAGGAATACACGGAGCTCGACTCAGACGAAGAACGGCGCCAAGCGGGTGAACCGATCAACTTCGAAGGAGGTGAGGGCATCGAGTTGCTCCCCCACCGGCTAGGCATCACAAGCCTAGCTCCTATCATCATCAGCGGAGAGGAGTATTTACTCCTCAGGCGACATACGAGACCTCCCGAATGCGTGGAGAGGGAGCTCGATTGGACGAATCAAGCTCCACCAATCGGCGGGTAGGATCGATATGGACGACTTCATCGTCCGGGAGTCTCGTGACTTCCCGCTTCAAGTGAGGGAGGCCGATACCTACACAGGAGAAGTTTACTTTCGATATCCAAGCCTACAAAGCAAAGATCGCAAATGATGGACGAAAGGGAGCTGCCAACGTGAGGAGGAGTTCCTCGCCCTCCAAAACGGATGGGGATCCGGTGGGAAGACCACGAGCATCCTAATGCCCGCCTTCGACACCACCCCCCAAAGAAGAGGAGAAGGAATCGACCTCGAGGGTCGACCGCACAATTGAAGACTACCGAGCCGACGGAGATAGAGGTTGACGAAGCAGCCGGTGGCACAGCAGCGGAGAGGCCAAACAAGTGGAGAATCATCCGCTGACGCGACAAATCCAAAGTCGCCGGTACTATTTGCCGCTCTTCTTTGGATGGGAGAGTAGCGGTAATACAATCGCAAGTTCAGTCCCGAGGGTGAAGAAGGGGGTGTTCATGTTGATTGCACTCGGGCTTGGCAGGCATGCTCGTGATAGCGGCAAATGTCGACTATGTTGTCCCGGTCAAGAGAGCAATGGCACTCGACCTCTTCGACTTAAGCCATACCCCATCGACGTCGGCGAGATTGGCCCGATCAAGGCCCCTTACATCCTAATCGCGGGGTAGAAGACTTGGTGAGAGCCTTACGGGGAGGCTCGTCGGCCAAGCATCATCGTGAACTTGGGTCACTTTCGGTAGGGGCGGCCCAAGTTAAGAAGTTTCTTGAAGACAACCCGCCTTACCTACGCGATTTCAAGACTAGTTAAACTCTTGATCCCTGAGACCTTTTTGTACTAAAATATTATATAATATATAAATACAATTCTGTTGCACTTTAAATGTTTTGTTGATGTAATTTTGCCCCACAATTATACCAACAAACATAAACAATGCAAGAGAACAAAGGAAACTAACCATATAGCCATGAATTACTTGTGTATGCAGTTAGAGGCCTAGGCTCAGGGGAACGACAATGCCAAGACTTTAGGGAAGAACAGACCCCCGCCTGCACCACCCCGCAAGGAACCTATTTGAAGATATGGAACCCATGACCCCGAGGAGGAGATATCCCCTGATGAGGACGGACCTTGAGCAGATAAAAGCCTTGCTGTCCGCGCAAGCAGGAACGGGTTCGGTGGGCAATGCTCAATTGCCACAAGCATCAGCTCGGAGAACAGGAAGGGACAAGAAGAGGAGCAAGAGAAGGAGATCCCCCAGCTCGAATTCCTCCGACTCAAGTTCGGACTTCGACTCGACTCGAGGAAGAAGAAGACCGCACTGACCGTCAGATGCAAGGCAAAGGAACACCGAGGAGGGAAGGCAGAGGAACACCCCCAGGATGGACGACAAAAAGAGACACCGGGCCTCGACTACCGTAAGAAGGTAGATTCCGCGGCCGGGCAATGTATGGAAGGCCCGAACCGGAACAATTTCTGGGAGAACAGGTCGATTAGAAGCAGAGGCATGGTTGAAACGAAATGAGTGAGTACGGCAATGCTTATGGCATGAAAGATAAAGACAAAGGAAGAGTGGCAACAGCCAACTTGAAAGGAGCCGCACGGATTTGGTGGAAGGGTTATGCAAAGGCACATGGCTTAAGCGAGATGCTTGTAAGTTCGAGAAGTTTGCAAAAGCCTTCTGCGCCATTACGCCCCAAGGGAATATAAGTTCAACATGATGCAGCAGTTCTACAGCTCAACAGGGAAATAAATCATCCGTAAATATACGAGAGGAATTCATGAGGCTAAGGTATGTGCCAAAGTTGGGAGAGAAGCATGCACGAAAGCTATATTGAGGGGCTGAATGAGGAGATCCGCAAGCTTGTGAGGGCAATAAACCCTAAGACAAGATCGTAAAGCGAGTCCAAGGCTATAAGCTTGCGGGGTCCGGGACCTCGTAATAGCGGGCAGAAGCAGCAATATTTCCGTGATAAAGGCAAGGCAACAGAAGCTATAGCCCTAGGGCAGCCAGTCGAGTCGGCTAATGAGCCCCACATGGTGGCAAACTGGGAAACAAGCGGGGAGAAGAAGCGGTGTGTCCTTCAAGGACAAGCGGAGGGGTCAAACTACTCCAAAGCGGTCGCGATCCTTTTACGAGCGATGCCCAAGGAAAAAGAGACAGAGTGCATAGAAAAGCGGCTTTGCTTCAGTGGTGCTTCCGGCCGGGCCATAGGACGACAAAGCGCCCCCGCCATGAGTGCAGCTCTAGCTGGAGTTGGGAGATTGGGGCGCTCTGTCGGCGACGACGGGCGAAGAAGGCCGCGACTACATTGTGGTGAGTTCCATATCTTTGCGCAAATAGATACAGAGCAAAGGTGAGAGAGCAAGATAAAAGTAATTTCCACAAAGAGGGGAAGGCCAAGACCAAGTCCTTCATAGTCTTGATAGACTTCAGGAAGTAGCCATAACTTTGCATCCCCCGAATGGTTCAAATGTTGAAGTTGAAACCATTAAAGTCAAAGCCAAGGCCCGTTGTCTTAGCAAGTGGTGCGATAAAGGCGGACGGCAAGAGAATTAACTTCGACATCGACTTGCGGGGATTAATATCCGGATAGGGGCAGAAGTAATGGGCATTGGCAAGTCTGACTTGATCATAGGAATGGAGTACCTTGGACCAGCAAAATATTATCGATTGTGGAAGCGGAAGGTGACCTTCCCAACACCCGACGGCAAGATCATTGAGATAACGGTAAGGAAGTTGTTCCCATCATGCGATTGTATGTCTTCTAAACGGCCGCTTCAAGTGCATCAAGAGTGAGCAAGTGGCATACATCTTCAAGCTTGAGATTAGTGAGCGGAATCGGAAGGAAGCAAAGAAGACAAAGTGCTCAGCAAGTTGCGAAGCAAATAGCTAAAGCCGATCACGGAGTTCCATGATCTCTTCGGATGAGATCAAGCAGCCTCCCTCCGTATAGGGAGTCGAGTCGCGAGATAGCACTCGAACCGGGAACAAAGCCAACAAGCAAGGCTCCATATAGAATGACAACGCGAGGAGTTGCCTGACTAAAAGCGATTGCGGGAGCTGCTTGACCTGGGTTTCATTAGACCTAGTGTTTTACGCCATTTGGGCGCCCATTCTCTTCGTTAAGAAGAAGGATGGTAGTTTAAGGATGTGCATAGACTATAGGCGGTTGAACAAGCACACCATTAAGAACAAGTATCGCTCCCGGATCGATGACTTGATGGATCAGCTTCTGAGGAGCAAGAATCTTCAAGACCGCCTTGAACGCCGGTATGGGCACTATGAGTTCACTCGTAATGCCTTTTCGGCTTATCGAATGCCCCGACGTTCATGAGGCTCATGAACGACATCTTCGGGGGAGTTTTAGACACCTTTGTGATTGTATTCTTTGATGACATTTTGGTGTATAGCAGATCCCTTGAAGAGCACGTATAACACTTGAAAGAGTCTTTGGAGAAGTTGAAGAGGCACGGTTATGCGCCAAGTTGTCGAAGTGCCACTTCAAATGAAGAGAAGGTGGAGTATCTCGGTCATGTGATCTCAAAGCAGAAGGCATCTCGGCGGATCCCCTCAAAGATTGAAGCCGTCATTCAAAGGGTCGGCCCGAAGAATGCGCGTGAAGTCGAAGTTTTCGGCCTAGCGAGGTACTACAGAGAAATTCGTGAAGAACTTTGCCAAGATAGCGGCCCCGCTAATGGGACTTGACGAGGGGCGAGAAAGTGAAAGATTGGGCAGAGCATTGGCACAAGAAAGCCCAAGCAGGGTTTGAGTTGTTGAAGGAAGCTTTAACAACCGCCCGATCTTTAACCCCTGACCCGAGAAAAGACAAGCTTGTAGCGGCAGGCACGCCGTAAATATAGCTACAGCGCAGCGGTGCTTATGCAAAGAAGAGCGTGTGGTAGCGTGATGATTCCGGGAAGATGAACAGCCTTGGCACGCTACCCCACGCATGATAAGGAATTGCTTGCGGTTGTCAGGGCATTAAGAATTTGGAGGCACTACCTTTTGGGAAGGAAGTTCCAGTTGGATACAGACCACCAGAGCCTCCAATATGTATTCACGCAACCACACCTCAACTTGAGGCAGAGAAGGTGGATGGAGTTCCTTGAAGAGTACGACTTTGATATAGTCTACAAGCCAGGGAAGCTCAATGTGGTAGCGGATGCGCTTTCAAGGCATCCCCTGACAACTAGAGTGCATTGCAATGCAATTTCGACGCTCTCCAGCGACTTCGGTAAGAAGATTGAAGAGTCCTTGCCAACGGATGTGGATTTCAAGGAAGTATGGGCAAGCCTCTCTGAGGAGGCTAGAACATATAAAGAGCGGGAAGCCTTTAAACATTATAAGAAGGAAGGCAACCTGTTGTACCATAAGAACAAGTTGTGCGTGCCAATCATCGGTGTAAGGAAATTGATCCTCCACGACCGCGCTGCTTGCCCAATAGGCGGGCCATGCGGGATTCATGAAAACATATTTCAAAGTCTTGGCCAGCCTATTATTGGCCAGAATGAAGAAGCCCGTAGCTTCGCTACATCAAGGAATGCCAGCTATGTCGCCAGACGGCGAGCAGCCAATTCCGGGAGCTTTAGAACCATTAAGCGGTGTCAAACGCTAAGTGGGAGGTGATTAGCATGGATTTCATCCGCAGGGACTCCCAAGGACCGTAAGAGGGAAAGATGCTTTGATGGTAGTAGTCGACAAGTTGTCGAAAATGGCACATTTTGTGCCTTGCGGGACCACGAGTCTGACTATGGACCTGGTGGAAGCTCTTCACCAAAGAGATCTTCAGGCTTCATGGCATGCCAAGGGAGATTATCTCCCATTGGGGACCGAAGTTCATGGCGCCTTTTTGGCAAGACCTCTTTGCGACAATCCGCACGAAGCTATCCATGAGCACGGGCATATCATCCTCAGACGGATGGCGGGCGGAAGCCGGACCAACAGGATTTTAGAGGACATGCTACGAAACTATATGCGGAATAAGCAAGGTATGTGGGAAGAATTTATTCACTTGGTGGAGTTTGCCTATAATAGCACCAAGCAAGAATCATCCCAAATGTCGCCGTTTATGATCAATTCTGACTATCGGTGCCCTAACTCGGACACTTGGCACAACCCGTGTCAAAGTGGAAGTTTCGCGGCGGATGTTGGCCGATATCGCGGCCGGTTGTGGAAGAAGTTCGAGGGTATCTGGCGGGCGACAAGAAGCCGTCGAAAAAAAGCATCGTAAACAAGCATCGAAACGATAAGAGAGTTCAAAGTTGGGGATGATGTTTGGCTCAAGATCAAGGTGAAGCGGTGGCTTCGGGGATCGGAATTGCAAGAAGCTTGCTCCAAGGTGGGGCTGGACCTTCGGAATAGTCAAGAGAGTAGGTAATCAATCCTACAAGCTAGACTTGCCGGCACCTAAAGATTCATAAGGTCTTCCATGAGAGTTTGTTGAAGAAGCATACTCCAAATCCGGGCGAAGTCTTGGACACTCCAACGTTGTTGGAAATGTCCGGAGAACAACCGGAAATAGTTCGAGTTGATTCTTGATAAAGCTTTCAAGAAAAACGAGGAGATCGAAATTCCTCCAAAGATTTGGTCAAGTGGAAACACTTACCGATGGAAGACGCGACGTGGGTACTTAAGAAAGATCTAGTAAAAAGCAGGTACCAGCAGTTTATGGAGAAATGGGGCCTGAGCAAGGTCATCTCAGAAGAAATTGGCTCGAGCATGTCGATTTGTGTAGATTAAGTCTATGTTTAGTTAAGATTAATCTACGCATGCAACCTATGCTAGGTATGGGTCGCATGCGTGTTACCGATGATGGGACCACTACGGTGATCTCTAGGGCATGGTGTAATGTCAATGTAGGCATGACCGCGTTCCTTTGGGCGAGTGGAAGGTAGATTAGAAAGTCTACTGGCCCCGCGGAGTAGGCGACCTCGAAGAAAGGAGGTCATGAAGGAATGCACCGATAGGAAAAGCACCTCTAGCCCCATATATGCTTTGATAGGAGGAATCAGGCCTTCCACGCCCCCATATACGGGGAAGGACCTATCCTCCACGGGCAACTTAGGGTGTAGGCATGAGCGGCATATAGGCATATAGGTCTTTGTCTCCACAACCATAATGGAAGATTCACCCTCTTCCCTCTGTAGGAGATTAGCCATGCATCCATGTAGATAGGTGGGGTGGTCACCATATAACCAAAATTTTATTAATAATTAAATGATACTAACGTGGTGTCGACTGCCGCAGCCAATAGAAACTCAGGAGGGCAAGGAGGTCGAAGACGAAGACTTACAACACAAATTTTGTTAGAATGTGTTGCAAGGGAATGAAGAGGACCTCGGGCGTTAATTTTAATTTTGATAAACTTAATTGTCATGTTAAGTGAATTATTGAGTAACTTTGTTTTAATGATGTTATGAATTGATAAGTTACTTCATAATATAATGGTGTGATAATGTCCTAAAAATATTACCTTTAAGGTAATCTTAATAAATAAATGTAAGTATTATAGTAGTTATCTTATGTATCGCCGGTTGATTAGGGTTAGGATGATCCCAAGGTGGGGAGACCCAATCTTTGGGCGACATCATTCCAAGGTGGGGAGAATGTGGCGTTCGGGACGTATACGGTCCCGGGGCGGTATCTTTGATCTTGCCTCAAATCACGCATTACACGCCACCCCGTGGCGTGTGCATAGCGTGTAGCCAGTGGGGTAGCCCTAGGGGGCAACTTGCCAGAAATATGTGCAACTATTAATGTGCACATTTTCCAATGTACACATTAATGTGGGCACACATTTCCATGTGGACACTTCATGCCAAGTGGGCCACACCCATAGGTGCAATTAATGTGCACATTTTCCAATGTACACATTAATGTGGGCACACATTTCCATATGGGCACATTTGGCCACCTAGCCATTAAAGGCAAGTGGGCCCATTTCCAATTATCCCCTTGTCTATATAGGGTAGGGAAACCCTAACTTGCCCAATTTCGATTCTAGGGTTTTAGAACTCTGTTTTTGGTGCCCTCAATGACCAAAACTGCCTTCCGAACTTCTTTTGGGAGAATTGCATCCTTAGTTTCCCTTGATTCGGCGTTTGCCAGAGGATGGTCGAGCTCAGTCGAGGAGGAGCCCCTCAAGGATCGGTATTGAGCCAAGTAGATAGTCTAAACCCTATTTGGATCCATAGAATCGTGGGTTTAGCCTCTTAGATTGCCCATAGCGACTCTCTAGATCTCTAGATAGCGATTCTAACTAAAGAACCTAACTCTATGTTGTAGATTAGATCTAGTTCTTTAGTTCTGCAAGGAAGCATATGGATGATGTATCTCTATGAACTCCTTGTATTGGGAAGGGGGTAGAGACCTAAAGCTCAGTAGTTGATGCTCCTAGAGTAGCCTCTCTAGCACACCTGTAGATTCGGCCCGTGCACAAGAGCCACACCGGGTTGTGGGTGAAGGGGCGGGCCGGCTAGAAGGAGGTTCATGTCCTCGACTCTTGAGCGATCCCTCCGGTGTGTAAAGCCTACCGGGGATCATTGTGACTAGGTCTAATGGCTTGCCACCCGCGTGTGGGCAAGGCATGGGCTCATTACCCGTGAAGTGGTGTTCACTTTCCAGTGGGTTCCGGTCGAATAAGGGCGGTGGCCCTCTAGTCACCTTGAGTCGGCATGTAGATCTGCGGAGGGAGGGATCCCTACCGCCCCATCGGCCCGGGAGGATGAACCCGGGAATAGCCCTTTTGGCTATGCATCCGGCGGGCTACTGATCGGAGTCCGACACTTTTCAGCCCACTCGCAAAGTGTGCACGGGAGGGGCGGATGGAGTGGACAACCCTATGCCATGTTCATATGCCGGTAAAATCCATTGCCATGAATTACATGCGCAATGAACTCACGGAGACCCAAGCCGTCAGTCATCCCCTTGAGTCTGAGCCTTGGGTAGGATTCCCCGTATGTATTGTGCTCACCTTGTTTATGCAGATGTGATGGACCACCCTTCGAGGTGGATATGTGCTTATGTTATATACTGACATGTATGTTTACGCTTCCGCAGACTAGGTAGACCACGAGGGAGGCGGGGTAAATGACCCCTTCACTCTTCCCAATGGAACCCGTCCGCGGTTCGCGGTGTTATGTGGAGGGCCCACAGCCGACACCCGGAGTGGTATGGGGATGAACTCCTGTTTGTATACGGTGAGTGCACCGTATACGAGTAGGGGACGTCACAATAGAGAAGAAGGAGAAATCTAGCTAATGAGAATGACTGACATAGAAAAACTCCTTACAACAACAAGATTCAGCTCAGAGGAAACGATGATGAGGAATGCAGGGAAAAAACAAGGCTTTTATGGGAGAAAGGGCCAAAGAAAGCTTCCGCTATAGCAAGCTTGTGCCAAAGAAAGCTTGGGTCTAAAAAGAGAGCTGGAAACTGGCGTCCCTATCCCTAGAATGATGGTTTTCTTTTATATAAGAAGAGAACCATAGCATTGTTTGAAAATTGATCTTGTTTACCCCTTTCTCTAGCAAAGTATTGGGCGAAAAATGATTGTTTTTAGCTTTTCAACAAAAACGTAAGCATTTGCAAATACATCTTACAACACAAATTTCGGAGGCATTCAAGTGATTTTGCATACATTGCTCGAACAAGGCAGACTGACTGATGCATTGTCTGAGTAATCTCGTTGTGGACATTCCGTTTCCAGATAAGTTCCGTTAGTGATAATTCAGTGCAATTTTGATATTATTCATTTGGGCTCCAAAGATCAGTTCTTAATACATTTCCATCTGCATATGGTTCTCTTTCTGTTATATTTGTGGAATTCTGCATTTTGGTACTTCAAGCAAGGTTTATATAAATTCTTTAGATTCAAATTCAATTTTTTATTTGTAGGGACATACCATGCTGCCAGCAAAATACATGGGCCTAATGGATCAATTTGGAATGCCTGTGAATTTATCCATGATGCTAATAGACAATTGAGAATTGTTATAGATATTCTTGGTATCCTTGCTTCTATTACAGTGCCAATCAAGTTTCTGAATATTATGCCTTTAGGAAGTAATCGACTTTAACGAGTAAGAAATACCTATACCACATATCTTATTTGCATATCCATATCTAAATGCAAGTTTGTTGATCAACTATATTGTTGCTGTTGGTTGTTGTTGAAGTCCCATGAGTGAAAGGTAAGGGGTTCGTCGATAGTATTTGAATTTGTCTGTTTGATATTTGTACATATCAAGATTTAGGATTCTGTGGTAAATCCTCCGTAAGCTCGCTATCCAAGTGCTTGCAAAGGCTACATCTCTCAAGTTTTTCTATTACGAAGTCATATCATATGGTTTGAGTGAATGTTGGTACAAAGATATGGATATACTAAGGTTCAAATCCCTGGGCAACTGAGCTGTGGATATATGTTATATGATTTGTTTTCCTAAATATTGCATAGAGCGATCCATCAACGTTGTTTTAATGACTTCAATACAAAACTTGCATCAATCTTCCTAATGGTCTTTATCCAAAATGTTAACTCTTTCTATTTTTCAAATAATAATTGGATTTGATGTATAAATTAATACAAATTACAGAAGAAAAATATGAAGAGAAATTGTAACTAAGTGTTGCAAAAACTTACAAAACGGCGTAGATAACTTCATTAGAAAAAAAATATTGTTTTATTTGCTTTATTACTATTTGGACCACTTGCTTAAAACATAGACCTAAAGCACTATCAAGAAACCATCTTGGTAAACAGTGGTAACAAAGTAGAACAATAAATGACAACTAGATTATTCAACATATTAACCCACAATGTAATATTACTTTATTATAATGGTTTTATGTAAAAATTGCTGCAAAAATTTGATAACAGTTATTTTTTGGGGGCCTTGTGAATGGAGTCATATATGATGATATCAGATGGACAATGAGGACTTATAGGCTGCCATTTTCTGCAGAGAGGTTGTTCTATACTGGCATATACTTGGAATATGCTACAAGCCCACATGGACGCCATTTTCTGCAGAGAGGTTGTTATATGCTGGCATATACTTGGAATATGCTACAAGCCCACATGGACGAAGGTTTGCCCCCTTAGGGGCAACCCAAAAAACCTGGGAGGATTAAAATTGGGTTAACAATATGTACATGACAGTGATAACTAGTATGTAAAATCATCTTTAATTATAATATTGACGATGTATGCTTAAAAATCACCTCGTAAACTAGTACTAATTTTAAGAAACTAGTGTAAGACATAGTATTAGTATAAGAACTGTGATCAAACTAGTAGTGATATTACAAAACCATGAAAGTCATCTAGTTTTTATTGACATTATGGCTTGCATGTATGAAGAACCACCCTTATATAGGCTTCCATCATGATTATGACTGCAAGTTATTTTTTGGGGGCCTTGTGATACCTTGGCCCAGCTAGCTCCGTAATTGATTGCGGGAAGTAGAAATTGACACTATCAGCACCCAATGGCAAGACAATAGAAATAACAGGTAAGGGAGTCACCTCAATCATGCAATGCATATCTAGTAAGAAATTACTTAAGAGCATAAAGAGCGAGCAAGTAGCCTACATCTTCAAGCTCGAAATTAAAGAACCAGACGCAGAGGAGGAAAAGGAGGACAAAACATTGAGCAAGTTGCCTAAGCAGGTGTCAAGCTAGTTAAGGAATTCCATGATCTTTTTCCTGACGAGATCAAGGAACTTCCTCCTTACAGAGGAGTTGAGTATGAAATAGCACTTGAACCAGGTAGAAAATCCACAAGTAAGGCGCCCTTCAAAATGACAGCTCAGGATTTGGCAGAATTGAAGAAGCAGTTGCAAGAACTGTTAGGCCTAGGATTTATAAGACCTAGTGTCTCCCCATTTGGGACACCCATCCTATTCGTTAAGAAGAAAGATGGGAGCTTGAGGATGTGCATCGACTATCGTCAATTATAAGCACACCATCAAAAATAAGTACGCCTTATCGAGATCGGATGATTTGATGGATCAGCTCTTAAGGTGCCAAAGTCTTCTCCAAAATAAATTTGAGATCGGGTTATCATTAGATCAGGATTAAGTAAAAAGACATCCACAAAACTACTTTCAGAACAAGATATGACCACTATGAATTCACAATGATGTCATTTGAGATTGCCCAAGCCCCAGCAACCTTCATAAGGCTTATGAACGACATCTTTTGTGAGTTTCTGGACACATTTATCATCGTTTTCTTTGATGTCATTTTAGTATACAGCAAGTCCCTAGAGGAGCACGTGCAACAATTAAGGAAGGTATTTGAGAAGCTGAGGCGAAGCTGTCCAAATATCACTTCGCTACCACAAGGGTAGAGTATTTGGGACACATAATATCCAAAGTGGGCATCTCTACTGACCCTGCAAAGATTCAGATAGTAACTGAATGGCCATCACCGAAAAACATTCATGAGGTGATAAGCTTCTTGGGCTTAACAGGATACTACAGGAAATTTGTCAAGAACTTTGTCAATATAGCAGCCCCATTGACGGACCTCACCAAAGCAGAAAAGGTAAAAGATTAGATGGATCATTGGCACAAAAAATGCAAGCAGGATTTGAAAAGTTAAAGGAAGCATTGACAACTGCCCCAGTCTTAACACTGCTAGTTCCAGACAAAGATAAGTTGGTCACAACCGACGCTAGCAAAATTGAAACAGGAGCAGTCCTAATGCAGGAAGAAAGGGTCGTGGCATATGACTCTAGGAAGATAAATGATGTTGAGATGCGTTACCCGATCCATAATTAGAAACTGCTAGCAGCCTTAAAAGATTTGGAGACACTATTTGTTGGGAAAGAAGCTTCAGCTTGAAACAGACTGCCAAAGTCTCTAATACGTCTTCATTCAACCACATCTCAATCTAAGGCAGAGGAGATGGATGGAATTCTTGGAAGAGTATGAGTTTGAAATAGTGTACAAACCAAGGAAGCTTAACGTGGTTGTTGACGCTCCCTCAAGGCACCCCTTGACAATGAGAGTCCATTATAATGCCATATCAACACTCACCAACGAGTTTGGCAAAAAGATAGAGGAAACGTTGCCAATAGACAAGAACTTCAAGGAAGTATAGGCAAACCTTTCAAAGGAGGCAAGAACGGGTAAGGAAAGAGAGACCTTCAAACACTTCAAGAAAGAAGATAATCTTCTGTACCATAATAATAAATTGTGCGTGCCAGAGTCATCTGGAGTTAGAAAGTTAATACTCCACGACACGCACAATAGCCCAATAGCCGGCCACACAGGATTCATGAAAATCTACTTCAAGATAAAAAGTAGATATTATTGGCCCAGTATGAAAAAGCAGATAGCAAGATATATCCGTGGATGTCAGCTATGTCAACAAACAAAAGCAAAACAGCTTTAAATACTAGAAGCGCCAGAACTTCTGGCAGTGACAAATGCCAAGTCGGAGGTAACAAGCATGGACTTTATAACAGAGTCAGAACTCTAAGGGGCAAAGACGTCTTAATGGTCGTGGTCGACAAGTTGTCGAAGATGGCACATTATATACCCTGTCGAACCACCGATACGGCACTAGACACCGCCGTGCTATTCACAAAGAAGATTTTTAGACTCCATGGAATGCCAAGGGAGATTATCTCCAACAGGAACCCGAAGTTCATGAGCGCATTTTGGAAGGACCTTTTCAACACCATCCAAACAAAGTTGTCTATGAGCACAGCGTATCATCCTCAAACAGATGGGCAGACGGAGCGCACCAATAGGATATTAAAGGACATGTTGAGAAACTGTGTCTGGAACAAGCAGTCCAAGTGGGATGATTACATCCATTTGGTAGAGTTTGCATATAATAGCACCAAGCAGGAATCATCTCAAATGTCACCACTTATGATCAATTATGGCTACCAATACTTGACTCCATATACTTGGCATAACCCAGTGTCCAAGGTAGAAGTTTCTCAACAGATGTTAGCCGACATGCAACAGTTGATCGCAGAAATCAGAGGATACCTCCTAGCAGCAAGGAGCTGGCAAAAGAGCATAGCGGACAAGCATAGAAGAGTGAGAGAGTTCCAGGTATGGGACAATATTTGGCTGAAGATAAAGGTCTGCTCCAAGGTGAGCTGGAAAATAGTCAAAAGAGTAGGTAACAAATCCTACAAATTGGATTTACCAGCACACTTGAAAATACACAAAGTGATGAGATTGACTGCGCTACCTCCATCGATTTGAACATGGTTGACTTGCTGATTACCCACCGTGGCATGGACCGTGGGTGTAGAGGTAGCCACAGCCCCAACTAAAACAGTTGGGAGTGGTAACTGGTCCTTGAGAGCAGGACAGAGTTTTAAAATGGTTGCCAAGCTTAAAGGAATTTTGATCTTGGCGAGCCACACCGTTCCGCAACAAAATGGTTTATCAAGTGCAAACCACACCTCAGCAACAATCGCACTATCAGCAGCCACCTCTTCAGGTGCAGCCCACGCAACTCTATCAGCAACAGGACCAACCACGGGGATCCAACCAACGTCCTCCTTTTGATCCTTCTAAAGCTCAGTGTTATCACTGTCAAGAATAGGGTCATACCACCACGGCATGTCCTCAACTTCCACAAGTTCAGGTACAGCTTCCTGGCACAAATCAGACCACATCAGTCCGCCTCACGGCTTACGCATACACCTAGAAACAAAGCTCAAGAAACTTAGAGCAAAAAAGGAAGCAGACGCAAATGAAATGGATGGAGAAATGGGATTAAGACAAGAGGACTAGAGCACAGCAAATCAAAAGATATCGAGGAATGAAAAACCAAATGAAGGGGACATCGTGAGATACATGGAGTAAGAACAAATAGAGCAATTGGTACCACTGATGCAGCAAAGGTTGAATGGGACGAGACATTTATGCAAAAGGGAAGGAGGAAGGAGGGAAAGTCATGAGGTAAAAAAAAAATAGAATGAGAATGATTTTTTATCGTCCACCGAGGTCAATCGGCCTATGGGACCCATAAGGAGCGCAGCAAACTTATTACTGTTCGGGTTAAAAAACCCCCGCCCCGAAGGGTTTTCGAGGGAAAAATCGTGGCAGTAATAAGAATGATGTCAAACTGTACAAGTATACATCAATGTTTATATACATGTCAAGTGTGTGCCCGAGGACATAGCTGATCTTGCATGCCCATAACCTCCTGAAGATATGATCCCAGCACCCGTACGGATGCTGTGCTCAATGTCACATGTAACGGCTGGCCAGGCCTGACCAACTCAGCATATCGTGTCCGAATTTGATCATATGCTGGACAACTTTGAAGGCTATGAGATTCATCCTCAATGACTCCCATTTGGCAACATTGACAGAGCCTGTCCTGGCGTGGCTCACCAATCCATCTGCCTGTCTCAATTCGAAGATGATGTGAGCAAGCATAGGAAGTATCAAATGAAACTACAGCCAGGAGAGAATGGGGAGCACTTCTAACTAAACTAATGAACCGTGTAATCGCAGAAATAAATTAGCGATGACTAGGAACCCCATAACCCGCAGAACGAAATCAACAAATTTCAAGAGAAAAACAATGTGGAATGGACAAACAAATGAGCATCTCTCAAGTAAAAAACCTATGGTGCCAAGGACGCTACCATAGACTGCAAAGATAGAAATACATGGAATAGCCAAGCAAAGAATTAGACATTCGATTGAAGTTACTTTATGCCCAAATGGATGCTCCCACCCTAAAGAATGAAAAATGTTAGTGAAAATGCTCATGTGCAAAGCGAACTCACCTGTAGAAAATGCAAAAACCAAAGAGTAAATTGGAATAGATAACCGTGAAAATAGTGTATCCCAATACATCCATCCATCGCGTTATTAAGGAGATATAAACCTCTGCCATTTACTAAACATGTCCATGATTTGGCAACACTTGTATGAGGTGGCATATCATAAGTACTTGACAAGTCCAAGATGAGAGAATCAATGCATGGTTGAGCAATATCAAAACGAATCATTTAGCCAATAACAAGGGGGGCAAACGGGATTTGACAAGTGCGTGTACATATGTGCGTTATACAAATGAACTATTTTAGCCAATAAAATATAATATAGAATATGCACTTAAAAAAAAAGAAAAAATAAAAAAAGAAAAAAAAAAGAACTATGTAATTACCGAGATAAATGCCAGGGCATAGCAGAAGATGCATGTACACATGAACTGTAGAGCTAACGATAGAATATGTAATCTAAAACAAACTGCCTAGATAATGACATAAAACATGGCAAAGATGAGACTAGTGTGCATGCATGGACTACAATTTTGAGGGAAATTTCCGATACCAAGCCAACTTAAGTAGAATACATCTTTTAAAAAACACCATATTAACAGAAAAACCATCGCATGATAAGACCAGAAAAACAAAGCTAAAAGATTGAGCCATCATAAATCCAATCTATCTTAGAATTGGGTACATGGTTATAGCACATATATAGACGCACTACTGGAGAATAGAGAATACTCAAGGAACAAAGAAATCCGCAATACGGAATACAATTTCAAGGAAAAGAAATATATAAACAAGTATGAGCTCAATTTAGGGCATTCGATAGCAAAAAAGCTTGAACCTGTACAAGTGGTCGAGGCACCCTATGTGCTAGACGCCGGACCGAGACTAAGATGTCAAACAACAATGAAATCTTAAAAATATAAAAGCTTACGAGAAATGAAGCCTGATGTAGTTGAGTCGACAATATAAGCACCATTGAACACTATGTAAAATATACTTGCCTAATCCAAGATGAATGAAAAGCCATATCTCGTTCTTCAATAAACATAGTCTGTTAATGCCTGGGCCTTAAGCAACCTCGTGTTGAAGGGACAAGCCAAAGCCGGAACAACCATATCCAGTGGAAATAACCAAGCAAACCATTAAGAAAACCATGCAACACGTAAAAATTGGGTGGGATACTGGCATCCAAAAATCCCCTTAGAACCAACAACCCTCATGGGAATACCTCAAACTAAGCCTGCCTCAAAGTGAAACACAAGCAAACCAAAATGCTTTCCACCCAAAAAAGCCTAACATTTATGACCTAACAACTCGACAAGTTTCATGAAACCATGTCCAAACAAATCAACCTATGCAACAAACTAAGAAAATAGGAAAACATGATATAAGAACAAGGATCGATTGTTCATAAAAAATACAAAAAGCATCTAGGCTATGTTGTACTGGACACAGGAAGCATGACAACAGACCCTAGACTCAAAATGCCTCAAAAAACAATAAAGCCTTATAAAACCAAACCAAACAACACAACATAAGGACACCTAAAGCATCTAAGCTATGCTTTCAATCTAGAAACATAAGACCCAAGACCTTAATCCAACCTTATCTAACTTAAAGGACAAACTGAAAGCAAGAACTCCTTTCCAACAAAACAAGATGACATGTTTAAAATACGAAATTGAGGGACACACACCCCAACCTATGAAGATCCAGCAAAAACAAGGGATGAGCAGAGCAAGACCCCAGGCCAACATGCACCAAAAAGAACTATGTTATAAAAAATCCATCTCTTAGCTACCAACTACAAATAAGCCTAAGCAACATATCTTCACATAACCCACGCAAGCACTAGGCATCCAAGTAATTGATGGTGTAAGACCCAAGACTGACCCTAGACTCCAAGCTCATGCACATCAACGACAACTGAACAAAGGAGAACCATCAAACAAGAGAATTGTCATCGAAATGAATCTAATAAAAGGGGGCACACATTCCAACCTGGCCAATACACGATCTCCAAAAAACAAGGGATTGATGGGCATAAACCCCGACCGACCACTCCGAGATAGAAAAGTTGAGGTGTTCGCATATTTACAACATAAAAAGTAGGTACTAGAGTTGTGCAAGCATGGGTAAACACAACTATACCTGGATGGACGAAACTAAGAAGGTTCAAAAACAACCCTAGACCAACAAAGCATCTAAAGAGATCTCTAACAACCAAGTCTGGCTCAAAGCAAGATATACAAGCAGAAAAATGCACTCCACAAAAACAACTTGACAAAATAAACAAGGCACAAACAGAACAACCTGGCAGACTACAAGTGCAACAAAAATCTTGGTTGCATCTGCAACAAAAAGTTTCTAAGGCATCAAGATCCAAAAAGATTAACAAACTTCTTCTCGATTCCAAGGTCCAAAAACATTGTCAACGGTTTACAAATTTCTCACCCATGAGTTGATGCCAACAAGATTCGAACCTGCATCTCCACAATAAGATACCAAAGGCACAACCAATGTATCCACACAATAAAATATTAGTTTTATAAGCTAAATGTTTATTTTATTGTATTTATTACTGCAGAAACATAGCAAAAAGCATAAACCTGTACACAGATGCAGCCACCACCCATAGATCTAACCTGCTCAAGGACGGTGGCCCACTTGCCCGAAGCAGTTTGAAAAACCGGGGAAGTCGTCCATATCCATCCATTTTTAAACGGCATGACAAGCGAATCCGGTCCCAACACTAGCTATAAAGGGATTCGTTACCCTGCATGATCAGAGAAAAGCATCCACTCCAAGATGAGCTCAAACATAAACCAGGTTTCAACACAAAAACTGCCCTATTTCAGGTCGCAGATAAATGCAAGCAAACAAAGCTGGGTCCTGATTCATATGGCAAAAGCAAGAGATCATGCCAGGACCAGCTAGATATGCTGATGTTGGACCCCCAACTCCAGCCCAGGCGAACCCAAGCAACCACCAAATGAGGAAGGAATTTAGAATTTTAGAAAACACTGTCAATAAAGTTATGAATCTAGTAGAAGTGGGGATTGCAGATTGCTTGAATGCTAGAAAAGCTTGTGAAGTGATGCAGAATTAAGAGGGAGATGATCTAGTACTAAGTAGAAACTAAAGAAACCGCATAGATGTGACGTTCGGGGGCCGATTATCACGGTCCCGGGACATATACTATCTTGCCTGGTCAGCGTACCGCCACCCGTGGCGTGTGCGTAGCGTGCTAGCCCCCTTTAGGGGGCAACTTGCCAGAAATATGTGCAACTATTAATGTGCACATTTTCCAATGTACACGTTAATGTGGGCACACATTTCCATGTGGACACTTCATGCCAAGTGGGCCACACCCATAGGTGCAATTAATGTGCACATTTTCCAATGTACACATTAATGTGGGCACACATTTCCATGTGGGCACATTTGGCCACCCTAGCCATTAAAGGCAAGTGGGCCCATTTCCAATTATCCCACATGCCAAAGGGATAATTGAAAACCCTAACCAACCCCTTGTCTATATAGGGTAGGAAACCCTAACTTGCCCAATTTAGATTCTAGGGTTTTAGAACTGTTTTGGTGCCCTCAACGGCCAGAAACCGCCTCCCGAACTTCGCACGGGAGAATTGCATCCTTAGTTTCCCTTGATTGGCGTTTGTGGGATGGTTGAGCTCGGTCGGGAGGAGCCCCTCAAGGATCAGGGTATTGAGCCAATTAGATAGTCTAAACCCTATTTCGGTCCTTAGAATCGTTGGGTTTAGCCTCTTAGATTGCCCATAGCAGCTCTCTAGATCTCTAGATAGCGATTCTAACTAAAGAACCTAACTCTATGTTGTAGATTAGATCTAGTTCTTTAGTTCTCTGTGAAAATATATGGATGATGTATCTCTATGAACTCCTTGTATTGGGAAGGGGTAGAGACCTAAAGCTCTGTAGTTGATGCTCCTAGAGTAGCCTCTCTAGCACTGCTTGTAGATTAGGCACTGTGCACAAGAGCCACACGGGTTGTGGGTGAAGGGGCCAGGCCCGGCTAGAAAGGAGGTTCATGTCCTAACTCTTGAGCGATCCCTACGGTGTGTAAAGCCTACCGGGGATCATTGTGACTAGGTCTAATGGCTTGCCCACGTGTGGGCAAGGCATGGGCTCGGCTGCCGTGAAGTGGTGTTCACTTTCCGGTGGGTTCGGTCGAATAAGGGGCGGTGGCCCTCTAGTCACCTTTGAGTCGGCATGTAGATCTCTGGAGGGAGGGATCCCTACACCCCCCCATCGGGCCCGGAGAATGAACCGGGGAATAGCCCTTTGGCTATGCATCCGTGAACTCTGATCGGTCCCGACACTTTTCAACCCACTCGCAAAGTGTGCACGGGAGGGGCGGATGGAGTGGACAACCCCTATGCCATGTTCATATACCCGGCCAAATCCATTGCCATGAATTACGCCCGCAATGAACTCTGGAGACCCAAGCCGTCGATCATCCCCTTGAGTCCCCGAGCCTTGGGTAGGATTCCCAATATATTGTGCTCACCTTGTTTATGCAGATGTGATGGACCACCCTTCGAGGTGGATATGTGCTTATGTTATATCTTGACATGTTAGGTAGACCGAGGGGAGGCGGGGTAAATGACCCCTTCCTCTTCCCAACGAACCGCGGTTGCGGTGTTATGTGGAGAACCCCTCATGTCGGCGCGGAGCTGGTATGGGGATGAACTCCTGTTTGTATCACGGTGAGTGCACCGTTATCACAGTAGGGACGTCCGCAAAGGTATCGAGCTATGTTCTTGGAGACCAAGAGCAAAGCACTGGCCATGTTCCCAGTAGACTGACTTGATAGGATCCTTAAACCTCGAAAAATGGGAAATTTTTTTTTCTCATTTTTTAGTTTTGCTAAGCTAGTAACAGTTAAAATGAATAAAAAAAATGTAAAAAGACTAAAATTGGTGAGCCAACCTCCAAAAAAGTAGGGTGGTCTCACACGTCGCGCCAGGACCGAAAATGAGATTCTCAAAATCGGGTTGGGCGCAACGTGTGAGACATTTAGCTTTGACACCAAAAAGTTGTAAATTACAGAAAAATAACTTGATAATTCTAAATTTAAGCTAAGAATCAGTAGAATTAGCATGTTACATGTTAATTTAACAGTGGGTCCCACCATGTCTCACACGTCGCGCCAGGACCGAAAATGAGATTCTCAAAATCGGGCTTTTGGCGATAGCGTGAGACCTATTAATTAGATGTTTTAGATGCTTTAAGTAACCCAAAAAGGTAGTTAAAAGTTGACCAAAAAATTGGCCCCTATAAATAGACCTAGACCCCTCCCATTTTTCGTGTTCTTCCCTAGAACTTTGCTCGTGTTCGCCAAGGCGATCTTCTGGCGCTTAGCTCCGATCGACAAACCACCAAATGATGGCCCGCACCAAACAAACTGCAAGGAAGCCTGGCAGCCGGATCCTCCGGCGCCGGCCCTCAAGCCTCTTTCAAAGAGTCCTTCGAGAACGCCTTCTCCATGAAGGCGAATCTTCTTCGAGCGAGGAAGCAGGATCGGATCGGAGCGACCGTACAGAGCTCGTAGAGGACGACCGGCCAGACATCATGCACCAAATCCTCGAGGAGATCGCACAGGAGGAGGGAAGAAGCAAGGAGCAGCAGGAGCCCATAGGGCAGTCAACAGCCCAGGAGCAGCCCCAGGAGGACACCCGCCCACAGGAGTGAAGATTTTATAATGTTGCAAAGCCACAAATACTAGTATCAATGACTTCAAATTGATCACCTAGCAATGCTCTCTTTTCAATATCTAGACCAATATTTTCTCTACTTAATGCATGAGACAACGAAACAAAACTTTCAAAGCATTAAGATCTAGAACCATTAGATAGCCGAATATTTTCATTCGATAGCCCAAGCCTGCATCTTCGACAATACAGCTTAATCTGTTTTACATTCTCATTTCATTTATAGGGCCAGATCCGGCCGCCTAGGCTTGGATCCGGCCGCTTAGCTATTGATTCACTGATGCCTTGACTTTCCTGATTCATTTGTATGCAGCTGTCTCTCCAATATACGACCGTCAAGTCTTTCCTTATTTGCAATAGGTTAACCAGTCAATCTCTTCAACCATTAACATAGTTCAATGGTTTAACCTTAACTGCATTATTGACATAATTCAACCTACATATATCCCACAAGAAACAATAGACCTAATGAACATGTTTTGCATCCTTCTCTCTCTCTCTGGATTTAACATGAACAATTCCATCATTCCCCTTTCATGTTAACATCCCCTGAGATACGTCCCTGTTATTCACCTGATAAATTGTCTGCAGCATACATATCTTCATGATGGAAGTTCTGTAACTATTTATACTGTTTGCTCACATGTTTAACATGATTCCAGCTTTCAACATCATATAATCATTTAGATCAAAGTCAATGTTTCTTACTCCAACTGCTCACTCCATTGAATCATTGTAACTTTCTGCTGTGCCAACAATTTCTAAAATTCCTAACATGTGTTTAAATTTCTGAAACTTGCATTCTGGCAGGCCCTTTGTCAAAACATCTGCAATCTGATCATTTGTTGAGATATGCTTGACAATTATAATACCCTTATGCACCATTTCTCTTATGAAATGCACATGCAACTCAATGTGCTTGGTTCTCTGATGCAAAACCGGATTCCTGGTGATTGCTATGCAACTTAAGCTATCTGAAAATAACACTGTAGGAGATGTTTGGAAAACTTTGAGCTCATTAAGTAAACGCCTTACCCAAACAATTTCCTTTGCTGCAAGTGTAGTTGAATTGTATTCTGCCTCAGCTGTGGACATAGCTACCTTTGGATTGTTTTTGCTTTTCAAGCAATTGTTGCTCCTCCTAACAACAAACAAAAACCAGAAGTGGATTTTCTTGTGTCTACATCATTTGCCCAGTCTGCATCAGCATATCCTGTCAGTGTCAAATCCTTATTATTGAACATGAGACCATGATCCTTTGTACCCTTCAAGTATCTTAGCACTCTTTTAGCTATTATCCGGTCTTTGATATCACGGATTGTTAGAGAATCTGGCGAGCAAGCTGACAGTATAAGCAATGTCTGGTCTGGTAGAGTTTGAGACAAACAATAAACAACCTATCAATTCCCTATAAGGGACATGTGCCATTTTGATCATTTCTGCTTCATTCATTGGACTCATGTCATTTGATAGTTTCAGACCTTGAACTATTGGAGTTCTTGAAATATTACAATCTTCCATGCAAAATCTCTTTAACATACCTTCAATGTTGTTGATTTGAGTAACTTGTAGGATGTTTTTGGATCTATCCTGTAAACCTCCATTCCCAAGAATTTTTTAGTTCACCCAAATCCGTCATCTTGTATTTGCAAGTGAGAATATTTTGCAATATTCGAAATTTCAGAGTTGCTTGACACAAGTATATTGTCATCCACATATAGAGCAAGAATGCAAAATTGATCTCCCTTATTGAGAATGTACATATTCCCATCATTCATAAACTGTTTAAACCCCTGTTTTTGCAGATAGCTATCTATACAGTTGTACCACATTCTGGGTGCTTGTTTTAGCCCATACACACGACCGTTTCAACTTCGGTTGTGTTTTCTCCTTTAGGTTCAAAACACGGAGCTGGTCTCATATAAACTTCCTCATTTATTTACGCATTTAGAAATCTTTGTACTTACATCCATGTGATGTATTTCTAAATTATTTGCATTTGCAAAAGCAAGTAAGACCACGATGCTTGTCAATTTAACTATTGGAGAGAAAGTCTCTTCATAATCTAAACCTCTCTTACGTTGTGAATCCTTGAGCTACTAATCTAAGCTTTATATTTTGATTCTCCATTTATCCCTGTTTTTAACCTTGTAAATCCACTTGCTCCCTATAACATTCTTACCATCTGGTTGCTTAACAAGTTCATATGTATGTGTTCTTTCAAATGCTGACATCTCTTCCTTCATGGCTGCCATCCATTTGTCTGAATTTTCTGAGCTAACAGCCTCAACAAAATTACTTGGTAACCCTGGTTCAATAAGAGCCATAATTTGATGTATATCTAATTCATCATCATTGAGTCTTTTACTCTTTCCACTGTCACTTCTGCCATATGTCTCAAGATCTACTTGCATTCCTTCCTTGAGTTTTTCAATTTCTGTTTTCCTCCTCCTCTTATTTACGATTTGATTGTCATCCCCATGTTCAAAAGCCTCCTCATTTTGCATTTCGGGTTCTATCTCTGATTGTTTCTCATCCCTTGAGCTGCTGACCTGTTTTGCATCAGATATATTATGATCCATCTCTGATCTTTCTTCAAAATCATCATAACTACTTTCCTTGTTTGCATGTTCATCATCCTTTGTTTCTGGAATTAATTTTTGTTCCTTATTCTGTCCTTGTACACCAGCAGTTCATTGAAAACAATGTCCACAGCTTATGATTATTTGCCTTTTTTTTCAAGTGGAACATTCTATATCCTTTGGTATGTTCATCATACCCTACTAAGTAACATTTAATGGCCCTATCATCAAGTTTCTTCCTGATTTCCTTTGGCACATGTACATATCCCACACATCCAAATGTTTTAAACATGTCATAGGCTGGTATGTGACCATTCCACATTTCTTCAGGGGTTTTGCCATTATTACTTGATGTTGGAAGCCTATTTTGAATGTACAACTACTTGATTTTAACATTTCATCCCAAAGATAATTTGGCATACCTGATTGTTTGAGCATAGATCGAACTGCATCCAAAATGGTCCTGTTCTTCCTTTCTGCTACTCCATTTTGTTGAGGTGTGAACCTGCATGTTAGTTGTCTTTTGATGCCTCGAGCCCTGCAATATTGGTTAAATTCCCCTGACAAAAATTCTCCTCCTCTGTCAGACCTAATACACTTAATTTTTCTTCCTGTCTGTCTCTCAGCTTCTTGCTCAAAGATTTTGTATGCATTGAATGCCTGATCTTTATGTCTTAATATATAAGTTGTGGTTTTTCTGGAAAAATCGTCTATGAAGGTGATGAAATACCTTTTTCCTGTCATACTAGTTACATTGATTGGACCACATAGATCTGTATGGATCAAATCCAGAATTCCCTTTGCTCTTTTGTGTGATTTAGAAAACCTCAATCTGGTATGCTTTCCTAGCAAGCAGCCTTCACAAACAAAGTGTTCATCCTTTTGTTGCTCTGCAATAATCATATTGTGCTTGATCATGTACTGAATGTTGTTTAAATGTGTATGCCCTAATCTTTCATGCCAATTTTTTATTGTAGGAGCTGAGATCAAGTTAATAGAACCATCAGATCTTGCATTGTCAAATGCAAATAAATTGCCAAGTCTTCTTGCTAAGAATTTTAATTCATTCTCAAGAAAGATTTTACAATGTGTTTTCTCAAAACACACTTTGTACCCTAAGTCAACAAGCTGACTAACAGAAATTAAATTTCTGATAATTGAAGGCACACATAATACATTTCTAAGCTCCACTGGTTTCCCTGAAAGATCAAAAATTTCTAGCATTCCAGCCAGCTCCACCTTTTGCATACTTCCATTTCCCATTTGCACAAAACTGGACCCCCTTTTCTCCTTTCCTTTAAGCTTGCTTTCATCTTTTATGACTGATCTTTCAGCTCCTGAATCTAACACAAGCAAGTCATCCTTAGTTTTTGTTTCATTTATAGACAAAGCTTTTAAAATTTACGGGCGATTGCTACTTACCTCTATATTTTCGTCCATTATTTCTTCCCCTTCAGCTTCTACATTCTTAGCAATATTAATTGTTGAGGTATTTCTTCCCCTTCCTCTTCCCCTTGGATTAAAGCCTCTTCCTCTTGTAAAATCCCCTCTAGGATTATCACTTCTGCCCCTTCCTCTAGCATAGTCCTTTGGACTAGAGCAGTTAGCTGCCATATGACCATAACCACTGCAATTATAGCATTTATTCTCTTTCACATTCTTTGGACAATTGGCTTTCAAGTGTCCATAACTATTGCACACATAACAAGGGCCAATCTTATTTCTATCAGTGTTTTTACCTCTGCCCCTTCCAGCAAATAATATTTCAGTTTGTTCATTTGACTCACTAATAAGAGCTTTACTCAAGCTCGAGTCTTCACCATTAATTCAGCATTTTCTCTATTCTTAGCTATGTTTTTGACTAAGGTAGACAAATGCTCATAGTTTGAAAAGCACGGGCAATGGTCATTACACGGTGGTCTTGAGTGATCATCACTCCTGCGACCTCTAAATCACGCAACCAAGTTATCAAATTTCGAAAGAACTTCGTGATATTTTCTTTATCATGATATTTGATTTCTTAACTCCACTGTCTAAAACATCCAATTGTGAAGATGTTTTGTTCTCATAAGTAGCAATCAAATACTTCCATATAGCTCTAGGACTCATACCTCTGACCTTTAGAAGTATGCTGGATCCTAGCTTGACAGTAATAATGCTTTTAGCTTCAATCAATTTTGCTGCTACATTTATCTCTGAACTTACCTCAGTAAGACTTTCATCATCCTTGTCCTTAGCGCTTGAACTTGAAGCAGTTGATCTAACTGCCTCCTTCCTTCTTCTTTGAGCTTCAAATCTGCTCAACTTCTCCTGTAACATAGGTCCTGGACCTTCCACCTCCAACACTTCTTTTATTTTTTCCTTCCACACTTGGAAGCCCCCTGTTCCTTTAAACACATCAACAGCACTTAGAAGAGATGCTCCTAGTCTAGTTGACATTTTTTTTTTTTCACCTGGTTATGCTCTGATACCAAATGAAGATTTTATAATGTTGCAAAGCCACAAATACTAGTATCAATGACTTCAAATTGATCACCTAGCAATGCTCTCTTTTCAATATCTAGACCAATATTTTCTCTACTTAATGCATGAGACAACGAAACAAAACTTTCAAAGCATTAAGATCTAGAACCATTAGATAGCCGAATATTTTCATTCGATAGCCCAAGCCTGCATCTTCGACAATACAGCTTAATCTGTTTTACATTCTCATTTCATTTATAGGGCGGATCCGGCCGCTTTGGCTTGGATCCGGCCGCTTAATATTGATTCAGCGATGCCTTGACTTTCCTGATTCATTTGTATGTATTTGTCTCTCAATATCTGGTAGTCAAGTCTTTCCTTATTTGCAATAGGTTAACCAAATCAATCTCTTCAACCATTAACATAGTTCAATGGTTTAACCTTAACTGCATTATTGACATAATTCAACCTACATATATCCCACAAGAAACAATAGACCTAATGAACATGTTTTGCATCCTTCTCTCTCTCTCTGGATTTAACATGAACAATTCCATCAAGGAGGAGCAGCGGGAGCAGGCGGACCAGGAGCAGCCCCAGGAGGACACCCGGCCACGGGGAGCAGAGGGAGCAAGGCGGACCAATCAACAAAATTTCAGAGCAACCCCAGCCGAGATCCACCTGCAGGAAGAACAAGGAAGAGAGGAGCAAGAAATTACCGAACTCACCCCGATGAAGAGGCCGATCTTGCACGCCCATCTACAAATCTGGTTAAAGAGCGCCACGGAGAGAGACTAAGAGTCGGGAAGACGACACCAACCAACCACGGGTCGGTGAAGAGAAAGGCCAAAGCCATAAAAGCGGGCAAAAGGAAAGTGGTGAAGGCCTGAAGCGAAGCAAGAGGGTCCCGCATCAACCAGCCGTCGGAGAGGAGACCCCGCCTACCACCGACTTGGAATGGATGAAGACTACGCGTTCGGCGCAGGGAGCAAGCTCTTTAAACCCCCCACCAGAGAAGGAGGTGCCCCAACAGTAGCCCAGACCGTAGCACAGAATGAGGAGGAGGCGGGACGAATGGCGGTTTTCCCCCACCTTCCCGACGTGATAGGGTTAAAGCCCCGCGACCCCAACGGGAGGCGTATGTGATAGACCCTGTCAAGGTTTATCAGAAGAGAATTAGGGAGCACAACTCCTATATGGAGAAGTGGGAGGCATACAATGCCTACTTTCAGGAGCATCGGGTGAGGACAGTTGAAGGTGGAGTACCCCGGCGGACCTTTGAAGCCACCGCCATCCAGGCCCAAGCCTCCCGAGCACCCGAGTGGAAGAAGCGGAGCAAGAAGAAGAAGTTAGAGGACAGAGCCCTCAAGGAGATCCGCCACTTCCAGAAGAGTTACGGACTCTTGATCCCCCGGGCGCCATTCCAACGCTTGGTTCGTGAAGTCATGCAAGAATACAACACGGACATGCGAGTAACCGACGAAATGTTGCTGTGCCTACAGGAGGCAGCAGAGGCAAAAATAGTGCAGCATTTTGAAGATTCAACGGCCTGCACAGTGCACGCAAAGAGGGTTACCCTCATGAGGCAGGATATGTATCTTGCCAGGCACATCAAGGGAGAACGGCCTTGAAACCGTTTTTGTAAATAATGAATATTTTTGTTAATATAAAGAATTTTTGTGTAAATAAAGTGTTAGACCTTGTTTAAATAAGTTAAGATATCGATCCCTAGCTTTTGTTTTAGTTAAATTGGAACTTTGAGCAAAATTGAGACAATGTCTCACACGTCCCGCCAGGACAGAAAATGAGATTCTCAAAATCGGTCTGGGCGCAACGTGCGAGACCATGCCCAAAAATGCCCAAAACAGCTCCAAATCGACCAAATAAGGGGTCAATTCTGCCTAACTCGACGAGTTTAGTGGAATTACAGCCCTCTGTGAGAACCCGTGGATCTAACAGGAGAATCCGGGGGACTATGTCACGCAGGATTTGCAAGAAGAGAACAAGAAAAAGAAAACAGAACAAAAGAGAACAATGAGAGGAAAATGATAAGCTTCCTTGATATCAATAATGAACATACATGAGCTCTCGCAATCGAGAGAAGACTGAAAAGAGACAAGACTCAAAACTCATCTAAAACTCATGTGCTAGCTCTACTCATATATATAGTACAATGGCCTTTGGCCCAATATAGACACTAATTGATCTAGGTCTGCCGCTCCTCGAGGCCTGATTTGCAGGAATCTTTGGCGGGCCTCTTTGAAGTGCCTAGAATCCTGTGGCCCGGCGGTGGACGCCGTCACTTGTCTGTGGCGCCTCTTGTTGACAGACCTTGAGCTTTGATCTGCGTGAAATCACGCTAGTCTTCTGGCGAGCCTTTGATGGCTGACCCGTAGGCGATCAGGGATCCTTGTTCTTGACCTGGTCCGCAGATATGCATGAATAGTCCCGCACCGGAGGCACAGGACTAACACTCCCACCAAACGACACTTTCGGGGGTGAAGAAAGGAGGAAGTGTTTTACGAAGCGGGGAAGCCATCGGTCCGAAAGTGATCCTCATGGGAGTGAGGGGCGGGCACCATTATGGTATGTGCCAATGAGATCCTGCGTATTTGAAGAGCGAGGAGTGTTGAGCCCAAGGGCGGGATCAACATCAATGAGAAAATGAGAGCGCACCATGTCTTCAAGGGGCGTGGGCTTCGAAGAAACAAAACCGGCACTCCATGAGGAGGCAGACCGGAGACCGAAAGCACTGACGCTGGCATTCGGATTACAGTGAAAGATGGGACGCTGCCGATTTAAAGAGCTGACCAGGATGCATTTGAGAGCAAAGACGTAAACCAGCTTGGCGGTGGATCAAGGATCCGTGAGGTGGCGGCGCGCAAGAAGGTGTCAAGACCATGAAGAGCATCAGCGGGCGTTGCCAACCACGCCATTGGCAATATAGATCCAATTGGTAGTGTTATCAAGGGTGGCACCATCCTCCCAATTGGGCGGCGAACAAAACGGGATCCCAACGAGATCCCGTCCGAGATCCGAGGCGGAGTCCATCCAAAGATGGCCATCCATGACCTTGGTCCAAAGGGAAGAGGCATGTCAATCGAGGTTAGGAACCTGGGGCGTGGAGGGACACCCAGGGAAGCATAGGGAGAGGGGACCATGCCCGTGGTGGGCTGCTGAGCCTGCTCCCTGAATTCACGGACAAGGGCCGGATCAAGAGCTTTGCACCAATGGTCCCAAACAGAAGCAGGGAGCTGAGAGTTGACAGGAGGGCTATCCCAACCCGTGGGGACTGTCTTGCTATCGAAGAAAACCTGTGATTGATTGTAACCAGCCGTCGCGCATATAAACTTGTGCAAAGGGAAGATCCTGGGGATGTGCGGATACTTCCTTATCCGTTTGCGGCGCTTCAAACACCGAGAGGCAAATGATGAGCAAGCTCGGGCATGTATTCTTGATGAAGAGCATGTAATCCGATCATGATCGCACAGATAGGGTTGTTATCCGAAGCAACCATTGAAGTGTGGGATCACCGAAGTTCCTGATGTGGCCCATCTCAAATTTGTCCCGGTATCCGCCGGGATAGAAATCATGAAAAAATGCATTACCGAACAACTCGAAGGTGATCATATCCGGATCGTCACGATGAATGAGATCAAAGACTAAAAGGGCTAAGAATAAACATTTGTCTTCTTGAGAGGTCTAGCCAGATCCAAGAAAATCTGCGGTCTTGGGGAACATCAAAACTGGACCATCAAATGGTATGCCACCGGAAGAAAGAGGTGGCGGAGCAACCACATAATCCGGATAACTAGAAGGAATAGGGAAGTCAACAAAGGTTGAGAGCAATGGTAACATAGCCTTCAAGTTTGGTCTGAGCCTCATCGTGGATCAATAGCTTGTCAGAAGCTATTGTTCGAGGTCACGCGGATCACGGCTCCTTTTTCTAACGTATATGTGGTAGGGTCACGGACCCGTTCCGAAGTTGTGACATGGGAGGAGGATTGCCGCAGGAACATGGAGTCGGAACCCGGCAATCTCGGGCGTCATCAAGGACTTTTGTTTCGAGCCTCAGTAAGCCGATCTTGGAGATGTGGTAAGGAGAGGTCTCGCGTGGAAAGTTGAGCTTCCAAAGAGGCAATTTGAGCGCCACGCTGTAAGGTCTTGAGCTTGAGTGTTGTAATGCCGAGAGCTCAGATCTGGCGCGGTCCAGTTTGGCAATGTTTTTTTCCTTGTCAACCAAGAGAGTCTCTCTTGCCTTGACCTGCTCCGATAATTCCTGAATGGTGGTCTGCAATTGCGCCTGCTGATCAGTAAGCAGAGTAATCTGATTTTGGGCAGCCTTGAGATCTTCACGGGCCTGTAAAAAAACCTCGTGCTTGGCTTGAAGCTGGGTCTCCAGAGTATGAACTTGCGTGGTAGCAGCTTGAAGGTCTCGCTGAACCGCGTCTGAGGCCTCCAGGGCTGTTTGAACCGCATTCATGAGAGCTTCCTGAGATTCTTGTAACTTGAGAGCAAATGCCTTGAGCATCCCCGGCCGATATTGATACAAAAGTCGGGCGAGGGTGCGGAGGCGAGGGGCCTCGGCCAGCGGCGTGTTTGTGACGCTTGTGAGACATGATGAGAACCGGAGGGCCTCGCTTCAGAGAGGAAGAGGAGACAAAGGATTACGCGTGGTGTTATGCTAGACATGACCGTAAGAAGAAGGGCGGAAGTGCCAACCGGTTGATTTTGAGGAAGGGAATGAAAGGGACGGTTGAGTGGAAGCATGAGAATGAGGAGGTGAGGGAGGAAAGTAATGACTGAATGATGGCTTGAAGATGGCCTCCCACGAAACTTCAGAGATAGAAGTGGCAGCCCAAGACGGTCAACTTCTTGAGAAGACGGTAGAACAACAATTGGGGCCAATCAATGTGGTGGTTGGAGCGAGTAGCAAAGGACCACTATATTATAGAAAGGCTTATTGATATGGGTGTTCTTGATAGAATACCAAGGAACTTTAGCCTACGTAAACTTAACAAAAAGTTTCATGGGGCTTGTCAATATTTGTCGAGCATGCGTTTGCTTTGATAAGCGTGAGCACCAAACTCGGTGACATCTAGATCCCGTATGGCGCACTCAAGATAAACAAGGGGTTTGCAAAGGGATATGGAATACCTCAGAAATTAGGTGTTTGGTCAAGAAATGGTGGTGCCATCGACCACCGTAGTGTATCCATTCGGCCGTTGACGATGTGAGCGATGAACCGCTTTAAATGGTCCGATTTGAGCCGGAAGTTCCATTTGTGAAAATTCGTGAAGCTTCCTGCTCTCAAGACTTCACGATTCGGCCAACAAGGGCTTCACGGAAGTGGGCGCCAAGAAAGATACTGACTCGAAAAGAGCCGGTTCCTCGGAGCAGAGGGCTTGAAGTGTAGGAAATTTTGCAGCCCATGGCAAAGAGCTTCGGAAAAGAACGGTGATTCAAAGGCTGAGCAAAGAACCGAGGACAAAGGCAGAGAGATCTAAAAGGTTTAGGGCGCATGGAATGGAGGCTAAGAGGCATGATGAGGGGCTAAGCCGCAACCGCTGATGGTGCTGTGTCAAAAGATGCCAAGGAGGCGATTGAGAGGCAAAAATTTGGCTAAGTCCCAAACAACAAAGGGAGAAGCAATGAACGGTGGAGATGAGGCGAGAGAATGATGGGATGGACAGTGGCCAAAGACACACATTAATGTTCGACGGCGGAAAAAGAAGGAATGTCATTTAATGTCGGGTAACTTGAAGTGGGATATCATTAAAACGAAGGTATCGGAAGGTACCATGGCTAGATATGCTGTGGAGAAAAGATTCTAATTTTAGAAACAAACCTTGCATTGCAAACACATTGGCGAATTTTTGATTGGTCCACGCCGGCGTGAAGTTCCTCGGTTGGCTATATAAGAGAAGCAGAGGTTGAAGCGGAGACAATCTGGATGGCGCCAAGATGTCTCACTGGCTGGTTTGCATGACAAATGCACTATGCCTTCCAACCGCCTCGGAGTGGATTACGGGCAAAATGGACTGTATCTCGGACCTCAATGCCTGCACAATCGCGGGCATTGCTATGGATCAGTGGTGGTGTCGGCATGGTGAGCATGCCGATCCCCACACCAACCGGATGGAGGTGATTCTCACTTTTGCTTTGGGGACCCCGAAACAAGCCGGTACCACATCCTGGCGTATTCACCTCTCTCCAACCCCGAGTAGAGGGTTTTTCTTCTTAGGACTTAGTAGATAGGGCTCGAGCCCGTTTTTGTATATAGGGCAAAGGCCATAGCGAAATAGCCGGGTTGTGCCCACATTTTGTAAAACAATTCCACCTATAATATAAATATGCCGCTGGTTTAGTCACTATCCGTTGTGTTTGTGTCCGAACAAGATCCGCTTGTTGATTTTCACTTTCTCGTGGTATGAAATGTTTTGGAGGCTAAAGCCATTAACTAGTGTAGGTAATGGAGTTCCATCTAATTCAAATAGTTGGAAAACGCTTTGGTTGCACCACTTGAACAATTCGATAAGGGACAAGCCATCCGAACGTTAGCTTACCCGAAAATTTTTTTACCGAGAATCATAAAGAAGAACCAAATCTCCTTCTTTGAATGTTTTGTCTTAAGTCTTTGTCATGCAATGATTTTTTGCAACCGCTGTCCATGAAGAACACGAACATAAGCATCACGCCTTAAGTTCATCCAACTGCTCCAATTGATAAACCCTTTCTTTGAGTCGAAAGGATTATGGGCTGCAGCCGCTTGAAAAACCGAGAGTTGGAAGGATGTATTCAAACGGCATGATGAGAGCTTTTGACCATAAACCAATTTGAAAGGAGTGTGACCAAGAGCGATTTTTGAAACAAGTATTGTAAGCCCAAAGAACAAGAGGGAAGTTTGTTTTGCCCCGGTCGCGGCGAGAAGCGCCACAAATTTTCTTTGAGAATTGTGACCGTAGTTTTGTTGGTGCTTTCGCCAAACCATTCCCTTTGAGGATAGTAAGGTGTGCTCTTGTGATGATGTATCAGAGATAATCCGCCAGCTCCTTGATGGTATGATTGATAAAATGGACACCACGACACCGACCAAATTCGGGGGCAGCCGAATCGTGATGATTTGTTGATAGATGACCTTTGGCAGGCCGGGCCGCAAGTTGTCCGGAAGTGCTAAGCCCGCCCATTTGGTAGCGTGAGTCATGAGAAATCCGAATGTAGCGGCACCCGTGTGCGCGCAGAGGGTCGATGGGTCCCACAAAATCCATTCCCCATTTGTCGGGGGAAGGGCGGGCTTAATCGGGCGCGCCAAGGGAAGAGCCGCCACGGGTCGGGCCGCCCCACGCTGGGCAAGCATCACACGGCGGGTGCGGGCGTATGGAGCGCCTTTGAAGAGCTGGGCAAAAAAATAACCAAGAAGAAGGATTTTTATGCGTCCGGGTGTCACCATGAAAAATGACCACCACCGAGCCCCCTTCATGGGCTTTCTAACAATATCCGGGACTCATGAGGGAGAACACAAATGGCGGGCTGACTGTATCCTTACCTCTTTTGTAAAGATGGCCGGCAAACCATGGTGTAATCACTGACCTCGCGAGAAATTGGTGTCGACGGGATTGTCGCTGGCTTGAGAGAGCGCGGGCGTCCCTCCGTGGAAGAGCCCGAAGGAGATACCGCTGAAAGTCGAACCAATGTGGTGCTGCCGACCGTAAAGAGTTGAGCCGCCGTGAAAGGCGCCTGAGACTCAAAGGAGGGATCATCCGTGTGGATGCGGAAAGATAATCCGACAACATGAGATTTGGCCACTTTGTGAACAATTTCAAAAGGTGCAAATTCTGCGGGTATGAGGACCTAACGAGCAATGCGCCCGCGGGCGGATTTGTTGATCAAATAAAGGAGTGCTTGGTGGTCAACAAAAATTTGATCCGACTGCCCAAAAGATAGTGACGAAGCGCTGGACACGTAAAATTAAATCCAAGGCTTCACGCTCATGGGCGAAGTAGTTAACCAACGTAATTTAGTTTACGGCCGGGCGATTCGTTTGGTTTGTCACAGGCGATCATATTCTTGAGAAAGAACAGCCCCAATAGCAAACGCCGACATCTACATGGACGGAAAGGGCTTGTCCCATTGAGGAGGAACAAGAACCGGCCCGAGTAAGCAAGAGCTTCAATCGTTTGAGCAAAGATCCTACCGGGAATTCCAAGCCCGTGGATTCATCACCCGAGGAGTTTATGAATGGGATCTGCAATGAGTCCGTGAAATGAAGGTGGAGTAATAATTGACCTTACCCAAGAAAGAGCGGTCTCCTTGATATTGGTGGTGCTTGAGCCTTGAGCACAATAACCGATTTTAGCAGATCCGCGGATACTCGCTTTGTTGACAACGATCCCAACGTAACACCCGGCGACGCAAAGGTGCATTTCGGGATTGAGACTAATGCCTGACTCATCACATTTCGAAGACGAAGTTCCAATTTATCCAAAATGGTCAGCCATGGAACTGTGAGGGCAGAAGTCATCTTGAAAAAATTTGCAAAAGGGATTTTCCTTCATAAAATCATGAAAAAATGAGAGCATGATGCGTTGAAACGCTGATGGAGAGTTTGATAATCCAAAAGGAACCACCTTGTAGGCAAAAAGTACCTTACCCGGTGGTGAAAGTAGTTTTGAGTTGATCAGATTCTTTGATTGAGATCCGATTGTAGCCAGAAAACCATCCATGAAGGAGTACATCTCATGTCCAAGAACCTCTTCCAGAAACTCGGTATGTGAAGGAAGTGGAAAATGATCACGCTCGGTGGCGGATTGAGTTTTCGTAGTCCACGCAAACGCGGATCTTACCATTGTGTTTGAGTGCAATGACGATGGGGCTCACCCATTCGTAATGTTTGACCTCATAGATCAAACCCGCAAAGGAGTTTGTCAATTTCACGCCTTGACGCGATCACGGTAATTTGGGTTGGCCGTCTAATCGCCGCTAAAGACGCGGCATCAGATTTGGTAGGAAATGGGGAGTTCCCCAAAGTTTTGTTGATTCCCGAAGGTCTCGGTAGCTCCAAGCGAAATGTGTTTGAACTTTTGAAGAGCGTGACGGCCCGGTTACGATAGGGTGTCTAAGATTTGCGCAATCGCGGACAGGGATTATTGTTGCCTACGCCCACAATCACTTCGTGAGTCCAATATGGGGATAACTTCCATGTCTTGACAATATGAGCAGGAGGTTGAAGCATAACAGATGCGGGCACTCAAGTGGTGAAAAGAGAGGTTGTTGAGTTTCATCAAGCGTAGGTTGCTTCATGACAGCCGCGGTACATCTACGAGAGCCGGAGGTTCCGATCCCGAAAAGTGATCAACACGCTGGATGCGATTGCAAGGAGCCGTAAGGGTCAAAAAAAGCAGCCACGCCTGGTCCTGATCAAGAGTCATTTCTCCCCAAGGATCAAAGATATTCGGGTAGGAGGACAGAGGCGCTTCGCAGTGGAGCCCGAATCCTGATAGATATTCGGGCGCCCCTAATCGGGTGTCGAGAGGGGTTCAGCATTGTCGACGGAAATGATTTTGCCTGCTTCCAAGTCCATAGTGGCATTGAGGTGACCATCTGTGATGATTCACTGATCCGGGTGGGCTCCAAGAATGGATACTCTTTGGCCCGACGGAGAAAAGGTCCGCCGACCAACATTTCATAATCACCGGATCTTCTCCAGCCTTCCAAACACCAAATCTAAGGGGAATCGGAGATCACCAATGTTGATGTGAAGAAGAGGCGGACGCCTTGAGGTCGCGGATATGGCCATTAGCCAATTTGATATCATATGGGGCAATGATAGAGTTGTTTGATGCCCATTTGTTTTGCGAGTTTATCCGTGATGAGATTAATCGCGCTACCTCAATCAATTTGAACATGGTTGACTTGTTTGATTGCCCACCGCGGCATGTACCGCGGGTGTAGAGGTAGCAACAGCCCCAAATCCAAAACAGTCGGAGTGGTAACCGGTCCTTGAGAGCGGAGACGTAGTTTCAAAATCGTGGCAAGACTTAGAGGAATTTTGATTTTGCCAGCTCCTCCTTGGAGTTCCAGAGGCACATGAGAAAAAGGATCTAGCTGGATCCACGCGTGCCGGAGGCGTGGTAATGAAGCGAAGAACTTTGAGTAGGTCAAATCCAACCTGGCAGCTATATTTGGATATGTCCGAGAGCGTGGAGTTTGAGACGGGAAGGTGCTTCTTGTCCTTGTTGAGCCTCGAGTAGTGGCATGAACATTAGCCAACGCGGCGGCCTTCAAAGCCTTGCATGAGGTTCGTAATGCTTTAAGTAACTTTAGGCATGACATGCGGCATGAGTTTCTCCAAATCAGGTGCAAAGTGAACCTTTTTTTTCTTCGTCATGAGGAATGGTATCATTTGCAAAGCGAGGTTGGGTGCCATTAGGAATAATGGTTAAGGGCGTGGGTTCCAGTAAACGTGAAAAACCAACCCAATTTGATGGCTGAACCGAGGATTAAGTGTCCAAAAATTTCTTCCGTGCTTGTTGATCCATCCGAGGTTGATTGGCGGAGCTGGTTGATAGCGTGATTGCCGAGGCGCCGCGAGGTGGCTTCTTAAGAACAGACGCCCTTGTTTGCCATTAGCAATCCGTCGAGTTGGTAACCGTGAGGCGGACCGATGGTCCGATTGGTGCCGTGAAGTCGCACCACGAACTTGTGGAAGTTGAGGGCACGCCGGGTGGTATCACCCCATTCTTACAAAGATAACACCGAAGCTTTAGAAGGATCAAAAGGAGGACGTGTGTTGGGTCCCCGCTGTTGCTCCCGCTGATGATAGAGTTGATTGGGTTATACCGCAATGGTGGTCGCCGATATTGCGCGATTTTGCCGAGGTGTGGTTTGCACTTGATAAACCAAATTGTTATGAAAGGTGTAGGATGAGTGCGAGTGCACTCTCCGTGGCATGATTGCACATGTTGCATCTTTTACAATGAGGCGGGCCATTGGTGGAGTTGCACTCATTCGCCAAGTGGCCTTGATATTTGCAAATATGGCACCAACCGACTGCCGGCTAAGGATTGGCGTGTTGAGGTTGAACGGCGGCCAGGGAACCATGACGGGTGGAATGAAAGGGAGCTCCCGAAGAGCCACGCCACGGAGCAAACATTGATTGAAAGTGATTGACAAGGTCAATAGCCTGCTCCAAAGTCTTCGCCTGGTGTATTCACCATGAGTCGAGAGATATTTGGAGGAAGTCCTTGGAGAAACCGGACCAAAAACTGCTCACAGGGGGGGTACTCCTTGAGTTTGCTTGGCGGCATGTGAAGACGACCAGAAAATCCCGAGAACTCGTGGGCTCTTGTTGAAGGTCATTGAGTTGCTTGAGATGAAGTTGATCATCATCCGTGGTCCCATAGTGAGAAAAGAAAAGCTCATTTTACGACCAATCTTGTTTCCAAGTGGCTTTTGTTGGACATGAGCCATTGATGAGGTGAGCCACGAGGGTTGTGGAAAAGATGTGGAATTTCAGTTGAGGTTGCGCGATGACCATTCGAACAACTGAGCCTCAAATTCTTCCATGTGGGCTGAGCACTTTGGTCTAGGGTTTGCCTTCTCGTGTTGCCAAAGGTGGGATAAGTCGGCTTAAAGCCCAAAGGTAGAGGTGAAAGTGCTTGGCCGGACAGAACAAAGATAGTGATTATATTGAGGTGGAGTTGGAGGTGGCATGGTGCGGAAGGACCCCTCGTTGACGGGTGGACCCGCGGGGAGGTACCAAGGTGCCTCGAGCATTGGTTTTGAGGTCGGTAAGGTTGTAAAACAGAAGAGTGGTGGGAAATGTAGGGAAGAGAAATTCCGGGAGGCTCAAAAAGAGACATGTGGATATCCCCGCCCACCCTAAGTGGAGATGATGGTTGTGAAGGCAGAGGCGTATGGCTAGAAGAATGATGGATGTAGGCATGTTCGGGTATGAAAGTAAGGTTGAGAAGGGGGCCCGATAGGGCTCCCCGATAGTGATGAGGTGACTGAGGTCGGAGCAATGTTTGCACGCTGAGGTGGGGAATTTGGATGAGACAGACACCGCGAGGGGTGGGTGGCGCCGATCGAGCCCTAGACCTAATGTGGCCTCCCTCAATGTCATAAAAGCGTATCCATACATATCACGAACAACTTCCCCGTCGCATGACGCCCCAAGCGGTGCCCGTCCGGGAAAGAAGTTCTTCAAAGTGTGAAGTTTCGACCCGACATATGGCGCATGAAGAAAGGAAAGCGAATCGAACCCGGCTTACGCCACGATGTTTGGGGGCTGGTTGGAACCCCGCAAGATGACCCTCTGTGAGGACCCGTGGATCTAACAGAGAATCCGGGACTATGTCATCTCGCGATTTGCAAGAAGAGAACAAGAAGAAGAAAAACAGTAACAAAAGAGAACAATGAGAGGAAAATGATAAGCTTCCTTTGATATCAATGATGAACATACATGAGCTCGAAATCGAGAAGATCGAAAAGAGACAAGACTCAAAACTCATCTAAAACTCATGTGCTAGCTCTACTCATATATATAGTACAATGGCCTTTGGCCCAATATAGACACTCGGATCGATCTCTTGCCGACTCTCGAAGGATGCCTGATTTGAATCTTGCCGGTGCCTCTTGAAGTGCCTAGAATCATGCCGACGACGCTGTGCGGTCATTCGCTTGTCCGAGCGCGGGTGCCTTTGTTGACGGGACGCAGCTTTGATCAAGGCGGGTCCGGCCGCTGGTCTTCGGCGAGCCTTTGATGGCTGACCCGTGGCTGATCAGGATCCTTGTTCTTGACCTGGTCCGTCATGAAATAGTCCCGCACTGAGGCACAGACTAACAACCCCGATCCTCGACAAGATGCATCGCCAACGAGTCCAATACAACCTCAACCAAGAAAAACCAATAGGTTAACCGAAATTCTCCTTGTTCGGATTTTAATGGGGTTTTAGGCAAGTTTTATGACTTGAAAGAGAGGATCCCCGCATCGGCCCGAGCTTTATGACCATCCGTAAATTGAACCATCAAAGTTCGCAGCTTCCAGCCGGATTTCGTGAGTTCTTAGAATGGTGTTTTTCAAAATTTGAGATTGCATTGTGGTCCAAAGATGGCTAAGAGTAATGTTGACTTGTTGATGAGAAAGTTGTTTGCAGGAATATAAGGGCGATTTCTTTTTATTTGGAATCGATGATCGCACCAACACAAAATTAAAAGTGGTTAATAAGCCAATTTTCCTTAAGGATCCGGCCCAAAGTGTACCAGAAATTTTGGAGATACCAGTGATAGATGACAAAGAGATATAAGGGTTCTCGCCAACCACCAACACAATGATATGTCCAAATAGTTTTGCTCCGGAAAAGTTGGATTCCAATTTCCTTTTGAGCAACTTAAACCATGGTCGAGGGACTTCACGGCCGCAAAAGTGTGCCAGCTTATGAAGGAACATCAAATGTGGAACATGTGGGATTCTCAAGAGTCAAAGAATCGCATGAAAATGCTCGACAAGTATTTTCATAAATGAATCTTTTAAAACTCTTTGAAAGTCAATATAAGTAAAAAAATTCTATGATATGTGTTGTACTTTTTCAATATAAAATATTTGAATGGATTGTGAGCAAATGTTCTCGTGTGTGTTTAGAACTAGAGATGATAGAGCTTCGGCAGTCCCTGACTATCTAAAGCCAAATACACATCTGGAAGTGGTGCCGAAAGGGAACCGAAACCCCATCGTGATTAGCTCCACCGACATCAAAATTTTGGAAGCTGATACGCAGTGGTTCAATGATCAATTGATCCTCCTCTTCTCAAGGTGATACTTTCATCTGATTTGTGATCATCAGGATTGTGCCAGATGATATGCATATGTTTGCAGATACATGGAATACTACTTGATTCTCCAAGGAATGAGCCATCCCTTTCATTTCTTTGACCCTTTTTCACTTTCGACATTGTCCAAGGACACAAATAGTTACAAAACAATAAGGAAACATGTGAACTGATAAGTGCCAAGACATGTTTTTGCCCCGCTTGTGATGGACATCAATCGACCTGTTTTCGATTGTAAGCCATCGTCTCGCATGAGATATAAACCGTGGATATATCACTTTGATAGCTCGGGCTTGCATGGCGTAAGGCATATATTGAGAGGTTAGTGCTTGCTCATTGCATTTTTGTTGTTGTGGCACAATGACAACAAACTTTGAGTGCAGGTTCCCGGAATTGCTTGGACACAATAATTTCAGCTTTACAACCTCGATGTTGTGAAAATTTCTAGAACGCCTTCAAACCGATGGTCATTCATGTGGCCTTCCGATGTTCGCTTATGCACAAATTTGTGAGGAAGTACTTGAAAGGAGAGAATATATTGTTGCCCGATCTAGTAAGTCAACTTAAATGGCAGACAAACCAAACTCGCTATTGACAAAGTGTGGTTAATCGCAGTTGTGGACATTTCGCACCGGGATCTAGTTGATGTTAGAGTGTTCATGCTTGAAGTGTTAAGATTAGAAGCAACAAAAAGCCGAACCGAGGAACATATGTATTGGGAAGTATGTAGGTGCATGAGTCACCCTCGTTACTTGAAATCATCAGATATCTTTTCTTATGTACATAATTGTTATTGTAACCTCGATTCATTTCAATGAAAATTCATATTCAATTCATCTCACAAACAAAGGAATCAAGTGTTTCAAGAATTCAAATCTTCAAAAGAAATCAAGATAAACTCATTTTCACAAATGAAGCACAAAACTTCACATGAGTTCAAAACTACGTAATGGTTTTACATTTCATCATCATCGAAAAGAACTTCGCAAATTCTCAGAAAATTTTCTCCTCATCTAAAGGATCCAAAATTATATACAAATCCTGCTTTTGACGCTTAGTTGGTGGCATGTGAAGTCCGATTGCACGGATCCGTTGTGAATACTATGCCTAAGGCGTCTTTACAAAAGATCATAGCCCGACGGTTGATCTTGGCGCCCTTCTTGTAATACATACCTTCTATGACACTATCACCGGGCGAGATACCATATTCCATTGAGTTGGAAGTCTTTCTCCACTATCCATTTTGGTTTTGTGCACATCGAAATCCAAAATTCAAAACCCTCATCATTCCCTTTCGAGCAACGACGAAAATTATCACCAACTCTAAGTGCCTCTCGCTAACATCGTGGATTGAGGAGAACAAGGACCTGGGCTGATTTACGGTCCTCAATGTCGCAAGATGCACATTGGAGGATGGTACAATAACTTGAAGTTTCCAATCATCAACGCCGTGCTTGTTCACACAACCGCCCCACATGCCATCCAAGCAAGAGCGCCGGTAAGCATGAAAGTTCAATCATGTGCAACCTAATGGAGATTCGTGATTGAATGCATGTACACAATGGATCCGCCTAGTGTCCAAAAATCCTTTCTCGCACCCCATGCTTTCTTTCTATATCCTCCACCTTGACTTCCCAAAAGAACCTTTTTATATTCTTCCTCTTCGGGTTTCGAGATGTTTCATCCACTGATGTTCCACAAGTAAACATCTCTTTCGCAACTTCTACCACTTCATGAGCATTACCCAATTTTATGTTTCAGATTTTTTAATTGCGGTTGTCTTAACCATCTCTTCAACTCAAGAGCCTTTGCCATCGTGTTCACCTTTCCCGGGGTTAGAACAAAAAATCCACATCATATAGACATCGTCGCTTGTGTACCTAGCCACAAAGTAAAATGGTCTAGAAGCCTTGAATTGAGATGTCGCACCATCCGAAAACACATAATGTCTCTTTGGAACCCTTCCTTTCTCGCTCCGTATATTTGTGGTGCTTCATGAAGTAAAGGTTGCACCTAACAAAGTATCGTGTTCCCTATCATCCGATACATAGTAATGTGTTTCCTTGATAATCTCATCTACCACCGAAATATACATCGATATGTTATTTGAACCAAAATGGTAACTGTTATTGACCCAACAAGATCGACTACACCTCCTCTTGTTCCTTGAATGTATAGTTCTCAAAAATCCACTACCGAGACATGCATCCGCCGAGATTCTCCGTAAGCTCCTTAAACTGTTTTGCCCGCCATTGGTACCGAAATTATGCAAAGGAAAGATTTTTAGACGCTCTTCAGTTTATCCGAAGCTCCTTGGGTTTTCTGTCTCATTGTAATGATGAGTCGGGCCTCCTACCGTAACTCGAGACGTTGTCTTTTCATAGTCAATGTACTTCCATTTCACTTTCCCATCGCCACTTCCTTCCATGGGACAGTCTGAAACTTCTTGATTCCACACATACACAATTTCCAAGGATGCACGCCTTCTTGTGAAACTCATCTAATTCACTCTTTGGACACAATATAGATCTCCACAAGCTTCCTCAGACTTGCAATTTTATGCTTGGTGTGCCCTCGCATTGACCAAGTTCATGTGATCTACAAACATCGCAGTGCAAGTGCAATTCAATCCGGATGTTTGGTTCTCATCCCATTGAGTCCATCCACTAGCATTTGCATCCTCAATGCGTCTTGAATGCAACAAAGAAACTATTGAAGTCCTTCAATTTCACAACAAACCAGGGTTTTAGCTTCTCAAAAGCTCGAAGATCGAATCTTAATTTCTCGGATGTTGGTCCGTAAAACCTCTTGAACAATAGCATCCCCATGAAATGAACACTAAACCTGTTAGGATGTGTATACCACACAAACCATGCACCATACCATGCCCCACACTCATCATATTCACTGAACCAGCACCTTAGTGTCACATTACACACACCACACCCCACCACACACCACACCATTCACCACACACCATACACCAAATGGTGGAGTGTGGAGGGTGGTGGAGTGTGGTGGTGGGGGTGGTGGAGTAGTGTGTGGTGTGGTGGCGGGTGGTGGTGGAGGTGGTGTGGGTGTGGTGGTGGGGGGTGGTGGTGGTGGGGGGGGTGGTGGTGGAGTGTGGTGGAGTGGTGTGGTGTGGTGGGGGGGGTGGTGGTGGTGTGGTGCTATGATGTGGTGGTGGGAGTGTGGTGGTGGGGTGGTGGTGGTCGGTGGTGTGTGGTGGAGGTGGTGGTGGTGGAGTGTGGTGGGGGGGGGTGTAGGGTGGTGGTGTGGTGTGGTGTTGTGGATTGTGGTGTGATGTGGTGGTGGTGGAGGTGGTGGTGGTGGTGGAGGGTGTGGCGTGGATGTGGTGGGATGTGTGCATGTGGTGGTAATGTGGTGGTGGCAAAGATGTGGTGGTAGTCTATGGTGGTGGGATAGATGGGGTGTGGTGGGGTGAGGGGGAGAATAAATAAAATTGAATCCACACATATCATACAATAACATGCACACACCCACATGACACCATAGACATAACGCACACCACACCACACCACACCACACCACACCACACCATCACGACACCACACATCACATCACATCACTTTTATCCTATTTCGTCTGACATAAAAAATCTGCCTAGCCTGCTCTCATAAACACTTCTAAAATTCGTACACCCTGACAATAACTACATTCCTCTTCTAATCATTAGAAAAGGATCCGGGTCCTAAATCCCTCCTCCTACGCCCCATTTTTGGCGTTTCATTCCCATTACCCAATTCAACAAGTTCATTCCGGCAACATGGTAGGACGGATGTTCAGAGATCACTACGGCTATTGTAGGGTGAGCGAGGAGGGCATTTGGCACATGTTAAACAGGGCTCATGATCAATCTCTAAAGGTGGATATGCCTAAATCCACCTTCTTTGCTGATTTCGAATCCAATCTAACGGCATACAACAGACTGGATGTTGGGCCTTCAATGGCTATGCTTGGAGTCAGATTGACAGGAAGAGAGCTCTTAGACAAGGTCCATCAGCTTATGTTACATGTTGCTGCAAGGGCAGCTGGTATATTTGTTCTCTGTCACTTGTCCGCTCTGACTCTGCAACAGCGGGTTTTACTGGCAGAATTGCATACTTACCACCAAGGGATGCAGGAAGCACTGGCAAACCTCATCCTGTTAAATTCTGGGATGACTGCAGAAAGCTTAGATGCTTTAGTGCAGAAAACAATAATTTTGATGCACCGGCCTCGAGCCACCATACCAAGATTTCCCTGTTGCTTAGGAAATCATGCATGCAAATTTAGTTCTCGGGTACAGAGCTTTCAATGGAAAGCCAAATTTTGTAAGATCCTTTTCTTAATATATCATACTTTCCAACAGAGCTGTGCTTGAATCTGACAAAAAATTGTCTTTAATCAACAAAATTTGTATCTCTCGGGATCGCTTAGTTACCATTCTCAAATATTTTTAGACTGTACACACACCCAAAGAAAGGAGTACTCAATTGGCCATGTTCTAATAATATTCCAAACATTAAATATTGCATTTCAGGACTAGAGTCAACTACACACAATTCACATGCCGTGATACAAGACACCACAATCAATCAGACAACACAATAACCACCACATGCACCACCACACTAAGCACCATAACTAAGAAAACATGAATAACAAAATAAACTAACCTTGATTCCTCCGATAGTGTAAGGCAAAAGATGTTCTTCTCTTACATTTCTCTCCAATCTTCTAGTTCTAACATCCTTTGTGTTAGGAGACACTCGTGTTCTCAATCCAAAATTTTTGAATCTTTTTATATGTTCATCTGAAATTGCATCGAATCTTTTAGCCCTCTTGTAAGAAACCCATTTCCCACCATTGTAATCGATCTCTTCCCTCTTTTTCTTTGCCTTTTGCAAGTTTCTTGGGTGAATACCTAATACCTTTCCAAGATCTCGCTGGCTGATTTTGTCACTTGTTTCAGACCCAGAATCTACAGTGTATATTGCAAGGCAGCCTATTGTTGGTCACTAGGCAACATTGCCGGTAGAGAGTTTGATACCGCATGGAGTCCCCTGAGGCTCCTTATAACAATGCTCTTGGCTTCCAAATCCTTTAATTCTTCACCTATGAATTTTTCCAATGTTTTATCCCTCAAAAACTCAAGTAAAATTTCTTGCACTTTTGATGAACCGGATCCTTCTGCCAATTCTGCAAGCTCCAATTTTTCTTCTCTTCTTCTTTTCCTCTGGCGTCTTTTCTTCAACATTTCTTGTTCCTTGGTTCTTCTTCGTTTTCTCATGTCTGAAATGCCGGTTTGTGGACAGATTACCTCATTGACATCCATATCCACAATGGATTGGAGCTTGCAGCAGGGAGGGAGTCAAAGAACAGGAAGGGGCCAAAGAATAGGAATTTGAATTTGAATTTTAGTTTTTGAAATTAGAATTTCCCCCACAAATTGAGACTCTATTCTTAAATACCGGCAGCTGAGCGGTGCCATAATTATACTTTCATACCACAAAAGTGGTGGATGCAACGCCACATTTTGGGGGGACAGGGGGGACAGCCGAATTGGAACACCACAACGTGCTTTTACCCACGCGCCAGAACAATTAATTCGTAATCAGGCTTAAATATTTCGTATGACCATTGGAATTGACACATCTCACATCGAGGAAATGCTTTGACACTATATTTTTGCCAAGAATGTTGGGATAGTGATGGTACCAAAATAAATAATTGAATGTTATTCCAATGTCACAAATGTACATTCTTAAACAACAATTCAATCTTCATTTCGAAGTACGTGTCCATGCACACCACCTTTGTGCATCCTCATTATTATTAATATATATACAAATGTGTGCTTACGTGCTTAGGTGCTGGAACAACAAATCACTTGCAAAGAATTAAATCAATTTGGTTAAGTGTCAAAGAATTACAATGTTATTGGGAGACTGGCCATAATTTTTTCATGGGTCTCTTGTGAAATTTTGTACATGTCTGTGCCTTCTATTTTGTCCATATCAATTTTAGGATATCTTACCACGGTCGTGCACGAGGCTTCCTATTGTTCATCGAAAGCAACATGTACTTGAAATTACCCAAGAATTGATAATACCGGCCCACTTAAGATAACCTCATGCACTCCAAATTTTTGCCCCATCCATCTTTTTTGTATGAATCTTCAAGTGTGCATTTGGATCCCGTAACTTGAAGATGTAGAAGTCCACGCCCTCCGAATTGTCTACTCAAAGATTCACTATAAAATTGTCACCTACCTCTATCAAATTATCGATCCATTCATTGGCTTGTTCAAGAGTCTCCTTTTTCTTCTCAACTCCTGGTTTTAAGTCAAGCTTACCTCCCACTTTCCAAATCTACCGTATTGATGCAGAGTCCCACCGATCCATGCAAAACAAGCGTAAACATGACAGCATCTATGAGCAAGCCCTGCTTTGGTCTACTCCTCACGACATGTGTCCGATATGCTGAATCTTCTTTGTGCCTTTAAAGTGTTTCAATTTCATATTCTTGCATGTTTGCCACAAAAAAAGGTTCAATTTCCCAAAATATCTTTTGATTTCATCCGCTTCATCAACTGGTAGATCACTGAAATATGTACACGTAAATTTTACAATATCTTTAGCATGCCTCGCCATGCACTATTGATTTGAGTTGTTCCGTGCTTAGCAAAATTTGATAACAAAGACCGCACCATCATGTTCACCTTTACCATGAGCAGTGGCAAAATAGTTCCACACTATTTCCTTGTCATTCATTGTGAAGTACCTGCCTAAGAAAAAAAAAGGTTTTGCTGACTTGAATTGTGATGAGCAGCCATCACTCCAAACCCAATGCTTCTCATACTCTATTTCCTGTTCCTTAAGCCAATGAGTCATGCACTTTATCATCAGAAATGTAAAAGTGAGTCTCTTTTATGATCTTTCTACCATTGTTGAGTCTATTCCTGATCTGCTATAATCTTCTGTTCCATTAGAGAAAAAATGGGGTCTCCAACCATCCTTAAACTTAATAGTGAAAATTCCACATAGGTTTACACATGGATCCAATGGGAAGACACCTTGTATGTTCTAAGGGCACATTAGGTGGCAATAGAATTATTCTTTTTTCTTATTAGGCATCTACATGGCGACTTTTAGTTGGACACGCATTTCAATAGAGCTTCTCTTATGTGGGCAAAGATTTCTGAAATCTTACTAGATTTATGTGTACACAAAAATCTAGACCTACGAAATCTTCCCGAGAAACTTTTAATTATGAGAAAACTTTTGAATATGTTACGAAATTTTTTGTACTTCCTTCCTTCCCAAAAAAAACTTGTGTAATATAGGATTTCGATTCTGTCTTTCAGGAAGGCACAAACTGTCTTTCGATTCATCCATAGCATCGTCGGTTCTCTAACATATTGGAGGGGCAGCAAAGACAGATCAGGTGTAGTTCTTGCGAATTTATATCAAAATTTTTTCCATCGGTAATATCATGAGCAGGAGGTATAGCTACCTAAAAGGCCCACTAGAAAAATGCTTTCCGGCTTACAAAAGTTTGTAACTCTTCTCTTTATGCTCAGTATCAATTTGATTGGAAGAATGATGCTTTTGTTAGTTCAAAGACAGCCATTCGGGTGAACATCTGCATTACTTTGTGGCCTTTCTATTTTGCAGTATGATAGATCCTACAATCCCATTATATTACGTGACATCTAAATTTGCTTTAAGCTTAACAGGTCATTGTCATTCTTTTATAGACATTGAGACGTAAGCTTGGGTTCAAATAACCAGGTGTATCTAACAGGTCATACTATTGTTTCATGTGCATCAAAAAAGAAGTTCCTTAATCTTGTTCTTTAAAAATAGCAGAGCTCCTGTCTCCTTGCTTCTCTTCTAGTGCTTAGTTCCAATGGTTAGTTCTAAACATTTCCAGCACTTCTCATGTCATTTTGCATGTATAAAATTTTTCCTTATATTTCTGTTTGTTGTCTGCAGATCATGCTGATCCTATGCAAGAATGATTGCGTATTGTAGGGAATGCAAAAATAAAATGTTAAGATTGTAAGTTCTCAAATGTAATCAGCATAAAATCAATAGTACAATAGGAAAAAAAAATTGTTGGATGCTGGATCTTCAGGTTCAGTTCCATAAATATTAAACGTGTAGTCTGTCTATATCTTATAGCTCCAGAAGTACACGTGCATCTGTATTTCTAAGCATTCCAAGACATGTATAGGTTGCAGCAAGAAAATCCATAAGAAAATCCTTTACTGTTTTCTGTATATTCCAAGGCCTATGCTAACATATGCAGCTAGGAGAGATCATGAGGCATTCAGCATGACAACATCAAGGCTCCTAATAATCATGGAATATATCTAGTGTATTGACTACAGCTCTAGTATGTAGACAATTGCAAATATGAAGCTGCATGACTTTATACATTTGTGTGGTCCTTAACTTGCTTTGGGAATATGTAAGTTAAACCTTGAAGGTTTCAGTAGTTCAGTCTACTCCATGATATAGCAAGTTAAACATGTAAGTTAAACACTGCCAATGACCTTAACAATAGTTCATATTCTAAAAAGATGATTTTTTCTAATAGAGATGCTCTTTTCATGAGTAAAGTTAAGGATTGCAGTGAAATTTGCCATTGAGAAATCTGAGCTCAAAAGATGTAGAAAGCATAAGTGATGGCTCCTCACTTAATGCTGGCACTGATTAGTCTCACTGTAAAACCTCACAACAACGCAATAAACTATGTCAATTGTAATGGACGACTTGTTTATGACTCTAATCAGTCTTATCACATACAAAAGATGGGGCCTTGGTATTCCGGATCTGCAAGAGAAAAAGGGTATCAAAGAACAAAGTGCAAAGACGAGGAAAAACATATAATTGTAGCTTCATCTTTGTTAAAATCAACAGTGAAAAGATTCTCTTTTGAGTAGATTCAACAAATGAGCAACAACCTGAAGGCTTTTCAACATATCACTGCAAAGTACCAGTTTCAGCCATTTATATTCAAAGAAAACAAAAAATGAGCAATGCCAATTTTTTTGGTAACTCCTACTTTTGAAGATATTGTGGAGTTGAACCACTTTAAACCACCAATAAAATGGAGTTACACTCTTCAAAATCTGAGATTGTAGTTTAGACTTTATCATATGTGTAACTTAAGCTTTCTAGCATCTAATATCACTCTGGAAATGCTAAGAAAGCTGACAGATATGGGCTTATAGGCTTACCTTCAACAACAACCTGGCATCCAGCGCTGACCAAGGCCGAAGCATTAAAATGGTTCAACTCATTCTATATTGCATATGGGAATGTCAATAACAAGGTTTTGAATCCTCGTAGTACCTGGCCAAAGGATATCTCTTTACATATTGTCTAACAAGATCAGAAATATGAGAAAATTCCATGTTGGCAGGCCTTCATTTTATCCAAGCGATCATTGTCAAGAAGAGAACCCTTTAGAATCTCTATGAAAAATTAAATAGACAAAAGCTGGAAGAAACCATACTTAGCATAAATAAAACTTGTATGGCTAGTAACAAACCTGAGACAGTAATTGGAATAGCGCCAAAACTCACCTGCTGTTTCATAGCATCTGTTAAGCATAAAAATAGTACAGCCTAAGGTACAAACGAATTTCACAGGCTCAGCGATACATTTCCTTCAATCATCTCGATCGATTTCTTTCATCTCTAGCCCTATTCTCAACTATGCATACTCTTTTCCTCGATGGGAGCCCTACGAGTTGTGCCATAAATGAATCAAACGTAATGAGCAAAAATTTTGGCGGTGGATTTGGGCAATGTGAGAGAGTTTCGGTGCCCAAGATATTAGAAGTAAATGAAGAACGCTGGACACACACGAGCAAACCTCATTTTGTATTTTTAATATATGTGCCATATAGATGCAAGGATAGTGTCTCGAAGTTATAAAGATACGTTTCTAAACGTGAAGGATCTATAAATCTCCTTGTTATGAAGGCAAAGAGATGATGTGGAAAAGGGTAAAGTAATAAAGGAAATGACATGGCATTCTTCTTAGGAAGACGGTTGGAGGCCTCATTTTTTCTCTAATGTTTTTTTCTTCTTTGGACAGTCTTCTTCTGTCTGCACAGGAACAGAAATATCAGCACTTTTGTCATGTCTATATGTTATGTGAACAAGTATAGAAACTTGGTCTGTATGCCAGTGCATTGACTGGGGCTCATTCTGGATCTTGATGCTGTAATTTTCTGCAAAGTCAATAACGTATACAATTGTATCTTCCGAAATGATGATACACAATCGCTTAAACTGATTGGCCTGCCAATGTGCTATGTAATTGTGTGGAACAAAATCTGATATTACCTTCTTCACATCCTCTTGAAACTCTTTGGGACTTCTATCCTTCTGTACTAATCTTAAGACATGTTTGTACCTCAAAGCCTTTCTTGATCCCCTCAATTCTCCGTCCCGTCCACATGTTGCTTTTCAAATGTCTTTCAAGTAACTAGTAATGAACCCGTGCCATCCATTTCCTATGGACATTTTCTAATTCTATCCAACCCACAATTTTTACACGCCAACATCAAGCGCTATGATCAAACCACTCCTCATCATCACCTTTGCCGTACCACCACTTGTCTCCATAAATCACCGGGTGCACTTGATTGTATGCTCCTTGGCTGCACATTCGGGCCAGGGCCACAAATATCACGCTGGCGGTTGCAATTGTCATGAACTCCACCCGAAGTTTCTCATGCCGCTCAATCCCTCGCATGATGTATTCAAATTTCAAGTGGTAGATGCAACAAAGATGTATGCCTTTCACGATCCTCCTTACAAAACTCGGTTTCAACCTCTCAAAAGTCCGCAATGCAATTTTGATATCGTGGATTCTCCTCTCTAAACCCCGAGGTAGAATTGCAACTACAGGAAATCGTGTGAATGCCAAATAAATGCTACATATAATGAACCCTAAAATAGGATGAATACTTACTTGGTGACTTCAAGAAGGTGAATTGATGTTCCATCTTTATTCCCGCCTCTCGATACATACCTCCTCACATCTTTCTTGTATGGAGAAACTCTTGTATTCTCTGCCTAGAACTTGAGAACAAAATTCTATTGTAATCTAACATGCTATCCATCCGCTTCCTCCTCCCTAACATTGACCAAGGTCCTTCCCCTTTGTTAGCTTGCACCCTATTTTGAAAAGCATTTGAAATTGTTTTTCCGGGGATCTTTGAGCAATCCGCCACTTATGTTTCGCTCATAGGCTTGACACCATTTGTACCGCCTTTTGCCATTATCATTATCGGTGGACTTCCTTGCACTGAAGCATGTCATGATTCCTCTCATACTTATGTTCTTGCATTGTTTCCTTCAAATTCTTCACTATTTGCTCGGCCATAGTAACCTGCTTTATAGAAGCAATTGGTAAATCCCTTGCCCTCCAAAGAAGACTGTCAAGGATAGGGCCTTTGTCATTGTCATCAACATTTGTACTAATTTGGTTGAATACTTCAAAAATTTCTCCTGAAATTTCTCTTATTCCTCATGGGTCACCGCCTCAATTTCTTATTCTTCTTTGAAGGCAAATCTTTAGAAGGGGAATTCTTCTTCATTGCTACCTTCTTTGCATACAATCTCTGCCTCTGATCTCTTTTCCTTGCTGCATCAATGGCTTTGTAAAGTGAACGGGGAGAGGAATTGGGTTTCATCTCTCCCGGATTTCTGTGTATTGCAAAATTGGTGAGGGCAAATTGTTGAATTTCGGTTCAGGCAATTCTTGGAAACAATTAGTCACTCCATTTTGCTTGAATTCAAGATGGGTAAGCCCGCCATCCACGAATATGGCGGGCTACAGGCATTCATGTTTCCGGCACCATTCAAGCTCATGATTCTCTCAAATTGTCATTTGATCTGCCAAGACCCTACATGTCAATTGATCAATCACGCACGTCGTGTTTAAAACACGCCGATTTTAAGCACTTGTAAGCGGCGTCTGGACGGTGATTTTTGCTACCCAGTACCGATTTTGCACCCTGTCGTGTTCCCGAGACACCGGCATAAATGGGTAGAAGCGACTACTCATAAACGTCTAGACGGTTTTGCCCAGTTGGTTAAGGGCATGTCGGTTAGGAACGTTACAATTTAATAATCGCAGCTTGAAAGGAAAAAACATGGGCCCACTACAACATTGTCTTAGGCCGATCACGATGAATGGGCCGTGCTACACAAATCTTAGTAATGCCATTGGTTAGAGCATGTTGCAATAAGTCCTATCTCATTAGCAATAGCAGAAATGAACTCAGAATCCTGAAACTCTGGAGGAAAGTCTTCAATAGCAATCTAGAATGGAGCACATAAGGCATCTGGCTTTCGTGGAAAAGAGCCAGAAACATACTGTTGATACAATAAGAAATGTTTCCACAGAGGATCAACACCTCGTTCTATAAGTTGAGCCGGTGCTCAGAAGACTCAAACATCAGGAGAAAACAATATTGATCTTTGGCCACGAGCTTGATAGATTGATATGCAAGAAGCCCTAATTTGCGTAGATGCCCAGATGACCAAGATCCCATGCACTTCAGATCCAAGAAGGGGCCAGTGAAGTAACAGATAACAGAGCATGCAACTAATTGCTCCACATGATGACAGAGAGCCTCGTGATTGATCTGCACTACAGGGGCTCCAAAGCACTCAAAGGTTGTCCTGCACTCCTAAACCTCATAAAAAATTTTAGCTGGTGGTAACAGTATATCCATGGAGTCCTGCTTGGCTATCGACTTTCCAGTAATCAAATTGATTTCAAATGCGTATGCTGACAACTCTGCACTTTCTTTGATGGCCTCTTCTTTGATAACTAGTAGTTTTATAGAAATCACTATATTTGCCATGCCTACACCATCAACCAAAGATCAAAAATGCCCAATTGATAGTGAGTGAACCAGTTGTTTGATGGTAAGAGTAGTTATAGTACAAGTAGTTTATAAATGCCCAATTGATAGTGAGTGAACCAGTTGTTTGATGGTAAGAGTAGTTCTAGTACAAGTAGTTTATCTCTATCCTGGGACGAAACTTATTTCAACACAACATGAAAAGAAGACGTACCTTAATGGATCCCTTCGCAAGCCATGTGGCCTAGAACATGTCAAATTGATCACAAAGTGTAGGCCTATGAGTATTAGGCTGCTTCTAACCTCGGAATAGTAGATGTGGCCCGATTTGGGCTTTGGATGATCAAATTTAATGTGTTTCTTCCTTGTAGTTGTGAGCATAGCAGATAACTTGGGGATAGTTACGGGCAAATTACCTGCTTGCAGGTTTAGGCCAGTCAAAGAGAATATCTGGGTATATATCGACATATACCTGGAATATGCCTAATACCCCATGAGGGAGAGTTTGGCCTTTATTGACAACCCAAGAAAGTGCACCACGTTTTGTGAACTTTCCCCGGTTTTGTGACTTAAAGCTGGTTTAAACATTAACGCAGGAAAAGTTAGCCTATAGCAGATTGGCAAATATATTTTTTTGAGTACGTAGGAAGTCGATCTGCCTGCATTATTTTGCGACAGGTGGATTCTGAGCCTAGGGAATATGATTCTCTGCACCGAACTCTCTGATTTATTAGGGTTGTGTTGTTGGCATGCATCCTAATGCTTGCCAAAGGAGCTGCCATATGGATTAAGGCGCACTGTCATAACATTAGACGTTGCTATCCAAAGATGAATTCTCAGACTTCAAGCTCCATGAATCTTTCCACAGATATGCAGTCTGTCCTTACCACCATGTCTAAAGTATATGGCGATCCACCAAGCGTTTCTTCATCAACATGGCGCCCTTTGGCTTATGCTGAATCAAAGCCTCGTTATCTGTGGACAGATGCATATGGGGTCTGCAACTACATCACTCTCTACAAGGAATCTGGAAGCACTATGTTCCTGGATATGGCAGATAGTCTGATTGAAGATGTTCATAATACCCTAGGAAGGCATCGAGGTGGAGGTGCTCGGCTTGGAGACTCTACAAAGGAAGAACCTTTGAAAGGAGGTTTGAGAATTGGCAAGGAGGATGATGAAGGCCAACCAGATGGAGATGGGCAGTATTTTCATTACTTGACAAAATGGATGTTTGGTAGGTATTTCTTACAGTTACATTTTGCATGTGTATGATAAGTCATGTATATGATGTTATTCGTTTGGTGCTTTCAATTTAGGGGTGCACTTTCACAAAATGTTCTTTCGTTGGTATCTGAATATGATCTAAGAAACATATTTCTTTTTTCTTGCCCTCAATAGCATTGAATCGGATGAGCATTGTCCGGGATGAGGAGCACTACAATGATCTAGCAATTCAGCTTGCTAAAGCTGTGCACCCTCATTTTGTCTATAATAAAGACAGGGACAGACCACGGATGTATTGGAAGATGAGTATTGATTTATCAAAACCCTGGGTACCTTCAGAAGGGTAAGGCTATTGCCATTTTGCATCCATGTTATATATCAGACCTTGTTTTTAAATAAAATCATTCAGTTTTATTGTCCTCCTGTTGAAATAGCTGTAAAGATGTTTTTTTTTTATTAATTGTCCTTTAATTTCTACATTCCTAAAGCTAGGGTTGTGGTGCTGTAATTTGACATAGAAATCTGGATCCCTTTGATGGGTACATGACTTACCGGCTACTGGATCATCGAAGCAGTAGATTAAAAGGTGCCCTAGACACAGAAATTTCTGATATGTGGAAGATGGTGAAAAATAAATACTCTTCTTATAGGAGCCAAGATCCATTGGATTTGGGTGAAACTCTGTGGATATGTCATTGGTTTCTAGAGGAAGATGGATTAGGCAGAGAAGAATGGGCAGTGAAAGTAAGCAACATTGCATTACAGATGCTTGGTGAGTGCATTTACAAGGTTTTGAAAAATAACCTTTTAGTTTTTTGCTTATGGGTTTTGCATTGTTTTTTAGAGCTTCTTTACGAAACTGGCCATTTCTCTTCATTTGGCTTAGCCTTTCGAGAATTTGGAACTACTATTGGCGTCCAAGTTAATCAGCTTGCATCTCCAGCTTGGAGAAGACGGGTGAATGAGATAAATACTTATTGGAGCAACAAGCTGTTTTCCAGAGATAATGATATTACCCCTGTCATGTATTGTACCAGTTTGAATCCAGGAGCAGTTAGGAATCGTTATCTTTGAAGTATGGATATGGCTGTAGATGTATCGTAAGTCGATGTTGTGTGGATATGAATGTATATATCAAGTGTCGGACTATTGTGTGTAAGGGTGTTCCAAAGTCTGTATCTTCCCTAGTTTGAAGGCAGAAGGATTATCCCCGCTTATTGTATCCTTTTAGCATATGTTTGGGGCTTTGGGCATTGAAACTAAATTGCAACGTATATATTACGTCAGGCAGCAGCTTTGAGCATTGAAACTTGTATATACTACGTCCGGCAGCAATTATCGAGGTCAGCAGTTACGTCATCACCACATGGTGACGTGGATCAGGACTCAAAACGGTCCCTTAGGGTAATTACACACCAATGGTTATCTTAGCTTAAAAATTAAAATTTTAAGATAACGGCGTTCACACCTGTCTCGTTAATCATTTCCGTTAAAATCAAGGGGGTTAAGGTTTAACGTAGCTGGTTAAGTTAAATTTTAATTTAATCATGATTCATACACGTTTTAGTTATGCTAAACCCTAACAGCAGGTTAAAATTATTAACAAAATAGGTTGTAAATTTATCCCCACAAAAGAACGCGGTTAACCCCATTCACGGCGACAATGGCGGCGACGCCATAGCTGGTCCTACCGAATCTCTCCACCATTCAATCTTCTCTTTTTGTCTTATTTTCGCCTCGGGGTATGTTCTCAATCCTTTTTTTTTCTTTGCATTCCATTTTCTCAGTAAACACTAGCAGTATTTCGTGTTTTTCATTTTTTTCTTAGTTTCAAATAGCCAGCAGTCTCATGCAGCAGAAAGGGAATGTCCTTCTGTTTCCCTCCCGGAATTACACCCTGAAGTCTTTTCACTTTAAATTCAAACAATCTCTTCTTATTCTTGATCTCAAATTCATCAAAGACTCGCTCCTTATGAAAGACAAGACAAAATGTTTTCTTAGCTGCGTTTTGAGAAAACAAAATGTAATGTTTTTGGGTATTTGGCCTTTTAAACCGTGGCCTCGGGCTTTTTTTTAACCTTGATCCTATACAAATCTTTGCTTTGGATTTTCTTAGTTGCTCCTTGAGAGCTTTGCTCCAGTAACCCTCTCCCTCTGAAAGTGCAAGGCGAGATCTGCAGCATATTTTATGGCCTTATAACGCTCAGTGGTTCTCAGAATTTCTGCGATTAGCTTAGAATTTCTGCGATTACGGAAAGCCAACAAGTGCGGTGATGGATTAGAGCAATAGTCCTCCATAGCCAAATTAACAAAACAGGTTTAAATGAAATCGTGCTTGATTCTTCACAAAGGAGCGATTCCAAATGGCATTCCATCTATAAACATAAGCATTCCATCTATAAACATAAGATCTGATGCTTGATTCCAAATGCCCTCTGAATGAACACCTGTAAGATGCAACGTGGTAATTTTCTTCTGAAGTTTCTTCTTAAGATGAACATTCAGAAGTGCAACGTGGTAATTTTCTTGGGTATCCACAGGTTGTATCCACAGGTTGTATCCACAGGTTGTATGCACAAGTCAAGATTTTTGAAACTGACAGTGGAAGGGGTTCATATGCGTTCCTGGAACTCAAGACGAAGTAGAAGAATCATCCAAATCTCCAAATCTGGCATCTCCAAATATCTTTTGTGGATTGATGTTTAGATGTTATTGAAGCGTAACGAATTTTTTTTGGTCACCGACTAAGGACATGAGGCATTTTTGGGAACTTATAATCTATGTTTTGTAAGCATGTGCAAAAGCTAAGGTAACTTTCTTAACGACATAAATTGAAGTAAATTGCGTTCATAAAACACGCTCCAGTCAATTAGATAATCTGGACAAAATGGATATCCTGTTATGAGACATCAAAAAATACTGTTAGTATGCTGTTTGCTAATGCTAGACATTTGTGGTAATGCAAATGACAAATGTTATTTTCGGATTTTGAACCTCTGTGGTAATATGGAATTAGTTTGGATGCAAAGTTGAGCATGGAATTGTTTCTAAAGCAGGGATTTAATTCTGAACATGGATATATTGCCATTGTATGTGATCGTTACTGAGCATAGATTTAAATCCATTGCATAGTAACCCTAAGAAATATAAAGAAAGGATGTTGCGTAAGCGACTTGTAAATTGAGGGGTGCAAGTTGCTTTGTCTTGGCAGGTACAGAAGGTTTGGGTTATAGACTGCTTGGGACCACTATGAAACTTGCTGTGAATGTTTTGACTCTTGCGGATTAGTTAGGCTAATGTGGCTTAATAATTGACTTTTTGATTTTATGACTAGCCACAAACAAATAACCAAAACCCTTGAGGCATGAATTCGGATTTGGAGCGGCGAGGGTTTTTAGCAACTCTGCATCTACAAGTGGGGAGTCTGCTCCTGGATTTGGAGTAGGCAACGATTATCAGCAGTCTAATTCAGATGCTTCTTTTAAAGTAGGCGACTCATCTCAAAATTCTAGTTCTGGTGGTTGGTAACAACAGTTTCGCTATAATATACTCAATGGCATGCACAAGATGATAGTCAAAAGCCCACACATTCATGGCTTTTACAAGTAATAGCCTTTCCGATTACAGAAAATATTAGTGCATCTGTGGAACTGAAGTTGATTGTGAGCGTACAGAAGTTGGTCCATATGAGAGTGCACCAAATGCAGTGGTAAGTCCTAGGTAAAGATGGAATGCACACCATCAAATCTATAACAAACATGACATGCATGTAATCATAATCTGGATTGAAGTGGCATGCTGCAGACATCAATGCCCTTGATTCAGGATCAGTGTAGCAAAGGTAAATAATGATTTCTTTCACTCTTTATATCTTTGTTATGTGGCAAAAATATGTGAATTGGATGTTGCAGCTTCATGTCTAACCCCTCGCGAAAATCCTTTCAGATAATCCTTTCAGATAATCCTTTCGTGGAAGCCAACTTTTGAATGAAATGATTAGAAGTGTGTTAACCTTCAGACCTAGTCAATGGTCACTAGGGTCATGGGAGGCTTAGAAATGAAATGGCACATTTTTAATGGAACGTCCTCCTTAATTAAAACGAAAATTGGGGTAGTTCCATAAGTCTTACGTCTCGTGGAAGATAGAAATGGTGAGTGAATTGATGGTTTAATGGTGTTGGGCTCTTGTATTTGAACTCCATGGTTAAGCATCCGAAAAACAACAACAGTTGTATTTTTACCAAAAAAAAACAAAAGGGTGTAATTTTCTTTTCACAAGAATTTGTGGTGGTGGTGGTTTAAGGGAATGTCTGGTGTGAATGCGTTTTTAACCAATTATGTTATGTTATTATATAACATAACTGAATAGGTGTGCATGCATCTTAACGGATACGTTATATTAAAAATTAACATAACAGTTTACATGCGTATTCAGTTTTAAATGAAATCCGTTAGATTAATATTAAGATAACCAAAGGTGCGTAAGACACATTATGTTAACCTTAGTTTAAGATAATAAAAGAGGGGTTAAAATCTATTTTTTAAGATAACATAACCAATGGTCTGAAAGTGCCCTTAGAACATGACCTTTACTTAACCATTGTGAGCCATGGTTGGGGATAAGTTTGTATATCACGGTCATAATCAAGTTACGCGCGCGCACACACACACCCCCCTAAAAAACAAACCAAAACCACGTAGTAGTATACAATTATTTTGAGATTAAAGTCTCGAAAAGAAAAGTAGATGTAAAGAAGCCATCTATTTTAACTACGGGCAATAAAGGAATTTGAAATTATACAGTCAACAACTATAACTAGCAAGAAGCACACAAGAAGGCTTCAACACAGTAAGACTTGTTAGATTTTTATTTAGGCTTTGGTGGCCATTGGTGGCTAAGCTTTTTCCTTTGTATTTCATTTTATTCAACATTTTCTAGTTGTGAAATTTTGCTTCTTTAGGGCGAAATCACACTATGGGACAGACATCCTATCACACTTAGGGTGCTAAAATACAGTCAGCGTTTTGGCACCCTGAGTATTTTAGACGGGACGACATTGCTTGCGAAAAATCCATGTAATCAAGCTTCTTCCTTGATTGCATTCCTAATGAATATCCTCATGATTTGCTCATGCAAAGCTTTTGGCATTAGCTTTTAGTATTAGATCTATTTTTTTTTTTCAGATCAAGGGCCAGCGAAATTAGATAATTAGATAATTGTAGTCTCGGAGATGGAGGAGGTCACGGAGCCCATTGCGTCCTTGGCTATGGAGGCCCAGCCAGGCCTGGCTATGGAGGTCCGCATACTTTACTGCCTTACTACTTTGAGCTATGGTGTCTGTTCCTCAAACCCTTTGCTGGTTTGCCTTTTTTCCTTTTCGATCCCTTCGTTGTTTTGCCGTGTTTTTGGCTGAAGGCTTGAAGAAAAAGAACAGAGTTCCTTCCTTCATCCATTTTTTCGCACTATTTCCTTCAAGTTCGTCCTATTATTCCAATCTTTTTTTTTTACGTTGATAGAAGTGTCGGACATTCTAGAGGCCGTGCCCGTGACCCTCCCTTTTAAAGCCCATGGTCAGGCGCATGATTTGTCGAAAGATTAAACATGGATTACAAGGTTGCCGGTGGAGATCAGATTTTTTTATTGATCAAATTGGAGCTTCTGACGATTATAAAAAAGTTACATCGCTTTCAAAATCTAATGAGATTTGACATCCAAGATAATCGATGCTTCATAAAGAATTAACAATGGCGGTGACTCTGTGCCATTCTGTTTTAGATCCTGATACAAAGCTTCCTGGCAAATGACATAAAAGTCTTTATAAAATATTTTGACATGATAGTGTGACATCGACTAATGGTAGAACCATTTCTGGGCTCAACGCCTGCCTAAACTTGCCACATATTCATTTAGGCTTTGCCGTAGTGTGATTCTAGCCTTAGTTGTGAAATTTTGCTTCTTTTTTTGTTGTGATTTCGTATCATTTATTGATGGTTTGTTATTATTCGATAATTAATCAGTTTATTTTGTTCTCCCATGCCATTCCGGTGCTTTAAACCAAGCTTGAGGCACGAACTATACAAAAAGCTCGACAAAAATTAATTTGCTCTCCAGAATTACAAATTGGATATAAACACTAATGTACATCATGCTTTATCTTACAGAAACTTGCCGAAGCATCCACATTACAGAGAAATCCTTTTCACATGATCAAGAACCCTGTTTATTTCATGAGTCATGATAGAAAGCTTGTTGAGCATCTGCATAATGCATCCCAGTGGCACTGCTTATAGGAACAAAATGAGGTTATCTACAATATCTAATAACATATTATGGGAACCTGTCAATGGCATGTTTTGATGATGCCAAGGTGACCATTTTTGTGCAAGAACTATTAATATTATGACGGCAAAGATTTTACCTTTGCAAATGTCTGTGATCTTCTTGCATGGGTTTGTTGATCAGCAAATTTGGAGAATAAGCTGGAGCAGTGCTCCTCCTACTCACATCCTACACAATGCATCCCCAATGTTAAATTGAAACCTACTGCAACTATAAATTATATTGTTCCATTAACATCTGTTTCAAAAGGCATATGAAAAAAATTCAGGGACCTCAAGATCACTTGGATTGATAGAGATTAGAGATACATTTCACGTGGCATCGACATTGTGGAATAAAGTATGACATTTGCACCTCAGCCTAAAATGAGATTTCTTTTGAACATTAGAATAGGTCAAAATGGAACAATGTGAGACAGTTAGCTTTTTACTTCAATATGATGCCTAAATTTATATTCTATCACAAATTTGAAGGAGATATACTTGATTCTCGTGAAAATTATCCAATAAATAGAGAGCATGCTTGACAGCTTCCCATCATTGCATATCTTACATGGCCGACCTATTTATTCCATGCACATGTCCTTGGTTTATGGACGTTCCTAAATGGCTAACTAGAACTACACATCTTTCCAGATAGGTCTACCAGTTCATGGACAATTAAAAGAGAGAAATCAATGCATATATGGACGTCTATTGATGACAACAGTTGGACCTTCCTAAATGCCTCAGGATACTTGCCCCTTGAAATGCAAAGCTTTTCGATAACTATGAACAACGCCCATAGCTTGTTCAATATTTTACATTGACTCTGTATACCCTTGCATCTCAATGAGTAGTCGTGAATGCACATCAGCAAGCTCTATGCATTTCTTTACATCTTCAATGATGATATTCAGCAAGCCCATTTCACGCAATACATTCTTATCCTGAACATCAAATGACAATAAGGACTTCAAGGAAACTAGCCATGTTCAGTAGAAAAAAGTGATAGAATGCATAAATCCTGTACAACAAGATAGTTTGCTGGTTCCAGCTAACAGTATCAAAAGTTGATCAAGAACTTCAATTTGCAGCCTTAGATTCCCATACTTCAGAAATATAACTTGAACAACTTGTGCGGCAAAAATATCTCATACTTTGTTGTCTCTTCCGGCTCTTTCACTGTTGCTACCGATGCCATCACATAATCATCTAGGATAAGTGTTTCTTTATGCCAGTACCAATAGTGGAAGCTAAGTCTGAAGTTTGTAGTGCATGAGCACGCTGATTATCACTCCATTCTTCCATAACTCAGATGATGAGAACTTTAATGCCAATTGCACCAGCAAATGATATCCATGTGATTTTGAAAATCTTCATGATGTTTAGTACCACTAGCTCCTGCAATAAAAGAAATAGACCATAAACAAATTATTGTTCTAAAACCAATATTATTTTGGATGTCATAAAAGCACAAGATATCTACAACTGAGAGTACGATCATTGTTATTGACGGAAGTCTTACCTGGTCTGTAAGACAGCTGAATATAATCAAGCAATAAGGAGATTACTCCAACTACATAAGCGAGGTGTTTATTTTTTTTTTCATAATCTTTCACAGCCTTTAGAAGCAACTTTACCTAAGATTTGGTACTAGCAAGAAGTCCAACACCAAATTTTGTTGCCATATTAAATGTTAGCTCTGATACCAAATGAAGATATAACGATCAAATACTTATTCTAGCTAGCATTTCCAATTCTTATTGCACACTTATGATAAAGAAAACCCTTTGAATGGGGTATACATTAATATGGCAATATCACGGTTACAATACTCCAATACCCTTAACACTATAGTTAAGGTATTGACTGATATACTATAGCTAGGTTGACTTGAAAGCCCAAGTTCTAATTCGATGAATTAGGCTTCGTCTTGATCTTCAGTCTTCAATCCGACACTACTACACAAATTACCATCGATTGCATCTGTTATATAAGAATCTGCGCGACCGATTCAGTAACTTGATTATCAGCCTATGTAACGAGATATATTGCAGAGTTCCAGAATCTATCAAGCCCTAGCCAAAAGTTCGAGCAAATTATAGAAAATATTAGAAATATATCTGTATCTTGAGTATTTCAAAGTCCAACATTGATTTTCCAACATTTCGGCATGAACCTTTTGTGAAAGACGTTCGCTTTGGCTGCCCATCTTCAGCTAACAACAATCCATCAAAACTATGGGCAGAGTGGAAAAATAACTGCTCAAATTTCCAAACCCAACTCACCTTGTGTGAAAGCCTAGCAACCTGCAGCACAGGGAAAACTTCTCCAATATGTCACATTTCTCCTCGTTCTGCAGCATTTTCCATTGGGTGCAGGGAAAGACAGAACCATCCTCTCTTATAACAGCCTGCATGCAAAATAAAATTACATTGTAGTTCCGTACAATTGTAATTCTTCCTGCAAAAGGAAAAAAAATAGCATCACTTTGCTAAAGGCTGTAGCTTGGAAGTGAGCTATTGTAGAAGATGGTAAACTTGCAAATGCCAACATCATATTCTGCATCAAGATTCACATGACCTTTTCCTGGATTATAGAATCGAGCCTGTTTGTGGTGCAGCTCTCTTGCATCACAGGGGAATAGATAATTTTACCTATTTAAGTCATAAGGAAATCTTAAAAAGAAAATCAAAGACAGATCTATTGCTACACATGAGAAAAAAATGCAGTGGGTTTACTAAGTAAAATCTACACACAAGCCCATAAGCATAGAAGATTATATTATAATCATGCAAAAGAAATGCAGATGAGTTCTCTTGCTCAACAACACCAGCATCATGGCAAGGCTTCCAAACTCAAACCCAATGATGAGAAATGGGAAATGATTTATTGACATTAAGGCAGTGCTCAGGAGGCTAATTTGCATCAGATTTTGACTCTAACAATGCCAAGAATATATATGATTGTGCAATTGATCGTTTGAAAGATCTCTCGTCGAAATAATACTTCGCAAAAACAAGATGCAAAACAGCTGCAAAGCCTAATGAATTATGCATGGAGTTGGTAACAATTTTTACCACTTCTCAAAACGAAATGAGGACCAATTACCCTTCAAGTTGCTCACCCTGTGTCATGCTCTAGTAGCATATACCTTGTATAATTTATGCCTCTTCCAGTAGCCTCTCCAACAAATCCTCTTGCACATAAGATAATGTCTGCATGTGAGAATTATGCACATGTTTTCTAAGCTGTTCAACGGATATGTTGCAGACCTACTTGTGCATTGCAAAAGAAGCAAATGAAAAGAGATTAAAGGCAAGATCAATATGAAACAAATGACAAGGCAAGATCAAATATCAACTTACAAAGATGACTCAAGGAAAAGGATGTTTGCATCTGTGAGTTGCCGTCCAAGAGGCCTTTACCATACATGGCTTTGAGAGGACCTTATAACTGTTAATTTGATAGAAATGGTTTTGCAGAACGTCCAGAGATTTCACATTACCAAAGCTCTCAAACGTTGCCTTGCCAGTTACCCGGTTCGAACATCCGCGATCCAGAACGTACGAGACCGCCAGTTTACAGGGAACAATAAGTTTGGAGCAGTCACCGGCATATCCTAGGTATACTCCAGCATATACCTAGGATATGCCACAAACCCATATAAGCATGGGTTTGCCCCCTAGGGGCAACCCAAAAAACTACAAAATGCCTCTATAAGTTTTGATAATTACCAAAATGGCCCTATGTGGTTTAAAATAAATTTGAAATACATAGGGGCATATGGTAATTATTATAACTTGTAGGGAATATCTAGCATAATAATAGGAATTATTTTTGTGTTTTTTTACACTTTCCAATATGATTTTGCTATGTTTAGTGGTGTATTCGAGTGGATGTACTAATGCATACATCTAGAGTGCACAAATGCTTTTGTTATTTTTTATGGCAGTTCCCAAAGTTTTAATGCTATTAAAAAACTGCATGGTCCATAACTCCTATCCCAGTTCTTCAGGCATCATACGGATCCAAACACACATTGATTGACTATTCTCAGACTATCATCTCGCTAAAGCATGCATGTATTATCGTTTTTGGGCCCTTTGATCGTGGCACATTTCGTAGGATATTCCCACTCCAGAAATCTTGTTCGCCATCTGGGGTCTTTGTCGAGTCAAACTGGCCCATGTAATACCTTAATTAACCTTCCAAAATCATATGTAACAAAACTACTGTTTTTGATAGGGCACACATTATCATCTCATATCTCCATGGATTTCTTCCCCTCATATCGACACTGAGAATGTGGAGACAAAAAATTTCGTCTTGAGGAGTTGCATATCTCTAGAGCCGATCTCACTCGTCCAACTTGCATCCAAGGCAGATCTGAAAGGTCCAATAAGCATGTCTTATGGAATATGCCAATTCCTCATCCCACAGGATTTGGCGTTTGAAGGTTTCATCGGCAGAGCATGAGGATTTAGAAAAGCAGTCATCGAATAACAGGCGTTTGAAGGTTTCATCGGCAGAGCATAAGGACTTAGGAAACATAGAACAACAAAAGGTTAACGTAACTAGAAACAGTGTTTACCTGCTTCTGCAAGAATGCGAAAGAAGAAAAAGTTTGGAATGTGTAAAGCGTGTCCAATCTCTGATGGTTCATAGTGGATTGGACTCAGTTGCCGTATTGAATGATCACTTAATTCGGTTATTTGCTTGCCACCAAAAATTGGTGGAAGCAAATGAAGCTTTCAATAAAATGGCAAACCCCAGTTCATATTCATGGGCAGCTGTTATCTTGGCAAATACAAGATTGGGTCATGGTGAGACAGCTCTCGATTTGTATGATGAGATCGGATCTTGTGGTCTTCAAAATAACACATACATCTATGTTGCGGCTCTCAAATCATGTGCAATTACAAAATCACTTGTACAAGGAAGGACTATTCATCACCATATCTTCACGAGCAGGCTCCAGAAAGATGTTATAGTGGGGAATACACTGATTGATATGTATGCTAAATGTGGAAGCCTTGAGGAGGCATGCCAAGTCTTCAAAAACTTATCAAATAGAGATGTTATATCATGGAATGCAATTATTGCAGGGCATGCCCAGCATGGAGACTGTTTCCTCGCTGTGCATTATTTCCAAAATATGCAGCAAGAGGGCATAAAACCAGATGTGGTATCATGGAATGCAATGATCACAGGATATGTGCAGAACGAGGATTGTCCGATGGCATTAGAATTTCTCCAAAAAATGCAACAGAAAGGCACAATTTCAGATTCAGTGACCTTTCTGAGCAGCTTAAAAGCATGTGCAAGCATGGAAGCACTATGCGAAGGAAGAATTATCCATGATAATATCATCAAGAAAGAACTGCAATCAAATGTGGTGATTGCAAGTACACTTGTTGACATGTATGCTAAATGCAAGTGCTTGGATGAGGCACAACAATTGTTTCACAACCTATCTAGCCGGAATATTGTATCTTGGGGTGCAATGATTGTGGGGTTTACACAGAATGAGGAGGGCAGCCTTGCACTAGAATGGTTTAGGAAGATGCAACAGGAAGGTCTAATGCCAAATGAAGTTGTATTTTCAAGCATTTTAAAAGCCTGTGGTAATGTTGGAATAATAGAGCAGGGCAGGTTTATCCATGAGCAGATAATAACTAGCAGGTATGGCTCAGATATAACTATAAGAAATGCCTTAGTTGATATGTATGCCAAATGTGGGAGCTTGGAGGAGGCTTGCAAGCAATTTGATATGTTGTTAGATCCAAACACAGTGTCATGGAATTCTATGATCATGGGTTATGTTCAGAATGAGCATGCATTTCTAGCTTTAGAATGCAGTGGCAAAATGCAGGAGGAAGGTTTAAGGCCAAACGTTGTTACATTCTTGAATGTCCTAAAGGGATGTTCTAACACGGGCGCATTAGTGGAAGGACGATACCTACACGAAAGGATTGTTTGCTGTAGGCTACAATCAGATTTAGCTATGGGAAGCACACTTATTGATATGTACTCAAATTGTGGAAGTCTAGACGAGGCATGCCATGCCTTCTCTATATTTCAAAGTCATAATATCGTGTCTTGGAGTTCAATGATTACAGGATATGCTCATTATGGTGAAAGCCTTTCAGCTGCACAATGTTTTGAAAACATGTGGCATGAGGGCATAAAGCCAAATGAAGTTTCACTCACCAGTATGCTCACAGCTTGCAGTCATGCAGGATTAGTTGATGAAGGTCATTGGTATTTTAAATCTCTGAAAACATTCCGCAATATTACACCAACTATTTCTCATTGTAATTGCATGATTTATCTATTGGGACGTGCAGGATATCTGATTCAGGCAGAATGCTTACTCAGAACTACTATGCTGACAAATATTGTGGGTTGGCAGATCTTGCTCAGTGCATGTAGAATGCTTGGGAACTTTGAGCTAGGGACACAGTGTTTTGATCAAATTGTCCAGCTGGAAACTTGCTGTGCTGCTGGATATGTGCTCATGTCAAACATATATGCTGGTTCTATATAACTGAATCTCCAAAGAACACATGCCAAAAATTTACAGATAAAACATTCCTTGCGTCTTCTCAAAACTGCTAAGCATGAACTCAGGACACCGATTTTCTTTTTTCTTTTTTTTATGAGGGATGAATAATAGCATATGTTTGAGTTCAAAATCGCACCAAAAATGACCAAAATATATACTTAATATCCATTCAATCATTAGGCCTAGGCATTTTATTCAGTAAAGAGACGTTTTAATAGTTTAAAGTTACTACGGCAACATACAATGCTTATCAAGGCAAGATTTTTAGGGTTCAAATCAAATATGGCAGTTTTGAACATACAAGGCAAGCCGCTCAACCCAAGGCGGCCGTATCATTATGAAGAACGGAACAGATGATGCTGCTAAAACGAAGTCAATATCCCACGATAAGCAGAAATACAGCCTACTCTCTCTTACAGAAATGCGAAACAGACAGGGACCGAGACTTAGTGAGGAATGTACAATGCTATATGATCAACAGTGGATTGGACTCGATTTCTGTTTTGGGTGACCATCTCATTCGGCTCTTTTCTTCCTTTGGATATTTGGTTGAAGCAAATCAAGCATTCAACAGGATTTTAAAACCAAGTGTACACACATGGTCTGCAATTCTGTTTGCAAATGCTAAGCTTGACCATGGGGACGCTGCTTTGGAAATCTATTTCAGATTGCAACAGGTTAGGATAAAAAGCAATAAGCATGTTTTTCTTGCTGTTCTTAAGGCATGTACTGTAGCCACACTCATTATGCATGGAAAGATTATCCATGAAAATATATTAGGAAATGAGCTACAATCAGATGTTATTCTGGGGAGTGCACTGATTGATATGTATGCCAAATGTGAACACGTTGATGGGGCCTGTAAAGCATTTGTCAATTTGCCAGATCGTGATATTGTCTCATGGGGGTCAATCATTACAGCATTTGCTCAGAATGAGGAAGGCTTTCTAGCCCTTGAATCTTTTGAGCAGATGCAGCGGGAAGGTATAATCCCAAATGAAATAACATTTTCAAGCACCTTGAAAGCATGTGCAAATATTGGTGCATTAGCTCGGGGTAGGTCCATACACTGTCAGATCATGGAATATGGATTACATTCGAGTAATGTTATTGGAAACATCCTTATTGATATGTATGCAAAGTCAGGGAGCCTATATGAGGCACGCAATATGTTTTGGACCATGTCAAACAGGAATGTAGTATCATGGAACTCAATAATTGCAGGATATGTTCAGAACAACAGAGGTCTTAACGCAATCAATTGCTTTGAGAAGATGCAGCAAGAAGAGATACAACCAAATGGTGTAACAATATTAGAAATTGTTAAAGCATGTGCCAGCACAGGATATATAGAAGAGGGCAGACTAATTCATGAAAGAGTTCTAGAAAATGGACTTTGGTCAGATAATATTGGGAACAGTTTTGTTGATATGTATGCTAAATGTGGGAACCTAAAGGAGGCACAGAAAATTTTTCATGCATTGTCAGAGTACACTATCAAATCATGGGATGCAATGATAGCTGCATATGCGCTGTATGGAGAAGAGTTAAAAGCTGTAGAAAGTTTTGAAGACATGCAAAATCAAGGTGCAAAGCCAAGTAATGTAGTTTTTAATAGTCTTCTTGTTGCGTGTAGCCATGCTGGTCTTGTGGATGAGGCACACTGGTATTTTACTTTGATGACGCATTATCATGGTGTTGTGGCAACTGTTTCCCATTGTACTTCCATGATCAACCTTTTGGGCCATAGAGGATATCTTAATGAAGCAAAATGTGTACTTCAGGTTAATATACAAACTGATATACTAGGGTGGGCATCTTTGCTTAGTGCCTGCAGAATTCATGGGAATCTTGAGTTGGGAAGACACTGCTTTGATGCATTAACCCGTTTGGATTCCTTCTGCAGTGTTGGATATATCCTGATGTCAAATATGTATGCTGATTGTTTTAATGTTTCATTGAGTGAAACAAGATATAGAGACACAGGGGCTTATTAAGCCAATTGCCCGTCAACTTAAACCTATCTTACAGCTCACTTCTTTGCCTTCACAATTATAGCATACAAGAATTTGGCGCCGGCTTCGTGCACCGCTGGGAGTCGAACCCAAGTGCGACCTTCGATGCGGCAACAATGGTGTAGAGGGAGCATCAATATCGGTGCTCCCTCTACACCTTGGGCATGGCAAATGCATATAGACCAGTGCTCTTCAAGGCAAAGTTGACCTCACGTAGTGTGCAAAAAATGACCTTGATGTGCTAGAATATGGGGCAAGTCCATTGCAATAGCGATGACACGATTGCAATGATACGAAATAATTTTTGAAATTTAATTTTTAAGCATATGTTTCCACATTTAAAGTATGGGACAAAGTTTGATGGTTTTAGTGTGGCATGGAAGTTAACAATGGTCTAAATATGGCCTTTAAATGCTTTCAAAGCCCAGTGATGCAACCGCCTTAGAGGATTTTTGTCTACAAAAGACCTTAAGAAATGGTTAACGGTGGTCAATATATGACCTTTGAATACTTTCAAGGTATGCAATGGCCTTAGAGCATGTTGGTCTAAAATAGACCTTAGAAAATGGTCAACAATGGGACATTGCTCTAAATTGCTTATTGTTTCTATATATCTTCAAGTGTTGGGGCATCATGGATTACTTTGTGGACTCTATGGTTTACGTAGAATATACCATGTCTTAATATTGAATCATATAATGTGAACGATCGATGCAGAATCTGAAATGCATGCTTTGATAAATACATGGGAAGTTTTTAGCATGTTTTCGCCAATGGTGCAATATTGCATAATATGCCTAATGTTTGTTTTCAAGCAAACCTAGGGCTAAAAAAAAAACATAAATAGTGCAATGGTTACGGGTTTGCTCACCGATTTTTTAGACTGAAGCGGCTGCCCAGATGGTTTGAGCACTATCATGGAAACAATATCGTGGAAAATTTGGCCTTTGGCAAAAATAAAGCTTAGGTTTTTTTTCTGATGCTAAGCTGGCGGGAGACGACACCCTAGTTGAGGCATGTTTGCTGCAATTAGAATAAAGGCAAATGGGCTTGATTTTGCAACTATGTTACAGACATAAATAATGTGGCAGTAGCCCACAAAGTTTAGCTGCAAGAACGAACTATGGTTTCATACAAATCCGGGTGAAAGGCATAGAGCAATAGCTGCATGAAGTAAGATTGGATGCTTCAGTAAAACGGGGTGAATCAAAGCAAGCCGAGCTTGATTTTCTTTACAGCCCAGAGATTAAAAACCCATCCCAAATTGTCTCGCAAAAGCGTTTGCAGCCCTTTATGGCAGTCTACCCAAAATGGCAATTATGCTCAGCAAATTCAAACTAGTAATGTTGGAAAGGAAAGATTATCAGCCTCGTTATTCCAAAACAAATTTTCCATGGACTTTTCCTTGGGTCTAGACATAAAAAATAAGTGGATGCCTTAATTCTCAGATCTGCTTATATGCCCTGTTTGGAAAACAAAGCCTTTTGTTAACGATTTGATCTTGAAATGAGCAACCAGGCACTGGCAGATTCTGATGCGCAGAATGGGCAATTGGATGCGGGCTATGCTGCCACCCTGTGGGATGCCTCTACTCTTGCAAAGCCCAAGACAGAGCACTATCACGCTCAGATTAATCCCGGCCTTGAGCATGGACCCCATCGGTACTTGAAAGCACACATCTCTGTGAAGAAACGGAGAGCTATTGCGCCATAAGGATGGGTTCCCATTACCTCGAGAATTGAAACAGTCATTTGGGGGTGAATGGCGGGCACGGGATCCCGGGGAGGAGAGGATATGTCGGTGTTGTGAGATGCACGTGATAGAGGATGAGCACCATGCCCTCGGTGGTGCCCGGCATATGCCCATGTCCGAAAGCAAAGCACACCGATCTTAGATGCTCGACACACCGCTACATCGGGCCCTACTCGCATCACCTATGGTAGCCTTGTTGGGAGCTTACATCCTGCTGATTTATTTGGTCCGGACTTGCTCTTGAGGGGCATGGTATTTGAGAGCCTCTTGTTAGGGTTTTTCCTCCCAAGTGGGGGTTTTTCATCCCTTAGTAGGGTTCTCTTTACCTGATTACATTGTTTGTTTTTGGTGTTGGGGTTTTTGGCTTTTTTGCCTGTTCTCTGCATGTACCGTCTCATAGGCCTCTGGCCTCCGTGGACGTTAAAATAAACTTCCTTCCTTCCTTCCTTCCTTTTCTTCAAAAGCTCAAACGAATTTTGGGTCTGGGCTGTCTCAATTAAGTCGTTTGAAGCCAAACATTTATTCTTGTTTTGGCTTTTCTCTTCCTTGTCTCTCGGATTCAAGAACTCAACCCGACTCAAACTAGTTTGGGTCCGTGTCTGAGTTAAGCTTCTATAAACTTGCACGAAATGCTTAGTAACCTTACCTCTGAATTTTACAGTAGAGTTTGCAGATGGTCTGGCCAAGGATTTGTTTAATTACACCTTCAATTTTGAATCATCTTCAGGGCTTGTGATAATCGTCCACATGACCTGGTTACTGGGTTAAAAAACATGCCGGACTTCCCTGTTCTAGCCCGAAAACATCCCTGTAATAGAATTATGTGTTTGGTTTTCAAGTTTCCTACAATCAGAGGTCGAATTGGATTCATTGTTTAGAACTTACACATGGCAGAGAGGTCCGGGCAATTCTGCTTGTAGGCAGTTGTGAGTGTTTTTCCAGTTAGTAAGACGTCCAACTAAAACCCTAGAATTGACCCTCTTGACCTTCAAATTCGGCTTGCCTGGAAAATCAGCTGTGTTTGCCTTTGAATAAGGCAAATGCAAGCACATTTCTCTCTAAACAGAATTCGAGACCCCATTTTGCCTGTGGGTTAAAGATATGCAGGAGAAGGCTCCCGTAAAACTCGAATCATGGGATCAATCCACAAGCTTGACAAAATAATCACCTCGTTCAAGGAATTAGCAAATGCGGGATGATTTTGGGGCAGAGGTCTCAAGCCACGTAAATGTTGCCTACCCCCCTTTCTGATATTTGAGCCAATCCTAACTTGCCACGTGTCATGTATTCTTTTCTGGAATATTGCTCTCTTTACTCACATTATACTTTTAGGCGACATTCTGTTCAACATTCTATTTTAGGGGACATTCTGCTCAACATTCTGTAACTAACAATAACAGTAACTATTCATTACTAACAGTAACTAATTCATTACTAACAGTAACTAACATTACAAACAGAATTCATTGCTATTCATTACTAACAGTAACTAATTGAATCACACATTACAATTTGTTGAGATCATAGTTCCATTGATTTATATCAGAAGTTTACAAAAAGATTCTTGATCAGAAAAGTTTTAACAGAAGAAACAAAAAACATCCAAATGTAGAAGTTCACAAAAAAGCCTGTATTTCTCCAGTATCATTTCTTTATCATATGCTTCATCAACTCGCTGAAATCATGTGCTGAAATGCTTGGCATCACGATGTTACAATTCTGGAAGGTGCCACATGAAATTCCAACCTGTAACTGCATACCTAAAGCATTCCTAACAATTGGATTAGTTTTTGCAAGCATGTCTAGATCATGATTCAGCTGTGCTAAGTCCCTCTTCATCTCATCTGACACTTCTTCAGTTGTTGCCGAAACAGGAGAAAACTCCACAACTGGACAGCTGAAGTTGTGGATTCAACTCCACAACTGGACAGAGAAATAAACATATTAGGCGACATCTTGCAAGATTTTCAAAGAAAAATCTGCACCTGCAGCAAGACTTACACAAACTCGGTTGCAGAAATGCCAAAACTCAGTGTAGAATTCGTCCTAACGTTAGAAAATGCCAGAGCTCGTCCTAGCGCCCTAAGCACATAAGAAAATGAGGAAAGGCAGCGCTACACTCAAAATTTTTTCAAAAAAAGCTATGATCTAGCTTAAGCATCATGCAGCGCCTCGGATTTAACCTCCAAATCCGTCAGCGCCACTCCAGACCATCACAGCGCCATCAACGAAGCAGAGAGCACTCGTTGGACTTGCAGAAGGAAGGAGAAAATGTCCACGTCGACGCCACGTCAGAAAGAGGGGTAGGCAACATTCACGTTGCAGCAATGTCACTTTAATTACGTGACATTCCTGTATACGGAAAACACAGGAGGCGTCATTCTGTAGCCGAAGCTGTTTTTCAATTGAATTATATGTAAGCTCAATTCGCTAGCCAAATCATAGAAGCAGCTGTTCTCGTCTAATAACACTAGCATGCCTCAAGAAAACTCCCCAGCCTTCCTAAACCAGACTTTGCACCACCAGAACTCCACCACGCCTGATGAAGACTACACAATATTTTATAAAGGTGACTATCGGCAATTTTGCTCTGAGAATCCATGGGGGCCCCATTTTAGGGCCTGCGAATTAGTCCTATATTATGCTCATGCCCCTTGGAGTTCGAATCAAACTCTATATTTTGCTGTGGTAATAAAATGAAGCTGCAGCGGCAAATTGAAGCTTCAAACCAAAGAAATTAGCTTTTAGAGAGGGTTCACAAATGCCGGAGATAGGCCGACAGATACAGAAGGAAGAGCTATACCTGATGAGCAATCAGACCTCTGTTTTGTGGTCTGCGAATTAGCCCCATGGCCCTTACAAATCATAGCCCTGATTCCATCTAGATCATGCTTAATTTAAAAAGCGGCAGCCCTCAAAGTCCTCCATCTGCAATCTGCCTAAGCACCGGATAGAGTAACCCAGAGGCAAACAGAGTAACGTAGAGGCAAACAGGGATGTTGGAGTTGAAGCTCAAAAACCTGCAAGAATCAGAATGCTCAAAGGCATCTTCTGCCTAGATTTTTACAGCGGTCTTTGCAGGGGAAGGTCCATCGAACACCCATGCATCTTCTAGCCATTGCGTCTTCTTAACAATGTAGAATCTAGAGACAAAGGAGGAAATAGGGACCAACATAATCAAGAAAGCCCTAAATACCACACACACAAAACTGTGTTTATCATCAATTTTATGTAAATCTTTATCCATTACAAAATTACACAACATTTTAGACCAAATACACTTGGCATACACAACTTTGTGAAATTGGACTCTACTTTTTCAATACAAACTTGGCATGGACAACTTCGCATGCTTGGCATTGTTGGATACCTATGCTCAGCAACCTTACCACTCAACACAATATGTTGTTGCTAACCCCATCCCTGACTTATTGTAACCCTTCTACGTAAAACCCATGATACAAAACCAACAAGCCCATAGAGGCATAAATAAAATGTTTCTAAAAAAATCACAATACAAAAACGCAAACACAAACCAATGCCTACACGTCATCTCTAATATAAAACATCCACAAAGTCACCCTGAAAGCCCACCAATAATGATCATCTCTACCACATAGGACCAACAAACAAATTAAACACCTCTTTTGGTGTTCATACACCATCCCCTATATAACATGTCGTAGCTAAAGCCCAGCAACGCAGGCACTGTTACTAGTATCATTGAAAATCAATTTTTGACATACCTTTAAAATTTGTTAATATTGCAATTTATCTAAATAATACAATGGCAATAACAAAAACTAGTAAATGCACCGTATAGGGATTGAATCTAGATATAACCATTGCGTGAGAATACCTAATGATCCACGCTAAATGCCAGAATTATGCCTCCACAAAAGTACATGTGGAAAAAGAAAACGATATAAGTACCCATTTAATTCAAGGGCCATTAATTCAAGATTAATTATTAAAAAGAATATCGTCCAGGAGGATTCAAGGTAAAACTTCATGTTGTATTTGTGCCATCACATCATCTCACCAATACGACATCACATAATCACAAAGAACAAAAGGTGATGATTATTGTCGTCATCCTAGTAACAACCAATATGTCCTTTATATTTCAGAAACAAGGAGGCAAAGGTGATTTCTCTGGCCTGAAAACACGTGCACCTTCACATATGAAATCTTGATACCATAAATCATCTACAGTTAAGAAAATTTGAGCAATAAAATAAGAGGCAACCAGATAAAATGGATTTTCGCCCACAATCAAGCTGAACAGAGCCGTGCTTCCACATACCTGCATAAAAACAAAACAAGAAACCTTCATATCTACATAAGCTTTATTTCAAGGCCAAAATTGGGCAATTCTATGTGTCTCCTTATATATCTGATCTAGATGAAATTCAAGGCCCATATACATCTAATCCAGAATAAAGTTCCACATGCATCTGTCAGTTTACTAGTCTCCAGATTTGAGAGAAAGCCCAATTCCATCCCACAAATGTTACACAAATAGAAAGTATTATCACTAAAAGTTAAAAAATAGAAAGTACTGAGACTAAAAGTTGCAGAATAGAAAGTACTGCCACAAAAGTACAAAATGCTAAGCATTTGCCAAGCCAACTATTGCCTGAAATGTCACTTGCACTCCTGAATTTAAAATACCCACTATATAATGGTACGTACAAAATCTAATATCACCATTCGATTTTGGCAAAAAAAAGAGGGGTGGGGGGGTATCCAAGTAGCAACTTCCTAGAATACATGCCCCAAATTATTGAAAATTGGGCCCCGACTTTTTTTTTTTTGAAAGTAAGAGATGGTTTTATCATTAATTATAAATCCTCAAGTACATAGCAAAAACATGCTTTTGATATGAAAGCATGCCATAAAAGACAGAAATTTAGAACCAGTACAGAACCTCATAGTGCAAGAGAACTATGATCCCTTAATAATATCCAAAAATCTATGAAGTGTGTACGAGAGATAAGAATAGAATCCTGAATGTCATAATCACCCCCGAATGTCCAAATGCTCTAAGATCATGAAGTAAATAACCAACCATCACCTCAACTCTTGATTCCCACCTTACAAATTGATAAACCAAAATAGTGAAGCTAGACAAAAAAATTAGACAAGAGCACAGGTATGTTTAGGGAATAGCAAAAAGGATGGAATGTTTAGGAATCAGCAAAGAAGATGGAGTTATAGGCATTGAAAGCATCAAGAGGTTCCAAAGACTCAAGAAGCCCGTTTGTTGTTGTGGAACAAGTGGAATTTGTCCTTGTCCTCCAAAAGGATCAGAAAAGATCCATACATATCGCCAAAAGCGCCTTAATAAGTCGCATTTAATTAAAGTGGGTCAAATCTAAATTTGGAACTCCAAATGAAAAATGGGACTCATACAAAAAAAAAAAAAAGAGGGGAGGGAGAGGGGGCACACCTTGATAAGGAGAAGGGTAGGAGGAGAAAGAGGGAGGAGCCACACGAGGATAAGTTGGAAGAAGGGGCAAGGGCAGGGAGAGGAGAGGAGAGCAAAAGGGCAAAGGAGGAGGGAGGGGCAAAGAGGGCAAAAAAGAGGAGGGGAGGGGCAAAGGGGGAGGAGCAAAGGAGGGACCAGGAGGGGCAAAAGGGAGGAGGGAGGGGGGGAGGGAGGGAGGGAGAGCAGAGGGGCAAAAAGGGGCAAAGGGGAGGAGAAAGAGGAACGGAGGGGGCAGGGGCAAGCCCTCCCCTCCCAAAAAAAAAAAAAAAAATAAAATAAAAAGTATTAATTATTAATATATAATCAATAATTAATTAAGATAATTAGATTAATTAAGCTAATTAATTAATCAAATATAAATTAAATTAAATCAATACTCCATTTAAAACCTTTCTCGACCCACTAGTCGAAAAGCAATTTAATTCCAAAGACAAATGCACCAAAATGAGGAATTTCAAACACTACTACCTAAACACCTATAAACTAAAGGTGATTTTAGCGAAACTTAAAATTAATGCCTCCTTCCCACCAACACAAGAAAGGGAGAGGCAGATAAAAACAGGCAATTGAGATCCACACCTGACTAATACTTACAACAAAGGGAGAGGCGATAAAAGGGGCACAAACAGGGGCACTTGAGATCCACACGGACTAATACTTACAACAAAGGGAGAGGCGCCATAAAAAGGGCACTTGAGATCCACACCTGACTAATATTCATCCAAGAAACAAAAAGCTACGCCCGGACTCCATCGAGCTCGATTTGACCTAAATAAGTCAAATTTTTTCCCAAGTTGCAAATCGGTTTAGACCTTTGATCTATGATTTTCTCCGATCCGCAACCAAATGGAGGAGCAAAATTAAAGAGCAAAGCGAGGAGCGGCCCACATATCTTGAAGAAGGATCATTGGTGCTTTATGTTGAAGGTCCGGGACAAAATGCCGATTGAAGCCGGCGCATTGCCGGGATTTAAAACTCAGACGATATGGTGTATTGAAAAAGGATTTAAACTCACGGATCAAAACTTGATTGAGACAAAGGAGCCCATGTGGCTATGGAGTGATGTGGGCCTTCAGAAACGGAGCTTGCTTAGCCGGAGTCGATAATGCAAGTGCATTTCGACAAGATAGCGGAAAAAAAGCGAATGGTGGACGGGCAGAAGGAGCTATGGAAGCTGTGGGGATGGCGCACAATCTCAAGTGCATGAAATCCGATTCAAATCCGATTCAAGATCCCCGCCCCGATCATTTGGATTCATATGTTTTTGCTTTAGTCCCCGTTTTGCGGCACTTCGCAAAGAAGATCCGGTTCTCTGGCTACATTTTCAAAGCATAGTGTGAAGTTTAAAAGAGTTCAAGTTTAAAAGTCGGCTTACCGTGAAGGAATGAGAGGGCCTTAACTTAAAAGCTTCGCGATGATCGGACCTCTGCCGACAAGTCCGCCATATCCGTGATAACTTTCTCCTCTTTATGCTCCTGATCCGGCGATCGTCCGGCGTTTCCAAGCTTTGTAAGAAATGGTTCTTTCCAAGCTTTGTGGTTGTACTAACCGGATACTATGCCGGATGAAGAAATGGAAATCCGCACACGCCAGATGGGAAGCTTGGAAGCCGATGAAAGGAAAAGGAAGCCGATGAAAGCTTGGAAGGAAGCGAACCGATAGGAAGCCGAAAGCTCCATAGGAAGCCGAAAGCTCCATGCCATAGCCACGTTCTTGGGAGTTAAGCCATAGCCACGATCTTGGGAGTTCGCCATAGCCACAATTTCATAAGTGTACCAAATCTCTTCAATTCAAAGGTATGTACCAAATCTCCCCTCTTTTTCAATTTCAAATTTCAAACTTAAACATGGGGGAGGAAAAAAAGTGGAATAATAGGGTGTACATAAGAAAAAAAACACGGACATAAGCGTGGCCAATGGGCTATTTTTCTAAGGCCAATGGGTATGAAGGATTAAAATATTATTAAATAAATTGGCGTCTATTTATACGCCCCAATTTCACACATTGTGCACATTATGTTGCCATTATAGGGGCACATTTTCAAGGCACATTTTCAATGTTTAAGTCAAAACATTGATATCTTTGGGGAGGGGGGTTGACTATTTTTTTTTATCTACGTTATACATAGGAAATTCATAGCTATGGTGTGCATTTAGGAAATACATAAGATATTGTATTTATTAGGAAATATATAGGATAAGATATTGTGTTTATTAGAAAACATTGATATACTAAAAAAAAAGGGGGGGGGGGGGGGATGGGGGATTCTATTTTTGGGTCTACGTATACATAGAAAAAAAATGCATAGGTATAGTGTGCACTTGGAAAATACATAGGATATGGTGCAACTAATAATGATTTGCACTTTATGATATTGGAGGTAGAAACTATGTTTGTAGGCAAGTAGGTTCGCCACATTTGTTGTATGTTTGATCACATGTGAATAAACGTATAGTAATATGATGTTTGAAGGGCTTAGAACTGCATTTTGCACTTTGAGCTGCCTTTCTCGACTCACGAGTCGAGAAAGGGGCCCTGAGAGGCTCTTTCTCGACTTCGCCTGGTCGAAAGGGCCCTGAACAAAAATAATCTACGGCCCTGAAATTGCCTTTTTTTTTAGTCTGGTACGCCTTTCCCTTCCTGAAAAAAGACCCTCAAACCTCGCTTTGAAGTACGCCTTTCTCGACTTCATGAGTCGAGAAAGGCCTCAAACCCCTAAAACCTCGTTTTTAAGCTTTGAATTGCCTTTCGACTCGCGGAAATGAAAGGCCTTCTACCCCCCTAAAACCTGCGTTTTTAAACTTTTTGGCCGCCTTTCTCATTCAGTCGAGAAAGGCCTTCTCGACCCTAAAACCTGCGTTTTTTTTTTTTGGTCCTTTCTGTTCGCGAGAGAGAAAGAACTCCTCGATTCCCTAAAGCGTCGTTTTTTAAGCTTTTGAGCCTTTCTCGTCTGCGAGAAAGGCCTTGGTGTTTTTCCCTCGAAGCTACCTTTCTGGGCTTCATGAGAAAAAACTCGAGCTGTATTTTCCAAAAA